>OX388150.1:15614570-16218993 GCA_947579745.1 Apocheima hispidaria | reverse complement strand
GTATACAATGCCAAGCAAATAACAATCAAAGGTCAAATAAAAATTACAATGAGATACGCATTATTTCCAAAAAGTATTTAATATTCAAAAGCTTCCATAAATACATCAGAAAAATATTAGAATATAAAGTAAATTTCAATAAAAAAAGCATACGGTCTGCTCAGACATTATTAAAAGGGTTAGCTCTTTACTCCAATGAATAGGGACGACCTCTATGAATTATTAATGAAGGTAATCGAAAAAAAATACAAATGTCTAATCCTAAATCCACGTCAAATTGGAGGGACAATTCTTTTTTAGGTGTTAACGATTTAGACTTTACCCATACTCATACTCATACTCATTTATTTATAACCATAGGCTACACGTCACTGGTTTTAATTACTCTTGAGAAGAGAATTACTCTTGTTATACATTAACAATAGAAAAATAATAATAATAATAATAATTTGCTATTACAAAAGTCAATAATTAATATTAAATTTAAGTTAAGTATAATAATCATAGTGAATGTCAAATTAATCATAATAAAAAATAAAAATAATAACAATATAATTATGTCGAGAATTATTTCCACAATACAATATAAATGTTACTCTACTCTAGGTAGGAACTCGTCCACTCTGTAGAACGTTTCCACCCTTGTCCAATGTCCGTTGGCGAGTTATCAATTTTGATAATTATGAATAACGTCACTTTGATAATGCCAGAGCAATTATTATTTTCGGACCAGCGTCTAACGCATGGACGTATTTGGGTACTACGTCCAATCCATGGTCTAACGGTATTAATACTTACTTTCTAAACTAGGGTTTAAGGAAGATTTGACAAAAGAAAGACATTATTGTCTTATGGCCTGACGCTGCATGGGACAGATGGTGTGGGCGCTGGCGGTGGTGGCGCCACAGGCGTGTGAACATTTTACAATGCGTCTAAAAAAAAAAACGCATACATTTTGGCTCCACACATAGTGTATTTATCCGTGTCAAGTTTTGTAACATTTCAAGTGGAGTATATTATTTTTCAATAAAATCAAGTCCAAGTCATCGTCCAAGTAAACAATTTCAGTCACAGGCCAATCTAATAAAGAGTCGGATGCTTTCACAGAGTTTTGGAAGCAACACAAAAAGACACGATTCACCTTCTCCATAATATCTTACCACTTTATATATTTAATTTACCCACACTAGTGAACTTTATCAAACACTCAATGTACAATAATCCATCGTGATTAAGTATTTCAACACTCGGAAAAAAGACGAACAACAAGTTTTTGAAAATATTACAAAAAGGCAACATGCTTTTTTTCACTTCGGCGCCAAAAATCCTATCACAGAAACTCTGCGATTTGTTTCGCTAAATGTTACGTGTTTCGGAGACGTAGAGTATGTGCAACGATTACCATCATGCGCACATCTTGCTCGTCTCGACACTATAACAAAATCGGCGTCAAATCCGCACCCGGTTGCGGCCACGTAACGAAATTCTCCGCATGCATCGTAAATTTACGAGTCCGGGGAGAGCAAGTTGTGTACTTTACTGCGGTTAGCTTTTATGACACGCCGTAAGGCACGAGCGCACAGCGGCTATAAAACTATATTAAAAAACTGTCAAGCAACCGCTCTGACCTTTCAAACTTCTAGATTAGTACCAATAAACTTGTATAGTAATCTAACCAATTGTTATGTTAAACTAATTTTGGTATTTCATTTCCATTCAAAGACAATTTTGAGTGACGCAAATACTAGAATTTCCTGTCATAACAATAACAATGGCAACGGAACGATTTTCCTATAGTTTGATAGCATAGTTCAGTATTTTAGTGGTTTTGGAAGGTATAGCAGGAACGGAAGCGCTCCCAATAAAAACGATATAAAACGTTTATTAGTTTCCAGCGGGGACGTTATCGTATGATTTGGTTTTGATATGAGATCCTGTTTCCTAGTATATTTTTCGTTTATGATATCGGCAATATTCTGTTACATCGCAATCTAGATTTTATTAAGGGTAAAAACATTGGCTGTAATTTGGAAACTTTAATGTTTTTTTTTTAAACAGTATTCTTGTATAACGACTTTATTAATGACAATTATTTTCACCAGCAAATTAAAACGAAAGACGAACATTGCAATTAGATGCATTTTTTCGGCGCTCCTTTTTACTTTCTGGTAGAGAAAAAAAATACAGTTTAAGATTGAACTCTTAAGGTATTTTTATGGCAAAATAAATAACATTTTTTCCGTTACTATAACTATTTTACTAGTTATAAGTGTATAGTGTTAAATCGCTGTCTCTACTAACTTACGGCCGCACTTAATACCTACTAGTGTTTCCCAACACCCACACGGGGTATCGGTCCACTATTCCTATTCTCTGATAATATCTCAATAAGTTACATTTTTATTTTATTTTTATTTTCATGTTTATCGTCTCCACGAGATAAAAAATTCAAACTTTTATTAAAACTATGATAAAGTCTATTCACGACTTCGGTTTATGAATGTAACTGATAAGAAATACTACCATTCAGATTATCGTTTACTATAAATAAAAAGTAAATACTAAGGAAATTGATGTAAATTGTTATTTTTTTCATGTTTTACAAAATACAACTACGTGATCTCGTGTTTTTATTGCGTCGTGAAGATTTGTGAAAACATTTATTTCGAATTGTGTACGAGTACTAGATACGGTTTATACTCTGCCTTTGGTACTATCTTGTGCACCGTTACCATAAAAATAATCAATAAATAAAGATGTGCAATGAGAATACAAGGATTTTACAACTACTGCTTAGGCAGTACCATAGAAAAAAATATGCGAAAGAATGACAATCTCATACAAAAAAGTTTATCCTACAAAAAAAACAGCATTAAACCAGTTGGCGCTTAGGTATTTAGTGAGCTAATGTTCAAATGAGTTCATGATTGGTAAATTAACTTAACTTTTGTTGACATTTCATGTTCTGACGTAATAATTAATTTGATTGAATGTTATTAACATTGTATTCAATGAATAGCCTCTACTTAATTTGCATACTATTGTATACAACAGGTTATTATTATTGACTTGTAGATCAATATTTACCAATAAATAGCTCTGACTTTGACTATCAAACCGCTATAAAAGCTGATGAAAATATTATGTTTCATATAGAAGCACAGTATTGGTATTTCTCCGCAATTTAAGGTTTAGTTCAAATTAGTTTGCAAAATACAACTTTAAAAAATGTGTTTTCAAAAATAATGTTTTAAACACCATATCTTAAGGTGCAACGTTTCGCTCAGGGCGCGTTATTCAAATTTTCTTGCGTTTTATGTCAATTACAGCTTAATTACTCATCGTAGGTTCATGAAAACTAATTTTGCGATAATAAATAGATTGTTTCAAGAAATTACACCAACCAAAAATTCAAGTTGAAAGCTAGTATAAGTACATTTCCCACTAAACCAAAAACCAAGATGAAAATCAGCTTATTGAAATTTGTAGCTAAACCAATGCTATCTAGGTAATCATTTTACCCGTAATTTCTTAAAACAACTTATTTATTGGCGCAAAATTGGTTTCGATAAATCCACGATGAGTAATTAAGCTGTAATTGACAAAAAAACGCAAGAAAATTTGAATTTCGCGCGATGAGTGAAACGATGTACCTTAAGAACCTAGCGAGTTTTACAAATAAAATATATAATTATACATTTTACTAATATAACAAATGCAAAAAAAAACAAGTAGTATTTTTTTTCAGTACCATAACGAATGAGCTTGGGTTCCTATTTCAAGTCAAGCGGAAATATAATAACACTCAAACTTACATTACATACTTACAAACTTAAATATATCCGAAAAACATTACCCTCCTTGGGCAGTCGGATAAAATCCCTCCGGTATCCTCTGGAAACCTTCTGGTATTAACAATTAGCTATAGCGACTTTAAAGCTAAATGAAAATAAAGTAACATGAGTATCACCAGAAGTGCGGCTTGCAGTGTATGGCTCGCCCCGTACACTAGGCACCAGTACACTGCGGTACAAAGTTAAGTGGCTTTGTCCTTTCTAGTGTATAATATTGAGTGCAGCGTGGAAACCACTTTGAATATGTTTGTACTAACTTTATATTTAAAAGCTGGTTCTTTCTTGACTTTGCTGTTCTTTAAGCACGAATAAAATGTCAATTGTCTAAGAATTAATTTTGTTTTTTTAACAAGATTTTTTAGAAAGGGACTTTTCATAGATTCACGGACTTATTCAGGTAATTTGGCCTTTTTTAATGCAAATCACGAGCAAGTCGCTCACCCGAATAGCCGCGTACTGACTGGGCGAGCAGCCTTGCGATGCCGCCTCGGGCGTTCGCCGCGGAACGACTTGCCGCTCGAAGCAGCTTCGGTCTGGAGTTTACTGCACGAAGCTGCTGAGCGGACAAGGCCGAGCCAATATTTATAGTTTCTCTTGAGAATGTCATGAGGCTGCAGGCACCGGGAAGATATCCCCACCACTGCGTCTATACTTAATACAGAAAAACAAACGGAAACCTAAACTTTTGCAATTTTACGAGAATGAGAAAAAGTGAATTTGAGAATCTATTTTAATGTACACCTTCGATAATTTACTTGAACCATGATGTACACTCTTATAACTGCCAAAAATATGTAAGGACACAAATTTTCGGGCAACGAACAAGCGAGGCAAAACACAACCGTGTTGAGCGCGCGCAGCAAACGTACCGAGGCGCCTTAGAGCAGCGACAAAAACCGACAACGCTCGGCTCGGGCTGCAGCACGCACGGGCGAGGGACGCATGCTGGCTTCTCGTGGCTGCTCGCCCAGCCAGTACGCGACTACTGACGCATGCTTGCTTTGACAGATCAGTGCAACCCGAATTTTCAACTTGCACTGCACTCGTTAGCCTGCCGAAAAATATTGCCCTTCAAGCCGTAACACGTTAATGTATGAACACTATTGTTGGGTGGTTGAATAAACTGGTAAAAGTACTTCCCGAGACTGACTCTGCAAAATAATCCTGCGACTAAAAAACTTTTCTATCCCGAACCTCACAATAATATATTATGTATTTCGTGGAAAACCTAATCAGCTTCTAGAAAATTAATAATTTATGTTAGTTCTCAGTTATTTATTAGCCAAAACAAATCACGTTGGTTAATATTCAAACACCCTTAACAGCTTAACACATAATAATGTGCTACAACGATGCTAATTGGATTGTTATTACCTTAAATATTCTCAATCAAATGGATGGAAATTAAGCATTTATTGGGATTCCCGATTTCATTTCTTGTTTATTTTGTATTGGAGTTTTTAGGTCCTTAAGATTTCTTATTTTTGGCACGTACCTGACAGGCTAACATACATAAGACATACTAGCCTATCATTTCTGACGTATTACAATCTAACCTAACGCAAAGACAAGAGATCGAGTTAATGATATATTTCTTTCTGCTTTAAACTGAAAGATAGGATTGTCAAAAAATGGCTTAAGTATTGCCTCATCAGTCTCCTTCAGTTACTAAGACTTTAACTTTTTGGCCTAACGCAGTCGCACTCAGAGATGTTTAATGATTACTTTTTACGACACTAAGTTAAGATTTTCTACAGAAATCTGAGTGCGGCGGTAGCAGCCTAAATAATCAGAGCTTCACATGTATTTGCTTAGCTCAGTATACACTTACCTTCTCCAGGTAGTATTAATTAAGCTACTTTACATTAAATCAAATTATATTAAGAGCGCTAATGTCCATAGAAGGATGCGTAACTTGATTGTAGTACTAATAAGGACGTAAGACTTCGTTATTGCTTTAATCTGTTACGTGACCGTCACAATTTCTATTTAGCTTGAAATAGAAGCCTGAACTAACTCATTCGTAATGGTATAGAGAAAAAACACGACTTGTTATGAATATTTTTGCATTAAAAATATTAGTAAAATTATAAATTTTATATTTATTTGCAAAACAAGTAGGTTCTCAAGAGATGGCGTTGAAAACATTATTTTTGGAAACACATTTTGTACGTTGTATATTGCAATATAATTTGAACTAAACGTTACATATACTAATACTATGTTTCTATATTAACCATATTTTCATCGGCTTTTATAGCGATTTGGACATTAGCTGAGTAAATACGTAAGCGCCATCTAGTTTTAAGCAGATTTTTTGGGAGTACACTTTTTTGTTTGAGTTTGTAATTCTTCTCGTGTAGTTTTTTTTAAAAATCAAACTAATTGGCTACATCCATATAAATCAAAACACATAAAATGTTGCTTGATGGCCCCATTGCACCGAAATGTTAAGTACTTTACCAATTGATTTGAACGCAAGCCCGTAAGTGCTGAGATCTAATCGGCCGTTTAAGCATGCAGCTCGAAAGTTAATTTTAATGGTTAGATTATTTCGACCGCCATTTAAAAGCTGCGTCGAGTAATGATGGGAAAGCACTTTAATGTGTGATAGTTTAATTGGCCGGTTTGTTTGTGTGCTCATTTTGGTTAAAGCCAGCTGAGTACAGAGTAATGGGCGATATTATAGGTATAGGTTAGGTACATACATCATTTAAATATTATATACTACGTACTAGGGATGATAGCGCAATACACTATAAAGTCCCGTGTATGCACAAGGGCGCACCACACACCAATACTACAAAAGTTGTACGCCACAAAAAAAAACTTATCGTAGACCTACATTTAAATACGAGTGCGTTAATACCACATTTCTTCACAAACACAAATGTGCACACATAATTATGTGTATTTGGTGTACGCATAACTTAGTCATTCGCTCAAAAAAAGCCGTATTCGCATAAATATACCCAGGTTATCTCGTAGAATAACCACATAGCAAGCTCTAGTGAGAGACTAAGTGAAATAAGAACAAATGTTAGGTATCATTGTACCCAGTGAGATATGTACACGATTATAGTTTGTAAATGATCACCTTTCCCAACCCCTACAAAAGCGCCATCTTGTTTGCCACTAAACATTAAAAAATGCTATAAAAATTTCGCCCACTCATACGTCCTAAACTTTAACGATAATGACTAACATGAATTTTAACTAGCAAAGCTATTTTCACACTTTTTTTGCCTTATTTCCCTCCTGTGCGGGATAGCTTTAAATGGCCATCAGCGGAGATAGAAATTTTAAACGATTTTTTTGCACCAATAGCAAGTTTTTTTAATTTTATCTTATTAAAGTTTCATGTACCTATACCCTTTTTAGAGCGATGGAAAATAACGATGGCGTATCTGTTTTCATGCTTATCTGTCCTAAAAACAAGGAAAAACATGGTTCCAAAAAATTCAGGCACGAAATGCTTGCTTGGATGGCGACTTTTTGACAAGACTACAGTAGCACTTGGCTGTACGTGCGGTGGCTCTCCTAGTTGGCAGTGGCCTAGCAGATGTTCCTTGGATAAGTAAAATGATTAATATTTGAAGTAGCTTTATTTAAAAAAAAAAAGTGCCGATATTTCTCCATCCATAACTAAACTACTCTTTACCTTGGTTTAAGTTTATTAACGAAAAGTAAACCGAACACCAACGCGCCATTTGCTGTTTGTAGTTTAGCCGATAGCTCTGTATTTCTCAGCGTATACTGCGCGACATCTGCACGTGGCCGGATACTATTTAATACTGATATTGTAATTCATAATTCATTTATTGCGTTTATGGGTATATAAGGTGGAAATTAACATTAGATACAGAGTGCCATATTCCGCCTTTATATTGTGTAATAATAAAATAACAAGAAATAAATACCGCAACGCTAAGCCCTGAGGTAACGCGTCCATAAACAGGAGGTTTTGTGTACGATTCCTAGCCGGGCAGATTTTCGGACAGATGTCGGTTGTCCAAGTCCTTCTGTATTTCTGGTGTGAACAATAAAGAGTTATCTAAGGCATACCCCACACAGGAAAAAATTGCTATGAGTGTGAAAGGTTATTATTATTTATTTTTACAAGCATGTATGTAACTTGCAATGTTTGTATGTATAGTATGAAGTATGTTCGGGTAAAATCTTGCAACTGTGTCTTAGACCAGTTCATTCTCTTCAATTGAGTTGAAATTTTGCATGCTTATCAAGTTCCGATGACAATACAATATTATCAGAGCTAGCTGCTCTGATGACGGACACGGATGGTGGAAGATGGAACTCCTCAGTAACTAACAGTAGACTCATTTTGATCAGCTTACAGTACCAATAACGGATTTTATAAAAGACTGCCTGGAAATATATATTTTTGTTCCAGAGCACTATATTTGTAGAGTTCCTTGATTTGTATTTTTGGACCCTTAAGTATCCTTAATATGGCATAATATCCAGTGAATGGAAGAGATAACAGGAAGTTAAACATATAAATATGAAATGTGATTTATGCGGCTGTCTCTCATCGCAGAAGATGCAAAATATTCCTAAAACGGGAACAATTCAAATCGCACAGTACAGAGTCAGCGCCGGCTCCATTTGTCATAGAATTACACACCGTCATGTTAAGTGCGTGACAGTCGGTAAGCCGGCTATAGCGACGAGCGTGTTCCGCGTGACGACTCATTATGAAGACCCATTAGGTATGTCTTGGGTATGACGTACTGACGTGACACTTTGTTTGCAATTTGTTTCGTTTGAAATGCTTATAACTTGTTTTGCTACGTTCAATTTTATTTTACTTATAGAAACATCAGTAGCAAATTTTAAGTGCGTGCCATTTTGAGGCTTGTTTTTAAAAACACACGCTTTGAGCCCTGCAAAAGAATGCGACCATCTTGAATCGGCAGTTTAAGCCGCCAAATGGACCACTCTTAAATAGCAGGTGCCTAGTATCATTTGCTTTGCTTGTGCTTAGCCTTGAGAAGGGTTCACAAAGGAGGTGCTCTATGGCATAAAAGAACAAATGTTACTTTTAAGTATAATTTTAACAACTACTTTTAAGTATGACTCGATAATGAGTAATATTATCGAAAGAAAAACAAAATAACCGACTGCAAAATGTAGCCTATGTCAGTCCGGACGTAAATATGAATCGATGACACCTGACTCGTCTAAATCGGTCAAGCCGTATATGTTTCATGCGGTCATATAGGGACACACAAACATGATTACATTCACCTCAAACACACTACCCTCCTTCATGGGCAGTCGGGTCAAATAAGAAAGACACAAACACAAGAAATAAAGTAACAGTACTAAGCTTATGTATACTATCGTAAACTAGCATACTATACTGCTTAACTCGAATAGTAACATGATGTCTCTGCCCAAAACATGTTATATCAACCGAAAAATTGCGAAAAACCAGAATGTATAAGTCAAAACAAGCGGGACAACTAAACGGGACATCGGGACATATCGCTGTTGCTCCGAAGCGTCCCGCTAGTTATGTTTCCTGAAATTTGGACGAATTTTTAGTTCAAATATTGTCCCGATATCGTGGGACAGTTGTCCGAACCGCCTAAAGCGACGCTAGCGATGTAATTTCATAGTAGATTTTGTTGAAAAATGTGAATTTATTCAACAAACTGTGTCTAGTCGCAAAAAATCTTACTAATACTTATGATTTCTGATTATGTAAAAAACTTTTATATAAAAAATGTTAATAAGTTTTGTTATATCAAGTATATTATTTTACAAATTTTCACTGTAAGAATTAAAATAATAGCTGGGCATTTAATTTTTTTAATAAGATTGATTCAAAAATCAAGACTTCTAATATATCAAATATAGTTAATATTTCACAATAAACGTTTTTAGCAGAGTCTAAGTCATCAAACTCGGTTACTGTGCCGTCCAAGTTATGCCTCAGTAGAGTGTTTGAAGCTTTACTGGAAGCTTCTACATAGTTCTCGAAACAGCACGAAAAAACACTATTCACCACTCTAAACAATTTTCCCACACTCGTGCACGTGAACGAACATTCAATGAATAATACTATTACTACTCATTGACACTCGTCAGAACAAAAGTATTACAGCTCTCATTTTAATACCTAAATATTGCCTGAAAATTAGGTATTAAAATAGCTGTAATAAGTCTTGTCCCCATTATTATATCACGTTTATCTAACGACAGGAAAAAATGGTTCAGTCCCTGAGAGACCCGTGGAGGTTTATGACGCTAACGTCAAAAAATCATGTCGCTGCTTTATATTTTATATATTATTGCTATCGTTGTTTAAAGTGTCACTCATTATGTAGTTTTAATTAGAGATCATCTGAATAATAATGAAGAATACAACACAAACGTTAGGTTGAAATAGAAAATAATACTTGAGCGCGAGTTGATCTTTCTTTATTATCCCACAATAAACATATCGCAGAATACCTTTGTTGAGAAACTCACAGTTAAAACATCTGCATTGTGATAGCGTTGATCCCAAAAAAAGGTATATTTACAAAAAACTGTAAATTTACATCCAAACGATCTTCAGCATTTTATTTTGCTTCACTCAATAAATTAATTAAGCGCTTGTAAATCTCTCAAGTCCCGGATTGATCTATTTCTAAGACGCATTTTACAATACTTAGGATATAAATTGCGGCAACTAGGCCTCGTAGAGATTGATCAATGGGGCACAGTGTGGTTTCAATCGCGACAAAGGGTACTGCTGATTGATGGCCACCATTTGCGTCACTTTATCTGCGAATAGATTTAAAGTGGCTAGGATCCTTTTGCTTTGTTTTTGTTTGTGGTGGAGTTAATGTAAGTGCTTCTTGAACTTTGAATTATTTCGATGATAATTTTTTGGTCGGTACTCTACAAAAAACTCTCGGTTACATGGATTTATGTAACCAAGAGTTATTTTAATATAAAGTGTGTGAAAAACTGTCAAGTCTATTATTAATATGCAAGGCCATATCCGAGCTCTTTTGGCGGCTATAATTACGTTTACAACATTTTGATAAGCTTATTAGCAATCGTTCGAAAAATCTCCATACAAACCCAAATTAAGCAAAAGCAATCGCTCATAATAAAGCCTATACTATATATCTTTCTACTTGAAAACTTCTCGACCTGAAGGCATTACTTTCTTGCGCGACAATCCCGCCATATACTCGTACGTCTCCTTATAAGATATGTAAAGATTGAAAGCCTGTAAAGCCTTACTCAGAAGTGGTCGAGTATGACCAATTCCTTCGACAGTTACAAATGCGCACGCTCTTTAATATCTCTATGTCGCAATACGAAAGTTGATGGGTTAATGGCATGTTCAAGGGACGTGTAAAAGTAACTTAAGTGCTTTGTCATGCACAGTTTGCACAATGCTTACAAACAACTTTTTGGGCACGTGCATTCTTGTAAGAGATGAAAATAAATAGTGTAAGCTCTTTGAATACTTTAACAAGGTTTTGAAAGCTGTGTAGCCATTATGAGATGGAGGTTATTTGCGATGACTTTTTTTATATTTTGAATTTTGTTTAAAAAAAAACAATGAATTACGCATAATTTATTGTTTTTATTCCACAGCCGTATGTGTATTATATGTAGAGCTCGGTATAGCTTAGCCGAGCTGCAATTCGTTATCTAAATAGGAATGAACTATTTGTTTCCAGTTGCCTTATTAGTTTACGAAATATAATAACTTGGATAAAATATACTAAAGGAAATATGAAAATAAAATATTTTTATTCATATTTACGTTAAATTTTAATAAGTTACTGCAGCAGTCAGCGATCGTCAGTTAGCAATCGATTTATAAATAAACTAGCTGCTACTCGCAACTTCGTTCGCGTGGACCTATAAAAAAAAGTAGCCTATGTCCGTCTCCGACTCTAAAGCTATAACTATGCAAAAATTCAGGTTGATCCGTTCAGCTGTTCATCCGTGATAACGCGACAAACACCCAGACAGAGAGACAGAGTTACATTCGAATTTATAACATTGGTTAGGATAAAATAGTCGCCTATTCTGTTGTTTTGTACTATTCTCTAAAGCAATTTGCCATGATCAGAGTCTTTTTTCAATTCAATGCGTAAGACAAAGATGGCAAGCATTTTAGAGGAGTAATATTTAAGGAGAACATATTTTTTTTCCTTAAAAAAATCCACAGCCCTTAGAAAAAAACTAATTTTTAATATATAAGAGGAATCCGGCGACACCCGTCAAAATTGGTCAAGCCGTTTAGGCTGTAGGAGGTACTACAGGCATATACAAACACACTTACATACACCCGAAAAGCATTACCCTCCTTCTTGGTCAGTCGGTTAAAAACACATCAGTTCTGTGAAGCGACACATTTACCATTGGCCGTCACGTCACGAAACAAACGCAAGTATTACCACATTCCCTCCGGAGGACGTCTAAATCTGAACCATTGTCGCCACCATTGATCAAGACTAATGGTCCTAAGACGTGTCGAACGTTCCAGAAACGAAGTGCCTTAACCACCGAAACTGCCTACTCTAGCTCAGTCAGAGAACCAGTAATAGATGCTAACAGTACATGTCACTCTAGCGTTACTTATAATATTTTGTGCAATGTACGAAAATGTAAGTAAATAAGCTTTTATGTATGTCATTATCACTATAATAATTATGTCATTATCACCTTCGACCAAAGTAAAATGAATGTTAGAGCCTTAACCACACAACTTCCTTCAAAATAACAAGTCAAAACAATCGAACTTACCCTTCAATACGTAATTAAAAGTAATATGTATAGTACATTTGTCACAAAAACTATATAGAGAATATATCATAATATACTGACTTTTGGTTTCATGCTAGTTATGTAAGTTTGAATAAACTTTACCTACAACAACTTTTCAAAAAATGTCAACAGAATACAATTATTAAGTCAATAGAATACAATATTATTATGTCATTGTCAGATGTCAAGACAAATTTATCTTCTTAATCTTAATTTTTATTAAGATAAATTTATCTTGACATCAGACAATGACATAATAATAATGTATTCTATTGACTTAAAAGTTGTATTCTTTTGTCATTTTTTGTAAAGTTGTTGTAGGTAAAGTTTATTAATTTTTTTAATATTTATTAAGTAACGATTTCTATGGAAATATTTTGCACGTCAGAAATGACCGAATGTAATGGAACATTTCAAACTTCAACACCTGCGTTCTGGCAAATAAAGACTCATTTCATTTCATTTTTATAATATCAAGGCATATTTTTGCCGATATTTGGATCGCATGTATTGACGAACGTACGTCTAGCACTCTTCACAGACTGAGAGTGACTGAAGCAAGGTGAGCGCCGGCACTCACTTTAAAGTCTTCGAAATTGTCTTACTTGGGCCCGTCCATTCATTTTACTTTGGTCGAAGATTATCTCTACTTCCAGTACATTTCAACATCACTGAAGCTAGGCTATACCTACTCTGTAACCATAATCCCTACGCTTGGCAAGGGGCTTGGTCTAACCATTTACTAAGAGGGCGCTGCTGCCTGGTCTCCGATGGCACTAACATTTAGGTTATTATACTAAATGCTACAACTTCACCAAGCCCGCTGGTGCTAAAACTGCTCAGTCCACATTTTATGAGCGATAGAAGGTTTAGGATACCTTTAGAACATGAAAAATAGATTTCGCCAGCTAAATGGCGTGGAAAGCCTGGTAAATGTAAGCCGACGAATATTAGGAAAGGAAAATATATACACAGTCATGAAAACCCCAGACCGGAGCTTAGGATCTCTATGAATCGCAAAGCTATTTAGGACCTCGCCAAATGGCTTTTATTAAAATAACATTACGGTCTATTTCGGATAAGTAGTTACATACTTATAAGTATATTTTACTCCTATTTAACTACAGACGGCAAAAGGGATGTTACAGTTTTGAAGCTGAACGTCCATGGGTGATAATGTGTCATTATCACCCATGGACATTATTATTTTGTACATCATAGCTTTCAAACGGGTGAACCGATTTGAACGCATAATTTATTTGAAAACAAGTTTAATTAGAATGGTTTTTAGAGTTTGTTGAAAATTGGTTCAGCCGTTCTAAGCTTATAAGATATTTTCCCAATCGATCCGAGGTCTGTAACAGCATAAGTATAATGTACACTGAAAGGCTTTCATAATACGTCAGGGTTTTCTTAGATTTTTTATGTGTACTTGTTATGAATACCATGTTGACCTTTCTCGGGTGTTAGGAGAGTATACAGTAAAATAGGTAATACAGAACTTTCCCAGTTTGTTTGGGTGTCCGCCCACTGCAGTGCCCGCCACCCTTCAGTTAGTGTCAAGGTGGATGAATAGATGGCGTTAGCAGTATCGAATGCATTCGATACTGCAATGACGATGTGGCATCGTAAATTCGAAATATTTTTATTGACTTAAGTGATATTTGTAACGTATACTGAAACTAGATGTTACCCGCGACTGCGTTCGGGTGGACCCACAAACAAAAAAACATAAATTTCCCCAAGAAAAGAACTGGCCTATCTTCGACCTATGCAAAAATTTTGGTCGATACGTTCAGCCGCGATTACGCGACAAACATCCAGACAGAGAGACAGAGTTACATTTGCTTTTATAATAATATATATAGGATAAGGTGCAAATATTTGGGTATTTTGAAGTCAAGAGAAAATTGAAATCATTTAAAAGAAAATGGAATTTATTTAAAAAAAATCTTTAAATAAAATCGTATAATTATTTCTGCAAATAAAAATCCTATATTTTTTTCTATGTTTACACTATTGTCCGAAACAATCAGATGATGGCCAGAAAGAAAGAGACAGCGATGTGTATCGCAGTGTCCCGATCGCTATAAATATTGAGTGTCGCCTAAAATTTTACCACAAAACCGTGAACGCTATATAAATTTAGTTAGAACTCGGCTGTTCCGAAGGGATCCCTGCTGCAACCGCCGCGCCGTCGTCGCTCGCATCGCGCGCGTGACCAATGCCCCCATTCATTTTTATAATGCTCTTTTTTGTTTCCTCAACCCAATTTCATTCTTATAGCCGCGTATAATCGTCAAAGAAGCCGTTTGGCTCAAACTAAAGATGTTATTTCTATCGTGTTCGAAAAAACTTTACAGCTACTTCAATGTTGATGCGTTATTATTATGAGGCGTTTTTGTGAGAATTGATTCACTATAGATCGTTTTTATGTTTGTGTTATAAGTGACTTTTTCAATCACGTTGCTTTGTATCGTAAGAAGAAAGACGTTGTTTCGATTTTTAGTTGCGTTCAACTTATGTGACCTAGGTCTAAGATAATATACAATTTTTTTTTGAATTTTTCTTTCAAGATCCTTTTAATTTTGCCATCGTCCTTCATTATTTTATAATCATTAGTGTTAAAAATGTCTCACCAACTCTATCTAAGGCCATTAAATCATAATCAGATTAAAATGGAGCTAACACTTAAAACCTCCACCCACGCGTTTTATCACAATAGATTAAATCCGTTCACAAATCATCGATTAAAATTTTGTTATTAAGCAATCGAGATATTTTAAGGAGCTTAACTCGAGAATGCACCAGAAACTGTCTCCCCATCAATCAAGTTAAAGCTTCGATATTATGGTAATACTTATAGACGTTATAGTCTAATAAGATAACATTAAAATCATAAACGATAATCTTAACTGAAGAATGCTGTACATAGCTAGTGCCTACTTAAAGATTCACTGTGATGTTATAAATATCATATTTTACATTACGATATATGCAACAATTACTCTGTCTATTTAACATGACCTTTTCATGTCTAAACGGGTGAACTGAACATGTTGAAGTTTGGCAAGAATGTAAGTATTGCAAAGATGGACGGACGGAAACGAAACGAAGAACGAAGTCGCGGGTAACAACTAGTCTCTCATAAAATGACTAAAAGTAGCCAGATTAAAGAACTCACGCACACTACGCACTTTCCAAAGCCTACGCACGCATAACTGTGCGTATTCTGACGTCATCACAGTAACAATCACTATCCAGACTCTCCCATTTCCTGTTTATAATAAAGAAAAATAGACGATGATAATATATTCACTGAGACTATTGTACCGGAAAATTGAAAAATACTTGTTTGGTAATATTGCATTCATATATTCATGGGAGCACGTGTTTGCGTGGATTCTATTATGTCGTCAGGATGTGCGATATGTATACAAACATATTCTTTATTAACAAAAATACAATAAGATAAAGCGAAAAATAATGTCCATTAAGCCAGGATTTATTTAAAGGAAATATTTTTTTGGAAAAACTTCTCTCATGAACCCTCTCAGTGTACATTTCATAATTGAATTGTATATAGGTACGCCTTATTACATCTTTTCAGTGTTATAGTCTGGTTTTCTACTAAATATGTTTTTTATTTTGTATACTTTATATGTCTATCTGTGTTAACATTTAAAGTCTATTTACCGGTTTAAATAAAGTTTATAATAAAGTTAAAGTTAAAGTAATAAGGAGCATCCTTTGAGAGTCAATTACACAATAATTTTCATTGTAAATACGCCTTGTCTACATCTTTACAGTGTGTATTATCATGCAGTGGGTTTTTGTAAATATTTTTTATGCAATTTTTTTAAGGTTGTTTTTCAGTACAAACATAAAAACCGTCCAATGATCAACATTATGTTAATGAATAAACCAACGAGTCTAAATCTGTTTTGAGAGTTGATTAGCTAGTTAAATGCATGCTGAGACTTATATAAGATGAAGGATACACGATAGCCAGGCAGGCACCAGCAGGCGCAAAAGGCCAGTTAAAAATGAGCTATTGCTATACGAACTCTGGTACTAACCGTGTTCTACTTATACTGGTTTTCATAAAAGTATGATTTTCGCTATGTTTACTAAAATTTTACCTCAGAATAAGTTATAGTTGAAGTCTTGTACTAATGTATACAAGTTTGGTTTAGTATTATGTTTCCCACAATGTGCTACGCAAAAGTGCAAATATTTAGGCGAATCTCGAACTTATTTCATAATTGGTTTTAGTATCGAAAACCCTTAAAAATATCGAACTTATAATTTACATTGTCACTCACTAATTGTGCTTTATTATCGTAAGTTTCCAAATACTCATGTGTAACGTTGCATAATAGTACGTTGATCTCTCATGTTTATGCTGTTATTAATATTATCATCGTGATTGATGGCCAACCTAATTTCACGCCGACATGTGTGCCACCACCAGCTTCACCGGCTTACTCGCTAACTAGCTTTCGCTAATAGCTCGCGAGTTTTACCTCTAATGGTGAAATTATTGGCTTCTTCTTCTGCTCGGATGTTTTTATTCTAGTTTTGGGATCCATTTATATTTGTTATAGATCAGGGTGCAGTTTTTTTGGATAACAACACTGTCAATAAATAAGATTACCTACAGAATATTGCTAGTGAAGTGAAAACACATTTTTTTACTCTGAGGTCTATGAACTTTACGTCTATATTAAGCTTTAAGTAGTTTTTTTTTTTAAAATAACTCAAATAAAATATGTTATAGTGATGAAAAAACATAAATAAGTGTTTTTAATTTTTATTATGATCTAAGTTGAAAACTTAAAAACGAACTTAAAAATTTACGGTGGATGCGACCCATTGCAAGCCATATTGTCTGGTTCAATATGGAAACAGTACTTCTTTTAAAAAGTCTTTTTCAACGACAACTCACAGGATTTACGCAGCGCGTATAAAACCCTAAGTTGCATGTTGAGTAATTTATTTAACACTTGAGCAAAACATTGATAGCAATATTAAGACCTACAAAATATACACAGTACATGATACCAAATGTCGTGAACTTGGATAAAATTGAAGTTATGATGTTGTGTGGCTTCAACAGTATGATTTTATAAAGCTTTCTTGTTTTGGGTACAACAAAACTCAAAAACAAATATATTTTTTTACATACAAACCCAGTGAAATTATACATAAATATATGAGTATAGGACACATTGTCACGTAAAAATGTATAATTATTCGTTATTATAGCTTCACATTGTCGATATAATACTTAATCAGCATTGGACTAATTATCAGTGGCACTAAAGTATTGCGATAATAATACAGAATTAATAATGTATAATGAAGAAATTAGCGTTTCAGTCGATTAATTACCGCCAAAAATATACGAACATAAATGGTTTTTTTCAGTAACTAAGATACCGTAAGATACCGTATCGTAAGATAAAGTTTATTCGTGTCTATATCCAACCAACAAATAAAGAAATCTAGCAATATAAGCTAGCTCAACGGCAAAGCATTGGCAGGAATATAGATTTAAATATGCGTTCACCAATTCTCTAACAGGTCGAAATACCAGACATCTAAATGTGGCACAAATAATTAGAAATACATAATATTCGAAAATCGCCCGAGTACAGCAAAAAAACGTACAATAAGTGCTAGGAAACCCGAGGTCCTTTAAAACCAATTTGTCCAAATTTTACGAGCGCGGTTAACGCATCAAACAATGAGCCCAAGTATTGCGCTTTTTATAACATTTTATGTTTTATCGTTTACCTAACCATAACTCTTTTATTGGCCACCATAAAAGTATCGGGCCCTCTTTTGATTCCATGAGCATCGAAATCCGAAGGCCCTTAATTATAAGTTACATTCGGTAATATCAGGGTTTATAATTACAATTCGGAAGAATAGTTCGGGCATATGTAATACCGTAGGCAATTAGGGTGTTTTTGTTCCTGATGACATTGTGTTTTCTGGGAAGTTTGTTGTTTGCTCAGGCCACGTGGGAGTTCCGACGTGTTGTCTTTCTTGTGCCGTTTGGATGCATGTGTCGACCTCGGGTTAAATTAACCGGAAACTTTGGGGGAAATCGTTAAGATTCAGTGCAGGTCTGTTGCAGTCACTCAGAAAGTTAAACATGAGCCGTTTGTAACATGTGTCGTTTAAAATAACTGTGATGGTAGAATTGAAATGTTGCTGCGGTTAGATTTTAAACGTATTAGTTAAGCCGTATTTAGTTTGTGAATGCTGATTAGTCGGTTCGGGCTGGGGGAAACGAGAATTTGGAACGCTTATATTTATTTTTCTACCTAAAGCTAACAAGCGTATCGACCGTGATCATATTAATGTTTTGAATGAATAAATGCATCTCTGTACGACATGAGAACAGTTTCAGAATGTAAACGCAAACGTAAGAAACCGGCATGGCTCGATGAATAAAATATCGTATTTTAATGCAAACAGAAAACAAGTTTGTATGACCGGTAGCGGACAATGTAATCGATAAACTCATCCAATTTAAAAACAGGATAGAATAACACAACAATAGGTGGATGATGGTGCAGTTCTGTCAAACGAACAATACCTGCTCGGAAGAGTCAACGCGGCCTCGTGAATGGTACACATGCAGAGTGTGCCGCGGTAGAGATGTAAATTACGTAAAAACTCAATACAGGCGGGTGGGTTCTATCTTTTGATAGTATAATGTGGAGGTTCGTGCCTCGGATGTAGTCGGCGGGATCGCACGGGTGGTCCCAACGCGGTGGACTATTTAAATATTATATATTTTTTTACTATTTGCTATCACTATACGTTGATTTATGTTTGTTTAACACGAAGGTGTTGGGACAACATGGGTGTGATTTGTTGGCTCTTTATTGGCCATCTATTTCAATGGACCAAAAATATGACTTCATTTTTTTGACTCATAAATTACTTACTTTATGTGATTTGAAAAAGCTTAATAGTCATTTAATAGGTTCAGAGTGTTTGTTTACAAATGTCATTAGTTAATTGGGGAAAAGTTTCTATTTGTAAATTCATTAGCATCGAGTTATCGCTGGTCCAGTTTATGTTTACTTTTTATGGTGATAACATTTTAGTTGAAACCGCTAGTTAATTTATTTTCACATAACTTGCTTTTATTCCACGTGTCTATGCCTATGCTTAATTCAAAATTACTAAATCCAGTCATTACTTGTTCGATTAAGTAGCTCATATTTTTTTATCCTAGAATTCATACATATTGCAATTTTTCCAATAGTACAAATATTTATACGTTGCGTGAAAAACCGAAAGAGGTGAAACGGCAAAAGGTATATTCATTACAATTTCAAGTCATTGAATAATATTTTACCTATACATTTATTGACACATACAAAAACCTACCCTTTGGCATCTCAAACCGAGCATCAGTTATTGATCAAACAAAATGGCCTTTAACTAAACCAATGGCTCGTAGTTAGTTCTCGTTAACTGCACTTATCTGAACAAAATAAAATGAAGCTGTTGTTGACTCACTTCGACGATAAGTCCCATTATCTTTAACTCGTACGGTAGGCTGAATGTAACAATACACCATTGTATATAAAAAAAAAGCGAAACAAGTTAGCTGGCTAGTTTTGCATGAAATCGTCTATTTTTAAAATAATACTAAATATTATTTATGTTTCCTGTTTAACAATACTTATGAGAGATCACTTTATAATAATGTCGTCGTCTTGAATGTCAGCTTTTTGAAATCTAAGTACGGTTCTCTTTAACATGTTTTTACTTGTACATGATTCCTTCTGACAAATATTTAATGTCTAATACAATTGTGTAATAGTATTATTTCTTCCATTCCTAACATTATCGTGTATGTCAGGTTCAGTGACTCTGTTTGTTGTCGGATTGCGGATTGTATTAGAAACGAAAACGATACACTTTTCACCGTCGATGTGTGTATTTCGATGTTTACGATTTGTTAGTTTAGCTTTTACGATTTCCGAGATATTTATGTTCTTTGATGTTGTATTGTCGATATTTTTTATGGTTAGTTCTTGACTGTAGTGGTATTAAATTTCTTCGTTTTCTTTCAGAACATTTTTATGCCTTCATTTGAGTGGGACATAAATTGACTGCCCATCTTCCAAGTTATCTATGTGTTTATGTATTACACCATGTTTTCTTATTATCAATTATGATGTTTTTATCAATGATGCCAATATTGTCAGCGTCGAGGGTTTTGCCGCATTGTAACTGTATTGCCCAATATAGTAGTACCAGCAAATTGTAACGCAAAAGGCATTAACTCCCGAAAATGAAAATTTCCGCCGCACACCACAATGCTGCTGAAAATATTGAAACAGCCGAGGCACGGGCCATTAAACGCGAAACAGCCTCCGACCACAACAACCGCGGTTAAAGCTGTGTACCTAAATCCGTAAACACTTACGTTGATCGAAGAAGCAGCGATCCAGACCATTCATAACGTTGCAAACAACCTCATAGTGCACCACAACACACTTATTTACCGGGTTCACAGGTCACAGGCGACGTTACACTTAAAACAAATCACAGCGTTTGGGTTCACACTACGGGTAACACACAACGTCAGGGCGGGTACTGGAATGAACGATACGGGGTTTCGAAGACGTGTTGCCGATGCGGCGGTCGGCGTGCGACTGAAGTGCGCGCGGCGGCAGAGGAGAAGGGGTGGCGAGGGGTGTTGGGTGTGGGAGGGGGTGCGTGCGGTCGGAATTCGCTTCCCACGTGCTGCGACGTTCCTCTCTTTCTTGCAGGACGGGTTAGCTTTTTGAAAGCGCCAAAGCACAGTCCGGCCACGCATCGATATGCCCGAGGGCGACGTTTAGCTGTAACCTTGTTTATATGCACTGCAGCTAATAATATCGCGCGAATAACGCTCGGAGTGCGCGCGTTTGGTTGTTGTTTTTTTCAGCTAAGTAGCGTTGTGCGTTAAGTGGCGGGTGTTGTTCCAGCGTTTCCGATACATTTGTATGCTTCTCTGTTTCCTGTTTCATTGACTCGTTAATTTATATCGTTTCAAGGATTTAGTTTAAATCATTCTTCTCTAATCGAATTTAAATTTAAATTAGTGTACTTATTTCATACAGTTTTTTTGACAAAATGTATTGACCATATTATTATTATTGAGACGAAATTACATTGAACAAACACACCGAACAACAAATATAAATTAACTGAATGTTATATGAACAAACTAACAAAATTTAAAGACAAAATGTGATATTGACTCTATGTTATAATTTACCTACTTAGAATGATTGAATTACTAATATTGAATGTATGTATTTGTATTTTTTTAAACGGGCAAGTGCCTTTATTAACTAAGCAAGATACATACAAACTACAACTACCTAAACTACTTAGCCTACCACATAAAAATACCAGTTGCATTATCCAGAGACCATTAAAGGTCTTTAGATAATCCAAATGTCCTAGCCCACTGTATTTGTAACTTTCCTACTTGTATAGTCGCAAACCTCTTAAAACGGTAGTTTGTATGGCACTTTAACAACAGTATTCTGCAATAAATATCTAGAACCTTGACAAAATTAGATCTCAACAAAGAGTATATTTACGTAGAGTAAGAAACTTATCTTTGAATTTTATACAAGTATAGAAGAGATAAGTAGCACAGATTCAACTGGAGTACCCAACGAAAGCACTGAACAAAATGATGAATGCATGAGAGTTTATTAAAATTCAATACCTGTATTTTATGTTCACAATAAAACTCTGAATTACTCGCACTTTGTCTGGCTTCCAAAGGTCATAGACACCCAGTATGGAGGCGATTGCTTTTGTACTTTGAGAGCAGGGGTCATAAAAAAACTCGATCAAAAAGTACTTTAGTTTGCTGGAATGCTAACTTTATAACTTAGTATTTGAGAGGGTAAATAGCATCCCTTCTAAGTATATCTACCAATTTTAGATAAAAGCTGAAAATAATATTTTTATGCGTTTTAAATCCGTTAATAGAACTACGCCACGCAGTTTTCCCAGCGTATTACTAATGAAACTGACAAATCTAAAAGTATTCACGAATCCTGGGTAGCTAGGCCTGCTTTTTTGTCTAGACCTTTGCTCAGCCTGACTAACCAAACAGCAAAATTTTAACCAAACTGTGGAACTAGTTTTGTTCTCCCACTAGCAGTTTATCTCACTACCAGTTCATCTCAGAATTTTTATTCGGTTTAGCGTATTTTTAGTTTTATTTTGCACCTGCAGTCTTTTTTATTTATTAAAATTTCATAGGCAAGTAGTTCATTTCAATACAATTTTTAAATTAGAATATTAGCAAAATTGGTTCAGGGGTACTGAAGTTAAAAAGTCATTATAAAGTCGCGAGTTCATTATATGCTCTAAGAATAAAAGTATTAAAACTTATAATAAACTGATAAAATAAAAAGTTTAATATAACCTGATTCCAGAACTGTATAGTGAAAAACTATTTGTAACTGATAACTACGTATGCCGAGTGTTCGGTTACACGACAGACATTCTTGTCGACCCTCCTGGCTTAGTTAGTTACACATCTGCCTCATAAGCGGGAGATTCTGGGTTCAATTCTCGAACGGGTAGATGTTTCAATAATGAATCCAAATACCTGCTCTGGGTCTAGATGTTAGTTGTCCATGTCTTTGTGTGTTGGATCTAGAGATAACTGCCATACATTTGATTCGAGCGGACTGCCATATTTCTATGGAACAGCTTTTGTTTTCGTGATTTCAGTTCATGGTTTGTTTTATAATAAAGTTGTTTTCAATTCCAAGTACAATGATATCCTAGGATATGTCGGTCGTCTGACCGAACATTAACATCTTACTCAGAGAAGTGCTCTTACGCCGGATTTACAAGGAAATGTACAGATAGAAGAAACAAAAAGTTAATGTATTTCTTGGAGCTGTTTCGGCGGTCGCCCCACATCGCGCCCTTATCGCCCGTCACTCGTCACGAGATTTTAAACTTATTTCTCGTTTTAGTTCGTTTTTTACATTTTCGGTCCTCGTTTTAGTTTGGAAAGACGCTTGTTGAGGCAGCGATGAGAGGCGACCGTTGATGGGTTAAATGAGAGGAAGGGTTAACTGTGATGGTTTGTAATGTTGTTTATTGACTGTTTGACTGCCCCGGTGGCTCAGTCGGTAGTGAACCTACCTTCTGTGTTTGGGGGCATGGGTTCGATTCCCATCTAGGACAAACATTCATGTGATGAACATTTGTGTTTGTTCTATGTCTGGGTGTTAATATCTATATAAGTATGTATTTAAAAATATATATGTACGTATGTCAGTCTCTGGCAGCCATATTACAAGCTTTGCTTAGTTTGGGGTCAGATGACCGTGTGTGCAAAAAATGTCCCAGATATTTATATATTTATATTTATAATATTTGTTTTGAAAATAAAAGACAACATAAAAGTTTTAAAAAAACCTCCAGAATTTAACTGGTGGACTTGAAGTCAAGTGTCATTTATAGTCAACATAAATGTTAATATAATATAGTAAGCCACCACGAACAGTGTTTAACATAAATGTGGCTAAAAATGGAATGAATCGTCAAAGTTCAGAAAGTAGCTTTTTGAAGTGAGGCAATGAGAAAAAAATACAATAAATTTTAATGAAGTCCTTAATTTTTAGTGGGTTGTTAAAACTTTTTTTGTAACTAAATATTATTTTTGGTAGCCCAACTTACTTAGAGCAGAGATACGAGAAGGCAGAGGTCATGTCGCACAAGGATGTATAAATCCCGGCAAAAGACCGCCAAGCATGGAAATTATTCCATCAACAAGAGCTATGCTCTGATGTGTTATTCCAGGATAAACCTACTTCCATAACAAATTTTACCTAAATCCTTTCACCTGGTAGGGTGTTCACTAGGTAATACCACATTACGCACAATCTTGCGCATTTTAAATTATGGATGCAAATTGCGTAACTTATCTAGATTTCTGAAGGTGTCTTCCAGACTTTTGAATTCAACAATTCGAGATTTGTACTACAATTCAACAAAAATACGAAAGACTCCAAAGAAAAAACTGTTTGGGACAATTTAAGACACAAAAAAAAATTTAGTTTTGCGTCGCAACTACTTATCTCTACTGTTGATTTACGATGTGAAAAGGACAAAAAATCACGGAAAAAAATGTTGACAAAGCTAAATGGATACGTTTGTAAAAAATTGTAAGTTGATCGGATGTTATTCACAATAGGAGCTATTGGTAACATTTGTTAAATAGAATACATTTGAAATGCACTTATTACACAGTTTAATTTAACGTTTCAGTGTGTTCTGTAGTTCAAACTCATAGTTCACACAGGATGCAGAATGAGATTTCAAATTATTTTTGAGTATTTATACCGTTGTAGAAAATTGGTAAACTACGTTACAACGCCAGACGCAGACGCGACGAAAACAATGACGTGGAAGTATAGAAGCCTCGGACAAAAAGTATTTCGTATAGAGTATTTACTCATGTAAAGTTAGTTTAGTATTAACAGCAGCGCGTCACGGTTTCACCCACTATCCTTTAAGCGGCACCACACATCAATACTACAAATGTTGTGAAACACACATTTATCATAGACACATTTATCGCATACATACATTTCAATGAGAGTGCACTAATAGAAAGCAAACATTTCTTTACAATAAGTGTGCTACACACAAATTACTTACTGCACACAAAAGTGTCTTTGGTGTGTGGTGCGCCTAAGAACTTATTTGTGCGAGATAAAAAGCTGTGTCAATCCAGGGTATAAGCCATCATCCGAATTCGTACAGCCATTACGGAAATGAGTGGATACAAACACACTTACATACTTACACAGAACATTTCGTATTTTTTAATATTATTGTGAAATGATGTTTGTTAGTGTCATACTAATTAAAATAATATTCCTAAAAAGGTCTGTACCATTAGTCGAAAATCCCGAAGCCCAATATTTATCTCGTACCGGTATTTACACAAACATCTTTACAAAAGCCCACATCAGGCGAGGAAACAAAACGTGCCATCAACGAACAAAGATACACTCGTACCCTTCTCTAGTCTCTATTCGGGGTATCCATTAGAATACATTCGAGTGTGAAACACATTACGGCTCTGAATAATCCAATAAATATGCGCTGCCGGGGGACAGCAAGTGATTAAAGGGTTAACTAGATGGCTTCTGGAGCGAGAACACGCAGATATAAGCTAACGTATATCTGGGAATGCTTAGCTGTGTTTTATTTCATTTTAATAAGTTAGCTTCTGTTAACTAAAGGTTGTATAATCACTTGATCGTGAATACAGAAAAATTACAATTTTTCTAGCCAGGCGAGGGACGAGACACACTTACAATTAATTTCGATATGATTGGGCGGCTTAAAACTATTGTGGTTTCAGAATACTTTAATATCATAAGAATAAAGATATACATTATATAGTTACTGAGAATACACAATAAACATAGAAGCTAGAAAAATAGATAGATTCTAGAGCAAGAATACACCGCGATATATTTTTAAGGGGAGTACCACACCTTTGCCTGTTATTCAACAACCAGTCAGTAGTGTGCAAACTTTCCTATGTTATAGATTGAAGGGCATTATTTCCAGTGAAATAACTGTGCCCTTTAACTCAGGATGACGAGCGCAGTACATTGCCCGTGCATGGTTTATGAATTGTCAAAATTCTTAATTCTGAATGGAACTAAACTGGTACAGGGGAACTTGACGATTACCATCGGGCAAGCGACTTGCTCTTTTTGTCAGTCGGTTGCGTACAGTCTGGCGCAATTGTCTAGTAAAAAAGTGTACTAGAAATAATAGCGGCTACCCGCTGTCTTGCTCTATCGATGGCTTGGCTCTATCGCACTATCTCTATCGGTTTTCAGTTCTAGTACATGTTTCAGGCAATCGCCTTTTTAAAATTGTGTTCTTTTATTAGAAGAGGCCATCGGCTCCTAAAAATCCTCCTTTATACTTTCTGTACTTGTTTAATTTATGCCAAAAATAAATGATTTATTATTAATATTATTTTTCATTTTTTCCCAATGGAACTCCCGTCTCTTAAACTTAGTAAACATAGTGGTTAAGTGATGATATTCTCTTATTCTCTTTGGTTGAGCAAAAAAAAAAAACTATTGTACCTAGGAGAGTTATCAGTGAAAACTGTTTTGTTTGACAGTTTTTTTAATACGCATGAAGACTGTTGTTTGGCGCTTAAATATTTTTATCCTTAGCATTCGATGGAAAAAAAATGTAAACTCCTAGTCTGTATTAGGCAACAACATTTTTCAAAACAATTGATTGCAAAGCTATAACTCACATACAAAAACGCATCCCCTGACCGTCGATCGACGCTCGGTCGAAGTAAATGTAGATATTTATCACAATTTGCCGCGTAATCTAGCGTGACGCCGCTGCCGATGTATCACAAAGGGTACAACCAGACCGTGGCGGTGGACGGACGTATCGGCGGATTGAGTTACGTCAACTCTATGTGAAAGGAACTTTACATTTAGATTTAAAAACCGTTACTATAAATTTTATCTCTGTGAGAACACCCTTACTATCAAATAAAAAACTTACACCGCAATCTTTCTGAAATTAAAAAAAAAGTCAAGTGCGTGTCGAGATACGCTCAAGGTTGGGTCACATAACCATCATCATCAACCTTTGTGCAAATTATTATTTGTGGCTTTCCATGACGTCTTTGCATTCCAAAGCTTTTTTTTACAATAATCCATAACTTAATTATCGACAATTAAATATTACGAAAATTGACACTGGCAAAATACACAATGTGTGAAGCCAACACATAAGAAAAACAAGTATGTGCAGGTCCTTGACATATTGTATGTCTGTCTTGTCTTTAATAATATTCTCTGACCGTTGTCAATAAATGTTAGTTTATTTTATTTTAAAACTGATTATATCATTCCTTACGTTATAACTATTAAAACTAGTAGTTCTGCGAACAGTACACCTCGCAAGTACAAACTTTTTTACACAACCTCAATTCTACAATTTCATAGATTTTTGTATCTTTATGACTTAGTGTATATTCGCATACAAACTTATATCAACTGTTTCCTGACATCTGCAACCGACAAGTTACAATTAATCCTTCAATATCGTATAGGTAATCCAGAGTCCGCGTCCCCGTAACCCCCACATTAGTGCAATATACTTGACAATAACTTAATTCCGAGCCATGGAGGGCCATCCCTCGTGGCTTCTTACTGAGAGATGGGGATGACAATGTTGGATACATTTAACATATAGTAAGGGCAGTTCATAATCACCATTATTGACAGCCATCCTTGTCCCACTTTTAAGTACTTCTTTATCTTTAGACCTCTCTGCTAGCTGATTCTATCTGCATCAGCCGTGTGCTAAGCTGAAATATGTTATCTAACTATGTCATTGGAGTAAATGATCAAAATTCCTCAAAAGTCGATTTCCTTGCCCATTTCTCATGGGTATGATGCTATAAACATTTTTATTACAAAAAAATAATGTAACACATCCTTTAAAAACGTAAATACCTAAAACATCCCATACTGAAAAACACA
Organism: Apocheima hispidaria; assembly: GCA_947579745.1. Taxonomy (NCBI): domain Eukaryota; kingdom Metazoa; phylum Arthropoda; class Insecta; order Lepidoptera; family Geometridae; genus Apocheima; species Apocheima hispidaria. Next base: position 16,190,723 of record OX388150.1, on the reverse strand, counting down.
GGGTGGTTTGTGTCAGGGCAGGGTATGACAATGGCAACGTACTCGAACGTAATCAGAACTATCGATCGTGTGCAGGGGCCCTAAACTAACAAGGAATTTAACGCATGACGCTTTTCTCAAACTTGCCAAGATATATGGTGCTGGAGATTGACAGTTTAGAACAGTTAGTTAAGGTACAATTTATCTGCCGCATAACCTATTGATAGGCTACACTTTTGATCATTTTGTCGGAAGAATAAAAAAATTGCAAGACATAAGAAGTGCAATATCGTTAAAGTCATTATCACAGTCCACTGAGATATACATACATAATAATATAATAATAATATAATTTGTATTGCCAGATAAACATTTTAGTTGCAAGTAACAGAGTTATAAATCAATTAGTTTTAAAAGAATCTTTACATAATTTGCATCGGGTCCCAAACTAGGCAGAGCCAGTGTCTTGGGCACCCTGAAGCCAGTTGCCAGAACCTGTTTTCGCTGGGGTTAGACATAGAAGCAAATAGGGGCCTATTCCAATAATTCCACACAGACAGATCTTTGGCTAAAAACATAGGTTGTAGTTATTTAACGAGAGATTGCAAGGCATCAGGTGCCAAATTAAGGGGGGGAAAAAACGCCGCCTGGCAACCCAAGCTCATTTCCAAGCTCTCGGCGCGCGCACGTCACGACCAAATGTCGTCCTCTACGACGTAAATAAGAAAAATGCAACATCAAATTTTATATTCACGCCGATTTTATACGTTTCGATTCGACATGTTCCTGACACGACGGTGATTGTATTGCACGTTGTAAATTTTTAAGATTTCTAAGGTAACGTTTTGTAAATGTTGTTACGGATTTAGAATTGACTTAGATGTGAGTTGATGGTTTATTTTAACGTCGTTTTGATTTTATACGCACATATACATATATACACAAAAAAAGCAAAATCAGTTTGCAGAAAGCCACAATCGAAACTAACCTTCATTATTGCTGTTCCTATCAGATATAGACTTTTGGTTAGAGAAAACTATTCAGGTCTCTCCGGTTCATTTTCGTAATCAGTAAAAATATAATATATGTAATGTAAGTATAATGGGTGGTCAGTTCAACGGACATAGTTCTATGTTATCATCGTACTCATCGTCATAAACCACTTTTACTATCGAACAAAGCATAAAATCGCATTTTTTTTGTGCGCATCAAATCGCAGTCGAATATGAATGTCATTTTTCTACGGAACAGCTTAATTTTTAAGTACATAGATAGCTTAAAATAATTTGTATGTTGTCTCACCGAACATCCAGTATATTGATACAACGTAGCTGAACCTTTCTGTGATGACAGTGGCATCTTGATTTTTAGTTTTGAATTAAATATATTTACACCTAATTACCTGGAAATAAACAAACGCAATATTAGAAACCGGTACAACCGAGATAATCAATTGTAAATTAAACAAATATAATTTCAAAACTAACTTAAATATTATCCAACCATTCACAAAATTCATAGTGATGTTCAATTACTGAAACAACCATAAAGCTCAAAATGAGAAGTTTTAAACCACCAGAACAACGTGGAATCACAATCGACAATAATTGGTGCATTTTTGCAGCGCCAACACCAGTTGAGAATAATTTACGAAATGGCGGAACCAAATGAAAATAAGTGTTATTGTCGGAGTAAATAATGAATAGACTGGGTAATGTCTATGATTGATTGTATATGTGTACAGCACAAGCTTTACAGCGGCTTTTCAGGTGGGTTCAGAAACAGGTTGGAGGCTAGGGCAAAATCGAGATCGAGAAGTCTCGGTTTTGTAGTATTTTTCTTGTAGTATAATGCGCTGTCAGTCGAAATATCTGTAGAGCTGATAAGTATTTTTTTTATTATAAAAAAGACTGCCACTTGACCTAACAGGTAGGTCTTAAAATGAAATGCATCAAATGCCCATGTTTTACCCGTACGGGTAAACGACAGAGATAGCTTAATTTTGTTTAGTGAGTGTACGATATCTAACCCTATCTTCCTATAGGTAGCAGCAGGTGCGTGGTGAGGAAATTAAATAGCAGTTAGGTGCAACGATACGTTTATGCAATAATATGAATGGTAAGTACAATGAGAACTTATGAATGAAATGATATAAAATAATGATAAATAGGTCAAAAGAGTGACGCGCTCCGGCTGCGCAGCCGCCTATATAGCCTCTCCCACCAGTACCACCTATGAGGTGGCGCGATGGCGGGAGATTCGCAAGTGTGTGCGTGCACACATATGTCGCCGTCCGCGTCAACATGCTCCCGGCCTTGGAACGTCCTGTTCCAATTTAGGGAGTGGGCAGAGCCGGTTGAATGCCCGCCGGATGGTCCCTGCTGCCGTAAGTACATCAGCCACCCGGTTCACAGCATCGTTGCCGCTGTAGACTGACGTGACTCTGCCCAGCAGCCATCGGTTGGGTGGTAAGTGGTCATCTTTGACCACCACTAAGTCTCCGGTATTAGGTTGTCCCTTGTCCTGGCGCCACTTGCTTCTCATCTGCAACCCTGAAATATATTCCTTATAATAACGGGTCCAAAATTGTTGTTTTAAAGCCTGCGTCCTTTTGTATCGAGTCATCGTCGAGATTTGTTTATCTTGCACCGGGGGCGCCGGTAACATCGTTAACGTTCTCCCAATTAAGAAGTGCGCCGGGGTCAGAGGCACTAAATCTGACGGATCGGATGAAAGAGGAGTTAGAGGCCTAGAATTTAGGATACCTTCGATCTCTATGAGCACAGAATTCATCTCCTCATAGTCAAGATGAGTCATGGGCAAGACACGTTTCAATATCCGCTTTGTAGCTTTCACTGTTCCTTCAGCTAGAGTATTAAAATGTGGCGAATAAGGTGGTGAGAATCGGAACTTAATTTCCTTTTCCGCTGCATAAGAAACGATTTGATTAGCATTTTGTTTTAAAAATTTAGAAATTTCATTACAACTGCCGCGAAAACATGTAGCATTGTCTGACCAAATTGTTTCTGGCTTACCCCTGCGGGCTATGAACCTGTTTAAGGCTGAAAAGAAACCCTCCTTTGATAGGGTTGTCAAAAGTTCGAGGTGTATCGCGCGAACATTCTGACAAACAAAGCACGCAATATATGCTTTAGTGATTCGGCAACCTCTTCCTTTTCTGTCGGCTAAAAGGACTGCCCCTGTGTAGTCCACTGCCACATTTGCAAAGACGAAGTCTGTATGCAGCCTCTCTTTAGGTAGGTTTCCCATTATAGGTTGATATGTGACACCTGAAAATCTACAACATGTTGTGCAATTTTTTGTTGTTTGTCGTGCAAGATTACGACCATTTACTATCCAAAACTTGTGCCTTAGTGAAGCTAGCAGTAGCTGTGGCCCTGCATGCAATAAAGTTTTATGATAGTGTTCCACTAATAGTTTTGTAATGTGGTGTGCAGCATGAAGTAGCATGGGATGTTTTGTATCATGATCAAAATTTGAGTTTGACAATCGACCACCAACTCTCATGATCAATTCATGGTCAATGAAAGGATTTAAACTTAAAAGTTTGTCCTTAGGGGACAATGAGCGATTGTTATTCAATGTGAAGTATTGTTTACTAAACATACTGAGTTGTACTAACTTGCACAAGTATTTTAATGCTAAGTCCAGTTCAGTGACCTGTAATGGACCTGTGATTTTATTACTCGGGTTAGCGCAGTTATGAATGAAACGTTTGAGATAAGCCGTAATACGTTGCAGTCGACTAAAGCTTGAATACCTACTAGTAAAATCGTATTCAATAAGCACATCAGCTGATACGTGACACTTGAGCCTAACTTCTGGTAAGTTATCTATGTGTATATTTTGTGGTTGTATAGGTATTTGTATTTCTGTGTGGTGTAAGAATTGTGGTCCTTCCCACCATAATGTTGAATGTTTAAGTTGTCTAGGATTGACACCTCTGGATCCAATATCACTGGGATTCGAACCCGTGTGACAATAATTCCAAGAACTTGGCTCAGAATTATTCGTAATTTCGACTATTCTATTGTAAACAAACTGTTTTAGACGCTGTTTACTGCATGTTTTAATCCACCCTAGAACTATTGTGGAATCACACCAAAAAAACTGTGAATCTATAGTAAGCCGCAATGACCCCCTGACCTTTTTTGCTAGTTGTGAAGCTAAAAGAGCTCCGCATAGTTCTAACCTCGGAATTGTTAATTTTTGTCGCAATGGTGCCACCTTACTTTTGGCTATCACTAGACGAACGCATACGTGACCTTCGCTTGTGATGGATCGTAGATAAGCGCAGGCCGCGTAAGCTTTGATCGATGCGTCACTAAATAAATGAAGTTCAACCGAAGTGAACTTGTCGCATAAGATTCGCCTTGGAATTTCTATGTTATTTAACTCTGGTAGGTATTTTATGAAATTAGTCCACCGCGAAAGAATTTCCACAGGTAACTGATCATTCCACGAGATATTCCTAGACCATAAAGTTTGAAGTATGCTCCGAGCTTCAAGGAGACACGCATTAATGAGACCTAAAGGGTCAAATATTTGAGCTATTGTAGATAAGATTGTACGCTTGTTTACCTGTTGCGTTTCAATGTGTGTGTTTGTTGATGGAAACAACAATGTGTCTTTTTTGCAGGCCCATTGTAAACCTAAAGTTTTTGCGTATTCGTGTTTGCTTAGGTTTACCAGGTTATCATTGCTGGTTTCATCAACAATTTGGCTAAGTAGTGATGTATTGTTAGAGTGCCATTTGCGTAAATGAAAGTGTGCCCCTGATAATTGACGTAAGACGCCCTTACATATTTCAATTAAGGTGACGTCATCGTCATGACCACTGACAAAATCATCAGCGTAAAAATCTGACAAAATTGCTGCGCTGACTGCGGGATCTTGTGAGTCCCGGCCGAGTTGCGCTAAGCATCGAAATGCGAGATAAGGAGCGGAAGCTGTACCGTAAGTAACAGTACGCAGCTGAAATGTTTTCAATTCCTGACTTTCATCTGACCGCCAGAAAATCTGTTGCAAATTACGTTGGGTTTCATTGACTAAAATGCATCTATAGAATTTTTCAATGTCGGCCGTCACAACATACTTGTGTTGGCGAAAGCGAATAAGAATACTGACCAAGTCGTCTTGAATGGTGGGACCAACGTGTTGAATTTCGTTAAATGACTTGCCTGTACCTGGGCTAACAGCTGATGCATCGAAAACTGTCCTTAATTTTGTCGTGAGACTGTTTTCTCGTAAGATACCATGATGTGGCAAATAATAGTACAGGTTGCTTACATCATTGTCGGCCTTTTGTGTCATGTGACCTAAGGTCAAATATTCATGCATAAAATCGGTGTAGTGTTTTTTGAATGTGGGGTTGCGTTCGAATTTACGCTCAAGTGCCCTGAATCTACTGAGTGCTACCATCCTCGACTCGCCTAATGTTTCAGGTGAGTCCTTTAGTGGGATTGTAACAACGAATTTGCCGCCTGATTGACGCGTAGTGGTATCGGTGAAAATTGTCTCGCAGACACTCTCAACCTTATCAGTTTGTTGAGTGCTGAGATTAGCGTCGAGCTCAAAGAACCTATCGAGTTTTGCTTCGAGCTCGCTGTCGTTTGTGAAATTGCAATGAAATGTGTTTTGTTGTTTGTGTGTGTGTCTAGTGTTTGTGTCACTGACTGTACCGGATACGATCCACCCTAGTCGAGTCTCGACTAGAATTGGCTTGTTTTTGCCTAGATCGATCCTGTTGCTGGATAAGACCTGCCAGAACAGATCTGCTCCTAGCAACATTTGCACCTCTGATGGTGTGCTGAAAGTAGGATCCGCTAACGTAATGTTAGCAGGAATATTGAAAGTAGCGTGATTGATTTGTGCTGCCGGAATCAATTGAGTGATTTGTGGTACCACAAAACAATTGACTTCAGCTGTGTATTGGGTATCTGTATGTGAAGAGATAATGACGTCACATCTTTTCGTTAATTTAGAACACTGATTATTTAATCCCTGAACTGAAATTGCCGTAGGGTATGTTGAAATATTTAATTTATTTTGCAGCTTCTCTGAAATGAAGCTAGATGTGCTGCCATTATCTAAGAGTGCGCGAACTTTATGAAAATTACCCTTGCTGTCTGTAACCTTGATCATGGCCGTGGATAGCAAAACCTGACCTTCATGTATTGTTGACAATGATATGCCTGATGTTTTGCTAGTTTGTAAATGTGCTGTTTGTGAAGGTGATGCCGTCTGATCCTGCATAGCTGGTAATACTACGCACTCACTGCTGTGTGATTTTGTTTCTGCCGTGGGTGTGTGTTGTATGTGTATTAAGCTATTGTGACGACGTGAACAAAATTTACAACTGCCGTACTTACAGCGCCTCTCGTCATGCCCCCCGCGCAAACAATTAGTACAAAGACGTAATTGCTTAATTTTTTCAATGCGTTTTTCTATCGGTAATGCTTTGAATTTAGCACAGTTATATATTGAATGATTCAGTTTGCATATCGGGCATGAAGAAAAGGACTGCCTTTGTACCGTTTGATTAGCTATGAATGTTTTTGGGCGTACATGTGTTATGTCACTGTGTCTGCGTATTGGTTGACCTTGAGACTCCTCCATGGTCTCTAGTAAGTCAGCCCGATTTTTTATGAATGTTATGAAGTCTGTTAACTTCGGCTGATCCTTACTAAGATTCCGTTGTTCTTCCCAGTCACGAACTGTGGCAGAGTCCAACTTCGTAGAAACCATGTAGATAATCAAAACGTCCCATTGTTGAGTAGGTACATCTAATGTATTTAAAGATCTTAAATTCTTATTAACAATGTCTACCATACTACGTAAGCCCTTGGATGACTCTTTTGACATTGGCTCGATGCTAAACAAAGCCTGAATGTGCTTATCAATCAAAATTCTTGAATTATGAAATCGTTCACATAATAACCCCCATGCTACTTTATAGTTTTGTGGTGTAAAATCTAATGATTGGATTACTAGGGACGCACTCCCTTTTAATGCCGCACGTAAATAGTGAAACTTTTGAATGTCTGTAAGTGTATTGTCTGCGTCTATGAGTGACTGAAACAGACCGTGGAATTCTAACCAATCGGAATAGCCGCCAGAAAAGGAAGGTAGATTAATTGTAGGCAATTTGAGTCTTGACATACCTGTTCGCACGATACTTGACCCTGATACTGATGCAAAGTCCGAGCCCGCAGGGACTGCGCCATCCGCCGCGGATCTGCTCAGCAGCTCTTGGGCTGCTGCTACCAGGCTGAAGTAGCTAGTCTCGAAAGATTGCCGCTCGATGTACTCCTCATCTGGAAGTTCCGTTAAGTTCTCAATTTGAGTTTGGGTTACGTCATATTCATCGTACATTTGTTGTATTTTAGCTAGGCGAGCATTTAATTCATGAGTTTGCAAGCTATTTAATTGTTTGCAAGGCAATAATGGTTCTAAGTAAGTTTTAAACATGGTAAGCTTTGATTTATGAGATGCTCTCGTTTTCTTTGATGATTTTAGCGATTCCATGATGAAATAAAAAGAGTACACAAGAGGAAAATGAAACTTGTAAATTTCTCAAAGTAGTCCGAGAAAAAAAAAAAAAAATAAAGTTTAACATATGCAGCTGAAATGAAAGAATGCAAAGTAAAGAAACAGTGAAATCAAACAGATTAGCAGATGAAACGATACTTAAATTGCATGAGTTCGAAAGAAAGAGTGTGAGTGCAGTGCAAAGCGTGCAAACCGGCTGGAAGCCAGTTGAAACCGGATTGCGCCCAGGCGACTGGTAAGCCGGTGCAAGCAGCCACGCCGCACCGCGTGGCTAAGCGCTGGCATGAACCGGTTGAGACCGGTTTGCGCGACGCACGTACGCGGCTTAGGCACTGCAGGAATGCACACAAGTTTCCTGAAAAGTACAGAAAATAACGAAAGTACCAGTTGCTTCGTAGGTATAATTTGCTGTGGGATTTTTTTAATTTATTTTTTCAATAAAAAAAAAATAAGTATGTAGGTAAAGATACAAATCAAAAATCTAGAAACGTAATACACGTTTAGGTCCTCAGTCTCCTCTTGAAAAATAAATGAATTGAAATGCGGAATCGAGAAATGAACTTACTGTCTGAAAAATAATTTAAATTAATAGGATGGGTACCAGTAGGTACCACTGACCCTGCGCACAAAGTAATCGGAACGAACTCACGACTTCTGGATCCCCCTTTCCTGGTGTTTGTAGCTTGCTTCGTTGTTGGATTGTTGCAGCTTCCTGGTCTTCATATCCATCAAGCCTGTTCCGATTGATTGATGTCCTCGTGGTTGACACGCGCCCTGCATGTGGTCTTGAAATAGATAACGCCTGTGCCAACTGCTCGTATATGCACGCGGTAAGCGCGTGGTTCACGCGCCCTGCATGTGGTCTTGAAATAGATAACGCCTGCGCCAATTGCTCGTTGATGCACGCGGTATGCACGTGGCTCGGCACCGCGCCCGCTGCGCCACGGCAACAGCCGGGCGGCCGCGCCTGTCCTCTGATTGACCTCCGCGGGCCTCGTGCGCGCCGTGGGCCGGTTTCCCAGCTACCGCGTGGATACTTCTTTGGTTGAATCTTCTACCACGCACCTTGTTAGACTCGATGAATTTAATTATGCTGCTCGGCTCGAATTTATGTACGATATCTAACCCTATCTTCCTATAGGTAGCAGCAGGTGCGTGGTGAGGAAATTAAATAGCAGTTAGGTGCAACGATACGTTTATGCAATAATATGAATGGTAAGTACAATGAGAACTTATGAATGAAATGATATAAAATAATGATAAATAGGTCAAAAGAGTGACGCGCTCCGGCTGCGCAGCCGCCTATATAGCCTCTCCCACCAGTACCACCTATGAGGTGGCGCGATGGCGGGAGATTCGCAAGTGTGTGCGTGCACACATATGTCGCCGTCCGCGTCAACAGTGAGTGTACATTTTTGTTAAATGTGTAGTAAAATTGCCGTACGTTAGAAGTCTTCCAGTTCGTGGTCGCCCCTCAAGAACCTTTTTTCGATGGGGAAGAAAGGCCACATCGCTCGAAGAAATAACCGATGGTGGTCACCTGTTCTCCGATCGATGTGGCCGCTCATTGCCACTGCAGCTTGTAAACTCCGAGCATAGCTCTCTTCATTGCCCGTGCCATTGCCATTCTATTAGTTATACAAAAGACTAATTAATATTTCTTAGTTTTGCGAGTTTCAATAATAAAATATACTCTAGGTTATAAAAACTAAAAATTATTATTCTAAATTATTCTCAACTTATTCAAAACTATTGTTTTGAATCAAGTATCGTCTACGATAACTTTGCATGTTAATAGTTTAATCATTTATTGTGAATTATTGGAAAACGGACCAGCTGCAGCATTATTTATATAAACGAAACATTTTCCAGAACTCTTTGTAGTAATCGTAAGTTTAGCTAAACTCCTAAGTTTAAATTTTATTACATAGGTACATTATGGAAATAATTGTTTTCTTTTAAACTAGCTTTTATATTCGAAATTGGTTTACGTTTGACCACATCTTACCTAATGGTTATCAACGGAGTGGTCTAGGATGGAGCAAACTTACCTTTCTAGGTAACTTACCTTCTGGTACCTGTGTACTCTAGATTTGAAGACAACCGTATTGAAATACTTTTCGGGGAAGACATACTCCGGTAAAGAGCTCTCTACACCATCGCTGTGCGTATAAAAATAGCTTCATAATATACTAGCTCACTGATTTTCAAAAGCACCCGGAGTAAATACTTGTATAGCGTGCCACCACATTTTGTAAGTTGTGGGGCGTGCAGGAATAAACCATTTCGTTTGATACCTGCCAGCCTTCTCAGCTGCCTTCTAACAGTTTAACGGTCTGACCTGGGAATTTCGTATAAGACCTATCACACGGGACAACCACAGACTACAGAATAATATTATGTAGTTCTCTCTTTCTCTCTCTTTTGTTAGACGGTGGTCAGCGTCAGCCCCAACCAAAACGTAACGTGAGATAACGCTCTAAGAAGGTACACTAAACCGAACCAATAAAATGAAAACCACCATTTGCCATCGTCAAATATACTAAACCTGGGTCGTGTAGAAATTTGGGGTCTCACAAAAATATTTTTATTTCCTGTCATTATTACTTTTCAGTACTTACGGGCGATTATATATGTTAAAAAAAAACAGCAAATTGTATTCCATCCACATTGAAACGGAGCACACTGCGTATCGGTAATATTTATTTACAAAAGTAAAATCAGCGCTCGCAGCCGCAAACTTACGTTCAAGAGAAAATGTATTCGGTGTAAGGAAACCAAGTTTGTGTAGTAGCTGCGGGCGAGCAGCGTGGCCGGGTGCCGGCTTAGGGAGTAAACGCGCGACGAAGAACCACATAAAATAAAAACTAACTCACTGCTACTTAAAACATATTTCAAGCGCGTTTAGATTTGGTTTTTTTCTCATCTGCCTTGCAGTTTGCAAATCAGACTAAGAAATTAAACAAAATGAATAATCCATCGTCATTTTGTGAATGGCTATGGGGCCGTTCAAGTATTACGTAAGCAGATTTATTACAATTATTTACGCCCCATCCCCCTTGTCAGCAAAAGTAAGCAAAGCTCTTACCCCCTCCCCCCATGCTTAAGTAAACATTTTGCAATTATAAATGTTTTCTTTTTTATAATATAATTATAATGTTATAATTATGATTTTAAAAATAAGAAAATACATTTAGGATAGATTATTTAACTTATTTTAAATTTTTGGTACACATATTAAATTCAAATTAACAGTCTTCAGTCCATGCAACCCGAATCCATGATTCTAAGTTGGAGGGTTGCCATTCGTGTAAAAAAGTAAATAACTACCGATGACGTAATCATCATCTAGGCTCCCCTACCCCCCATGTCATCCAAAATAAGCAAAACAAAGACAACCCCACCCCCCCATAGCGCTTACGTAATACTTGAACGGCCCCTAATATTTTTCTCCCTTACTCTATGTTGAATATGAATACTGTATATGTAAAATCTAATCTCTATCCTAAATGTATTTTCTTATTTTTAAAATCATAATTATAACATTATAATTATAATATAAAAAAGAAAACATTTATAATGTCAAAATGTTTACTTAAGCATAGGGGGAGGGGGTAAGAGATTTGCTTACTTTTGCTGACAAGGGGGATGGGGGGGGTAAATAATTGTAATAAATCTGCTTACGTAATACTTGAACGGCTCTTATGGAGGCTGATGGATAAAATAATGATGATAAAAAAACTAGTCTAGTTTGTGTGTGCTCCTTCATTCCAAAACCAGTAACTACAGATTGCAATGCAGTGCAGTTTGAAGCATGTCTTAAATATATACTAGTTGCTTTAACCGATAAAGGCCATCATACGAAGAACGATACCTTTTGCCCACCTGATTGATAATTTATAAAGAGCAATGTCTGTTTCTTAATCATTTATTCCAGCATGACGAGACGAGACGAGCAAGTTGCTCGCCTGTCGGGAAACCATTCAGAGTTCGCTTCAAAAACCTGCGCCACAATGCACAATATGAGATGATGAAATAAGATATTTTCTTATTTCATCATCTCATATATGTAATGCGCTATAATTTCGTTAAAATGATTGCCTTTCAATCCGGAACAGTAATGATTGCAAACTACTTTTTGTTGGTAAAATAGCTACAAATTTGCAACTTTTGACTGAAGTTTGGCTTCTCTCGTCTGGTCTTCTGCCCGTTTTCAGTAATATTATGGTTACCCAGTTATTTGCGCAACCTAAAATATGAAACGCAAGCGACTTAGCTATAACTAAAACTTCGACCTAACAGGTCACCAAAAGAAACTGAATTAATAGATATCAAATAAAATAATAAACTTGTTCTTCCCATACACGTAATTCCGACCGAAAACTCTTTCGGAAACTGGAGCGCGCTCGGTACGAAACATTCTAACTAAAACCTTAAACTTACTATTGACGAAACAAAAGTTTTGTTTCTTAAGCCCTCTGATCTAGGCTATTGCTTTAAAGCTTCTTGAAATACGGGGAAGTTTACGTTTTGTTTAAACTGTTGTTAGTTCATGGCTAGTATCGCTTTTGTTGCTTATCTTGAAAATCCTACTCCGAATACAATTTGTATCGACAAATCGGAAAATTGCGTGGAAAACAAATTAACACTGCTAATACTATACTTACTCGGTATATGCATACCTAGTTATGTAGTGCTTAGAAAGTAAGTACATTATTATAGAGAGGATTAGACATCAATCACATTACTCATATCAGATCTGCAGTGACACAGAGGTGAGCGCGATGCGATCTTGTGCCGCGAACGATCGCGCTTTGAACTCGCACTCTCGTTTGAAGTTGCCGGCTCGCCGCAGTGGTCAGAAGAAGCGCTCTCGAGAAGGCTGCCTGTTACACCAACGCGCAACATTATTCCAGTTGTTGTATATATTAGAATTCATTCTATCAAGTTACATATCACGCTCATTTCCGTAACCTTCATTGATAGACTTTAATAAGAGCATTCTTAATATTTGCAGTGTTATTGCAGTGGTTTATATCACCTACTGGTATATGCCAGCAGTGGAATACATACAGTTTTAAAGTTAATTTTTTGACCCTACCTCTGCAATAGGTTTTTCTTCTATTAAAAGCGGGATCAAAACACACAATTTTGAGAGCAACAAAAACAAAAATATCTCGAGTTTTTATGAAGTTATAGGAATCAATGTAACATTTTACCCAAGTAGTTATTCGTAGCGGTGTTAGAGCGGACGCATCTAGTTCGTCTATTTTTACACTGTCATTCTGAATGGGCCGCAGCATATAGGTTGGGTTCTCGAGCAGTGAACCAACTCTTCTAATTAACTCTGATCTTGTCGTGATTCCACAGCTTTTTGCTTGTTTAGAAACATCGGATTAGTTTATCTGTATGAGGCTTCATTAGATCATTTAGATGTTGTTCTAATGAGATGAGATAACCGTGATTCCTGATTAGGACTGAAGTTAAGCTAAGTTCTGACAGTTTAAGACTTAAGTTCTAGCAAACTTTAATTGAATGATTGTATTTTTTGTGGGGCATACCTCAACCTTAACTATTTATTATGTTTTTTTTTGCTGTTTAGAGAAGTAAAATTAAATGATATCACTTTTTAAAAAAAAACTTATGGACATTGAAAAATGATTTCTAAAAAAAAACAATACCATTTCATTGAATCAATTTCTATAAAAGTTGTGTACAAAAGTCATTGAACTTAGGTTTTGTCAAGTTTTGTAAGTATAATTTCATTTAATACACATCACATAAAACACACGACTGAAACGAAAAATGGTCTAGTAAGCCATCTAAGTAGGTCTATAAGAGGCTTGAAAAATTCAGAGCCCTAAAAGTTAAGTTAGGTACTAAAATTGTTGACCCTTTCGAAAGTGTTTTTATCTCAAACTTTACTGAATGCAAGAATGCTTCTACAGAACATTGTTCGAAATGACTTTTTGTTTTATCTTTAGTTTTACTTTAATAATGACCGAGTAGCGCTTTAAGTTAATGTGGGCACGCCTTCTCGTTAGAAACAATGTTCTTATTAGGCTCTACTTTATTTTTATCTCTTATCTGCCACAAGTGAACTTTTGTGTAACTGCACTATTTTAATTTTATCGTCACCTTACCGTTTACTTGTGTTCGAAATTAATTTTCTGAATTATTTAATGCTCAGGATAATTCAAATGTTTTGATCTTTTATTTTTTTTATTTCAAACAAAATTTAGGGAGATCGTTAATTATTTTTAATGACAATCACCCTCGAGCATCAAATACTAATCAAGGTGGACTCAAAATAAGTTATCAGTTTTAAAAACGAATCAACAACAACAAATTACAGTAACGAATCGATCGTTAATGAACAAAGAACTCGCAAGGATAACGGTCCCAGAGAAAGATAAAATATTAATAACTTACACGGAAAACGTAACCAATTATAACGCACTCGATAAAGTAGAATTTCATGAAAAACTAACCGTAATAGTAAGTAATAAAGAGCTAAATAAAGATTACATTGATTTAATGATAGAAAAGAAATGTTGGTCGTTAATAATGAAAAGAATCCGAACACCATTACTTCTGTTTAAACGCAACTCGAGTAAGTTCGATTTGAAATAAATGGATGCACCTATTCTGTTAAGTCGATCTCTCATTTTGATTAATAGACGTTACTATTCCTTGTATTGTTCGGATAGCCAGAGATTTAGATGTAATGTCGTTTTAAAGTCCATCTGTGTTTTGTTCTATTGTTGTTTAGTGGATTGTTGTTGTATTGTTTATTTTTGATACGGAGGAGTAATTCGATTTTTACTGTTAACTATTATTTACAGTTATTTCTGAGTTAATAGTGATGCTCTTGTCAAACTGGTTCAAGTAAAGAGTCATTATCGTAGATTTGTAGACGGTTTTCTAGTAAAACTCTTCCAGTATGTTTAAGAATTACTCCAGAGGATGATCCAAAGTGGGTATTGGCAGTAGTCCCTACAGAACCTTCCCTTCGAACCCTTTCTGCGTTCTTTTAGTCTTGAGCTCACACGTTTGACACTGAGGTAATGTGTGTTGTCATTGTAAATGTAGCTATTCTTTAACTAATACTATGTAGCTATCAATTTTACTAATAAGAAAGTCACTTAACTATTACAATTACCGTTGTAAGATCTTGCTTCTGCATTATTCACCCAGCTATCCAACATTTCTGACCTCAACTAGGAAAATTAAAATTCCAAGTTAAAAGAACAACTCACGACCATTTGGAACTACAACAAGAAGTTTGAACTATTGCGCTGACTTTAACAAAGACCCACAAATTGCGAGCGTTTAGAGCACGCTAATTTGACCTACTTTTAAATAGAAACAAAATAGAATTTGAATCAGCAATTTGAGTGTTGCTAATCAAATGAGGTACCGCTCAATGCAATTAGAGAGAAGAATTCAACGAGACGTTGCTGAACAAATGTGTGTGAGAAAGTAAACATTATCTAAATGAGCAGTTTTGTTATTTATTTAGGTATCTGAAAACGTATAATTTTTTTTTTTTTTTATCGATCATAGCAATAAAGACTTTACGTTACAGGCCCTGGATCGCATTCGGGACAATAAAATAAATATTTTCATTACATATAAACAGACTGAAGGTACGTTTGCATTTGCACGCCTCGTGAGTCACTTACTTATACCGTACTTGTCAAAATCGTAATTTCTAAACTAATGACACACCAGTCACGACGTATTCTCTACTACTAATTGCACAAAAACCAACCATGAAGATTAAGCCGCACTACGATACTCATAATATCAAGAAAGGTTTTTTTTTACCATATAAAATCAACATTTTAATACCTCTTTATATAAATTTTAGTAGACATTTTAATACTCACATGCAAAGTTTTTCGTATTTTTTTTTTAAATTTTCGCGTAAAACTGAGAATTGTAGAGTTACACAGTGTCTATGAGAAGGTAATGAATAGTTAAAGTATGTAGCTCCGCACAAAGCCACTCGGAAGAGCTCCTAGTGGGTTTGTGCCCTTACATCGCCATACCTCCAACTGAACGGCGGTTTGTGCTGCGTTTATCAGTAGAAGCTTATCTGATGTATGTAACAATACTTAGTTAGAGACATATTCATTTGTTAGTTACGCAAATCTATGAGTATATAGTAGGTATGGACAGCTAAAGAAATTTAAGAATAAATCCGCAGAACGAGTAACTTTTAGACAGTGCTCGAAAAGAGTTCTTGGTAAAAATGGCTTAGCGATGATGAAACAAAGCGGTGGTTGTATATTTGTATGTGTGTGGGTTTTTGTGTGTCTTTTTGTCTGTCCAACGACAACTTGCGAACCGTTGATCCGACCTTCGTGAAAATAATTTGTGAAATTATTATTCATTCTTAATAATAATTGTATAATTTAGTTGATATTGCATGTATTTAATATTCTGGACTAATTTCTTATATATTCAAAAGGTATATAACTACACTATTGTATTAGGTGCTATCCTGTAAAAATAGTTGTAATGAAATAAATACATAAATAAATAAATTAAACAAGTAGTTCTTTTTAATGCAATTAAAGTACAAATATGAGCAAAATTGACTCACGAGTTACGAAGTTATAGAGGTCGCAAGGTCTCAGTTCTGCGCAAACTACTAGTGTAATGTAGCCGAGTGTAACTCAAATTTATTATTAGTCGCTTGGGGTTGTTGAACTTCACACCGCGAAAATCTTTACGATGACGAGAGGAGGGCAGGGAGGCTGAATATTATAACGTTTAAGAAGTTAAATTATACTATATAATTATCAATTTAATGAACGTGCCTACAATTATGTAAAGTTGCCAGGTTTTGGTAAATAAATTAAATAAATAGTAGTAGTTGTAAATTTTTATTGTTTGTTTCTATGTATTTTTAATGACGTTTTATTAGACTTGTAGCTAAGTAGCTGTCCGCGTTAGTATTCTATCAGATGGTAGTGTTATTACATTAACAGATCATTAAAATACTAAATCCTTATCGAACCGAATTAACTCTAAACTATTCAAATCTATCTCATTATAACTTCCTTATGTGGGAGTAGCACAAGTATACCACTAAAAATTCCTTAATCCAACAAAAACATTTTAATTCCTCTTTCGAAATAAACACAAGATGACTCCTACACATTTCGGTAACATTGTTAGAATGCCTTATTGTGAAAAGGTATCAGATGGGTAAGTTATTTAGTATCCCGGTATTCCGATACGATCGTTCGAACTATCTAACCTCTCGTACGGTTCTGGGCTGCAGTCACACCGAACTGTAATTCAGACAGAGAATTGTATGTACGCTCCTATTCGGCCTGAGTCATACAAAACATAAAAAAATATCATATTCAACCTGAAGACGTCCACAACCGAACAAATGTGCTAGCCGCCTGCTGATATTATTAACTGCAGAAAATACGACAAATAGTGAGTAGTGACGTGCTAAATAAATCAGTTCGTTGAATTCAATTAGCGTGCAGTCAGAAAGTTTGTCGTGGACAAATGAACGATGATATCATCAGTGGGCTCGGTGAAAGAGTTACTGTTAAGGACATAATTGGAATGGCAGATGAGTAAAGCGAATATATTTATTTCGAATGCTTTCTCGTTCTGCTTAGGAACGGACCCTTTGGCGGCGTAAACTGCCGATTCAAGAAGGTAACGCCATTCTTAAGCAGAACTCGAAGCACACGTTATTCGAAGTTAGAAATTTAACATTATTAACTACGAACAATGTCTGTGAATAGGCTGCGAAAGGGTTCGCTTTTATGGGAAGAAAAAAGACGTGTACAATTTTAATAATGTACCTACTAAAATTAAAACAAACAAATGTGCCCTAAATTTGATTCAATGCGCTATAAAATTAAATTAAAGTCTTAATTATTATCATCATTGGCGGCTAATTCAGTGCACTGCTACTGCAGAGCATCAGCTCCTTCTTTCTTTCACCAATCTTCCCTGTTTTGCAACAATCTAGTACAGGAGCTGCCACAAATTTCTTGTATATGACGAAGAAATTTGCGGCAGCTCCTGCACTGGATTGGTGCAAAACAGAAAAGATTGGTGAAAGAAGGGAGGAGCTGATGCTCGCGTCATCGCCGTAACGGCCTTCCGGGGCTATGCTTACAATAAAGTGGCCAAATTCAATTTTATAAAATATAAGTGCGCTGTTTAGATTCAGCTTTTTGTTCTCATAATGTGGTTACAGTCAGCCTCTCAGAATGCATCATATTCGCCCATCCAGCGTAGTTCGTGCGTCCCTCTATTACACAGCTATGTAACCCCAGCAGCTTCCAGTGCCCGAACGATACCGTACCTATCCATCTAATGGCCTCTAATTGTTTGACTCTGGTATCTCGACATCGGTTCTATCTCCACCGCCTAGTCTCGCCCGACCAGAGATGGTATCGCACGATACTTCTAACTGACAGTCGACCGTAATTTTTGAACTGATTAAAGGTGTTCGGTTCATCTTGGTTGCGAGATGATCTTGAATTTAGTTTATTTTTATGTTTTAAATAGTATTTAAGTCTGAACTCACTTGTCATGTTAAACTTATTGCAAGATACAAGAATTTATTAGATACATTCTCAGAATTAACAAAAAAACATGAACTAAAATCAAAATTCGTTTAATCCAACTAGGTGATAATACAGGGTTATAAGAAAAGGGTATGCTAAGCCGAAAAGGGCTCATAGTACTCATCATTATGAACAACTTTTACTATAGGACCAACCCTGAAAACAAGAAAAATTTCAATGACACTCGACAAAATGTAAGCAGATTGTAAGCAACTTTGTTGGCCCATATTTCGCAAGCGGTACATCTGATAAAAAAATAGTGTAGGAAACCTTAACTTTATATAAAAAAACTTATTTAATGATACCCCATATGTTGGGGACAACCACCCCGTAAACATTAAATTATGTTTTTATTTTATTCTTTGCTAATTGTTACCCTTTAAAGACCTATTCAAGATCCCTCCCATGATGGGGTTTAGCGAATTTTTTTTTACCACTTCTTTACATGTATGGAAGCTACCCATATATTACAAAAAAAAAATTATTCTTATTTTTCTAAACTCTAGGTTTATATTTAGACTATCGTTGTGCAAAATGTAATGCTTGTAAGTTATAAGGCTGAGAATTCAGACAGATAAACAGACAGACAGACGGACATGACGAACTGATAAGGGTTCCTTTTAGTACTACGGAACCCTGAAAGTGATTAAATTGCTAGCCCGTGACAGAGCCTAAAACCAGTGACACCAGTGTTAAATAAACAACCAAGAAAATACATTTTAACGAGAAACCTAAACGTCAATAACCCATTATTAGCTTAACTACTTCTTACAACAACTAATATATTATCAGATTAATCTTTATGTGTCAAAACCCAGTTATTTTTACCCGAGATAATAAAAAGTATTTTCTAACAAAATCCTCAATACAATTTTACTGTAGCAGAGTCTATGGCGCCCACGTTCTTTCTCTACAAGTCGCCTAATTAAGGCTTCCTTAACGTTCTAACTATTATTATAACTGTGCCCTCCGTGTTGTGGACTCTACAATGCTCTACCACAACAATCTCGGAGGATTTATTGTAATTAGTAGCTGTATTTATAGTGTAGAGTTTGGAAAAATGGTCAATGTAAGATATTTGTTTTAACTTTTTATTTTTACTTGAGAAGTCTTTGGTACGTTTAACAAGAGTGCGTTAAGTAAATTGCTATTTATTCAAGATGTTCGGTTAGACGTTCGAAATTTATTTTTATAGAATTTCTTTTCACACCACCATTATTGACAGATTACAGAACCGGCGCTGAAATCACGTTAAAAATCAGTTGTTACATACATTACGTCATTTTTTTTTCTCGCCTTTTCGTGTTAGTCCCATAGTAAAAGCTCTCCAAAATGGCGGGCACAATGATGTTTTATAATATGTTAAATGTCTAACCAAGCTCCCAGTTATAAGTCAAACTTTAACATAAGTGCTATTTTCGACAGAACCTGGGATTATATAACGAATTTTTTGTTAAAACGTCATTATCATCATTAGCCGGTAGACATCCACTGCTGAACATAGACCTCCCCCTTAGAGCGCCACACTGAACGAGAATTTTTCCATTTGCATCCACCGGTTGCCTGCGACTTTCACAATGACGTCTGACCACCTAGTGAGAGGCCTACCTAAGCTGCGTTTTCCGGCTCATGGTTGCCACTCAAGAACCTTTCTTTCCCATCGGTTATCGGTTCTTCAAGCAATGTGGCCTGCCCATTGCCTAAGCCAAAAGCTTGCAAGCCGTGAGAGCTATGTCAGTGACTTTGGTTCTTCGGTGTTGCTTCTTATTTTATTTATTTATTTTATTTTTATTTTTATTTTTATTTTTATTTTATGGAGTTTATCGCACAAAAAAACTACGAGCAGGTATCAGGATTTTACTAAAATTAGTGAGTTCTTTCTAAAAAGTTCTGTAAGTTTAAGTAGACTTTACAATTGGTTAGTTAATTTTTTCAAGTTTCCAAAATTGTTAATAACTTTGAAGTCATTCACCTCCCAAAGTTTTCCGCCATCGACTATAATTACTGATTCAATACACACTACACGCGTACCGTCTGTTAGAACGACAAACTTATTTTAAATTTATGATTATAAGCGAGCCACTATCGTAATATCTGGATAAAAGAGACAGCTCTCCGTAGAACATGTTTAGTTCTATCATTTGGCCAACCGTACAGTGAAGTTAGTCGGTCTGCAAGTAACAAGTGACCCAGAAGTATCGTTTAACATAGAATGGCCACTTCTCGTTAGACAAAGGGGTTACGACATGCCGCAGGTTAACCATTGTTTGTGTATCGGTATTCCATCGGAGACTAGTTGTTGCTTGTGGCGTGACTCACATTTTATTTTACATTATGTTTTTAATAATAATATAAATTCTAGGGAATTTCTATTAGGATTGATTTTCTTAACTCATAGCACAAAAAATACTCAACATTATTTCGCGTCTACAGCTGAAAAAGTTTTTTTAACAGCTTTGTACATTGAGAGGGCCATAATTTTGGGCTCGGCTCATCCGCTCACGCATTTGAAGTTTTTATATAGTATAAAAAAGGGCTGTCTGTTTGAAAAATCTGTTTCCAATAATTTGGTATTTTAGGCTCTTAAATTACGAAGTACATTTTTCACAAATACACGTAATAATTTTATATCTCTAAAAAAACATAAAATGTACGAGCGACATAGCTGCGCCCAGCATGCTGGGCCTAAAATTATTTTCAGTTGAGGAAAATCTGTTCACTTTTTTGATCTAGAGCTATTAAATTTTTTTATTGACAATATTTATCAGAAAGAGTCGCCATAATTGGACACTTAAAATTTGTCCATAAAAATAATTAAAAAATAAACTGAAAACCCTGTAACTTCTATTTCTACTTATGAATGAATTTAAATAGCAGTTAATTCCAGCCAACCCAAGCGATCCAACAAGAGAATATAGTTCCTACGGGATTAAAAATTAAAGTGTTCAGCAAATAAATACCCATTGTGCGGAGTTCGGTAATTATTAATTACCGGATTATTTTACAGGCTGTAGGAAAAATACTGCTTTAATTATTTTATTCAAAGATCTTTAATCCCAACCAATATTATAAATGCCAAAGTAACTCTGTCTCTCCGTCTACCTGACTCTCTTTCTGAGTGTTTGTCGCATTATCATGGCTAAACGGCTGAACGGATCGACCTACATTTTTTCATATATATAGTTTAAGTATCGGAGACGGAAATAAGTTTTTGTTGTAGGTCCACGCAAACGAAGTCGCGATTTGCAAATAACATGAACTATTTGCTTTTGTAATTAAAAAAAAAACATGGAAACCGGATCAGCAGTTCGCAAGTTATCGTGAGACAAACTATACAACATAAACATACATATTATTACCTTATTGTTCCCTCATACTCTGAGACCTTTCCTTCGCTAGGTGAAAAACACTTAAATATTACATACTAAATATTATATTATATTATATTATATTTAATATTATTTATTAGTACTATTATTATACATAATTATAATAGTATATTTCGTTCTCAATTTTATTATTATTTCATCAGTTTTGTCAGCGTCGCTTTTTTTATGTTCCTCCAATTTAGTTGCAATAATAAATAAAAACATTGCCTTTTCTATTACCGATACCAGCATAATTAAACAATTCAATTGAACGCGAAACTCCTACATAAAACGGTAAAAAATAAAGCTCGATTCACAATTTAAATCCGTCAAATAGGGGTGACAATCAAATCGAATTAGGCGAAACTGTCTGTGACGCGGCGCGTGTAAACCAGGCTGTAATCACACAGAGTGGAACATCTGTACAGAAATAGTTCCTTGGATTGCGTTTTATACTGTATCGGGCAGTGAAGTGAGACCAACAACAAGGTAGTATGCACGTTTCGACATTCTCTGTTTCCATTACGTGTTCACGTCGAAAACAGCGGCATAACGGCAAAAATCATAAAAATAAAACCAACGCCAAGGCCGACGCCGCTCTACCCATCACCGAGTAGGGACCCTATTCCTGTGCGCTCGAGATTATCTCGGTCACTGTCTCTCTAATTTAGAATTTAATGGGAGTGAGAATAAGCGTCCGCTAAACTTACTGTCACAACTTATGCTTATGCTCTACACTCTATCTCTGCTAATGTACTACTCAGTGGTAGGACGTAATTGCGCCCATTACCTGCCGTTGCGCTGGCGGGTGCCTTGTCATTATCTTGTCTGTCTGTTTAAAAAAAATAATTGGAAATTACAAATTAGGCATGTGATGTATAATGTCTGTATGATGTTGTTGAAGAGGCGCTAGGCGGCTTAACGGTTATTAAGAGGGTGTTGCCATCGATTAGTTTCTTTATGGGTCACCTCAGACTGTCGGTCCTGTGTATCTACATAGATAATCAAATTTTAATGCTTTTATTTTAAAAGTTGAATTTCCATCAATTGCAAAATGTTTAAATATTTTTATTTTTGCTAGGAGTAAAGACTTTTGTTTTGTTTTTGGAGCCAAGTGGGTTTTAAAAGGACGGGCTGAGTCCGTAGCATGGCTCTGCGTTCCATCACAGGTGTAGTCGAGGCCCCTAGATTTAAATGGCACTGGGAGGCACGTATGCAACGCGATGGGCCAAGATTGTCACTCAGTAGGTTCCTTATGGAAAATGCAGCCAGAGAAGGCCTAGAAGTCGCTGAAGTGACAATCTTGATGCTTTCCGAAAGGATTTGCAGGAGGCAGAAACGGTCCATGACTTGTGGAAGGAAGTGGGGGAGACCTTTGCCGAAAACCCTTTTGTTATTTTAATACCCCACACAATTCATCGAGTGAAAGGAATCAATTAAATTAGGTTACATTCTAGGAAATTGAGTTAGACACTTAAAAAAAAACAGGAAATAATAATAGTGCCGCTAGTAAACGTCACTCTTCATCAATTTAATTTAGACCAACGATCACACAAATAAAAACAAATCAACACAAAAAGTGTCCTATCATCGAGTAACGTCCATAAAATAAATCAGTGTCGAATTGTGGACAGTGTTCATGTGTCCACAGTCCACAACTAGTTACGGCACTTAACGTATTACAGATTAAATAATAGGTGCCAGGACGAAGTTCACGCCAAAATATATGACCCCTCCAAATATAGGCACAAACACAGAAATATAGTTTTGGTGTCAAGATCATCTCGGCGTCGTGTAGCAAACAAGAAAGTATCGTTCACGGCGTAACTTTACTCAATTTTGTCAACAGATCTGCGAATTTTAATCAACAACCCAGTGTGTAGGGTGGATGATCTGAAATCCTCGAGTCAAAATTACATTTCATTGACAACGAGCTATCGTTTTATCAACCGTGTTTCGGATAGCAAGTTCCCAAGCAAGTAAGCAAGTCCTGTAGACTTCGCTTATTATTTCAATTATAATTACCAAGGTCTATTTCATTAACGCGGTAAGTATTTGATCTGACATTACTTATCAAGCCACTGGCCACACATTTAGACATTCAAAGCATTTTGCACGGAGAAAAAAGGCGCGCTAGTCACACGTCATATAATTGTAACTGTTATAGGAGAAGCAAATAGGTGGCGTACTGGCCTAAAGTAGTGAAGCATAAAAAGTTGAGAGCTGGCATAAAGTTTGGCTTGTACTCTCTCCACCACTATTTCATATAAATTAACCCATTAAACGGTAAATCTGGTATTTTGCTTCGTCATTTGCGTTAACAAAAGTGTTATTAGCGCTCGTTAGTGTGACACGGAAATGTCGTGTGTAGCGATCGTTACATCGATTCTTGTTGATCAGTGTTTTTTCAGATCTGTGACACTGATAAAATCATTATTGTACGGAATGTGTCAATTGTAAATAGTTTCAAAGTTGTTCGGCGTCGCTTTAGTACAAAATTATTTTGGAAAAAACCTTAACTGTGAAGAATCGTTTTTCTTTTTCGATTTATTTTATAAATAAAGTACTTTCGTTGACATTGGTTTACATTATTATAAAATAATAATAGTATTTTACTTACATAAAAATAAAATAAAATTGACGCTACAGTATCAGCACAATGGCATAACCATTGTCGAAAAACTTTTGTCACATATTTCGCCGCGGTTTCGCGCTTTTCCTGATATTTTTTTATATTTCATACGTTCCGTCATCAAAAACGTTAGAAATGTGTTCCATATTTTAACTATTTCAAATCTAAACATTCTTTTTGTCTTCGAGTTTTCTCATTTAGCGAACTAAACATTTTTTTGCGTAAAAATTATAGCCCGCGTCATTATATTATTATTACTAGCTGTTGCTCATACACTAAACCACAATACACAATACAAACATCAATAAATCTTTCAATATTTTGACAACCTAACGCCGTAATTTGTCAATCAAGCATTAAGCTAACGGTCGAATCAATTTGACAGCATGCGCTATAATTATTTGATCGACAAAAACTAATCATCAAACATCATTGTGCGTGTTTGTCCGTCAAACGGATTCGGTTAAACACGCTCATAGCAATCCCGGCTCGAGATGAGATGATGAACTGTTACCAACATAACAGGTTTATTTGAGGGACTGGATAACTTAAAAAATACGGTATAGCTAAATTATTATTTTGTTAATGAGAACTAATTTATTTGGTAAATGAAAATTATTAATTATTTGGGTAGGTCGCAGGAACGCAAGCTGCGTTGAGAGAGTGAGAGTGAAAAAACTGATTTAGTACGCAACACCGAACTTCGTTCCAGAATTAGTTCCTGATTGTTCACCTAGGAACTTATTTTTTTTTCGAAAGATAGTAAGTAGTTATCTAAATAGATGAGTGGGTTGGCAAGATTGTTCACCTAGACTCTAGGTCAAGAACAATCAGGAACTAATTCTGGAACGAAGTTCGATTTGCGTACTAAATCAGCTTTTTACTAATCAGGAACTTTTTTTTTTTGAAAGAAAGTAGTTCTCTAAATAGATGAGTGGGTACTGCATAATTAGTTGATAATTATACTTTATGGTAATTTAATGGCGCCAAAAAACGAGAGATTACATCTTTGATATCCTTAATTAAGCCAATGACTGTACTGTTTAAAAATATATGTATTTCTGTGCGCATTTTCGTCAACTGAGAACTACATGCATCCATTTATTTCAAACAGATTTCGGTCCCCAAATTCAACAAATAATGAATAACGAATTTAACCTCTATGTTGGACGATATAGAGTCGGTCGTAGCAATTATATTTAACTGTCAATAATTGGAATTAAAGCCCGTTTTAATGTTTACGTTTTGTCCAGTGTTCAGTAATGAAACGAACATTTAAACGACAGATAGATAGGTAAACTCTTTATTGTTCATACCATATTGTACATAGCTAGGAAGTTTTTTTTAAACTAGCTAACAAATGGCGGCCTTATCGCTGAAAGCGATCTCTTCCAGGCAGCCTTGTGATGGAGAGGATCGCAGAAGATGTAAAGGACGGGTAACGATGCATTTTTAATATAATTGCTGTTAGTATTAGAATATTCTGGTAGCTATTGAGTTATATGATATCATAATGTTTTTTAAGCCTTCCACTAAGTGTACTGAACGCAGATAAAGTAAACGACAAAAAAAAAATGCAGAATGTAAGTGAATTATAATCCTCTAATCTCAATACATACATTTTATTACGTTTTTTTTTTGAGGTGGAGACAGTTTCGTTGTTGTGGAGGTTTTAAACTTGTCGTAGCACTCATCATAACATGAAAAAATCGAAGAATAAAGGGACGAGAAATGTGGTTACAGGTGCGTAGGACTCTTCTGCAAAGTCTGTGTCTGCAGAGCCGTCCTGAGTCGAATGGACCTGAAAGTTCATTTGTAGGCTATGTCCTAAAACTGCAACGAGCAGCAGCGTCCTTTTAGAAAACGGTAAGCATTCTGCGATCTCCAAGCCCAAGCGTGGGGATTGTGGCAAATCACCCCCAAAAGGGGGAAGGCTTTATCTAGTAGAAGTCGTCTAAGTCGAGCTGATAAAAAGTAGTTTGCAAACACTACTGTGCTCAAACTAAAGGACATTGTTTCCAGTGAAATTACCGAGCATAAGGAGATTTTACTAATATCTCAGAGTAACGAGCGCAATGCATTGCCGCGCTTGGTTTTGAACTCTCCATTAGTCTGAGTAAAACAGGACTGTTCTGGACAAGCATGATGCTTACTATCAGGCGACCGACATGCTCATCTCGCCACTTAATAGCTTAAACAGTTTTATGGAGAACGAGTTTTTCGCTCATCGCAATAGGTTCACTTCATAGAGTGCAAGTTTGAATCTGAAAGCGCAAATTTGCCGCAAGAGCGGAACAGACCCGCGGCCATTTTGGTATCATTTAATTTACTCCTAATTACTATATGCGATGTTTCATGACGCACTGTAAGCGCTGATATGAGGGGGATATGCGAAATACACTCATATTGGATACGGCTTAAAGTTATGTATACAGAGTGTAGTAAAGGTTTGTTGCCAGCCTCAGTTGAAAGTCAGTTCTCCTTCCAAGCCATGTGTATTTATCATCTTCGCCCACAAGGTGAGCTGTAGTCAGACGCTTAGCCTGCCAACCTTCAAAACGACGAAGTAAGACACTAATAAATTTCGTGGTTAGTAGAAAAGCGTAGGTAGAAGGGGTAAGGATTTACTCTCTGTAGATTTTCTTAGGTTCTAGTGTTTAATTTTCGGTCAAGTTAATGACAGATATTAAAGCAATGTATAGTTCAAAAAAACTCCATTGTTCCGAAACATAGAGGCCTCAAACAAATACATAGTCACTAAAGCATCCTTCACTTTACAGCAACATGCCTTCAACTGCACTGTGATACTATTTGTCTGAGACTTGTTTTTTAGTGGTCCTGTTACGACTGCGGCTATATTCCTCTGAATTATAATATTATTAGTTAGGATGACTTACTAGTTATTATCCACGACTTCGTTCACGTGGACAAAAAAAAAAGTATCCTATGTTCATCTATGTGATATACAGCAACTCCTTACTTAATTTTATCAAGATCCGTTCAACCGTTTAGCCGTCATAACGCGACTAACATCCAGACTGAGGGACAAAGTTTCTTCCTATAGTTCGCTAGATGGCTTTCATAAATTTTATGCATTTTTTGATTTATACAGTTGTAATGTAGGGAGCTCTGAATCGCACAGCAAAGTTTTTTTCTCGAGACGAACGTATTCATTTTCATACTTCGAAGCTTTATTGGTCCTGATATGATTTCGGCTGTATTCCTCTGAATTATAATATTAGTTAGGAAGTTAGGATTATACTTCACTTAGAAAGTTAGAAAAGTTGACACAGACTAAACACACTAAGTGTAGAGCCAAAAAAGAAGAGAAGCAAATACTATACGATTAATCTTGAACTTGTTTAAAAAAATACTTCACCTCGCCTTGTCCAAAGTTGTATTCCACCATGGCTGCTAACTGCCATAACATTATTGAGCGATGTGCAGCTTAACTCTGTTAATTAGGGCCCTGATTGAAATGTCCTCATACGTCGATGCAACTATATTATGAACTACTATATACATACAAGCTTACTAAACTTCATAATATACTTTACCTATGAACTACGGTGCAATCTGTGAAGATCATCTATCTATAAACTTTAGGATCGAGAAGACTCAGTCCAAAGAAAATGTATAATGATTTATTAACGCTTCTGGTCGAAGCATCTCGTGTCCAAAACACTGGTTATACGTCGCGGTTATTAGGCCAGGAATTTAGGCATAATACTTACTGTTGGCGGCTTATTAGATTTGTGATAATTTTATTTTCTATTTCCTTGCGCATATAGTTTCTTATCCTAATCAATAAATCAATTAAAACAATGTCATGTCAATGTATGTGATTCAATTAATCGTCAACATTTTTGTTTTGGTGGATTTTTAGAGAAAACCCAAAATACTATGAAGAATTTCTTTACTATTATGACTTCCCGTACAGGAGCTATTATTTTGAAATATACCCATACATACATAGGTATACCTCCTAAGTGACCAAAAATATTCTTAGTTTATATTCTCTAAAAGCATACGTATCACCGAGTGATATGATAAGATGATTTGATTATTTAATTTGATTATTATGTCGTTATGTGAACAAGTATTCTTTCAAAAACTTAAAAGGGAACTGTATGGTGGCCTACTCTGGCGACTCAAGAAGCTCGCGCTAGTTTTATGCGGAGCTCGAAGCGCGTGTTGTTCGAAGTAGAAATTAGAAGCGTATCGAGCTCTGCATAAGAATGACGTCACCATAGAAAACAGTTTCTAAGGATTCTAAGGACGTCACGTTCTTAATTCGGCAGTATACGCTGTCAAAACGTCCAGTCTTAACATTACTGCACAGACCTCTCACGACGTCGTTAATAAATAAGTAGAAACCAAAATAATCAAAGTTGATTAAAATAAGTATTAAAGTAGCGATGATTTAATCCTGAATTCATTGCAAATAACAATTAAATTTGAATCTAATCTATACACAACTATAAAGAACATAATTACCAAGAGTATAACTCCAGATAAATTGATTTTGGATTGAAAACTTGACTAAGCATTAGCAATTGCCTCAATATAAATAATTACAGAAGGTCGGTTCCAAATAAAGAGCGATTACAGCACGCAAACATAGAAGCGTACGTACGAGGATCTCGGTTCAAGTCAGCCTACGACCCCTTTGATCCGAATTTCTCATACGTAGGCGTCTGTGTGCGTGCACCTGTCTTCGCTCGGTTCTTGGGGACGGCCTTCTGGACGTATTCGGAAGGACGTTGGGCACTTTCTAAGCGTTCAAGTTGTAATCAACAAGAATCAGAAGTTTTACGATGGTTAAAAATGTTATACCTACCTACGTGTTAATCCAGGGAGTAATAATAACGTATTATTTTTATATCTCAAAGCGTTTATTTACCTTGAAATAAATACGCAAACAAAGGACCCAAATTATTGAACTCGTAGCTAATATTTGAAAAATCTAAAAAAGTGCATCTCATGTTTGCTTACTACTTAGGCTTTAAGGCCAGCACAGACTGTTGCTGAACCTCGATTTACACGCGTGCACTACTTAGTTATGTGGCCTCACACTGCTTACTGAGTGCTGTTTCCACGTTACGCCACGGGAGGAGAGCGGACGTGTGCAGAGGAGAAAACGTGGCATGCCTTGTCACACGTGGCCGCAAAGGTTTACTTGGCAACCGACGAACCCACCGAAAGCCACGCTGGTGCTTCTATCTTCACACAAATCTACTCAACCACGCATATCGAGCGGAGAAAAACCCGCTTGGCAGGCACAGCCCTGCGCAGTAGTCTGTGGCCAGCTTTAGGTCGACTGAAACTGCGGTGACCTGAAAGTGACCTTCAGTTATTAAGGTGAAAGACAAATAATCGCTTAATCTCTTAATTTGATTTCCAGCTATACGTTAGCGAGATCAAACGACTGCTCATTTGTGGCTGCAGTCACAGAATACATAATTGCACCTGGATCAAAAGACTTCGTTTGTAGCTACAGTCTCAGGATGATTAGTCTTGCATTCTGTAAAACGATTGATGTGAGTTTAGGTGCGTCCATAAGAACCACAGAAGAGGGAAGTAAAGGTAAAAAATTTTCCTCTTCTGTGATAAGAACACTATAAACGATAAAAAATGAAAAGATGAAAAATTTAATGTTAGGACTTCAAAAGTTTTATTTTCCATAAACGTGTTCAGAAGTAAAACAAGAGCCGATAAAATATTTTACAGTTAATTAATGGAGGCTTTCAATAATCCAACATTTTTCAACTAGCACAGCTTTGGAATTAAAAAGCTTTGCTTATAAGAAAAAGACGTTAAAACTTTTGGATTGGTGTAATTTTTTTATCAATCCTTGTACCTAGTAAGAAAAATATAACTATTTTAAATCACCTCTACAATTTATTACAAGCAATTTTCACCCGAACGTAATTTCACTTAAAGTTCAGAAAGTCTAGAGGATGCAATCACAACAAGAAAAGCACATTACACTTTTATAAAAATGACGCTATCACACTGCGGACCCTCGAAGACAAGGTGTTGGGGGCCCTCGAATAATTTATAGCTCACCACAGCCACAGACAACATAAGCTGCGAGAAAAATAAGCAAACTACCCACTTAAAAAGACGTAACATTCTTTTGCGCGCAAACAATCAAAAATCAACCCTACGCTAACGGTCTAAAATCAAAAATCAACCACCAACGTTCGTGCAACGGTCTTCTCAACGCAGCGAAATATAGTTTTCTACAAAAGGGTATAAATTTCGTCGAGGGGTGGGGGAGCGTCGCGTCGACCTTATTTAATTTCATAATAAATTGCAATAATTGCATTAGTCGGGCGGAGGAGATATAAATCAAGTGATACCGTCGTCTTTGCGACAAACTTCGCTGTCAAGTGGTAAAAATGACAGACCATTTCTGCGTCCCGCGCTGCGTTTTAATGCCTCGGCTTTGTTTCGACAAATCTATGACATTAGCAACTTTGAGGGGGATTTTTCCAATAAATTAAAGAAATGGCATCGTTTTGCTGGCTTATCGTTGTAATTACCAAAAATTGGAAACCTTTCAGCTGACGTTTTGAGCAAAGAGCTATCAGTATTCCTGGACTATATTCGAGTCAGTTGGCATAACAAGAGAGAAGCCTTTACTCAGCAATGGGATAAGGAGGACTGTGTATTGTATGACCTGATTCTAAGTCTGAGATCCAAGAGTAATTAAAAAAAAAAGATTGTGAATAAGCATAAGAGAGTGCAAAAGTTACATTTTTGAAGCAAAATGTATTTGTAAGCCGTCTTAAAACAAACATAATTTTATTTCTACAAAAAGTATTCAGTGGTATAATTATAGTCTCGTTTTCAAAACTACAAATAGTAAATCTGGAGCCAAAACTGCTCCAAAGCCACAACACCAAGAAGGCGTAATAAAATTAACATATCCCACCCCACAACGATGGTCATACATCTCGGCAGACGAACCGCAGACTAAAAGTTAGCTTCCACTCTATTACAACCCTAGACCGAAGATTCGATTTAGCGGATTAAGGACCCCGATAACGAGTCGACATGGAAAAACAATTAACGGAAATAATGAAACAATGACGTCACTATAAAGTTTGTCTTTGTTCGCTGTATCTTAACGCTTGTGGTAGGCGGGTCTAAAAGACCTGTAGGGTTGAGCGCGCACGCGGTAAAGCCGCAGATTTCAAGGGTTAACTCGCGAGCCGTTAGAGTACAATTTATTGTTTTTAGATAAAGTGTAATGGGGATTAGTGCAAGTTTAAAATGTTTAGTGAAAGGGTCGCAAGTCTTTCTAATAATAAATTGGATTACGCGACATTTAAGTACTTATTGATGCCATTTGGTAGAACACTGTATGGGATTAACTTGATAAATATTTGTGTGATAACTTTTTTGAGTAAAGCCTTAAAAAATAACAAAATTCATTACGTATTTTTAAAGTATGATTCTTCGTTAGGTAGTATGTTTGTTAAATCAAACAAACAAATGAGGCACTAAATTGTAACTAAGACTACTTGAGAGTTTGAGCTTCAAGTGGAAACAAATTATGATTGTGATCTTACTAAAATTATCGGTGACAGTACAATACTCATAAAACATACTGTTTTCTAATAAAATTAATGATCTTTCCCCTGAGCTAAATTATATCAATTCATAACCAAGACTAAAATAAACAGAATTGGTTGCGGAGAAAGTTAAAAGCCCTGAAGCGCCCAGGGTAAGAACCTAGTTGGCATTGAAAAAATCATAGCGTTATCAAAACATAACTTACCCAGTCAGAATTATAGAACCACTGGTGATAAGCATCTATTAATACGTAGAAAATATTTTAAAGTATAATGACTTCGTAGAAAGAACACAATTTGTGCTAATGGATAAAACATTCAAATGTTTATAGCAGTTATTTGAAATGATAGGGGAAATCCATATCAAAACCTGCGCGCACGGTAAAAAAATCGTAAAGTGAACTGTAAAAAAATCTGTTCCTACAAGGGAACAAAATAAAATACTTATAAGCTTTCGGCCAGACTTAATGAGAGGGCGGCCAATCACATTGACGTGTATCGACGGGGACGCGAGTCGTGCATCTTAACAGAATGTGCATTGCATATCAATGCAGGAGTATACAACGATGGAGATCACTGGAAGAGTAAACAGATGACTTAGAGTAAACAGGTACTTTTTAGGTCAGCTTGCTCCATCCTAGACCTAGATAATTATACGACCATTGCTTACGAAGGGAGAAACGAAATGAAGAATCTTTGACCGCACCATGCATGGTTTGGACAAATGTAGACCTATTCCGAATGAAAATAAAAGGCTAGATATAGCAAACTTTCAAAAATAAAATTAAATATTTTAAAATCCCATATTTCTGATAGAAGCACTTCCAGCAAGCGCTACGTCTCCAAACGTACCAGACATCTAAAGAAATCTCCATCGCATCGCGCGGCCCCACCATTGTTCCTGTAACTCGATAATATAATCGGTTTATCGGAAATACATATCTCTGTGGGTGTCCACGCTCTATCGTTACTACTGAGTATGTCATCTACAGACACGGAACTTCTAAGATTGTAAAACTGTTAGTAGGTAAGGGATGTATACAACTACGACTTTATTGTGTGACATTTTGTTATTCACGGAGAAATATCCACTGCACTACTAGCACAAAAGGTGTCAATGTTTGCCTGCACCAGACGAAAACCGAATAACTACACGCTACACGTCGTAATAGTCTCTTAAACGTAAATTCGTCGCATCGGGATGTTCACACATCGGCGCGCATACTGTGGGCCAAGTTGTTTCTCTGTACATATCCTACCCAGTGTCCGTATCGTGGTCAGTACGCATTGGTGTAATACAAACCGTTTGTTTGAATGAAGTTATTTGTAAAACGTCGATAACTTTGTATTGAATTTATGTGTTTGTAATTCGGTCGAGTTTGAGTGCACTTTTTTTTCTTTTCGTGAACACCAAGTGCCCTAACAAAAATGTTTCCATGTAAAGTAACTAATATTGGAAAGTTTAAAGAATACAAGGTTTAGATTTTAAGAATAAAAGGGTTTACACTCGCATGTCTACTAAAATTTCGTTTATACCATACACTCTAAAACAATTTCAATAAAACATTTATTTTAAACTACTTACAAATTTCCAAACGATACTGTGATTTTGGCTTTTCCAAATGAAAAGCCGAAATATTTTCATTAAAAGTTGCCCTACCACGGTTATCTACCCTCTGTTCTGCTTCGTCTACCCCGATCAAAGTTATTTTACGTGAGTCCATAAGACCTCAACATTACCGTCAATAAGTTGGTAACCCAATTTATATCTCGGGTAAGAACTGGGCGAAGTTAACCATAGTTTTAAACTGAGTTTGAAATTAATTGAGGCGGTCATTCGAGCTGGGAGTTATGGAGTTCAGGCGCGCAGACCGACCGACATACCCACTGTGCTGCTTAATTACTATAAACAGGATTAAGTTTTGCTTTCACTTTGTTTTCTGTAGCGCTTGTGGCGGAGCTCGAAGAAATCATATAACATCACAAAAATTGTGCAACCGATCAATCGGTTAGGTTTTGATTGGCAACCGAGCACCGAGGCCTATGTTCAGCATTGGATGCCTTATGGCTGATGATGATGAACCGAGCACTATTATAGCTCACTTAACGCGATAAATTGTTGGAAAAATAAAGAAATTAATCAAGTTTGATTAAAAAACCAAAAAAAAACTGTCCCTAAATAAATATCATTTCAGTAACTTATTGCCAGCTTTTTTTACTTGCAATACCATCATTTTGGTTATTTAATTTTAATTTACATAAATGCTCATAAATAAACAACTTCATAAAGACACATAAAATATTGTACCCTAAAGACAATATCGCATAAGTGCAACAGTGAACTTTCCAACATCAATATGTAAAGAGCGCCTTCTCAAAATAACAGTTTATTATGGCTAACGAGTCGTTACGGGGAACGCAATAACAATCGGAATCGCAATTGAAATTGTCTCGTCCATTCAATGCAAATATTGGATGACAGAGGACGCCTGATGTCTCATTCAGGAGATGTACTTTATTTACCTTTTTGTTGCAGTTTTGTGAAGTCATTGTATTTCGTGAATTGAAAGATGGTATTGAGATTGTCATAAAGCATAGTCTTTATTTTTGGAAGGCCAAATAACAGACATTTATTATACATGTAACAGAAATCCGTTCCTGTTTTAGTATTTCAATAAACAAGCAACTCAAACCTAGAATGTTTTAATGAATTCTCTTTTCTTGGGTAAAAATATTAAACAAATTTAAAACATTTTAATAACTTTGTAAAATGCTTGAAGTGTAAAACAGAAATCAAAGTAAATAATGTTAAGAAAAGCTATACATCCTTTACGAAATAGTACTAGCTCATAATTCTACAACTTTCTTTGTCTCGCCCCGAGCCTTATAAGCCAACGAAAGAAATATCTTTCATCACAAATTTGGACAAAACTATTCATAAACTCGTTCATTCAAGTCCCAAGGGCATAGTTATTCTTACTACCATCAACAATACTAAAGTGACGCCTATAAAATAAATAGTAAGAACACGACCGAAATACTAGTTAACATGCGATCGTATTATCCATTAAAAACTGTCAACTATGACGAATGGACATATTAACGACGGACAATACCGTACGCATCTTGGACCAATGTACAGACACCCCACCAAAACAGTTTAAAACTTTTACGTCAACAAACATAAGGTTGAATATTGATCATTTTTGGTGCTATGTGGATTGTTTAAGGTGGTAGTCGATAACAGAAATGAAGTATGAAGATGTACCAAAATGGTTGTGTGGAGATCTGTAACAGAATGCGGTGAGATAGGGCAGAACATGCATTTACGTGGGCAGGAGGATCGGATAATGGTTTTTTGTTTTAGAGTTGCGTGAAGTGGGAGGATTGGAAATTTTAAGTATGCACATAAAAATAATTATAATTCATGTTATCGGTTATTATTCATAATAGCTCAAGCAACGCAAATCGGCATACGTTATGAGATTCTATTTTAAAATTTTTCGATTTTCTACTTCTTAACGTCAGAGGTATCCACTAGGTACTAATTGTGTACAATGAAGTTAGTGCTACGCTACAGAGGGATGCAGTTTTAGCTTAGTTTCTTTTAATATTCTGTATTTATTACCTAAATTCAATTTTAACTTCAACTTTAACAAAAACAATAATGATATTTAATTACCACAACAGCAATAAAATCAGGACACCAAGCTTAATGACTTACACGAAATCCTTTATCTCAAGAGTCAATAAAAACTTTATGGTCGTTTGGTAATAAGTCTGATTGTTGGTACTCACTGCGACATAGGTTATCGAACGAATGCGTGGGGTATTAAGTCCAGTGACAATCGAATTCCTTTTGTCTGTCTGTCCATATGTCTGTTCATTACGTAGGCCAGATGTCTTCCAGTTTATGTGGTCCAAGTGATGAGCAAAGTAAATCTGTTTATTCCCAGCATATTTCCTATATTATTACCTCATTAATTACTGAGACATCATAATCTTAAAGCAGAATACGACTGCCGGTGAGCTGGTTGTAGAGCTATAAACTAAAACCCGAAGAACTTGTGTAAATCACGTGTTCAAATTGCGAAAACTTTAGACCCTTAGGGCCTTCCATATTTGTCATAAAATTACTGAGTGTGAATGGCCAAAAAAATATTTATTACGCAAGTGAGATAGCTGGGGAAAGACTGCAAGACTATGTTCCATGGAGGAGATAGGAGAAAACGTAAAGATGTAGCTGACATAAGAGTTAATTCTAATAAAAGACAATATAAGCCTAATAATCAGTTTTCTTCAACAACAAATTCAGATTCACCACAACCCTTCCATGTACAATACTGCTCTTAATGTACAATACGCAAAATGGTAACCACACGCGAAATGTAAAAACTAGCAAAATGTACATTACATGTACATGTATTAATGTACAAAAATGTACATTAATACATAATGTACATTATTGCAAATGTATAATGTTTAGAATGTACAATGTGTATAATGTATAACATATCCTCATAACCAATACCCTACATGGCGAAAGGGCATCCTACTTAACCTAACCATAGTATTTTATGAAAATACTCGCTGGTTTCTTCCAGCTAGATGACGCACACAAAGCGAATTGATCAAGAATTGATTACCAAATTAAGCATTTTAATGGCGCGCGAGGTGCGCATCTTTTTAAAACGCGGGGGCGAAAGGTTCCAAGCTGAGAATACTTCGGGGACTAGATGTTTCAATCGTTGTTTTTTTTAAGTAAGCTGCAAAGAATTTACAGTGAAATTCACTTGAGTGTCACTGTGAATACTCAAGCTAACAAATAATGAAAAGACTAAAATGATCTGCGTGTCTTTTCATTTGAATATGCGAGAAAATAATGCCAAACATTTTAGTACTACCATATCTAGTTTAGTTTAGAGAATAACACAACAGAATTGACATCTAATTTTCATTCATTCATCGACATTGCTACTCATCCGCACGTGACCCTGATATGTCCTAAAACTGTGACCAGAACTACCGCAGGATGGCCAACAGAGTCCTTTTTATTAAAGATGATCGTTCTGCGATCCCCTAGCCGAGTGTATGGATTATGGCAACTCTTTTTAAAGGAAAGGACTTTGTTCAGCAATGGATTTCTTCTGGCTCATGATGATGATTATCCGCACGTGATACAACTTTCTGTTATTCAAAGTTTGAGTTTCTTTGATTAAGCCTACTTACCTGCAGATCAAAGTCGCGGTAGCAATCTGTCTCCAAAATGTTCTTGGAAAGTTAAATTGAGTCGATCATACGTCGGGCAAAAAGTCTTGCAACTCTGTAACATGAATTATCTACGTGTATTGGAACGGTATTATGGTCTCCTGTGTTATCTGATTGTGCTGTAAGTTTAGTGCAAGTTGTAAGTAATCTTTAGGACTTCTTTTTGTATTGTTGTTGTTAAGCTTAGCTTTTAAATTGTTGTTTAATGGAAATCGCCTAAGCCTATTATTGTAACATTTTGTTTTTGAAACAGTATGTAACCCAAATCGATGCTGGCATTAATTTTAGAATTTAGACGTAAGTGTATGTATTAAACTGGTTGGTACTTGCTTGTCATCAATTTGGCCACCTGTATGGTAGAGATTTCTAAAGCGTTGTTCTACCTGAAACAAAACGCGAAAACATTATCAGTATCACAAAAGATCTCGTAATATTGTATTAGAAACGTATCACAAGAAATATCTTACACTCGTCATATTTGATCTCTAATAATATGTAAGTATTCCTTTCACGTATCTTCGAACAGTCCTGTAGAGACAGCGTAGGTCTCAAACATTGTTTATTATTGTTTCTTTATCACAAGCTCGGTTATTCATGTTTTTGAGACAGAAACAATAGAGAGGCGTGTGGGGAATGGTCTATTGTTTAAATATCGTGATTCAGTACTGGAATAACAGAACTATATTGAGTTTTGTTAGAACGCGAGGGAAACGAAGTGGATGTTACTTTGTTTTATACCACTCACGATAAGGATCTTACTATTAATGCAATAGCCTTTTTTTGGTTTGTTATATATGTCTAAGACCATGGGTGGCTTTCTATAGAACGTTCAGGCAGTGGATTAGGGAATAGATGTTACGTCAGTTCGACCACCAACCCGCTTGTTGGTAAGCAACGATGTTATGAACTTAATCTGCCAAACTAGATCCACTGACTCTTTTTTGCATAAACTTGGCATAAACAATCGATAGGTTAAGCCATAAAATGATCTGTCAAGATTTCGTTGAATAAAATTGTCATGCATGAAAATGTCAAAATATTTTATGAAGTACAGATTAGGTTATTGTAGTGGTTATCCATAAGAAATTGAGTCTACATAAAAAAAGAAAAAGCTTTGTTACACGCTTAAAACGGACTAACAGTGCAAATATGAGGTGAACGAGTTCAAGCCGATAAAAATTGGTAAGTAATTAGTAATAGTTTATCCAGTAATTTTATCAGTTCATCGTACAAATTTATCTGCATAATTATACGGGTAAAGTCATATTGTGTACAGTCAAATTGTCAAAGGTTAACAATAAGTAGAAAAGTTTCTAAACAATATCGATAGCAGCTGAACAAAACATCCCTAGTTGGAGATAAAGTCACTCCGACATTTGCGCGCCCTCACGGCGTAACGTTTGCACAACGATAACATTATAACCCCTAGATATAAGCGCTTCTGATAACACACAAATGGATTCATGAGATAGAATTCGTGGAAAGTCATATTTGGATAGACAGATAGATTCGTCAGTGTTTGTTTAGTTTAAGATTGAATTATGTTTTGGTGTTTGTGTATTTTCGACCTCAGTAGAAGCATTGTTTTGTCTGACTCTGAGATGGGGAACTTGATGTTTTTAGTCTTCAAATAACGTGTCTCATGCTTCCTATCTTTGCCTAGCTATATATTAACTTAACTCAAATATATTTGCAACTAACTTGCTGATGCACTTATGAAATTAGGCTAAAGTTGTTATCCATTGCATATGCATCAAAAAAAATATTTTGTCAAAAAATAAAACAACTTTCTCTGATGTACTTGTACATTACTTATTTACAATGATTTCAAGAGCGAAAAATAAAACAATGTCCACTGTTCAAGTCAATAAGATAATTCAATATTAAAACCAAGTTCGTGAAAGTTTGGCGATCTACCCACCGAACAAGTACCCCTTTCAGCCCGAGTCAATACAGAAGTTTTAGGTTGTTTGCTCGCCCAGGTAAACCTACAGGCATCCTGGCTGAGGCGTTTGGGTTATTGCCACTCCAGAACTGATTAAAGATCCTGACAGAATCAGTGTATTTTTGTTTACTCTTTGACCCATGACTTAATTCAGTGGAACATGCAAACGTGACAAAATTGCTCTATTCCTTAATACTACTAAAGTAGCTAAAATTTAAAACTAGTACCAACCATTATGGTTTGACTAGGTTATGGTTTTATGGTTTTATTAGGTTCACCTAATGGGAGGCCTACCTACACTGCGTCTTCCGGTTCGTGGTCGCCACTCAAGAACCTTTCTTCCCCACCGGTTATCGGCTCCCCGCGTGTTGTGGCCTACCCATTGTCACTTCAGCTTGCACATTCTGCAAGCTATGTCGGTGAATTTGGTTCTCCAACTAATGCGATTTAATTATGTTTTCTGAGGGACAAAAGGTGCGCTCAAATAGAATTTAGGTCTTAACAATACAGATAAAACTAAAAACACCATTATGTAATATCAAAAATCGATAACTGCGATGACACAGCAGTCTGAGCCCCACGTTACCAATAATTTGATAATAGCAAATGACTCTCAGTTGTTCATTAGAAGGGTGTTAATATCGCTTTAGATTCTGATTCACATTATTGCCGAATCATTTGCGACGTGATATAGTTTTGCAATATACCACATCACAAATAATTTGGCCACGTGTACGAATAAAGGCGCCTACAAATAAGCAAAGAAATCAACAAAATATCTTATCCAACTAAACGAGAGCTAAATTTTTACACTATTAATGAATTTATTTAGAGGATCTAGATATTGGATATTTAAAAAAAAAAAGTTCAGACATCTTGACTGCTTCTTATTTGTTTATTATCTAGACAGTTTCTCTGGCTAGAGAGTATCTTCCTCATTTCATGGGATTCCAAAAAAATTTAATAGCAAATCAATTCATTAATCATATTTGACCGAATGTACCGAACCACCTATGGCCGAATTGTTAAAATTCTAGCTCAAATGCATTTTTTTAAACTGAATATTCCAATTTATACTAATATGTACTCTATTGTACGAGATAGACATAAATTCTCTCTTTTTTTCTCCATTGAATGTAATACATCACCCGATTAACAGCGACACATTAGAACATATACCCTCAACTACCTACCTACACTATCACTCCTTGAGGGGTCATGCAAAATTTTACATTAACAGCACAGAGGGGCTCCAAATGTATTGATTATTCATTATGTTTGCACAACTTAGTTTGTGGGTCGCTTAAAACTAAGACGTATTACTTTGCAGTCGTGTTTGTCACAGTATTGTTATCTTTGTTTGTTACTTACATCTTTAACTAAGTGCAGGGGAGTTTGGAACTAACTGAAAGATAATTAAAATAATTATTATATTAACATTTTACTATGAAAACTGACGTGGTTGTGATAAATTTTGTTTTAATAAAACGGAAATACTCACGTTAAATTGAGTGCAAGGCAAGCAGAGGTCGCGCGCGAGTCTCGCTTAGCATTCCTTGATAAAGGTCACCGAATGTGATCGAAACAATAGTCGGAATAACCGACTCAATTTAACGTGAGTATTCCCGTTTTATTAAAACAAAATATATTAATATTAATCTTCAACACAATACAATAAATATTTATTTTGCATAACTGTGTAACACAGATCTAAAAATGTCATAGGATACAATAACTTGGTGCGTTAGGTACGTCTTATAATAGAAACATGAAATCTTATACAGAGACAGAGATCAACACTGGTTGGGCGTACAAGAGATTTTTACACGGTTTTGTACCTAACCCTATACCTATATTATACATTTGCAACAGCTATCTACTTAAACCTATAATAATTGTAATAATATGTAATAATATGTAATAAATATGTAATAATTGTATAATCAAAATATTCGTTAAGATTATAAAAGACATTTTTGAAATTTTTGACGTTTTTTCAATTCAGTAGGTAAGGCACAAAATTATTATTGTCTAGTTCTTATTTACACACATTGAACAATTGGAACCGGTGGATGCAAGTGGCCCGTTGTCGGTCGGTGTGGCGCTCTAAGGAGGAGGCCTATGTTCAGCAGTGGACGTCTTATGGCTGATGATGATGATGATGAACAATTGGAATAGTAAATAGAGATGGCTCTACAAATTACAAGACTAAATACTGAGTTTTAAATGACATTGGAGAAATGTTCAGTATAAAGTGTGACACAATATTATTACACAAAATTTTGTTTCTGGATAAGCGCAGTATTAAACGTGATGACATAGATAGGTTTTAGCTATATATTTAGAATATCTAAGTAGATGAGTTTCAGCAAAATTTGTTGATTTAAATCGCAAAAGGGTAAACTTTGTTACGTTTTGTTAAACGTCAAGTAGGCACTCGAAGTACTCCATCATTCAAAACATTTATGTCACCGCTTTATTGAGAATGTCGATCGTAATCAAACAACAAGACACGGGGCTTATTGTGACTGTTTTTAAATTCGCCCTTATTAAATTTAAGAGAGCTGCAACAGCTCTTGAGATTAGAGGGGTGCTTTTATTAGGGGCGACTAACGAGTGCCGATAAGGATGTATAATGCCCCTCGACACTGGATTTGGTATAAGAAATGAGGAGGCGGCGACAACAAGACATGCAGACTCTGGGTATAACATTTCTAAGAAATGTATGTGACGTGCTCTTGATCAATAATGTGCTAATTAATTTATGGTGCTCTGTATGCGATGTAGATTGCTTCTAAATTAGAACTAGTGTTTCTAATATTTTATTTATAATCAATAAAATTTGGATATTAGGCTAAATTAAGTCGGTAGCGTTATTTTTCTCGGTTGCCGTAAAAATGATATTACTTATAGCATTTAGTTCCGTAGCATAGATATAGGTGTATATCATCTAGTTTTAATGTAATTAACTTCCGTTATACCTTTAGTTTTCTCCGCTGTTATCTCGCCACAAATATCACTTAATGCTTAATCTACAGTTCAGTCTTGACTTAAATGAACACCTAGACGTCTCGGCTCGATGGCAGATAGTGCTAAGCCACTGGCTTTCCTAATGAATTGATTCGACACGCCGCCGTTTTCGTCAATTTATAATTAGTTCATCCCTTTAGCTTTGGTATTAGACGCTGGAATATTTGAAGCCAATTAATCCGATAATTTATATAATTAGGGAGAAAATAATAAATTTAAGTTAATTTGAATGAAATTGGTGGAATGGAGGTAGTTAGATCTAAGATTTAGTGCGATTAAAATTGAAATATTTTTTAAAACGAGTTTGCCAAACACAAAATTAATTTATCAATAAATTGCTATTAAGAAAAAAATATAAAAATAACAGTAGGAGCACAAAGTTTTTTGCACAATCTCAGTTCAAACCCACCAACTCAGTTCTCAACTTCACGATCTTATCTTTACAAACTCCTGACCGATTAAGCTTATATTCAAAATTCTTGTTTAAAATGAAGTACTGATTTTTTCTGCCAAGTATTATCGAAAAAGCAGCAAAGCAGTTTTTGAAGAAATCCAACCAAAAACGCCGAAGACAAAAAAAGTATGACATTGTTGAACCTGTATACAAACCTTCGTCAGCATTAGTTCTAAGATAAGACCTGTATACGAGTACCAACATCCATACGGATAGATGAAAGCAAAATTTTGC
Source organism: Apocheima hispidaria (assembly GCA_947579745.1). Lineage (NCBI taxonomy): Eukaryota > Metazoa > Arthropoda > Insecta > Lepidoptera > Geometridae > Apocheima > Apocheima hispidaria. The sequence continues at coordinate 16,148,045 of OX388150.1, read as the reverse complement.
CATTTGTTGCAAAGACTTGCTCGCTTGGTCAATAAAAATGTATCGAAATAGGTCTCCGTTGAGCGAAGATTTGTGCAAAGTTAAAAAAAATACCAGGCTTCCTGTTTTGTCTAGGGCACTCTCGTTTTGTCACCGAGGATGAGCTCGGGATACATAATTATTCCAGTTTGAGAAAACCGCGAGTAGCAAAAGTTGAAAATTGAGACAAGCAAAAGACTCGAAAAAGTTTAATCTTAATTATTTTTTTGTCTTCTATACCTAGGCAAAAAACAATTTCCTTTGCGCTATCCCATATATCGCTACCCCACGCAATTGCCATAAAACGAATTTAGGTATAAACAAAAATTCGCTGAAGTCAAGCTAAAAGTAATAAACCAAACTAAGGAGTCAGGTTCATAGCAATTCAAACAGTCTATCTACAAAAATAGCAAGAACTTGACATTGTTATAAATCTAACTTATCACTAATGATAAGGCTTGCACGATTTATTTCTTAACAAGGAAAGGACGATGCATCGTAATGTTTTCTCCCTACAGGGTTAAAGCATATAAAAATGATAAGGCGGTATTACAGATAGTATAAAAGGTATTATAAGGAGTGCTTACGAAAAGACAGGGGTAGTGGAATGGGAAGGACGCATGCGATAGGGTAACTTTCCAATCGATTGAGGATATTATCGATAGGTAGAGTAATTGAACGTATCAGTCGTGAAACGTGTCGATAAGGTCTTCTTCTTCTTATGGTGCCGCTCCAACTAGTGCAGTCTGGCAGTCAGCTCTGCCTATTTAGACTTGTCTTTGGCAAGGCGAAAGAGTTCGGCGGCACTTGTGATCCCCGTCCATTGATGTTACGCAACCATGACTTACTTCTGCGACCGGTTTTCCTCCTTTCAGCAACTTTTCCCATCATTGTTAGTTTCCAGAACTCGTATATGTCATGCCTAAGCACATACCCCAGATATGCAACTTTACGTTGCTTGATGGTCTGCAAAAGGTCGCGTTTTTGGCCAACCGATCGCAGGACTTCTTCATTGGTGACTTGAGTCCACGAAATAGCCATCATGCGTCTGTTTACACACATTTCAAATGCATCAATACGTGTCCTGAGATCTTCCTTAATAGTCCAAGCGTCGCATCCATTTACAGCTATGGGCGCAATCTTTACCTTATCTGCCTAATAATTCTATAAAAGTACTGGCCCGTGGTAAACATTTATATAAAGAAGGCAATTCAATTTTTGTGCAAAAAAATTAAAACTTAGAATGTATGAGAGTAAATTTCAAATATTGAGGACGTGGGTAAGAAGAGTTCTTGAGTGGCAATCACGAGCTGGAAGACGCAGCGTAGGTAGGCGTCCCAGCTAGTTGGATTGACGACATTTGGTCGAGGTAGTAACCGGTGGATGCAAGTTGTCGTTCAGAGTGGCAGTCTCGTTAGACAAAGGACTCCCCGTTGGGAGTCCTTTGTTGAAAAGTGGACGTCTACAGACTGTTGATGATAATTGAGGACGTGAAAACATAAAACTATAATTATATAATAAAGTATTAAACGGGTAAACATTAACATTTAGACGTAGTCTTAAGAAAAACGTCTGAGGTAACACTAAAACGAGCACCATAATATTACTTTCCTAAACTTAAACTTCAAAAGTAGAAGTAGCAAACACTTAACAACACATTTTTATCTAAAATTCAAGAATAAAACTTAGCACTTGCAATTCAGGAATAGCTCAAAAGTGCAGGCGGCGCTTCGAAGAGACGACCGCCGTAAAACCCCCGGGTGGTCGTAAAATAAAAAGTGTTTACTTGCCCCAAGATAACCGGGAACAAAGTTCCTGATAAGTTTTTATTTCCTCCGAGCATGGGGCAGGTAACGGTGGGATGGGTAGTATACACGATTTATCTTTAAAATGTCTGAAAATGGAAGTAGCTGATTGGAGATTTATATATTAAGTAGGTACATGTATATCTTTTTTCTCGCGTATTTAACAATGAAAAGCACTTTGGTGGCTAAAATAAATGATACTAGGTAATTAAATATCTGCAATATAGTTGTAATTTTAATACGAAATATCAATCAGTGTCACTAAAATTGAGATCAATCAGAAATAAGGCTGCGTTGATAACCATGTCATGGTAAAAGTTTTGTAAGAAGTTTATATTTCTGAAGATGTTAATTAAAAATAGATACACAGATTATAGTGTTATATGCAGTGTGTCCGGACATCGGTGTCCGAGTCGAAAGCACGTAAGTTGTTCAGAATGACGAGAACTTATACGTGTTTTCGACACGTATATTTTCGGGCACACTGTATATAGCCTATCTAGCATCGTTTTCGTAAAATGATAAACGCGATAAGATTGTCACCGTTACCGCTAAAAGGCCGAAGAAAGGGGCATTCTTCTTGCTCATTAAGCCGAAAAGACTCGAAGAATGTCCGATAATTCGTACCTGTGAAGATGAATCATTTTTAGTATCTCATATAGCGGGCCGGCGCCGACCGACTCTTCCTACAATGGCCAATAAACACGCCATAAAAATATGAGAGACCGCACTAAAGCGAGCTATTATTGTTTGCTAAATGTCCACCTTTTGTTAAATGAAGCTGTCAAATATTTTCGTCATGTCAAAGGGTGAACCGCTACGTCAAGTGTTTATGTTTACGACGCCGTAATATCGACAACGCGACTCGTCGACGCATTTTATGCGACACGGGCTTCATAAACTCACGACACGCTAATTACGTCGTTTCACTTAAGTCTTTTTTCCACTCGGCTTCTTGATTTATTCATTGACATTTTCAGAGTATAGCTTTACTGCAAATTGAGATCTTTACATCGAAACTTTTCGTCGATGTTTATAAGTCCTTTCGAGCGATAATTGACGGTGTTATTGAACAAATCTGCGCTATTTAAGCTTTTGTTTCAAACTCGAGAAGAAAGTTTGGATGCGTCAACGCCCGAATAATTTATTCCTCTCGACGTCGCTTCGAAGGAGTCGTTCCCGCGAATTAATCGCAATATCGAACCTGGCCAACCGTTATTAGTACCTACTAGAGTTGCCAAGGTGTTCCACCCCTCTATAAATCTTGTCTAATTTGTGTGTAATTACAGGACCGTGGAGTTCTCGGAGTAACAAGGAGTGCGTACCAGCAGGGAGTAAGCGGCACGCGTAAGCACGTGCTCAATTCAGGCTACCACAAAATGGCTTAAACGACATGTCAAAAACAATGAAAATGCAACTTAAAGGAACGGCTATTAAAGTAGATTACAGTTATGGGAAACAGATTGAAGACGTCATAGCAAAAGCTTCTTCAAAAATCGATGTTTAAACAAAGGTTCAAGGTAGATATTTCTCTAACAACGAAGACACGACGTAACAATTAAAGTTCAAACATTTGATCACTAGTATCAACGTAACGTTGCAAAGTAACGTGCCGAAAGGTTTATGTTAGAGTGTAGTAATGTGTTCTCTGACCCCTCGCCGAGATAATGATTTTAATATGGAAACAGAGGGGTGCACTATTTCAACTCAAATTAAAGTTTCCGTTATTATTTTCTGAGCCCCTGAGTTCTCAGCAGGAGGACAGATATATAACTTTTTTAGGGTAGAATAATTTCAAAATCTTTGCCATTAATAGAGTTGGCAACGGTTTGAAACAAAGTTCATTCACGATCACTTATTTCAATAAATCACTAAGTTCCTCTTCGCCAGATGGCTTCAGTATTTTTGGTGTAATCTCTTTCATCCCTACATAATTAGTTCGGAGTCTATGTTAATAAATCCAGGCTACAATTGCCATCTGAATGGTACAAATAAATCTGCGTCATACAGAATGCATTCGTCGCCAAAATGTGTGTGCACTGTTTCCCCTCCATAGAAGCAATCGAAAATATCCTCTCGAACGGCATCCAATAGTGTTGTAATTTGCATGGGACACACATGCACGAATCCAACCCCAAAAAAAATCGTTTCGAGTGTCGATCCGAAACTGTACACCATTTACGAGCTTGATTGAAATTTTGCAATCAACAAGGGGAGTGCGATGATGAAATTATTCGTGTATATTTTTTCCCCAGACCCGCGGAGGTTATTTCATTATAATGGGCCTTTGGAATAGAAAATTTACGGGGGATTTGAGATTGTAATCGCGGACCACTCGGTTGTTCAAAGCGATTATTGTCGAGATAAAGACCCGGAGCTGTACCAGTCGTCCCACGCGCGATATACGTCTCTCCACGTACGTATACCGTCCCTCTGCTATCAGCTCGTACCCTTGTACCTTGTCCTTTGTCTTGGCAATAGCCATTAGCAAATTCTTCCCTTAGTTGATACTAACGACCTCGTCTTTTGATTCTACTTCGGAAAGCACTTGACTTATAAAAGTTGATTTGAGAACATCTCGAACGCTTACAGATTTTATCTTCGCTTTTAATTTTGCTTTGTCGTTGAGAATGTTAATATTTCAATAAAGTGATTGTTAGTCAGATCATTAAATTTTAACATTATAAAATGTAGGTCAGCTGCAATTTGGTTGGATTGAAAATTGTGTTTCAGTTACTAATAAATCTGATGATTTCCTGACAACTTTACATATCTTACCTTCATACATTTATGAAACTACTTAAGTTACTTGCTTTACAATTCTACATAACTTCGGTAACAGCAATAACATTGTTATTGAATTTGAATAATAATTGCGTGACGCCTGATCATAAAGCTTCGTCTGGTTCCATTTTACTATTAGGAATAGTGATATCGACATTTGGTACTTAACGTTTATCAATTTGTTAGATAAGTCTTTTCGTCTTTTGGATCTTCAATCTATACATATAATTTGAACTAATAAAAAAAAAACGAAATCAAGTCTTTTTCTTAAAAATGTTCGTAAGTTTTTTGTTGTAATTGGAAAGAAAATAATTAATTTGCTATTTAAGCCTGACCCAATAGCTGGAACCACAATTTCGCAAAGACAGAAACTGTAATTTGTTTGTTCGCGAGCAGATTCCTTTCATTACGTGTTCGTGGTCCATAAAATATGCAACTGAAATGAGAAAAATGTGTCGCAGTGTGCTGACTTAACTTACCTCACACTGTAGCCTTAGCTCCAACATTTATGTAAAGGGAGTTTGAATCTTATGGTTGTGTGAATAGAATTTCTTTTACTTTTCCTAGTAGTGGTTGATAAGTCGCTTATAATTAAACTGGACACAGAATCATAATCTCAGCTTCCACTATGAGTTATACACACGTCGTCTATTCACATTAGCTATGAAAATACACAGTAAAGGTATACATTTCCAAAGCAAAGGAGGTTTGTGAAGTTTCATTTATATTGCTGTACTCCTTAATATTTATGTATCTGTTTACTTTATTATAATTATAATAATCTAGAAATGAAACGTACATCATTTATATAATATTATTTAACCTAATAACCTACACCAAAAACCCGTGGTTTAGCTTAAGGGGCTAGATTAAAAAAAAAATAAGCATTCCGCGCACTTCATTAGATAAGTACATTAAATATCGTATTTATAGATGACATTTTATTTGACCGTCTAGTTGACCGTGAAGCCTATTTATTGCTTCATTCAAAAACATACAAGTTTCGCGATGAAACGAAAAACAATGTAGAAACCTCGATTTACAAACATTTTTCGCAAGATCTCCGCACTCCTAGTGTTATTTAAATTATGATTAATGTAATAGTAGTATATCATAAATTAATCCGTATTTCTAGTAGTTTTGATTTCCTTAATGAGTTGTAATAATAACGTTAGTATTTGTTTTTATGACAAGCGCACGCCATTTCCATCTTTTTCCATCTGCACGCGGAATTATAGAGCGCTATTTTTTCTTACCTAAATAGCTAATAGAATCTTCAAGGCTTAGAAGTAAATTAAGGCTCAAAAAAACATTCAGAAAAGTAACATTTAACCATTTAAACGCCCAATTTAACTTGAACCAAGTCCTAAAATTTATATTAGTTCCCTGGCAGAAACTTTCACTAAGTAAATTCGAGAAAAGATGATACTTGTGTGTTTAACTTCTATGTATAATCCTCCATCAGTACCTCAATATAAACAGTAACACAAGTATACCAGTAAAAATAAACTATTAGGTTACTGTGAAGCTGAGTGCCATTTAATGGTCACAGACGCAACTTGAAACAAATTTTACAAGAGCTTTTACCAACTCGGTAAGTAGTAAGGTCAGTAGCGTTACTAGTGGAGCTTGTAAGTAAAACGAACACATTTTTCTTTAAAACCATTGAGCTATTATATAGGGCTATTATATAGGGCTATTATAATAGGGCTATTATAATAGGGCTATTATATAGGGCCATTGTATAGGGTATAACATTGATTTTCTCATTCCTGGAAGGTTAAGATGATCTTTGTTTACTCTAGACTAGCGTCCAGTGGTTTATCTGCTTTCCGATCGACCGTGTCTGTCGTAAGATTAAGACTTTATATCCGAAGTGGCTACCTACATTTTGCAGTCGGTTTATTTATTTTCAGTTAATATTAAAATTTTCATTTTATGTACCTATTTGACCGTCTGACGTGCCTTAAGTAAGTTTCACGCTTACCTGTAACAGTGCCACCCAAAATTTTGAACTACAACACTGCAAATGATTCTTAACAAAAACTTTGATTTGAAACATATATTATATCCCACTAATAATATCAACGTATCTTTTCGTGTATTGCTTTTACACGTTGTAAAGGGGGTGTTATAAAAGGATCTTAAACCAATATGTGTTGCCAGTGATGATATGAGAAACTGAAAAGTGATCCTTGACTACTCGCCTTTTGGAGAAACTCAGAGTCGGAGAGAGTAACGCTCGGTGTTTCTTTGCGCGATAAAATTTGGAACGAGGATATTCGACGAAGAACCAAAGTCACCGATATAGCTTTCAGAGTTTGAAAGCTGAAGTGGCAATGAGCAGGCCACATCACTCGAAGAACCGAGGACCGATGGGGAGGAAAGGTTCTTGAGTGGCGACCACGAACTGGAAGACGCAGCGTAGGCACGCCTCCAACTTGGTGGAAAGAAGACATTGTGAAAGACGCGGGCAACCGCTGGATGCAAGTGGCACGTTGTCGGTCGGTGTGGCGCTGTAGGGGGCAGGCCTATATTCAGCAGTGGACATCTTATGGCTGATGATGATGATGATGTATATGTAATTAGTAACTATTTAATGGAGCCTAGCCTTTTATGCATTCAAGAGAGTTGCATTACTGTTTGACCCACATTGAGTAAGCAATAACTTTCGAAGACTTTGAATTGAAATACAACCGCTAGGCTTAAAGCTGTTTCCATAAAGCTTTTTAGCCTAAGCACCCGTTTATTCGAACCACTTCTGGTAGTTTCCCTGTTACCGTAAATTCAGATAATGCTTCATTATTAGGTAGTCCATAAAGTAAGTAAATCAAGTCAGATTATCAAGCTTCCTATTGAATGTTCTTGATTATAGACATTACAGTGGTTTGCATTGGTAAGACCCGGGGGTTCGTTATCTGTAGTCTGTAAACGGTACGTTCATATTTTATATAATACGATATCTTCGTATTTAACAATATTTTAATGTTTATAGAAACTTTACAGTACCTATGCTGTTGTTGCTATGCCTATGTTTATCATTTCTAAGAATCTTTTGTTTATACATAAGGTTACATATATAGGCGGTTTCCAAAAAAATCCGTGATTAAAAATAAGTATTATAATATATTTCCTTGTTATAATGCCTAATAATAGGAAAAGTTATCCAAATACACCAAGTCAAGACCTTCACTGTGAGTAGATTATAAACACTAATATTTAACTAAATTTACAATAACTAATTTGCTTTTAGACGTCCACTGCTGGACGAAACCATCCCTGGTGGTTGCCATAATTCCTATGCTTGGAAGGTGACTTGGTAACATCATTTAATATTTGGTGTAAAGATATTCCAATCGCCAAGAAACAAGACAACCTGAAGCCGTGGTAGCTCAGTAGAAGCACGCCCGTTTCACATTCATGAGGTCGCGGGTTCGATCCTGGGGAGGGTTCGAACCTGTTCGATCTTACGTACAGATATACTACGGGCTTTTCGGTAAAGGAAAATATCTTAATCACCCTTCGAGGGTAGGCCGATATCTCAGCAGTGGGATGTTTAAAGCCTGATGCAGAAGACGACAACCTGGGCATTGATGGGGACGAGGAAAGTCGACGGTAATGGATCACGAGGCCACAGCCCCTCCGACATGAGAAGTACGGTGCAAGAAAGAGCTATATTATATTTCTGCAAATATTGGACAATTGATACCAAATCTCAATTGAGGTAAGTTCTTTTTATCATAGTTTGGAAAGGGTTATAAAATAAACAAAATAAGCTCAAATAAGCTGATCTGATTACGTCTATCTAAGTCTATTTATCTTTCTAATTCTAAATTGAAATAAATCAAGAGATAAAATTCTTAAACATCTTAGTCTTACTAATGGCTTATTACAGGCTATTTAAGTCACTAGTAATAAATGACGTTGATCCGTGGAACAGGTAATGAGGTAATAGGTATACGCGTTGATTTGTATGTGTAAGTTCTACTTGTGAAGCCCGGGAGCGGTTTCACTTTGGTTCGAATACAGACGGATGTAGTGGAGAGTAAAAACATTTGAAATTATAATAGTAGTTGTTACAAGCGACTTCGTTCGCGTGGACCTACAAAAAAAAGTACACCTATGATAAAATTCAGATCGATCTGTGCAGCCGTTTAGCTGTGATACAGACAGACAGAGAGACAGAGTTACATTCGCATTTATAATATTAGTTAGGATAAGGATTAGGATGAGGATGTTCCAAGCATAAATTGGAAGATATATATAAAAAAAAAAACTTCCCCTTAAAGAAAAGCTCATAAAGTACCCATAAAGTTTATTATACAGGGTTATTGGTAACTAGCCAATAACCTCTCGTAGGCAGCTTCCTACCATCCTAATTAACAACTTTTGTTCTATTACTTTTACAAAAATAAATATTAAGAAAATGGAGAATCCTTGTGGTTTTTTGATGAAAATGACCCGACATCGGGCTAAAGGGACAGCATTTAGGGCCTCGCGTTTCTTCTCATTTGATACTGCGTAAGTTTTTGTCAACGGAACCCTAATTATAACAATAATTTGTTTTTTTATTATGGAGGAAAAAATAAATAAATTTAAAAGTTTTTAGAGATGATTAACCCTCTTTATCGCAACGTAACATGGGTGTAACGAACGAAACTAAAAAATATTTTATGCTATCGGTACAATACTTTTGTAAATCAACCCGCGTATTTTGTTGATACTACTAAGGCCATCAAGCGAAAAAATAGTAATCCTCTCGAGCGCAATTCACAGTCAGTCTGTTTCAAAATGGCGCCAGGACAACAATGTTCGCGCAAACGCACCGTAAGTTTTTATTCTTAGTTATGGCTATTTCGCATACTTTGTAAATGTTTTGTGCAAATTTTGTTATTAATGCACGTAGTGTCTCATGCAAAATAAAATAAACCTCTAACTCTCATCCCATCTCGAAATATTTGCTGCAATTTATGAATGTATCGTATTTGTAACGTTGCGAAACTCCGAACTAACCACTGTCAGTTTGATTAGTAACACGGGTGATACGTTGCACAGTTACTAATGATTTATTTCAATATTATTTTATTTGCCTTTTGTGCCTGGTGTTGGGTGAATGTTGCATGTTTTGCTTTTAATTTTCAACAGGGGCTAAAATGGGATAGAGCAAAGCGAATTTTGGCACTCGTGCCTCCAGCTCGTGCTTCATCGATAGACACTTCGGCATCAGAAGATGAAGTTATTATCCAAGATATCACTGAACGTCGGCGTCGTTACTCCAGTGATGAGGAATCCGATGCCAGTTCGGATCCTCGATCCCTCCCCTCTTCATTTGAAAACCTCCATATTCTTGAGAGTTCAGATGATGAAGAACACAGATCTGTTCTTATCATAGACAAAGAAACAGTGCCGTTAACCCCAGTTATTAACGAAATGTTTCCATCTAATATACAACAAGACCCATTGCCTCTGCTAAATTCAGTTTCTTCGGTTTTGTCTCCGCTACAAACTCCGCCAACCCAGAAAACTAGATACGCAAAAAGAAAGTCAAACACAGGACCGACATTTACACCAAAACGAGTAAAAAAGTACAAAAGACCAGTTTTAAATTTCAAATGGAAGCCGACAAAATTCAAATATCAAGCAGAGATCGCTGAACCAACTTTTGAATCCTCTCCAAACGAAGTGTCAATGTCGCCTCTGGATTATTTCTTCAGATTCTTTTCTGAAGATATAATTGAATACATAACAGAACATACCAACTTGTACTCTGTACAAAGTAAGAACGGAAAATGTATCAACATCACCAGCGATGACATGCGAGATTTTCTTGCCATCACCATAATGATGGGTATAGTAAAAATGCCATCATATAGAGACTATTGGAGTGGTGAATTGCGATGCCCAATCATTGCCGATATTATGCCTCTAAAGAAGTACGAACAAATTAGGCAGTACTTACACTTCGCTGATAATTCGGACATCAATCAAGATCGCTATTATAAAGTCCGGCCACTATTAGAAAAAATCAGACGCAACTGCCTCCAGCTTGAGGAAGAAGACCGATATAGCATTGACGAAATGATGGTTCCTTATAAGGGAACTAGAGCCGGTAATAGGCGACAATATTTACCGAAGAAACCAAAGAAATGGGGTTTCAAGATTTTCGTCCGTGCTGGAGTATCAGGCCTGGTGTATGACTTCCTACCATATGGCGGCGACGACACATTCCGTAACCAATGTTTTAATGACTATGAAGAAAGTCTTGGCCTGGGAGCCAAGGTGGTATTGACTCTCTGTAAAACAATAGTCAAGAGACCAGCCGTGGTATATTTCGACAATTTCTTTACGTCGTTAGAATTAATCCATCTCCTGCGTGAAGAATATGGAATTTTCAGCCTTGGCACTATCAATGCAAACCGCTTGAGAGACTGCAAAAATCACTTGCCCTCAGATAAAATACTCTCCAAAAAAGGCCGAGGATCTAGCAAACAAGTAGTTTGCAACGACAAAAAAGTTGTTGTAGTTAAATGGGTTGACAACAAAGCAGTCACTTTAGCTAGCTCTTTCGTGGATTCGAACCCGTTGGAGAAAATTAAACGCTGGTCAAAGGAAGAAAAAGCTAAAGTTGACATCGACTGCCCACAAATTGTCAAACAATATAACGCGCACATGGGGGGTGTAGACCTTGCCGATATGTTAGTGGCCTTATATCGTACCAATTTTAAAACTAAGAGGTGGTACATGGCCCTTTTTACACAGATGCTAGATATCTGTGTAAATAACGCTTGGTTGCTACACCGAAGAAATGGAAAACAGGTTGTTGTGAAACAAGCTCCGCTAAAAAAGTTTAGAGTGCAAATTGTAGCAGAATTGCTGAAGAAGAACCGTGTGCGGGATCAGCCAACGTTAAGTGATATACCAGCTGCAAAAAAAATACATATTCCAACTGCTCCTAGGCCAGCTGAAGCAATTAGGTTCGACGGCACTGGACATTTCCCAATTTTCGTCACAAGAGGGAGATGTAAATATTGTAAAATCGGTTTGACAAACGTACATTGTATAAAATGTAATTTAAGATTATGTTTTGTACAAAATCGAAACTGTTTTTACAATTATCATATAAAGTAGTATCATTTAATATAATAAATACGTTCCTCCTTTGAATATTGTTTTATTTTTATAAAAATATCAAATCATTGTAGTAAGTGCAATGTAACAAATAAGACACATAGTTTTTGTTCACACTTAGACTCAATGTCTCGCAATGTATCATATTTGTTACATGCAATAAATAAATAAATACTTGCGATGTTATTTTTTTTACAATTTTTGGGCACTTCTAACTCATAAGGAAACGCAATTATTAAAAAAAAAAAAAAAAAACAAGAAATAAAATCTTGCGCATTAAAGGGTTAAGGGAAGCTGCCTATAAGATTTTTTTGTAGGATAGTGATTTTAAAAATTTACGGAGCCCCAAGATTTATGAATTGTTTTTCGCTTTTTTTCAGATGTGTGATTTATTTAGATAAGTGGTAAAATTATGAATACATTTTACAGTAATTTCAAAGAAAATAATATATTTTATTTCGTCAATTCCATGAACGGTCTGTTAGATCCTAAAGGCATAGTTACACGATCATCGAGAGAAACTTCGAGACGGCTACAATAATCGAGCCCCAATTGCGCAGCTAATTCGGTAGCTTACTGCATAATGCATGCCTCCTGTAGCCTGGGACAGCGATTGGGTTAGGACACACTATTTGTAGTGAGTAAAGTCGATACAAGAAGTATTGAGTGAGTGCAATCACAACTTAAAAAGATATCGGGTTTGAATAAGGCTAAAGACGAAATCTGTATTTAATAGCGCATTAATTGGACTTTGTCGGAAATGCGCTTTTAAAGAAATATAACGATTGTTTCAGACAAAAATGCAATAACTAGAGAAACAGAATTATTACAATAAAACACATACGAACAAGTATTTTTGGCTTTAAGGAGGGTACGCTATTCCAAACAAGTCGTTCAACACTTAGCTTGTAATTCCAAAAGGTAAGGTTGAAAATGAATAATTTATAATATTTTAATTTTTAATTTTGTGCAAGACTGTATTATATCGAAGTTCTATTGAAATTGGCACCATTATCGAAGGTTTCATAAATTTAAATTATTCAACTCCTTACAGATAAACTATTGAAGTGAATTGAAGTTGTAAGTGCAGCAGTTGAAATAGATCGTTAATTAGTTATTCAATTAAAATTTTGCCCTAAAAGGAGCTCGGATTTGGTACGGATTTGGTACAGCCTAGGGTCCATAACCACCGTTTTTTTTTTTGTATTTTCATGACTTTTCATTTTTATAGCTTGAAATTTAAGAGAACATAAAATTAAAAGTTAGTTATAGTTAGCAACCAAAAAATAAAATAAAAAAAAACAAGCAGCCGCTGACCTCATTAGTTTCTATAATAAATGTATTTGCTACACTTTAACGACAGATCACACTATATACCTCATTACGAGATTCGTTGTTCCTACAAAAAGTCACCAAAGTTTGAGGAAATCGCGGTTAGCGGAGAGTGCGACCAAGCGTTCTCATTTGTTATCTCAAGGTTACGCATACTCGCGCTTAACAATCAACCTATCAAAGTAATTTAGACTGTATTCAGTATTTAGACTGATGCGTGGTGCGCTTTGAGCGTCCTGAATGCAGAATCTAGGGTGTGATCTGTGACCTTTACCTTCCGCTATACATAAACATAATTATATGTGTAACCTATTTATTTTTTGAAAATTCTGAATACGAATACATACATTAATCCAAGGTTTAACAATAAAAAACAAATCAGGCGTATACCGCGAGATTGAGTATCAAACTTAGCTGAAGTTTTGTCATAAGTTTTGTCAGAACTTTGAACGAATAAAGTTATAAACTTAAAGAAGTTAATGTTATAGCCTAAAACTTCCAAGGTTCCAACACACCTTCAAAATTGCCAACTTGTTTAAATAAGTTATTCAAGGTAAGGTAGGTATAGAGCATAAAACTGTATTTAGGTCTAGATGCTCAATTATACCAGTACCGAAATCACGGCTTCTACCGCCGATGGATCTCTCAAGGGGGCTGATTAGGGGGCTACGTAGAACGCACGTACGTAAGTTTGTAGGATGCGGTATTTTTATGTACAATACATACATATAGTGTAGAGACTGTAGATATGTTTAAATAATTGGTATCACTGTTGTTGTGGTAAATAAAAACCTAGTAATGGAATACTATTTAAAAAAACTATATACTACCAAAATCTACTTAAAACTGGTAGTTCGCGGCGAACTGAGGCCTCGCGACCCCCATATCTTCACAACCCCTAGACCGATTAAGCTCATATTTGAACTTAAAAATTATATTAAAATGAACTACTTGCCTACAAAATTTAATGAAGATCGGATTAACGGTTCGCAAGTTATTATCGGACAAATATACACACAAACATACAAATATACATACAAATGCCGATTTGTTGCAGTAAGCTCTGAGACCTTTGCTTCGCTCGGACAATAAAACAACTAATCACAAGACCAGATTACTTCTTAACATACTATACACGTATGTGGTCAAAAGCAAACGTATCTATATATGTAATATATAAATTAACCCCTATTTTTCCTGGTCACGCTAGAACTTGAGAAAAGCTGGACCGATTTTGATGATTTATTTTTGTTGTGTTCGTAATTGTAAGGACAAGGTTTGTATGAAGAGTTTAGCGAGGCCGTAGGCCGAGCTTTGCGGGCATCAGCTAGTTACCAATAAATAAATAAAACTATGTAATCAATTCAAGTCAATTTACATACTTGTTGGAGCCTTTTTTTATTATTTCAAAAAGGCTTAAAAATTAAAATTAAAATCAAAGTCATTTTAGGCTATTGAGAGTTATTCCAAAGTTACTAGACACGTACTAAGCTAACCACATCTATGTAAAGTAGTAAATTCCAGCCAGCGGGTTGCAGAAAAAGTATACTCGTAGTTAGGCCTCGAGGGACGCGTGATCCGACGATTTATCGAGCAGCCGCCACTTTGCAGCCGGCTCGGCTATGTGAACCATAGACAAGGACGATGGAGAAGAAGTACCTCTTTACTTGTCATTGTAACCTGGTAGCAAGATCGTCAGTTGGTAGCATACTACCAGCAAAGAAATAAACTTACTCTTCGAGGTCAAGTTAATTTTTGCGTGCGCAACGCATATTCATATTCAATTTATTTGGTAAACCCAATTTACAAGTCAATAGTATTTATTCATCATAATTCATTTTAACAATACGTGAAATAAAAATATAATTACAGCTGCTGTAAAAATATAGCATGAGTATTGTCATTCAGCGTGGTAAGGCCGCTAACATGCTGGGTATGTTGCCGACACAACTGCTGAGTTGTTGAGCATTTTGCATTATTTCTAAAACATCACATTGTTCTCTAAGAAATCCAATGATTAAATAAATAAAATAAATAAAGGTAAATAAAATAGATTAGGCTAAGTAGTTTAGATGGGATCCTTCGAGGGTAGCTGTTAATATAAAGGCAACTCGTAAAAATTAAAAGATAAACTAAAAGGCCTAAAAGTAGATTACTAATTGCTAATTGAGAAGGTTAATTTTTTAAACTGTAAAACTAAAAATTGCACGTGTTAGAACAACTAACTGTTAAAACCAACTGAGCGTTTTTTCAGTGTTGTATTAGGTTTTAGAAAATGGCCTGGCAGTTCTACCGAGTTTAAAGTAGCTTGGTTATGGTTGCACTGGTCAATTTTTAAAGGGCAGATCGAATAGCCGTCTTTTGGAGCGACCGTGAATAATGGAGTGGCGGTAAATCATAGGTTTACGATGGTTTAAGTTTTCAGTCTCCCCTTTCGTAATTGTTCACTTATAAGCAGGTCAGAGGCCTTTCACTGGCGTAAAAACTTTGAGACTTACAGAGTTAACTCTAGAAACTTTGACACCAGGAGGTCTCTGACGACAAAAGCTAAAAAAGCTAGAATATCGATAACTAGTAGTTCGCGCCGAACTGAGACCTCGCGACCCCTATATCTTCACAACCCCTGAACCGATTCAGCTCATATTCGAATTTAAAAATTGTATTGAAATAAATACTTGCCTACAAAATTTCATGACGATCGGATCAACGGTTCGCAAGTTATCATCCGACAAATATACACGCAAACATACAAACATACATACAAATGCCGATTTGTCCCAGTAAACTCTGAGACCTTCGTTTCGCTCGGTCAAATATAATATTAATATTTTTGGTGTGAAATGACAACTAAAGGTGCAAATCTATCAGATAAGATCTAGTTTTGTTTCCTTTTATTCTCAAACGTTATTTTCCCAACCAAAAATCCAGTATTCAGTTGTTGGTCAATACCAATTATTTATGTAATTTATCTATACATGGTGCTTTTTAATCGGCTAAGGACCGTTTGAGAGGATGTGGTATAGAATATAACGAATAACTTTTGATGTACGACTTTTGGAAAATTCATGGAAAAAAAACAATTGTTCCATACATTTTATTGCATGGTCCATGAACATTTTGTATCGAACAGCTGATTTTTTCCCCGTGAATTTTCAAAAGTCGTCGAACAAAATTTGTTTAATGTAGACGAGTATTAATTATAATTACCTAGAAATAGCTTGTGGTTAGAACAAATCTTACCATTCTTATACATATACAAAGCTATAAATACCATGTACCTACATGACACATATAGCTATCAATTTCCTAGTATTCATTCATGAGCAATATTATTATACCTGACCTTGGACTTTCCTTGTTGATTGGTTAAAATAAGCTTTGTTTATTTCACTGTGGTATGTATAGCCTATTTGCGGCTACGGCATCGCTGTTTTGCCCTCAGTCACAAGGACAATCTTATAGAATTTTACTTTTCCTGTTATAAAACTGACTACTAATATTATTATTTTGTGATTTTGTATGAGTCTGTGTTACTTGAAATAAATTATTATTATTATTATTAAAAAAATATGACTTCGTATATAATCAAGCAGACGGACGCTTCGCCGGCAATCAAGCTGAAGCCTCGCTTGCCCGTGCACACCTGCAACACGAATAGTGTTGTTGATGCGTTGCCAGCCTGGATATGTATTTAAGGTGCAACGTTTCACTCATCGCGCGAAATTCAAATTTTCTGGCGTTTTTTGTCGATTATAGCTTAATTACTCATCGTAGGTTCATGAAAACTAATTTTGCGAAAATAAATAGATTGTTCCAAGAAATTACACCAACTAAAAATTCAAGTTGAAAGCTAGTACAAGTACATTTCTCATTAAACCAAAAACCAAGATGAAAATCAGCTTATTGAGACTTGTAGCTAAACCAATATTATCTAGGTGATAATTTAAAAAATTAGTTTCAATAAATCCACGATGAGTAATTAAGCTGTAATTTACAAAAAACGCAACAAAATTTGAATTTCGCGCGCTGAGTGAAACAATGCACCTTAAAGACGCTCTAAGACGCTAAAAAGCCTTTTTTTTATGCCCCCTGGTTATAAGACGAGCAAGTCGCTCACCTGATGTTAAGCTTCACGCCTGCCCATAACGATTCAGTGCCATCCAGAATTATGAACTTCAATAGTTCAAAACCATGAGCGGCAATGCACTGCGCTCGTCTCCACGGGATATATCCTTATGCCCGGTAATTATGCTGGAAACATTGCCCTTCAATCCAGAACAGAATAATGTTTCCACACTACTGCTTGGCGATTAGGATTAGGATAAGTAGAGGTTTGAAGATGAACTTCCGCAAAGTAACGCCAATTCAATGAAATTCAATCAATTGCCTCATGATTAGTATGATGGTGTGATAAAACTATTTTCATACAACACGTTATGGTGCCTCGAGGCACAGTACATCTGTTAGATAATTAGTTAACCACAACGTGGTTGCACGTTCATTAACAGCTTGATCAATAAATTCAAGGAAACCATTATTAATGGTGACGTAATTTAATGAATAGTGACGTTGATAGTACACGTCCTTGAGGTACGTCAATAATTTGTAGTAAACTTTAAAAAATTTACTACAACCCTTGAGGTCCTGAACTGCTAGCGCCTAATTTTCACTAAACTTCGAAGCCACTTAGACTTGAAAAATATACGTTTTTGTTTATGTTGTTATTCTATAAAAACAACGCGGAAAAAATCTTTCTCAAAAATAATTTTGGTTTTCGGTTTACCGCATGCATGGAAGTAGTAGCAGTGTGTAAAAAAGTTTTTAAATTTTAAATGTAATAGGACCTTAAATACGATATTGAACGCAGTAATGGTAAATTACAGGCTTAATCAACAAAATGAATATAATATAGTAAAACTACTTATATAGATATTTTAATATATATTATTATAATTTTTATTATATGGGTAACATGGCTTTAAATACCATTGTTGAAATCTTGTCTATTTTTTTTTTTAGATGACCTGTTACAAGTCTAGACATTTGCGGCCCTTTGAAAACAATATGGCGTCAACTCCATCTCTTTCACTAGTGATTTACTAATACTTCAAAAAAAAAAAAAACAATTTTTGACAGCTAACGTACTCGCTTGGTTGGCATGCAAAACATGGCCGCCGACGTACCCCAAACAATACTTTGTTGCCGCTATAGTAGTGAATCCTTGGTATCTACTTCTTACCAAGCTCTGCTTATGTCATTTGCACAACTTTACTTACACATTGTGTTACTAAATTACTCATCACACATCATGAGTAATACCTAGAATATTATCTGAGAACAATGTTTTATTACAAAGTGAGGAAATAGTCCAAGTACGGTCTAGCTAAATAAATCAAAGTCGCTGTGTTATTTCAAGTAATAGGTATTAGTCGGTACTCGGCGAGATACATACATTTGCATCAGAATATGCCCATTGTCTACCGTTTGAGGTAAAAAGCCCCGATTGACGTCGGAAAGGTAGATTTCACTATTATGCTTTATGTACAGTGTTCTTGCTTAAACTTTTCTTCAGTACACAACTTCTTTCTGGACACTTCTGCCACCCGAGTGCCTAGTGCGAGTGTTTTTCCAATTGCGTTTACCTATTCGATCGCTTTAACGTTAACTATGCTTTGTATGAAATAAGAGCAGCGCCATCTAGCGCCATCCAGATGGCAGTGCGTTTCCTTCATATATATCGTAGTAAACGTTAACGCAATCGAATAGGTAAACGCAATTGGAAAAACACTCGCACTAGGCACTCTGGTTTAAATTAACCGTTATAGTGATCAAAAAAGCAGTCTTAATATTACAACTTTCTGTCTACCCATTTTTCGAGAAAATTAAATGTAAACCATTTTCTCTTGAGAGACCGAAATCTACCTAAAAAGGGTCAAGAATTGTTTCCATTGTTCGCACCGTGTTTGTCTTGCTCATTTTCCAAGCGTGTTCATATTTGAATTCGGCTCATTCGGGCGTCGTTATAGCCTCCAACTTTGAGGTCGAAGATTTTCCGCTAATTTTCTATTGTATAAAGGTCTGTTTGTTCGCCGTGCTTGCTTATGTTTAGGACAATGGAGGTCAATATTGTCTGACAGGGGTTTTGATTTTGTCTCTTCTTTATTTCCAAGCTTTCAATTTTGTTCAACTTCGACTTTAAATAAGTATCCATAATGTATTATGGTGGCATTTGAATTCTCAGATAGAAAATGAACCAAGCAAAAATAAGCTATCTTTACGAAATCGTAAAACAGGTGAAAGAGGTGATCAGTTTAGTGCCAGCAAAGCTCCGACCATTTTAACATGGTCTTTTAAAACATTATGTAAAGTCGCAGCTTAAATGATACTTCGCATGCCAACATAACGTCTAAGCATTAGGTTTTCTCTGAAATTTCCTTCAGACTATTTAGGTACAAATACAACTTAGGCACTAACAAGAAAGATACGAATACAACCTCAGTACTAACAAGAACGCACGAATGGTAGTACGAGTGCTTAATATCTAGAATTCCTCGAACCACGTCCAATTTGAAAAGGCCCCTAGGTTACTGAATTTGAGTCTGTTTTCGAAGGTCAGGATATGTTGGTGGTTAAAGGGGAGTTCCTAGTTAAGGCCACGATAAACTTTGGGCCGCGAAGAGTGAGAGCGTTTAAATTGTCGACGCTCGACGCTGCTAACCGTACATTCTTCTTTTGGGCTGTAACGGCACCAGCAAAAGACTATTAACAAAGACATCATTTCGTTTTTATTTGTCCCTGTTCTGAAATCCTTATCTTTTAGGGAGCATTTCATCTCGTATTTTACTTGAAAATGTAGTGCATCTTTCATTTAGATGTATTTTTTTTTACAATAATGTAACGGTAAAAATTTGTTGTAAAAAAAATGTTACAAAATAATTGTGTTTAGAAATTACCTACACTACCAATATACTTGAGACAGTAGCAGTGAGATTTTAAAACAAGTTTCGAAACACAGTACTAACGAAGATTATTATTTTAAATAAAAAATTTGTAACAAAAACACACGAAAGTAAACTTTTCTCCTAACCCTCCGACAAAAGCAAGTATTTTAATCAACAAAATAAATGTTGTAATTAAATAAGTGATTAAGGTACAACTATACCTATCATACGTTACGGAACAAGTGGTTCGGGTGACTTTAGTCCCCTGTACCCCTCTCCCCCGACCCCGACCCCGACGGGGTGAAATTAAACATTTCGGGGCCCTAACGGGTTACGTGTGCGATCTTAACGCTAAACTTGGGAGCTAAAGTTGCTGGAAGTATCAATTAGGTGAGTTTATCTGAATTGCTTTTGGGCGACAATTTGCTATATTTTTGCGGGCTAGCGTTCATACAATGTTCTCCTGTTAAGC
The DNA here is from genome assembly GCA_947579745.1 of Apocheima hispidaria. Taxonomy (NCBI): domain Eukaryota; kingdom Metazoa; phylum Arthropoda; class Insecta; order Lepidoptera; family Geometridae; genus Apocheima; species Apocheima hispidaria. The sequence goes on along the minus strand of OX388150.1, from coordinate 16,127,565 downwards.
AGTCTATACTGCCTGTGTCACTTAGTTATTTCGTTAATTAGTTTTCTTATTCTTTTTTTTTCTAAATAGCGCTACAGTTTCGAGTCTTTTTAGAGGATTGGCTCAGAATAAACTATAACACGTTGCTTGCATGCTGACACCGAAAATAGAGTGTATGTTTTATCAATTTATTGTTTACCTATTTTGCAACCAAAAAAGTGAATTAGGACTTGCCAGTGACTTCGTTCGAGTGAACCTTCAAAAAAAAGTAGCTTAAGTTCGTCTCCTACCCTTAATCTATATAACTAGTAGTTCGCGCCGAACTGAGACCTCCCGACCCCTATATCTTCACAACCCCCCGACCGATTTAGCTCATATTCGAACTTAAAAATTGTATTGAAATAAACTACTTGCTTACAAAATTTCATGAAGATCAGATCAACGGTTCGCAAGTTATCATCGGACAAATAAAATGCCGATTCGTCCAAGTAAAATCTGAGATCTTCGCTTCGTTTGGTCAAATATATCCAAAATTTGAGGTCAATCTGTTCAGCCACTTAGCCATGATAACGCGACAAACACTGTTGAGACCGTTTCTAGGTATGGTAAAGGTCGGGATAAAATTTGTTTTATACCTTTTAAAGCATGAATCATTATGGATACTCAATTCTATTCTGTCATATTGAGAAACACATTTCCGCCAGGGACTTAGTACGCTGCTAACGAATAGAGGGTGTTTTGTGGTTAGGCTTGGAGAAGTTCAGGTTATGGTCTTCAGGGATCTATGGTAGATCCAACTGTTTCTCTGTCGTAGGGTTAGTAGGTTGAATGCACTTTGTGGCTGTTACTTCCAGCTATTCTCTATCTTCACAAAAGTTACCGTGTACCATGTATTTGCTTGTTCATTTCGTTGTTGAGATGTTATTAGAAATTTAGATTTAAGCTGTGTGTGAGCCGTTTAGTTTTTACGGTTGTCTGTAATCGCTACAATTATGAAGGCGTTATCATGGCTGTACGTTTTTATTAAAATAACGTTATTGTTGTGTTTTTATTGCCTTACTCGGAAAGTGAGCTAAAAATTGTTGTTTTTGTGTGTGTTTGTGTTTAGTTTGGTACTGTAGAAGTATTTAATGGGTAATGTTTTAACCAAAAGCATGATTAATTAAAGTTTACAAAGTTTCAATGCAAAGTTGCAAAACATTGCAATGTTTACAAAGGGGTAATGGTTTAAAATGCCACTCAAAATACATTATTTCGCTAGATATCTGAATTGATTTGTCACAAGATTTGTTCTACGTTCTAAAATTAATACTATTCCATCTCAGAACATACATTAATTTGATATTATAGCTCCAAAATTGTTTAAATCTTTATTATATTCACAAATTCTAAACCTTTTTTCGTCCACAAAGGTAATGTTAGAATCAGCATTGTATTCTGCCAAAAAAAACATAGCTTCACAGTCCTCACACACACACATACGAACCCTCGTTACGATTATCCAACCAAATGAGATCTCGTCACACCCTCGACCAGTCGCTTGGACAAAAGCTGTATTTAGCCTTCATTACCCCACTAAATGTAATATACCACGTTATTTGACGAAACTTGGAAGGGCTACGAACATTTCAGAGGCTTAGTTATGGATACTGGGACTATCTGAATTTGGTAGGGTAACACAGGGTCTCAATACAATTTTACGCTTGGATGCATTTTGAATTTATAACTAGCAAATTGGTCGGACCAATTTATATGTTGAATATCATCTTAAAATTAATTGTCCGGTGACCGTGATAGTTTCGGTCGGCTTTTGCGACGTAGTAACAACCCGGTTTAATACAGTTTGATGTTACGCGACCCTTAGGGGTACTTAGTAATTATAACTATACATTTTGGTTGTAGTGAGTACATTTGGGTCGTGGTGAATACATTTTGGTTTTGTGAACGACCGTTTGAATTTTAGATTACGTTTTCTTCACAACTTAGTCTGGCTAAATAGGGATAATAGGGCCAAGTTGTTATTAAGTTAAGAAATAAGCATTTTTCTAGTTATTAAACACTTTTTACCTTGAGAATGAGTTTTCTGTTGAATTTTTCTTGTAGATACTTTAGATACCCTTAAAATATAATCTTTGATTTCTGTCTTTTCGTCTTTCCATTTTTTTTTATTTTATTTGTTAAATCTGGTTTCGAGCCGAGCAAGTCGCTCACCTGATGTTAGGCTTCACGCCTGCCCATAACAATTAATAGCCATAAGCGGCAAGGCACTGCGCTCGTCACCATGAGATATTAGATGTTAAATCTCTTTATGCCCATTAATTACACTGGAAACATTGCCCTTCAATCCGGAACACGGTAATGCTTGCACACTACTGATTGGCGATTGAATAACGGGCAAAGGTGCGGTACTTCTTCATGCGGACACTGCAGAAGAGCCCTACCACTACTAAAATACTACTTAAAACTAGCTTTGGCCGGCTAGTTTTTTTTTTCGGCTAGCTTTGGCTTCACTTACGCAGTGGTTACATAAACACGCCTGTTTCACTAAGGGAGGTTTCACTCGTGAATGTGAACGAGTCTTTCCACTTTCGAGAAGGGAATTCCGGAATCCGTTCAGTACCTCTGGAAATTACTCAACTACAATAAAACAAAATCACAATGTTTATCTCTTTATAACAACAGAAGTAAAGGTTCATTAAATGTGTATCCAAACCACTCAAATGAATAAATAACCTTTTTGACCGAGCAAGGCTTTTGACTTTTTGACTGAGACCGCGTCTCAGAGTTTAAATAGGACAAATCGGAATCGGTATGTATGTTTCTATGTTTATGTGTTTGTATGTTTATATGTATATTTTTCCGACGATAACTTGCAAACCGTTGATCTGACCTTCATAAAATGTTGTAGGTGAGTCGTTCAGTCAATACAAACAGTCATATAGTTCGAGTATGAGCACAATCGGTCAAGAACAAAACTACTGCTGCATATTTCATATTTCGCATATTTCTTAACATAATTAAAAATTTGTAAAACGGAAAATCGCGTGGTCTCAGTTCGGGGCGAACTACTGATTTATTATTATTCCAAATTAAGCTAAGAGTAGACAAACTAGCATGCTTATACAGAAAAAAACTGATTCGAATGAATCCTCAACTCGCGCTACAAAAACTAATCCACAAAATAAACATAACAAGTAGAGCTATGTTAACTGACAAAACATTTCTAACTCTACAAAAAACTCTCGTCTCTCTGACAGTCAAGCTCTACAAAAACATCCTTACAGCTTATTAAAGCGACACCGTAGTCTTTTTACCCCGACTCGGCTTACCGCACAAAAACTAATCCTTATGCAAAACGGTAGAGCAAGCTTACCTGCCGGTGAGAAATGACGACTCTACAAAAATAGCAAAAATATTCATGGAAAAGGATTTGTTAAGGTGCAACGTTTCGCTTATCGCGCGAAATTAAAATTTTCTTGCATTTTTTGTCAATTACAGCTTAATTACTCATCGTGGATTTATTGAAAGGAATTTCAGACGTTTCCATTTTTTTTTCAATATTTATGTGGTGATCATACTAAAGTATTTAAAAAGAAAACGCAAACATTTTAAGTTTTGAGAAAAGTTATGTTGATAAAGTTCCTTTATCAAGGAATGCTATAAGTCACGCTCGCGACCTCGTCTTGCCTTGCAAAGCATTCCTTGATAAAGGTCACTGAATGTGATCGAATCTGTAGTCGGAATAACCGACTCAATTTAACGTGAGTATTCCCGATTTATTAAAACAGCATGACTGTGTCAAAACTCGTCAGATTTCATAGTATAAATAACTTTTTTTTAGAGAATCAACGACTGATCATTCAATTATTATGTACTCAATTTTTATAAAAAAATGTTTTATTAATTATGTAATTTTGGTTGGATTTTTCGTAAGACATGCTTAAAACTAGCAGTTTGGAAACGAATCAAACTAGAACCTAATAAAATTGCATTCAAGCAATTTGATATTCCCACTGAACTAAAACTGGAGACACCAAACAGACAGTTTGTGTCACACGTGCATCCTCAGACCACCATGGAGCTGTCATTTTTTTCAAAGATTTTTTGGGTAATTTCTAAAAGAAACATGTGTTTTGCAGATAACGTAATCTAATTTGCAGGGTACGATACGATTGTCGTAGACGGTGACGATTTTACACGTAATTTTGTAACGTATAAAATCCGTAGGATATGAAAATATGAATACGTAGGACCTGCCGAGAAATCATACCAATTATCTTATTTCCCAAGAACTAGGATCTTTTCTACATCGGCGTGCTTCATTATGATCATACCATTATATAGTTTAATAATTAAAGTATTGCTAATTATATGACAAACGATGTGGTCGAAGATAGAGCGTCGTACGACTCGGGCGGGGGGTTCCATCGTTCCGTCAAGGTTAGAAAGTTACTTTGATCTTATAGAAAATGTACGAAACTTTGTGAGTGTTTGTTCCCAATCAACACCGTAATAACTATCGGATTTGTATGAAATTTGTTTTGAAGATATCTTATAACCTGGACATAAAATATTATATTACTTAGAATATTTACCACATGCCCCTGGATTTATATTTTTGGATATATGATTGATGATTCGTGTAGAATAGCGGGTGAAAACGCGCTGCTAGTCTAAAATATTTAGTTAATCATGCTTTCTGTAAGCCAATAGAGAAGTTCTGTGGAAAGTCGTAACCTGTAAAACAACTACTACCCCAACAAACAGACTTTTAACTACGTCTGATTTATGTCCCAGAAAGCGCCGTGTCCCAGTGTCGTGGGACAAGTGCATCATAGATACGTGACTCTTCAATGGGACACTTGAGTCGGGCTTGAAATATTGCGCAATGCTCGAAACGGTTTTCTTGCTGCATTCTTGGTAAGACTTCCTGCGGGTTGCAAAAACATAGCGGGTGAAATAGTTATAACGATGAGGTTTTTAAGGTTGAGTTGGTTATATTGGTTGTTATATATGTGAAATGAGCATATTATTTCTAAAAAAAAATCAAGAAGTAAAAAAGAATGAAGCCTAAGTGATTGTTTTCTTGTTGTTCTCATGAAAAGGAAGTTTTTTTTTTAATGATACTCAGCACCAACCAGTTTACGTTAAGTGACTCTTACAACTGACGTTAATGAAATGAATGAAAGAATCATAAATTTCTATGGTACCTCTGACAGACAGTTACATTATATTTACTTGAAAACAAAACAAAAAAAAAAAAAAATGGATATTTTTGTTTAATTAAATTCTGTAGGCATGAGTAATATGTATGTATACGTTTTTGTGTGCACGTGCGCGCGGGTGTGTATGTGCAAGTGTGAATGCGTGGTTATATGTGTGCACTAAGTAAGTGTGTTTGTGTTTGTGTGTAGTTTGTGAAGGTGAGAATTGATGACATCTCTGTTTGTAGTAAAGCGTGTCACAATCACAACCAACATGGAGAATTTTATTTCCAACCATAATATTTCCACCAACCACTAAGATGCAATCGGATTCTAAAATCACCCACAATGGTCACAAATTAGGTCATCAACATTACGACCGCAGAGCATACGCAAATGGTGCTGTTAGCAATAAAGGAAGTGTCCAATGACCATAGCTCAGTCAAACGGTGTGTGACGCAATAACGCAATTCACTGGGATCGGTTATGATGTGCTTATGATGAAATTAGTTTAAGATCAGGAGGTAGTCAGTGAACATGGAAAGTGTTTGAACCGTTTGAGAATAAAGAAGAAAACTTAGCAAAATGTGTGCATCATGAAATTACGAGAAGTACAACTGTAGACACATCAATAAAACATTTATATTTGTTGGATTATTATATTTATGTCTGAATCGAAATAAAAAAATAAATAAAAAATAATGAGACGTAAAAACACTGCAGAAGACAAACTGAATAAATCATTATTTATGTTAAGGCAGTTCTTCTCTTTTCAGTTATTGGTATCCTAAAATGTATTTGTTTACAAAACAACGGATGTGTGCTTTATTAATACTACAATCTCATCATTTACAGTCAGACTATCATCACATCTTATCCTCATCCCTATCTTAATGAGAGCGAACACAAAGGCCTCATACACTTGCAACATCCAAAACATGCAATCTCTTCAAGTGATAAATCTCCTCGGCCGTCCAATTGTCCTCAACTAGGTCATCAGATTGTATACCTACTTACTGTCCTGTATCTTATATTTGAGTTTTTCTTCTTTTTCGTTTCAATTTTCTTTGTCTCCTTTTATGTTGTCTGAATTTGCGGTCGTGATAAGTAATTGTTGTAGATAAACACAGCCCGTGTTTGTCTATTTTTGTGAAAGTGACAAATAAGTTGAGCGGAAGTAGAACACGAAAATATACACTTATTTTACAAGTGTCTGTATACAGAAATAATGCCTAAACTGCATAATAGTCACGTGGAGAAAAACATTTATTCGGATGCAATAGATACTATGATAAGTACATACAAGGGTATATATCCTACCACAAGCTATCTCAAAAACTGTATGTTGTTTCTTATTATGAAAATCGTGTAAACCGTTTAAAAAAAAAACAGAAGTGAAGTTTTTTATTTCTATTATCCGCCTGATTTAAAAAAATATAAAAACGAAAATTTCTTTGGAAATTTATATTCTAAACGCAAAATTATAAAATGAAATTCATGCTATTTGACTTTATATTTTCAATAATGTAAAATGTCTTCCCTGCGAGATATTATAACATTATGACAACTCATTTAATGTAAGAGCTCAATCTAATAGTTACTATTACTCCTACCACCATTACACCATGTCCATCTGCTTTAAATAAATCTATTGGCTGAGCATAACCCACTGAAGGTGTTCTGACCTCGGAGCTACTGGAGTCACATATAAAGGGAATTCGCAATTGCTTAATCAAAACCGACAATGTTCACATTCAATATGGCTTCAGTCAATACACCTCTGCATCGTCAGGGCATCGATATAACTACAATTACGACATGCAGATAGTATCTATGGATATGTAGTAGTTTAATATAAATTTGAAAGCAATTGCAACGCAGAGATATTCCGAGTCTAGGCCAAGTGCCTATCTGGTATGAGTATATACTAAAATGTTTGTTTGGTTGCAACGCGTCATATGTAGTACTTACTTGCTTCCGATTGATTGTTTAGTGAAGTTTTTGGTCTAAATTAAAATCTAAATTTACTTGGTATTAAAGTACTTATTTTAATACCATGTAAATTAGAAACTTTCAAACTTAAAAATTGTTACTGATGCCTAGTAACAAAATCAAACAGACACTGGAAGGCCGAAATCAGGTGTTCCTAGAACCTTCTCTAATACCATAACCACCGCGCTAAACATTTCAATCAGTATTCAAAAGGGACAGACGGTAAATCCGCATCACGCACCCTGGGCCAGGTCAGAACCCAATGGCCCATACTAATAGGGCCGTCCTATTAATTATGTCCGAAGAGAAAATTTCAAGGCAAGAAATCCTGGCCATCAAGACTAATGCCGAATGAAATGGGTCCGCGTGGTGGACCCTGAATTATTTTGCATGGGGACGTAAGTTACAGAAGAAGGAAGAAAAATAAGCAACCAATGCCATTCGGAACTACGCTCCGCCTTTTCACTTGCGACGCAACGTGGAGTATGAATTTCTTCTAAATATGGGTTAGTTTTGTGACAATACCTGCACTGACGCGACGTCCCGCTTGGGGTGTTTTGTGTATCTATTGCTTGTGCAACACGCAGAAAACCCCAAGATTTCTAGTTGAGTTGCGGGTATAGAGCAATACTGGCCTCCGGCTGTTGGCCGTTCGGGCCGATACCGGGATTTACGAGTATTATTGATACTATTGACTATTGACTAACAATTGCTTATTATATTAGTACCCCTAAAATACTTCATGTGCTTTTCAGCTCCTCCTTTCTCAACCCTCCTTAAATTATTTTGCCATCCCAATAGCTTTTTAGAGGTCACGATAGTTTTTCAAGACCTCGTAACTTACGCCATCGCGTAAAGACGTCGTCGGGCGGATTCATTGCCGTCATAACTCCGACCTGCCCCAGATTGGGCGGCGGCGTGTCGTTTATATTTTGCACCACGACATTACAAATACAGTAGTTGAGTCTGCTAGATGAACGGTATTTGCATTATGACAGTTAGGTTTTGTTATTACACCCGAACTGAATTAGCACATATTCAAAACGTAGAATGGAACTCACCATTCTGATCATTAAACATTGACTGTAGCTTCTATCCAACATACTACAGTCTATATAAAAAGATAATTGTTTCATTCATCATTTTCAACGGTTAAAAATTTTCATAGCTCGGCTTGAGTATAATTTCCAATTTAACTGTTTTTATAGATTAAAATATTGACTGATTTTAGTCCTATTTTTTTTCACTTAGACAAAAATGCTATTTCGATAGCTATTATCATCCAGCCGGTTTCAAGTATGGCAACAGCTTATGCGTCATAATAAAAAAGCTTTGATATTAACGTTCTAAAGTCTTATAATAAATGTAAAGCCATTTTTGGCGGTAAGTGTTGTATTTTACATATTACATATTTTACATATGAATATTATATATTATCGGGGGTTCTGCTATTTACTACCATCTAATTATACGATATATTATTTTATGAGAATGCAAAAACACAAAAGTTTATTTTATTAGCTTTAGGACTCATACGCTTACTTCACCTAAAACCTAAAAAACTGGCATTATAACCGACATAGCATATGTTTTTTTACTTTTTAACATTTATTTTTTAGTCTATTAGACTCTAATAGATTACGAGACATAGCCGAACAAGTAATTGCATATTAAAAGTTGCACGCAAAAAATTTGACCAATTAAACTAATGATTTTTATTTATTTCTAACTTAGGGTTCCCCGAATCCCACCATGAGCACATCAAGCTATGCGTTTGTCTGCTTCTTTTTTCTATTTGAAGAAATACGTTAAATGCAGCAAATCGCTGAAATTTTTTCACCTACAAAACCAATTCTTACTTGTAGAAAAATCTCGTAATCTATATATTTTTAAGACCCCCTTATCTTTCAGAATCTCTACTGGAATATTGAAATCCTCCCTCTGCCTCCTAAAGGTAAAAAATGGCACTCACAAATTGTGGATAAAACTGCACGTGCTTTTTTCTTATCACCCTGTTATTTTAGGGATCTCTACGTATATCCCTAAAACGGTAATACAGATGCTACGTGAGATACTTTGGGGTCTAATATTCTAAATTATGGGTGAATTTTAAAAGCGACCAGTGGTTCCGTACAACGCGATAGGATACGTACTTCTCATAAAAATTGTAATTTACTTATCATTTGAAGAAGAGGGTACTGTAACATTATTTAAAATGATTTCTCTTTTTAATCGACTTCCAAATAAAAAGAGGAGGTATTTTTTACATGATATGTAGTTCTGACGTTATATGAATATTATTCTTTAGACTTTGTACTTACCTCTTACAATGCTTTTTTTCTTTCTAGTTTCCTGCACAAAGTAAGTACCTAAGTTAGTAAAAACTTTCATTGTTACGGTTGACAAACTAGGTTGGTAAACATATTTTGCGCATAGCTCTCCTGATGTTAATTGATGATATGGCCGCAGATTGTAAACACGCCCTGCCTGGAATAAGAACTGGCCCTCAAATGAGGCTGCCGCAAACCATTAGGGATTTGGCAACTTGTCAGTTACTTAGTCTTATCTTGTTCCTTCAATTTTATTTATATCATAAATTCAACCTCGGCGATAATTTGAAATATTGATCTTCACAACATTGAACACTACATTAGCATAGATCATGATCTAACCTATTCATAAATGTGGATCCTAAAACTTATAGTTTAGGTAAGCAACCCCCATACATTGCCACGCCGCATGTAATTAAACTTTACTCGGATTCGGATATTCAATTAGGCCCTAATATTGACACGAGATTTAGCGGCCTCCCACCGACCGTGATCAACACCTTACATTAGCATAGTTGATTAAAAGGCCTCTGCGGAACGGTTGTTAACTCGTAAATGTCAAACGTACCACATATCATAAATCATCTTAAGATTACGGTTCAGTTGCTGCAATTTATACAGAAGCGGCCCGAGTAAACCACCTTGTGCGACGCCAACATTTCCCACCCTATCTATTAAACGTAAGATTCAAATTCGAGTAAATTTCTGAAGGGGTTTTAGCCGTTTTGGAAATGTTATTGAAACTGCAAACGTAGGAAAGCTAGTAAGTACTGAATCAGCATTTAGGCGCTTCCCATATATAACGAAGTTGAGCAGCGCTGTGTAGGGATGATTTATAGTCTAATTAATAAAGGCTCATCGGTCATAAGTGTGTTGTTAATTAATAAGTAATTGGAGTGATTTTCTGTGTATATGCTATAGATATTACGGTTTATCAAAGTATGATTTTATTTTTATTTTATTTTATTTTATCAGAATTATATTCTAGTAATACTAAGATTATGAGCTGTTATTAGATCTCATTGCTTGCTAATAATGGTATTGGTGTCCAATAGTTATCAATGTCTCCTTTACCATTAAATAATTTAATACATTCTTGCCAATAATGTACAAAAACATTCATCAGTAACACGTATATATTAGGAAATATTGCTTAGATAACGTTATATATAGTTTCAATCGAGGATATGGCAGCGAAGCATTTTAAAACATTATGTTCTGTTTTTTTTTTTTTACGAAATTTCACTATATTTTATCTGTTCAAACGTGCTAGCATTAGTACCTTGAAAGCTTAAAACCCACCACGTGAAAAAAAAAATAGTAAAAACTAAAATCTGAAACGAAAAAATCTTCGTGACTTATTCCACAATAAGTCCATATAACCTGTTCCATGATAAATGGAACTGGTTAGTATCCGTTTTCTTTATAACTTAAAGCTGGTTTGCGTTTGACCACATCCTGGACCATGGAGCACATTATCTATAAGAGGAGCAGAGTGGGCTTATCGCGAGTATAAGAACTAAACTCAGTAACCAAACTACATTTTACATTATTTCTGTAGTGGTAGGACTCTTTTGTGGAGTCCACCTAAGGAACTACCACATTTGTCAAGCGATAGTGTGTTTCGGATTGATGGTCATGTTTCCAGCGAAATCGCTGAACATATAAATTTAACATCTAATAGCTCAAAGTCACAAGCGCCACGGAATATTTGGATAGTTGAAGTTCAAAATTTTGGTTGGCACTGCTGTTATAGGCAAGCGTTACGCTTACAATCCGGCGAGTGATTTGTTCATCTTGTATAGTATTAGTATTAAGTAATAAAAAAATGTTTAAGGAAACCTAAGTTGTATAATAATTCCCGTCCAGTGTTCATTATTTTGTCAAAACACGTCTGATTTAGTGAGTTTAAACCGCTTAGCGTGGGCGACAAGCCCTCTAATATCTGCCCGGAGGAATTAAAGTCGAGACAAGCTTAGTTTATCATTTCACGCAAAATATTGCGCAATTACTGTTATCTCCTCAAGACCTATGTTTTAGTTAAGAATACGAGTTAAACTTGAACATAGTATTTACTTATCAGTACTAGCGACTTGAAATTTATTTCGTTTTTATCTGGGTTTTATTAAATTTTACAGATATTGTTACAGTTGTTCGTATTGGGATGTAAGATTCTTTAATCTTATATACTTATTTCGTAGTTCCGATGTGCGACAAGGGTATGGTTATATAAGATCGTCGTGTCTCTTCTCCCGTTTTTTCATTTGCTCGTCTGTGCGCTTAGCCATGCGTATATTTTGTTTGATTTATTTATTAAAACAATACACCCATCATTACAGGTTGTTCCTCAATACAATAGAGATCCCTTATCCAACAAAATGTCACTTAAGATAATAACTTCTACAATTATGAAGAACTTACTTTAGTAGTAGCGGGCATACATTCGACACTATTGAACAAATGAACTTGTGGCACATTCGACTACAGCAAACATATTTTGTAAATGTTAGTTTTGTTAGGATCACTCGGCTCCAAAAATTGGCTAAGTCAACGTGCTTTAATCGAGGATTTTTAGAAACATGCCATAACTAACAAGCAGAATACCTACCCGTCTACCCAAGATGGAGGGTAATGTTGTTGAGGTGTATGAAAGTATGTATATTTGTGGGTTCCTATATTATCTCCAGTAGCCTAAACAGCTAGACCGAAACAAACACAACAACGGAAACGGTTGCAGCGGAAAGACACTACATATTGGTTATTTTAGACACAGTTTGAAAATGAACTTCCGCAAAGTTATGCCTGAAACAATCAACTAGCTAGACCGATTTTGACGAATGAGATGTTGTTGGATTCCTATTCACGTCCGGAGTAACATAGGCTACATTTTGGAGTTTCTTTTTCTTTCAATAATTTTACTTATTATGGCTTACTTAGTCTTTCTTTCATGTCAAACAAAAGTGACGAATCGACGTGATTTTTGAACAAAGGTAATCTGGATATCATTTACAACTCGGTAAAATATAGGGTTATAAGGAAAGCGTATGCGAAGCCGAAAGAGGCTCATAGTACTAATTATTGTGAACAACTTTTACTATGGACCAACCCAGAAGTCGAAAAAAAAATCTGCTGTTCCATACTATAGTCGAGTGTCATTGACATTTTTCTACGGAAGAGCGGATTTTTTTTCTCGATTTCAGGGTTGGTTCCAAAGTAAAAGTTGTTCATAATGATGAGTACTATAAGCTTTTTTCGGCTTAGCATACCCTTTCCTCATAACCCTGTGGTTTTCTGGGATTGGGTGAATTTACCAGGCACCGTCTTTTGTCTGAAATATTTCAACGCTGAGTCATCTCGCGATTGCAAGTCGTAAAATTGGCGATTACAGAAAGCTCGTCTTTTTACCTATGAAAAATAATAATCATAAATTGCAAGCTTAATGTTTAGCCTTTCAAAGTTACGGACAGGATGTGGATCAAAGATTAAGGCACAGACCCTAGGCAGTAGATATTTAAAAAAGTGATGCCATGTCATGGAAAAACTGTGAGCAAATCACATCACACTTATATTATAAATGCGAAAGTTTGTGTGTATGTAAGTAAGTAAGTGTGTTTGTTCCCGTTCAACTCTGTATCGTCTAAGCGGATTAAAATGAAATTTGGTATGGAGATAGCTTGTAACCTGGATTAACACATATACTTTTTATTCTGGAACAATAATTGGTTTCTGTAGAATAGCGTGTGAAACCGCGTGGCGCAGCCAGTATTTAGGTCATTTAGGTAAAGGAAGGTAATGATAAAATGAAATAAGTTTGCTCGTTCACAAAGTTAGAGATGATTGGTCGAAGAATATATTATACGTATTCTTATATATTGTGTAGTTTAGTTATATTTGACGTTATGTAAATGTAACGTGTTTCGTGTGTCGTGTATGAAATTGTATCACGATGAATCATTCAATAATAAAGTTAAAGTTTATCTAAAATCAACCATATTTGATACGAAAATTCCTCCAATATAACGATATTTCCCACAAGACTTAAAACAATACACAAAGACGCGCATCTGTTCAATTACATCATCTGTGACGCATAGTGTTCGCAGAACCGAAACATCTCGAAATTATAAAGGCTAGAACATTCTGTGGAACGAAGTGACTGAGCTCTACAGAATCTTAGATAGGTAGTTTCAAAGATCTTGCTTTGTATTCCACAAAGCAAGATTAGCGAACCTGATAAGGCTGGCAAATAACAACGTTTTCGTTCATCAACATCATCTTGGCGGCTATCTATCTGCTGCTTGAGAAAAACTTATTTCAGGACACCAAATAAAAACAACTTGTAACTTTAAAAAATAACCTGTATTTTTTATCACTAGCAAAATACTTTACCGTACCGACCGTCCGTATTTTGTTTTCATTCATAATTCTGTCCATCAAAGCCTGTCTGGAAGAAATACCTTTAGGTGATAAGGCCGCCCATTATACTACCGGTTTTTTTTACTATTGTATATATTTAAGTTTAGTTGTCTTTTTGGTGTATTGGTGTATAATAACGTTGTATTGTATATTTTAGGTAATTATCAAACCCCGAAGTAAAAATAGTCGTGTTACAAAACCTTGTCAATCAGTTTGTGGTTTTGTAGCTATCAAAAAAAGATTTCTAGGTGACTTATTTCATTTTTAATAAAACATATAAAATGCGAAAGTAACATGTTTTCTCACAGAGTAAGTCGTTTTTTTTTTCTCTTGTGTTTTGACTCGACACGTCGTGTATTTTGCCAGTATCAAGTATAGTAATATTTCAAGTGAAGTCAAATATTTCAGAATTAAAATAAGTCTCAGTCATAGTCAAGCAAAGTAAGTCACGCTCAAGTCCACATCATGCCCCAGTAAGTGTGCCCCAGTAAAGAATTTACTAGAGGTTTTTACGGAGTTTTGGAAACAATAAGAGTCACGTTTCACAACTTTATACTATTCACTAAAACTCGTGCACGTTCACGAACACTTTAATAAATACAAACCTACCATTTTTACATATAAGCACCCGAAATAACACTAATAGCTTTTGGTAAATAATACAATGTTGCCACATGACTTCTACACGTTCCCGCCAAAACTCGGTTAAATCAAAGGTATGGTACTGTTTCTCCTAATAGATACAACATCCAAAACTAAAGCATAAAATTATCAAAGTCGTAAAGCATAGGTGCAATGTATTTCGGCCCATTTCATTTAGGACCACACTTAACTTTAACCGCCGAATAAAGTTAATATGTTTATGTGACAGTACCGGCTGTAAAAACGTTATTTTGACAGTTGTGGAGCCATTTCCACGAAAGAGGGGGGCGGGGATTGTCTTTGGACGAGCAGTTTTGCGTGATGATGGCTACATTGTATTTTACGGTCCTTTGATGAGATGATATGAGGTTAATATTGTATTTTGTGATATGGAACTTGACGGCTTGAAAACTAAAGTTGATAGCGTGAATTTTTGTTTTCATTCTTTGTGGCTGCTAATGGGTCCAAAATATTATCTAGGATGATACATACTATGTTCTGAGTAGTTTAGATAGTTACAAACTGTTGGTCAAGAATAGTAGCATTACTGATATTTGAAAAAAAAAAGTATTATTTGGCAGAAAATGTATGATAAATTTGTAACTGCATTCTGGCCAGCCCCGAGTCCGATAAAGCTAAAGTTTTGTATACTTTAGTGGAATTAGGCCTAAAAAGATAATTTTGTGTTTTTATTTATTTAGTCTATGTATATTTTTTGTGTACCGTGTGAACCACAGGGCGATGTGGTCGCCGAGCGACAAAGCCATTTAAATAAAAGAATAATAATAATAATAATTTAGTTTCTGTTTATAGTAAGTAGCATTATCCCATTTTGCTATCGAATACATCATATTCAAAGTTTTTTCGATAGAAGTTATGATAGGAATACAGTTATCTAATTTACCTAACTAAGTACTACTGGTAGTATAGTCCTGCCTTGTCCCAGTCTTGCCCCAGTCCTGTCCCGGAGTTGAACTTATTAATTAACGTTGATTACCCGATGCTACAGTAATTTTGTTTATTTATTTATTGAGAAACACCAACAGTGAACATAATTTAAATTATTAAATTTCTATGTTAGTATATGTATAATTGTATATGAATATGATCACCATTTATAGGAGTATACAAAGTTCGGCATAAACAGTTGTTATCAAAAAGCAAACGCATCTAGCCTTTATTGTGATCTGGCTCTCAAATGAATCTGCGACAATAGCAGCTAGGTGCTTGGCTGGATTTTCAAGATGAGCGCTGGAAAATGCTTTGCTTAAGTTGTATTTTGAAAACTGTGCCCAAATTAATTAAAGCCTTAATAAATTACGGAGTAAATAGCACAAGTCAGATAGGACGCTCAGTTAAGCAATGCCACTATAGAAAAGGGCCATCGAAGGGGGTGCCAAGTGGAGGGAAGATATCTAGGGGTAGCTAAAACAAAGCCCACCCTTGGCACACGAATAATTATTGATTCAACAGTTAATTTATGAAGAATAGGGAGCAGTCTGTCTTTTTATTGCTAAAATTGTGAAAGGGGACAGAGGAAGGGTTAAAAAGCTAATGGCGAAGTGGGAAAGAGCAATTAAATGTTATTCTGGATATGTAGGTATAGGTATTGAAAATGGTGAGGGTCTGAAACAAGCGTTTTAGAGAGCTTTTTTTGTAGAAACCCAGCTAGCTGCATAAGCCATCATCTTAGACAAACTGGTTGGTTTATTGTTGAGTATTTAAACGTTTGAGATTAAGACTCGTCGCGTCCATAATCGTATCCTTCGTGCATTTTCACACTATTGAAAGTTTTTTTTTTTTTTTTTCAATATTGCTCCACGCACTCCGGGGTCCGTGCCTTTCATCAAATTTTACAATTATTTTTATCACGTAAAGTATAAAAACTAAAGACTTTACAAAAGGAATATACCAACTAATCTTTATACTATTACAGAGCTAAGTGTTATTATAGATTTGCGTATATACTCCGAGCAGTCCAGCTCCCGCAAGCATCACCCGTTCACGAGTTGACCCATGTGCCAGCCATCGCTCTGCTCAACCATATTGGAGGGAAGAGGGCGACTCGCCACACGACGCCATCGCAAAATAATCTTTTTAGTGAGCGTGACTGCTCTGGGGTATACACGCAACATTTACAACAAAGAAAACAAAAATATTGTCAGTGCAAGGCAAGACGAGGTCGCGCGCGTGTCTTGCTGAGCATTCCTTGATAAAGGCCACCGAATGTGATCGAAACTATAGTCGGAATAACCGACTCAATTTAACGTGAGTATTCCCGTTTTATTAAAACAAAAAACAAAAATAAATAAATAATATAAATGTTACATTTCAATACAGACATATTCAATACACGCTTTCTTTTTACATTTCAATCGCCTAGTACTCTTTAATGGTCTTCGGTGACGCCATAGATGAATGTATACTAGCGTAGGTGACGCAGCCGACGCTCAACGCACGAATCGACTGATGGCATCGTCTCCGATGCCGTCGGCGTAGTAGACGAATGTCCCGGTGTGTTAGTGAAGGTTTACAATCACTAAGTGTTAATTTAGAAAAAAAAGTACGACAAAACTGCAAATGTTTTGAAGAACGTTTCGTTTTCATATCTTTTAATTACAAGATCTAAAAAAAACTATATTTTTTTTCGGCCTCTCCCTTTATTTTAAAAGATATAAACATAAATAAACAAAGAAGATTTTTAATTCAATCACTAGTGTGTGAATTTACAAATAATTACATAATAAAACTTATAATAACGTAAATTTGAAAATGTGGCACGAATATATACGCCAAAAGCCAGTCTATAATATTTTTTTTATTTTTTTTACATTTAATGTACAACTGTCTCCTTAAATTCGAATCGCAGTAGTTCTCGCCGCATTCGCATATTATCGAATTAAAATTTCACAACAGCTGCTTGCAAACTAGGTTACAAGGCAGATGTCCGATTCCTGATGCATGTATGCATTGTACGGCCAATGGAACTGACCCCATTCACTCGGAGACGATATGGCGACTATTGTTGAAATCACACCGTGATTATTGTAGTAACTATGTATCTGTAGATTTTATCCAATATCTAAAACTAAAATAATATACAAATGTATTGAAGCTAAGCCTAAATTGAAACGTTTACATACACGTGTATCGTTCAAATGGCACGTAAAAATAATAGACGTTTAGGTAATCGGACATGTCGTAATCCAAAAAACAAGGTCTGGCATTACACCAGCTCGTGAATATCCACCATTTTGTCGTGTATCTTTGTCCAACGTATTCCGCTCTTGCTTACCGCACGATGATGGCACTAGTGTCACCCACGTGACTCGAAATTGTTTTATTATACTACTAGCTTGCTCGCACGGCTTTGCTCCGAATAGTTACCCTATTATGCCTCTTTAGGGGTTGATTTAAAACAAAACCTAAGACATGCCTTTCTTATTTTTTTATGCTCATCATAAAAACAGAATTTCATTAGCTCAGGAAGTTTTTTTTTTCATACCAACTTTTGGGGTGCTTTTTCAGAGGTGGAATTGTGTAAAACTCGATTTAATTGTTCACCTATAGCACACCCTTTCAGCAATTTATTTTAGGGAGGGGGTCTGATTCCCACCTAGGACAAACATTTGTGGGCTGAACATGGATGTTTGTTCTTTGTCTGGGTGTTTCTATATATTCTATGTCAGTATTTACAAAAAAAAAAAAAAAGTATTTATTTATTTTATTCTATCAGTTATCTGGTTCCCATAGTACAAGCTTGCTTAGTTTGGGGCTAGATGACGCTGTGTTTATTATGATGAGACGATTTGAGGAATATTGGGTCCAAATTTCACGTCTCTATCATGAGCGGTTTAGGGTTTGATTCATTGACTCATTAAGTAGAGTTTTTTAGTTAAGATTGTTTGAATTGATATGATATTTGCATGTATGTACTGATGCAGAACTAACTTGCTGATTCATAACTAGAATTGTAACGTCTTAAGACATCAAGAAGATTTCAAATCTGGGAAGACATATGAACGTTCCTTCTTGTTTTCACACATACGCTCCGGGGGGCGTAACTAGAAAATATTGTCTACGACGAAATTTTATAAAAATGTTTGTACACACTTTACCATACATGTCAAGGGCAAAGGGCCACACGAGCTAAGTCGTGGGTAATAAAGTCAAAGTAAGTAAATAAATAAAACGGTAAACGGTAAACTAGCAGCTCTAATAGAATCATCGAGTAACTGTACGGGTAACCCTGAGCTTACTATCAGTCCAGTTCCAAATACACTCCCAATCCTATTAGATAATTGAGCAGATAATATTCCAATTCAGTTTCCAGGCCAGTCCGTGCACCTCTGAAATCCCTACAAAAAGCCCGCTATCTATTTTGTGCACTTGACCAGACCCGTAATTTCGACCCGAAGCCCAAAGGTCACTGAACTTCCTAGCCGGAACCCTTTCTTGTGCGGTATGTGATATTAAACAGTAAGGGCACCAGATCATACATAAGATATATATAGTTGTTTCTCTATCACGCATATTTGCAAGTTTTTGAACATAGTGTGACGATTTCCAGAAATTGCATGTGGTCTATAGGAGCATGTTCACTTAGGTATAAGATCACTCCACGTCCTTCCGTCTGACACTGACTGTTTTTCTCAAAAACTAAATAACGTATACATAAACTTGAAATTTAAGCATAACCATAGATTTTGCTGACACGCCCATAATTATAATCGTCAATAAATTAATTGAAAACATTTATACACTATGACGAGGGTCAGTCTTTTTAACCAGTTTTATGGTTATTGCTATTGTCTTAATGACGATTTTCTTAAGGTAATTTCTTATTAAGCACTGATTACAAGATAACTAGAGGTATCATCAACAATGACAGGGCCTGTACAGAGCGTCGCAGATCTCTTCGCGTCACGAAGAGCAGCAAATTAATCCGCGATATGCTCTCATCCGCGTGGGGCGATCCGCCTCGCACTGAATCAGGCCTTAGTGTCGCGAAAAACAATATTTTTAATAAAAGTAGCCAGAATTTACGATGGCCTATAAAAATAAAACCTTATTACCCCACTGCCCAAGAAGAAGATAATGTTTTTGTTGTTGTAGTACGGAAACCTAATTGTACAAGCCTGGCTAGCTCTTAATATTATTATTTTTGTTTATACTTATTCTAACATAACCTTTGTGCATTTAACGTTGTTAGTAGGAAAATGTTCTAAACCATGTTTGAGAAAAGTATCCTTACTGTCATCACAACTTGTCCCTCCACTGACTGGTCATGGGGTTGTGATTTTTACACCCTCAATTTTTCGTTTAACACCTGATTAGGCATAATTTCACTGATGAGGGTGTAGCGAAGGTAGACTACGTGTAATGGGGATGATTGAATGCGACTTTTTATGGGCCTGTTATACCTGTGGAATGAAATGACGTGCATGGCTGCAGGGCTTGTAATGGGTTTTTGTTGATACACTGTATTTATTTATAAGTAGAGCAGATTGGCGATAGAACACAACCGTTATTAATTTTACCGAGTTTCGAATAGACCCCTGCCTGGATTGAGAACTAGATGAACGTTATGCGCTTGGCAACAACTTTTAACCAGAACATTGTTCATTTTAGTGGACAGCTATCTCACTGGCACAAATGTGCGAGTGAGATAGTAGGATTTCTAGGAGTCCTATAGTGTTGTATCCGTCTACTTACAATAGCATGTTAAATCTTCTTAATAGATTTTCATATTGTCATCCTTAATTTTCCGTGAAATTAATGGATGGAAAATAAAGGAATTAAAAAAAACTTAACTTCTTACTATGGGTCTTTTTTATTTTTTCAATCTTTGCCTTAAATCAAAATATGTATCAATAACTACACTATATTACTTTGCATTACATAGTGAGTTACATTAATGACTTATATTTTATTAACATATATAAGTTTGGGATGAGTCAAGAAATGGGATGAGGGCTGGGATGAAGACGGAACAACCCGAAAATTCACATTCGGGACAGCTTTGGTCGCGACTATCGACTTTAAAATGTCACGGCTTTCAAATTCAATAACATTTTAAAGTCGATAGTCGCGTCAATATTAAACAAAATCCGAGAAAAATTGATTTGGCTAAACAAACAACTTAATATTCTGATTTCATTTTAAATGTTGCTACGAGACCAAAAAATAAACAAAACATTGTTTTACTAAATATAAACAGTTTGAGTGCTTAGCTCCGAATCTTTTATTTATCTAACTTTGGTTTTTATTTTTACCATTAACTTTATCGTTAAAATATTTTTCGAGTAACTCCAACATTTTCCCGCAACGATTAACAAAAACTCAAAACACAAAACAAACGACTTGTAAAACCAAATGGACTCGGCCAAAAACAATAAACCCTCTTTAATTAAAACAAATGTCAACAAAATCAAATGCCATGACGAAGTTTTTATCTTCAAACAATAAAATTCTCACCTTTTGGTTTGTAAACGAAATGTTCTGAGGTAAAAACGCACGAAGATTATAATGTATACCTATAAAAAAAAAAAACAAAGTAAGCAAAATTAAATATTGAATAAAGACGTGTTGTTTGACTATAAAACTCCAAAAATTGTGTTTTATAGGCTACATTTTCACTGCACACTGGCAGCACTGGCTGGGTTTTTGCCACTGGTTCCCGAAAGAGAGTTTTACACTAGTTTGGAGCCAGTGGGTTAATTTTTTTCAATATAATTATGTTGTTTCTAATCTCTGTACCCAAAATAAAACATTTGTATTTGTATTTTATACATAAAACTATCCTTTTTTGGGCGGTCGGGTAAAAAGAAGTAAAGTAAAATATTTGCTCGTGTAGTTTTGGTGTATTTTGACCTCTATTTAATGGCATGCCATTTAAGTACTGGCATTTAATCAAGGGGGCAAGGATAGGAACAAATAGGGATATGATTAAAATGCCCCACGAGGTTGCACCCTTGTTCAGAATTTAGGAAAAGTTTTAGCATTTGCTACACGTAGCGGTTTTTGTGGATGAAGAATTTTATTGTTATGGGTGTTAAAATAAGTAGCATTTTGGGTATCTACAGACATCTAGTATAAATCAAATTCATTATTATAATTAGTGTGTCTACATAAATATAGAAGATAGTCCATATTATTGAAAGTAATTGTGGGATAAAACTTTTGGCCAAACTTTAAGAGAATAGGGATATATGGATCAATTTAATTTTTTACTGCACAAGTGCTTTTTTTACTAAACAAAATACATACAAACTCGTTAGCCTATTACACAAAACGAATAGTTGCATCCATGCAGAGACCATTGAAGATCTAATGATAATTTAATCCAAACCCACATCTATATAATTCAGCATGGTCAGGATGATTATGGTTTGATTTTTAATACTGATCCTGTCCGTCCATGATTGCCTGGAAGAGATCGCTATTAGTAAAAAGGCCTAGTCCGTAGTACTGCTTACGTACTGTTGTCTATATTTTGAGTGGTTTCTAATAAATGTTTATCTATATAGCATTCTGGCGACATTAACACACCGAATGGCAATCCTTATGGTTCAATTTACATCGAAAAATCTGCCTAACGGTCCTATTTACCCAAGTGTAGTATATTTTGGAGTTGTTTTGCATTAAAGTAAATTATATCATGAATTACTGTATCAGTTCTTAGTTTGTTGCAGGTCGGTCAACCTGGTAATTGAATAAATGTCTATTTTTACTATAAAGTTATACATTCTAAGCTATACATTGCAACCTTACCTGGAAGCAGCTTTTCTTTTAAAAAAAATAAACTATCACAGCTAAGTATAGCTTCAAGATGTGGCAAAAGCCTTATGAATATCTAGACTGCCATTTCCTTTCGTAATAACGGGTCGGCTCAGCGCGGCGGTTTCATTGTTCGTATAAATGAGTGTTATTCTTTTATTGCGGGACAAAGGCGGCACTTAGCCTCATACAGAATAGATAGTAGTACTAAAGTAGAGTTGGAGCCAAAGTTTTTGGCCTATATAAACTGTAGTACATCGTAGTACAGCCAACAAGATATAAAAGCGGTGCAACAGCGTTGGAATGCGTAAACAGGCGACGTCCATGCATTGCAGAATCTTGTGGCATGATGCCAGATGATGATTACCAGAAAAATTGTTGCGTTATTGGGTCTTGCTCTGAAATGTAATGGCCGTAAATCCCAACCAAATTCTAAAGTACCTATATAAACGTATAAAATTCAATGGCTTACATCACACTGCATACGGTACGAAGCAATGCACGCTGACCATCCGCGAGCTGCATGCAGTGTGAGGTCTTTAATCATCATCGTCATCATCATCAGTCAGAAGACATGTACTGCTGAAAATAGGCGCCATACTTCGACAACGTGCCACTTGCATCCACCACTTGCCCGCGACTTTCACAATGTTGTCGGTCCACCTAGTCAGAGGCTTACCTACACTGCGTCTTCTGGCGCGAAGGTATTTAATAAAATTCCACAAATTATTAGTAGATACGTACTCTACCCGGAACGGAGACTTGTAACTGGATTACATGTGTACGAGTTTTTAACACTTGTTAAATGGGCAATATTATGTTATATTTATAAACCTGATCTGAGCATAACTTTCGAATATGTTTTGAGTGGCCAATAAGTTTGGCGTCTACTCTACTAACGTACTCAGAGAGAGGCGCCAATGTTTATACAAGCTTCAGTCTCCTCGCGTGAGAAGAGACGTGGTGGGAGGACCGACTTGGGAATAGAAGAAGGTATTTCTTTGAATTCATTGGTACCAACCAATGAATTTAAGGAATTTATAGAGGCTTTCCATTCTTATTACCTTTTTATCCCGAAAAAATATACTATTCCTATGGTACAGCGGGTGAAACCGCAGAGCGCTACTAATTTTATGTACCAAGATGTTGTATTATTTGGGCTCCCGAGTGGCACTGCATCAAGCGTATGCTTGCTTATCTTCTCACTTCATATCTAGCCCTACATTTTCTGTATCGCCGGTCCATCTTATCACCCTAACGCCAAACATCTTGGGAACTCTTGATAGCGTTGAAGAAACGCTCCATTGTTACTAGAGTGGGTTGCAGCTTGTTTCGAGTATCACTAGCGAACGATGTTGTGATACAAAATATGAGATGGGTTAGTGTTGCCAGCTTACGAGTAGATCGATACTACTCATCACACTAATATTATAAATGCAAAAGTTTATTTGTAAGTATGTAAGTGTGTTTGTTCCCGTTCAACTCTGTAGCGGCTGAACAGATTTGAATAAAACTTGGTATGAGGGTAGCTTACACATTGGATTAATAGATATGCTACTTTATATCCCGGAAAAATATTCGGTTTCTGTAGAGTAGCGGGTGAAACCGCGGGGTGCAGCTAGTATATAATATAGGATAGGAAGTTGTGTTGTCTTCCCACAGAACTCACCTTTGTGTTAAGACGTGCAGACCAGCAGTTATTAACTGTTGCATTATTATGACACTCTGTGCTTCAATGAAGTGACTAACATAATTAATAATATAATTTTCTAATACTTCATACTCCTAGCTCACTACTAGTTTTCCTTTTGTCACAAACATAAGGACACGGAAAACTGATATATCTAGAGCAGATATTTAAATACATCATTTTAAATTCGGCCGGGTATCGAACCTGAGATCAGTGGCAGAGAAAAAAAAGGCTCAGGAACATATGTAACGGTCTTTTGTGGGCTGAAGATGATAATGTTGGTATAGTGCGTAGAAAAGTGTGTATCTATTGGATGATACGTAATCCCAACTAATATTATAAATGCAAAAGTAACCTCTGTCTCTCTGTCTCTGTCTCTCTGAGTGTTGTCGCGTTATCACGGTTAAGCGGCTGAACGAATCGACCTGAACTTTTGCTTAGATGAAGCTTAAGGGTTGGAGATGGACATAGGGTACTTTTATTTTAAGACCACGTGGAAGAAGTCGCGGGTAACAGCTAGTATGCTTATATATTGTATCATCCAAATGTAGATACAAAATGGTTCTAGGTATTATGTTTCGTTCTTACTTATAAAACACTTATCAGGCAGATAAATTAAATAAAACGTGAATACAAAAAAAAAAAATGAAAAAAAATCTATTTTTTTTTATTATCCATAATTATTTTATCAACATAATATAATACATTTTTAGGGGACCTCAAACTCGGCTAAGCCTGTATCTTGAGGCCCGGTGGAGATTTACCCACATGATATGAAGCGCGCGCTTACAATTAAAAAATAAAATAAAAGTACATTAAAAATAAAAAAAATAAAAAGAGAAATAGGAGGTAATAAAACTAAAATTACAATTACATTTTAACATTAAGTTATTTAAATTATTAAAATTCAAAGAAGATAGTTAAAAATACAAAAACAAAGATTCAACCATAACTAAAACAAGTTAATCCATAGAATTGTGTTAGGGTTGTTTTTAGTACTCTGATAGCTGGCTAACGAAACTAAAAATCTATCGCCATGCCCTCTACCAGCATTACTAGAGAGCCAGTTTCCACTCGAGGCCGCCAACGACTTCGTCCAAGGACCGTGAAGCTATCGCTCTATATACGATCGCGCAGCGTCTAAGGGTGAGCCTAACAATCATGATACGGAGCCTGGCTAGTACATCAATCTGCTAGTAATACATCAAGTGAGTTGTTCCAAATGCCTAGCCTGTGAAGTATAAAAGAGTCCGTAGTTAGTAAATTCACTAAAGCTAAACATGACCCCTATTCGAGGTCACTAGTACATGCACACAACTAATGCTCCGCCTGCCAGCTGCCTCGGTTGTCCGAAATTTTCACTTTTACCTTTTGCGTGTGGAAAAGAATGAATTGAATGAATTGGGTCGCTCGTTACATATTCACAACGAGTTTTATTCTACAAAATGGCGGTTTTTTTTTTTCGAACTGTTTTTTTGGTCAAGTTACTCGAAGAAAAATATATTAGAATATATTTATCTACAGGAAATAATTAATTTGGAACTAAACCAATAAAAACTAAATGAATGAAAGCAAAATAATCTCTACAATAAAACCTATTCTTAAATACATAATATAATCTATATCTATCTGACTGACCTATAGACAACGTACAGCCTAAGCCGCTGGACCTAGAGATTTGCAATTTAGAGGGAGGAAATAAGTTTACTGAGCACCCCTCAGTAAACTCACATTAAAAAATGATTTTTCAAAAATCAACCCCTAAAGGGGTGAAATGGGGTGTTAAAATTTGTATGAAACTTTTTATTCTTTGGTTCGATTGATACCAAACTTGGTATGGATACTCTAGGAAAAATAGAAAGATATGGGTATTACAGTTTTTAAAAAAATTAGCT
This sequence comes from Apocheima hispidaria, assembly GCA_947579745.1. Taxonomy (NCBI): domain Eukaryota; kingdom Metazoa; phylum Arthropoda; class Insecta; order Lepidoptera; family Geometridae; genus Apocheima; species Apocheima hispidaria. The sequence continues at coordinate 16,101,638 of OX388150.1, read as the reverse complement.
TCAGTTAGTATCAAAAAATAATTAAACAGTTTTGGTGATAGTACGTTTGTTCCTCCTTAACTTTATAACAGATGTACATATTTAGATGAAATTCGGTTTCGGGGTAGCTTATGGCATGGATTAACACATAGACTATTTTTGTTTCCCGGTAAAATATATAGTTTCTGTGTGATAAGTATAATTACCATATCTCCATATTAACTCAATGGATTTAAATTAAATTTGGCGTTGATATAGTTTATACACCAAACACACTTTTTATCTTGAAAAAAAAAAATATATGGTTCCTGTAGGATAGCTGAAATCACTTAGCTTAGAAAAACGTCAGGGAAATTACAATTTCTACAATTTTTTGAAGTTGTTTACTGTTCCTTTTGCTTCAATATAAGGGTTCAATCAAAACCGTTATGTTCTACATTTTATTGTCTTTAGTTCTGCACTAGCACTAAGCAACTAAAATAAAAACAACACAAGATAAAATATGCCGCACTTTGCACACGGCACGCGGGGCGCGCGTCATATTGCATCGCATGTGCAGTAACTGCTGCTGTAGGGCTTAGTATTAAACCGCTTTTTATACACATATTCTAGAACAATCAATATAAGATACTTAAACGCTGCGTGCTGAAAGAAATTTTACGTAGCTAACACACCTGACATTCACGGACCGCATACCAACAAGACAAAATGATAGGAAATTTAACATTTCTCTCTCTTGCTCTTTCGTTTGTTAGGCGGCGGTCGGCGTCAACCATGTTATTAATGCTCTCCAGAAAATTCAGAGGATGAAAGCATCTCTACGAATAAGAATTATTATAATCGTAGAACCAGCTACTGTAACGCTACGAGTGCTACGTGAAGAGCTACGACGAAAAAATACCTATGGATTATGATCTCAGGACTAATGGATTTTTATAATCAAAGTTATGAGAAGCGCCTCAAATAAGTGGTTCCAGAATACAGACGACATAACTTTAACTAGGCTGTATAGCACTGCGCTGGTGGGTTAAGAATATTATTCCCCACAATGTTTGTTCATGAACAACGCAAGTTTGCTACAAAATATGAGTGTATACAATAATTCGACGAAATATATTATCAGTAAGCTGTCATCGCTTCTCTTACTAAGTTATTTGTTTGTGTCTTGATTATTTTCCCTAATCCAATTATGGCAAAACTACCAGAAACGTTGAACCGACGAAGGAACATCGTAACATAAGCAAAGAAGCGATAAACTTGATTCATTTCAGCAGCTTTCATCGGATCAGCAATTCCGAGTCCAAATTTATTTCCACCGCGAATTCGGATAAGTAAAGATAGCGTGAAATAAAGTAAATAAATAAACAAACGCGAAAAAGAGGAATCGAAAAAATATACGGTTTTGAGGGTAGAATGAAAACGTTAACATTTGCATTGTTATGTGCCGCGGGCGGTTCTCTTGGCTGATTTGTTACTCGATCAGTTGGCCGACTGATTCGAGGATGTAATCATGCAATGTATGTGCTGAAAATGTGCATTCAAAATTGTTAATGAATATCGTTTAAAAATGCGAGCCATCTTCTAACTTGCCACTTGTGGTATTAAACAATCGCAGATAAACTTTCCTCTTCCCTTACCACAATTAAACTATTTATGTAAAGGTACTAACGAAAGCATACATCAAAATTTCTACTCCTAGCTACGTTCGTTACTTTTTGAGAAATTCTATACATTTTTGAAGTGTAAGTTCTTCTACAGTGACATACTCCATTCTAGAGACTACAACATCTACGTTGACTATCAAGCGAATTGATGGCCAAATGTAGACGAAACTACAATAAAAAAAAAATTTTTACTCCTTATTACCCGAGGTTTATTTTACCCACTACTACTACTTCTAGATTGCCGGATCTTCTGTTTTGGTGGCCCAGTCATTTTGTGCAAGTTTAGCTTCCTACGTCTTGCAATCTTACTTCCAATTTATTCAAGCTCTTCAATTAAATTTATGCAAAATAAATTCCAGAATAGGTACTAGTTACATATCAAAAGTAATCTTCGTTTAAGACTTATTTGCATACAAAACATGTAAGAAGTAAAACACTTAGGGGATTTGTTAAATATGGTAATCGCATCTCGCAGCCTAGCACACGCGGTGGCCGCCATCCTAAAACAGCGGTGACGCACCCAATCATTAGTACAGACAGTATCGAAGCTCGCGCTATGTAATTTCGGTAATTGTAAATCAAGTTTATTAATGAACGAATTACGAAAACATCTAATTTTGTTTCCCAAAGAATATAGATTTTAAAAATATATAACTGTATATGTTTTTTTACAGAGCAAGTAACTTTATTAACTTAACAAATTACATGCAAATTACAACAGATCGATCGATAATTGTTTAATTTTATATTCCAGAAAATAGGTACTAGTTACATATCAAAAGAAATCTTTGTGTAAGACTTTAATGCTGGCGTTTATTTGGCTCAACGCATAAGCTTTGCCATTCAGCGTGGTAATGCCGCCAGCATGCTGGGTATTCTGCCAACTGGTAGTGGGCTTGAACATTTGTATTATCTATAGACCTTTAATGGTCTCTGGTTAATCCAACTGTTATTTTTATGTAGTAGGCTAAGCAGTTTAGGGAGTTGTAATTTGTATTTTATATTTGAGCTTGAGAATGTCTGACCTAACTGCATAAGTTCGATATTGCATTTATTACCATCACGATTTGTATTTTTACTATGAGTTTAGTGTTTTTTTTTTATTTTAAATATATTGTACTGTACTGAACCTAAATGAAGAATAATTTTGTAACCGGAGAAATGTTGAAATATTATTTTATGACAATTCAGAACGTTTTTAACTGATGATGATTGGCTAAATACGTCGCACATTGATCGCTAGTCCAAGTTCTGAATTATAATTTTAGTTAGTATTTATTACAGTGTTTCACACAAATATATTTTAAGCTTTTTTATTTATTTCATTAGTATGGTATTAAACCAATTACATTGAATACATTACAATTAGATACAACAAACCGTTAAGAATTAAACATTTAGTAATAATAATAATATAAAAATCCATGTCAAAAAAAAAAAGTAGTAGTATTGATGAAAATATTTATTATTATTATTATTTTTATGCCATAGGTGGCAAACAAGCAGACGGGCCGCCTGATGGTAAGCGACCACCGTCGTCTATGGATACCTGTAACACCAGGGGCATCACAGATACGTTGCCGACCTTTTAAGATTCTATTAACAGCCTTTTTGAAGATCCCATGTTGTAGTTAGTCGGAAATACCGCAGAAATACCTCATTCCACAATTTGCAGGCGTGTTATAATTATAGTTATATCCTTAGTGTGAGTGTGTTAAGGTGCTCACATCTAACAAGCTCTTGTACTGCTCACTACGCCGCGACAGAGTTGAAGGGTGTATGTTTTGCATATGTATAAGAGGCTGATTGAAATTTTACGCTCACAGAAATTTTTACGTATATTTTAGGACGGTTTCGCAATTTCACACCCGCCTTAATAAAGTCGTTGGTACGCGTATATTATATGGCGTATAAATTTGCACATTCACCGTATACGTTTGCCTTAAGAAAGGATGGGATGAATACATTTGATTGCTTTCGAGAGAGAAAACACTTCTGTAAATGCCTATTCATTTCAGAGTAAACAGAAAGGAATTTAATTTACTATGAGCGTAATTTAAAAGATTTTCTTAAATAAATACATTGCTCAAGAAAAAATAATTAATTCTTCGTGTTTTTCAACAAGATACTTTCATTGAAATATGACCTTTTTAAATTCATACACAACATATTATAGTGTCGCCTTCAAATGCCTTAGTTCAAAAAACCTCAATTTTGATAAAATTAAGCTCACATATGACATGGCGTTTCTCTGGTCCACCGTATAGATTGACATTTAGTGCACTTATGTTGCAATCATTGCATTGCATTTTTAGATATTGAACGATTTCTGGGTAATCAAACTGTGGTTATGTGTAGGCTGAGTTTAATGTAGTTTGTTTTATGTTTTATTATTCTGTTTATTATTGTTTTTTTTTAAATATTGACAATCTGTATTTACAGAGGCGTATGTATCAGCAGCATCTGAGTATATGATTTAGTTACGCGAAATAAAATCAGCTGTGTCCTCTACAATTTTTAAAGTAGTAAGTTTTTGTGGTTTTTATAAAATCTTTTAGTGGTACCAACGCTGACCAAAATTAGTCCAAGCTCCATCAATTTACTGTTAGTTAGTGAGGCATTCCATTTTCCACCTTCCGTATCCATCATCAGATCAGCTCGCTGTCATTATTGTATCGTCTTTGGAACTTGAAAGGCAAGCAAAATTTCAACTCAGTTGAACAATGGGAGCTGGTCTAAAATTCAGTTGCAAGATTTTACCGTAACATACATATATACATACACATCCGTAGTTAAAATAGTGAAACACATTTTTCTGCTTAACAGGAGTTGTAACTACAATTATGACTGTTAGTTTAAAGTTAGTTTAATATAGTAATTTCATAAATTAGTTATAGTTAGCCTAGATGGTGCAACCCGGCCAAAGCCGCTTAAAAGACATACTAAAGTTAGATACTACACTACAGCAGACAAAACAAAGTGAGCACAAACCCGAAGCAGTAAATTCCCATCAAGATAAAGACAAGTAACAAGCAAACATTCACATACCAAGAAAACTAGTCTATTATTGTACATGCTAAAAATATCTAAAAGACACATTAGCATATTCATTGTTTCACCCTCGGGCGACTTACATTAAGCAGTTGAGGAACATTAGAACTTATAGCACTTGAAGGTAAACTCTGCGTATGCAATTACAAACTTAAATCTCGTTTCTGAAAAAGAAATCCAACCTTTACAACTGTAGCATTAAAGCAGAAATGTTGATGTCTGGGCGAGGAATGAATGGGTATTGTTTGTATCATAAAAACTCCATTGATAGACGGGGGACGGTCCCTCGTTGTTTCTCCCCCGTTGTCGACGTAATTTTTTTAATCATGTTTTATATTCGTATTAATTTACTTAACGACTGTCTTAGTGGAAGTTTTTGAATGCGTTGGCGCGTTTCCGATGAATAACTGATGAGTTTAGTTATAGGTAAAGTTGGTGTAATTTGAATCATAATTCTTGGGGAGATCGTGTGGAAAACTTGATCCGACTTATGGATTGGATTGTTCTGTTTCACGTTTTTGATGTATTAAAATGGGAATAAAAAGTTGTATCACATCACACTAATATTATGAATGTGAAAGGTTGTGTGTAAGTATGTAAGTGTGTTTGTTCCACTACAACTCTGTAACGACTGAACGGATTTGAATGAAATTTGGTATGGAGGTAGTTTATACCCTAGCACAATGGCTATATAATAGTTGAAGTTCAAAATTTTGGGTGGCACTGAACTGTTATGGGCAAGCGTGACGCTTAACATCAGGTGAGTGACTTGCTCGACTTGACACTCAGTAACTTAAAAAAAAAAAATCTAGGTTCGGAAATCTAGCGAAAATCGAGGTCTTTTCAATTATTATTTTTATCGAGAAAATGTCATGTAATCATGTTTTCCTTCTTAACTACGACGATAGAACCATAAAAAAGTATACCTATAACAAAATAAGATTTTCGATCTACATAACTAATGAGGTGCAGTGAATAGTATTTTTTTTTTTAAAGTACAGTAATGTGCAATTTATGTACTAATTTTATGCAATAGAATTATTAGTTCTACGTATGAACCAAAAAATCTGCATAAAAGTAGATTACGTATTTCGTCAGCTAATGTCCAAACCACTATAAAACCTGGTGAAAATTATGGTTAATATAAAAACAAAGTATTGGTATATGTCCGCTATTTAAGGTTTAATTCAAATAAGATTGCAATATACGACGTAAAAAATATGTGTCCAAAAATAATGTTTTCAACGCCATCTCTTGAGAACCTAGCGAGTTTTGCAACTAAAATATAAAATTAATAATTTTACTGATATTATTAATGCAAAAATATTAATAATAGTAATGGCGTTTTTTTTCCGTACCATTACGAATGAGTTATCTTGAGTTTCTATTTCAAGTCAAGGAGAAATTGTGAGGAACATGTCTCAGATTAAAGTACTAGCGACATCTTACGTCCTAATCAGTACTACAATCGAGTTACGCATCTTTCTATGGACATTATGAACATAAATAATCAATGATAATGATATCGGAGATATTCTATATCTCTGTATTATTCAATTACATGAAATCAACTGAAGAGAATACAAATCGTAGATAATTTTTAGCATGAATCAGACATAGAGTAATAAAATTTACAAATTCTTGCAATAAAGCAAGTGTGCTCAAACTTTGCCCATGAAATGTTATGTTTCAAAGTAAATGTAATACATTTTTGGAACAATACAAGCTAAGTTTTATTGTTATGCCCATCGTTAGACCGAGGTGATGGGGACGAGATTTTTATACAATCCGTATCTGAAATGCAAGGGCTTTAATTTATCCGGATTTGGACGGGCCAAATGACAAACGGGAGGAATTAATTATGGGATGAAGATTTGGGAGCAATGACAACGTTTTTGTGTTTTGGTGGTGATTCAGGGCAAAATCTGTAAGGGTCATTGAAGTGATAAAAGTTTATATTGTATTAGTAATATGAAAAACATATTTTTTTTATGAATCGTATGGAAGAGAAGAGTATGTCGCTCGTCCGATGGTGAATGTCACGGTTGCCCATATCAGTTCAATGCTAGCGAGAATATTGAACTATAGCAGTTAAAAACACTACAATGTTCTGCGACCGTCACTCTAAGACACTATGTGAAATCTCTTTTTATGGTCATTCATTACAGTTATATGCTAGCGTGGAAAGAGGTTTTAAAATTAGAACCTTTCTATTCAATAGTTTTCTAAACCGCCAGTCCGTTGAAATTAAATGCATTAATACTTATTTCATGTCAGTGCGCCAACCTAATTTGTATAATGATCGCACTAGCTAGATAGCTAGCAAGAAGACTGCATGTTTTTTTTTTAATTTTCTTTTCTTTATTCAATTCACTTTCCACCATCATAGCATTTTCCTCGCTATAGTGAGATGAAGGGAAAAGTTGTGTGTTTAGCTCGGTAGCAGAGTTATTCTGCGTCTCGTATCATTGAAACTCTAGCTACGCCCAGGATTCTATATTTGAACACAAGCAATCGCGCAAAAAACAAGTTTGCAGCCTTTCATAATAAAAATAACTGTTATTACTTCTTAGTTACTCTCTACATAACTGAAATAGAATTACAAGTAACTGATAAAACAATATTCATTGCTTTAAAATATCGATTATTTGACTAATTGGAGAATTGATTTGTTCCGTTCATGAATTCAAAGAAAAATAATGCCTAACTTATTTAACCAAATGCATTTACTTAAACCTATAAGAAAATAAACTGAACTTTCACGATTATTAAATACATTATTATATATTACGGGAATTTAATCTAGGCTTTTTCAAAGCTAATTGGATTTTTTTCTAGATTGACATTGTCAATTTGTCAATTCCATCTCTTATTCTCAAGCAAGTAGGTGACCAAGCGACATTTATAACTTTGAATTCCCGATATTTAACCACGGACAAACATCTCGGGATAGTTGCGGGGAACACCCCGTGCGAACTAAGTAGGAACTAATCTTTTATTTTATACTTATCTCTTCATATAGTCAGTTAAGTAAATATTACAGGTACTTTAATTATTTATTCATAATAATTTGAATAAAGTTGAATTTGAAATTGAATAAAGACTTTATTATGAAAATAGGAAATAGTCGCATATATGACAACAATTATGTGACTATACAAGAGAGTTTGTATTGGAATGAAATAACTGATTAAGAACAATTATAAAAAAAAACCTAATATCCTCAATTCAGATATTTTGGATCCGACTAGAAACTATCCTCAATTACCAAAAAAATACCTTTTGATCTATCATTTACAAATTTGGTTATAACAAGCTTTAGTTTGTATCGCCCTGGTTGTTCCAAAGCCGGGATTCTTGAGGTGTTGTTTACCCTAAGGCGATTTACTCCAAGTGTCTGCTGAGACGATAATTAGAAAACTTTTTCAATTAGTTTAATTTCGCTGTAAGTCGAAGATTTTTGAAGCTTACTTTCAACAACGGTGAACTTGGAAACTCGAAGAAAATTTAGAAAAATCCTCTTCAATGGCCGAAGTTTCCCATTAAACATTTTAACATTTTATCGCACCTTTCTTTTTCAATGATTAAATTAGAATTTTTATTTCACGTGATAAAATATTTAAATTATTAACTTAACTAACTTATACTTAACTTCATTCAATTTAAATTCGTTGACGATTACAGCAAAATGAAATGACGGATACTAGGTCGTGCATTTTCAGAAATTCTTGAGGGCTACACAGATACATCTAGGATTTCAGGTCACGACTAAACATGAGAAGCATGACAGAAGGATTCATTAGTTGAGTTCATTACCTTATAGAGTCATAAAAAGTCAGCAACATGATTATCTGTTATATCCCCGGTGTCACAGGTATCCATAGACGACGGTGACACTTCCCATCAGCCACCCGATCTGCTCGTTTACCCCATAAGTAGCATAAACAAATTACCGTAACGTTTTTATTATCGAAGTCAGGTAAGGTATTTTAAAAATGCCCAGCTGGCCAGGAGCTGGGATCTAGATTAAATTCTGCGGAGGCCGAGGTTCATAGAATGACAAAGACTTTTAAAGTCATACAGATGCTAGTAATGAAACTTTGAGATAAATAATGTACTTAGATTTTTTTAATAATAGCAATATAATAACGATTATTATCATAACAATCATCGAAACTAATCTCAACAATTTCCTAGTGTAATCGCTTTATCTTCACGGAGTATTCTTCGAACCGCATTGAGCTACAAGTAACAAGGAAAAGGGCCAACAAACCCATACTGCGTCCAATCAGGCTAATGCCCTATAATTTCCAAATAAGCGTCATGGCTCCAGAATTCTAAAGGGCCATTAACGAATACATAAATAGATTGTCATTCGTAGTCTTGAAATCAGGGACTGGCTTCCTGAAAACGGTTATTTAAAATAGCGGTATGATTAATGCTAACCTAACCTAACAGAGATAAAAGATATCGCACTATTTTTTTTTTAGTTCTTGTCAAATATATATTTTATTTTATTATTGCCCCATTAACAAATTATCATAACAAATGGGGTGGTTCAACCGAAGTAGTAGCCCTACGGGTAGCAAAACGACTTACTACTGAAGAGATCTAGATAAGTTCCTACTTATCGTAGGAACTTATCTAGATCTCGAAAATATCTTTTATCGTTGTCAATTTCTCGCCATCGTACTGTTCTTCGAATAATACTTGATTTATAACGCTGAAATCAGATTATTATCAGGTATAACGGTTTATTTCAAATAATAGTACCGCTTTTGTCCCTAATATGGAATTAATCAAATGATGGCTCACGAATAAAAATTCGCCTTCAATAGATCGCATTCCTAAATATTTTCCTCTGCCGAGGCTATTGAGGGATCTAAACAAATTCTATAGAATGGAATTCCCTTCCCAATACGTCAATCAACTTCTGTGGGATTGTAGTAAGGAGATAACCTGAGTGGACATACGGTACTATATCTTGGGCGTAACTGGTGATATTTTTTGATGTACAATAAATACCCATAGAACATTTTGTAGCTGGATAACTTAACTAATATTTAAGAGAACTGATTTAATAGAAGTTTTTCACACTTTTACAACAAAAAACATGTAATGCAAGTGCATTATTTAATTTAAAAAAGCGCCAAGTGAGACTCCATCATTTCACAAAGGCTGATTAAAATACATTAATAACTAATTGTTATCCGCGACTTCGTTCGCGTGGACATAAAAAAGGTATCCTATGTCCGTCTTTGAGGTACACAGTAACTCTTTATCAAAATTTATCAAGATCCGTTAAGCCGTTTAGCCGTGATAACGAGAAAAATGTACTCCCTTTAGTTCGCTAGATGTCGTTGATCCCTATTTTGCATTTGCATTTTTTGACGTTTTGTATGTTATAATGTAGGGAGTTCTGAATCGCGCAAGCGAAGTTTTTTCCTCGAGACGAACGTATTCATTTTTATACCACGAAGTTTTGTTGGTCCTGGTACGACTGGGGCTATATTCCTCTGAATTATAATATTAGTTAGGATTAACAATAACATTGTTGCTTTACGTATGAACGGAAAATGTATGCTAGTTACAACAGCATGAATATAAAAAAACACCTAATTGAAAAACAAACATTACTTAATCGGTCTATCGTTTTCCGCCTTATTGCAGAAAGTATCGCAAAGCCGTCGTAATACAAAACGCCATGTTTCGAAAACGGCTAGCTCTTATATATAATGCGAAGGATTCTACAATTTGGCTGCGACATTTAAATCCGCCGTTTTTTTTAAAATCTTGTCCGTATATCTCGTTGGCATACAAAAATATTTTTGATCTATCCCGCCACACCGAAACGTTGTAAACGCGAAAGCGAGGGTTAAATCTCATTACTTTATAGCAGATGTAAAACGATTTATAGAGGTCCAACCGGCGGTCATATTTTGTTATGTTCCAATAATTCTTACGTTTCGGCATATACTTGAATTTAAGCCGTTAAGCTAACGTTCTTACGGTCCAAGTTTTGCCTGAAGCGCTTTTGGAGCACGTGTTCTGTTTTCGAATAGGTAATTTCAGAATAAAAATTTTCTTTTCACGGGGTAATTGGGCCATGAGTTTTATGTGTTTGCGTAAATTTGAGGGGTAAGTTGGTTAGCTAATATGTGTCTTGGTTTGGCCGTGCAATGAATCTGGGTAATCGCTGCGGTGAAACTGCGGCGATGTCTTTTTATAGCAGAACTTTGTAGAACCTTTGTAGAATTTAGCCTTGAAAAGTGTACTTTCTTTTCAATGCGGCTTTATAAGTATGTATTAAAATATAATTTTCAAAATGTTGTTCTTGCTAACTTGCGTCTTATTTCATCTTATTTGTTTGTATTTAACTTAATATATTTTAGTTTTGTTTTTGTGATTGTCTATTTATTTTTCACTTGTGGGCTGGTTCTAGAGCAATCAAACTTGTTTTATATCTATCCAATTTCAGCGAAAGTGATACACGCCAGAAATATCGAAATGTCAATAATCATCTGTTGTTATAACAACTTTATCTTCACGATAACTAGTTAGCCGTTTAATTGTTCCTTTTTCTTACTCTCCTTATTTATTGCCAAATTAAATATTAAAGAATCAAATTTTTTTTCATCCCTACTTACCCTAAGCAAAGCAAGATTAAACACATTTCATATTTGGTGGATGGTCTATGCAGAATTGCATCGAGACTGCGTTTCGTTCAAATTCTTTGTGCATCTGTGGTAACATGTGGCGTGTGTTGGTTCACACAGACCAGCGTTTTAAACGCTTTACGTGATTAAATAAGCACAAAAAGTTGACATAAGTGTAACATTGCATTTTAGAAAATCGTGGATTGTTAATTCCTTCTTTTCTTAACCCTTGACAAAAATAAAACTGCTAGTTTTGTTTGTTTATAAAATCCATTTTATCGCTCGTAGCCCTGTTTGCATATTATTATTATTTTACAAATAAACGGTTGCACCCATCATGATAGAATATCGATAGAATAACTTGCATCTCTGCTTGACCTACCTGTCAAGAGATGAGTCAAGAGACATGGAAAACCGCAAGTAAAAAAAACTGTAATTATTATTTTAATGAAAATAAAAAACCAACTAAACGAATGGTAGGTAGTACGTAGAGCAAATCAAATAACGCAATTCAATTATTTACTCTAGAAGTATTTCGACAGCTCATATTCGTGGTAGTAAGCCTACAATAATGCCGCGAACAAACACTGTTCAACCAAGCTCACCGCTTCGCAATCATAAGCCTAACCAAACAAGATGAAACCAGCTTCACGTAAGTAACTCTGTATTGGCTGAGTGGAGCCCTAGTGTCAGAGTTTTAAGGCCTGAAAGGACTGCAGTGGCCGAATTGCACGCATTCGAAACATTGTAGCACTTAGTTTTAAGAGCCACTCGAAGTAAGTGCAACCTCGCTAATTTTCTTGTTTCTGTAAATTGAGCAATCTTGTCAATGGAACTGTCAAAATTGTACCCGTCACCTCTATCTAACGTCACCTGCACAATTATTGTGGTCAGGTAGATTAGCTGGCATAAGGTTTTAATATCGGTTTTGGAGTTCTTAATAAAGTTGAGATTCAGACTCTAGTCTGTGCAAAAAGTGAAGCGTCATGGCATAAGTGAAGTAACATTTATATTTTATTTTAATATTTTTTATGACTACCTATATACTGGTAACACCCGAGTACTACTGAGAACTGAGTATCGAACACCAACTTACCAAGTATAAAAAAAAAATAGTCGTGTTGGCGATGACAGAAAAGTCTTGTCAATGCAACAATTAGCACACACGCGCCCTCAATTTCAGTACGCTTTTGCACAGACTCTAATAGATGATATGTCACGAATTTGTAATTTTCTTTTTTTCTTTTGAGCAACTCGGTACCGGCCAGAACGGCGGCTGGAGGCCTGTGTTGCTCTTAGTTTTTTTTCTACTATTGACTTTTATCTCAAAACTATTTTTTTAAATTTTTTTTTTCTTTTGTCTTTAATACTTGCATGATAACTAACACAAATTTGACTTCTGCAAGATTTTTCTAAAATCGCAAAATCATGAGTTCATTATACATTCTTATTATCATATTCTTTGTTTATGATAAATAAACAAAGAAGTAAACCTTGGAGTGTTGTTTGTTTGTTTGTAGGGAGACCACATAGGTCATAGGGTCATTATGCATCCCTACTAATATTGTTTATAGATAAACTCTGGTTTTATTTTTGTTTGGTTTAGGGCGGGTTTGATTCTGAAAATTCTTGCACTGGTAGAAAGCTGCCAGTGCAAGAATTTGCCCTACGTGTGGCCGTTTTGCTTACAAGCGTTTTGCATATTTTGTGGCTTTGGTACTTATATTAAATGTTACTACATGAACAGATACGCACATTCCTGTAAATCGACTACTAGTTGCTCGTCTGCCTCGCCCAGCAATCTGTTTGCCGTCACAGCGCGTGTCCCAAAGTTGTCTTTAATTAAATTTAAAACTTGTCGTGTGACGTCACCCGGCACGTCGCCTCTGGCCGTGCGTGCTAATTCTTCCGGAACTACCGACGCGGAGGTAACTTCTGCTCCGTTTGAGACTTCCTATGAAATTGTTTGAATGGGGAAGGTTAGCTTTCGATCGAATTTTGGAGAGTAGTTGGTGGAATGTTTTGATCAAAATGATCAAAAAATTCAGTTAATATTATAACAATTTGTATTTGTGCTTTTTGTGGATATCTGAAATACTTTTGCTACTTTGGTATTTGTATTGTAGTTGTTGGGTTTCATATTATATCATTTGCTATGTTTAATTGTAATTGTGAGGTTTAATACAGGCCTGACCGTTTTATGTCTCAATAAATGAATAAATAATATAGTATTATCAAGAACTTTTTAAGGCGAGGTCTAAGCGCAAAAACTACAAAAGATAGTATTTTGAGTTTTGACATTTTCGCCAAGGATATTTATTTGAATAATGTGTTTTTACGTTTTGCATACATAGTTAATTTGACTCGTAGTCATTGTTAAAAATGTTGTGCAAGTAATTCGGGTCAATAAATTAATATCTATTCATATTAACTTTGTTTGGTACTGTGTGTTTTATTTGGTGTTAATATTATCACTAGGTGGCGGTGGCGTCTTTTTTTGGTGACATGTATTACTTATCATACAATGAGTTGTCCAAAGTGGTGTTAATTAAGTTGAATTGATGTATCTGACTGCGCCCTTGAAGTCGTTTGCCATCTACTTTACCTTACCATTAATTGCCTACATTTTTAAGCGCTCATATGATATCACTTGTATCATTCAAAATGACTGACTTTCTAAAGAAATCCCAAACAAAACTTGAATTTATTAAATAATCATATCAATCGCTAGCACGACGAGGTTTGAACCACTCGAATTTGCTTCTATATCTATAGAATATCATTTTCGATACGAGCGATTCAGAAATGGAGCCCAGACTGTTTAGTCTTCTGTCACTAGTAGTTTGCGCCTAACTGAGACCTCGCGACCCCTATATCTTGACAATCCCTGGACCGATTCAGTTCATATTCGAACTTAAAAATTGTATTGAAATGAACTACTTGCCTACAAAATTTCATGAAGATCGGATCAACGATTAGCAAGTTATCATCGGACAAATATACACACAAACATACAAACTTATATACAAATGCCGATTTGTCCCAGTAAACTCTCAGACCTTTGCTTCGCTCGGTCAATTATTCCAAAAGTTACGTTTTTTTTCCCATCAAATTATTCTTCGTCACAGTGAACGTAGACGTGTAGAGAGGCTATAAACATATAAATACAATATATTATTATTTTATCGTAAGGACTGCCACGCCTCGGTTCTGTAGGATAGTGAGTAAAACAGCGAGCGTTTTATGCCAGTATGAAAATAACGTAAATACGTAGATGTAGAATTATTTTAATTCTGTACTGTAGTTTCAGATTGAAAATCCACTTTGAAACCAACAAGATTTCCATTTCTCGCAAAGCAAGACTAAACAAATTATCACGAATCTACGATCCAGAATCCAGTGCTCAGTTGCTCACTAATCTCCAGAATTAGTGCAAAGTGAGCTAGATCCCATTATATGGCGCAATTTGCTAACCATAATCTCTTTAACACTGAAAAGCTGTAATGCGATACTTATTTCATAGTTTACTAAGCAAATAGGATTAGTAAAGCTATTTTAGAAAAACCTTACGCATATTATTTTTCATATTTTCAAGTGTGTTTCTGTAGTTTTTTTAAGCATTTTTCAAGGAAAAGGGTATTTCTTGTAAAAATATTGGCAAAATGTTATTAAGTATTGTTTTTTTTGCAAAGTAATAATTTTTGTCAAGAACTAAATTCTTAATGTACTGTATTTACAATAAACAAATAACAAAAAACCGGAACCTATTTGGCGAATGTAATCTATACATTCATAAAAGATTTTATATAGTTTTGGTTTTGCGTTTGATAAATTGTATTGAGTATCTTGAATATTTCTCGACTTCTTCTTAACTTTAAAATCGGTTACTGCGCTAAGCCGAGGCATGCTTTGCTCAATGGTATCCCCAATTTTTATCAAATTCCTCATAATTATCTTCGCAATAAAAATATTTTACGACCTTCTTTATAATGTAAATATTCTATTTGCTTAATTTAATTACGATAAGTTCAGCCGTTTACCTGTGTTAACCTGTTAACCGTCAATAGGTACACCACACATAGGACCAGACGTAGATCGAATACAGTTGCATTTGCATTATAAATATTACTTCGTGTTTTTTATCTTCTTGCCAATGTCCCAACATCGAACACACTCTACTCTAAGCTTGCTCGTAACTAAAATACTAGTGTTTATTCACATTTGCGATATATATCAAACAGTTTCCAACATAGAAATAGAATAAGCTATAGGTACGTTTCCACTCAGCGCGCGACTTACTCGTATTTCTATCTCAATCTCTTTATGGAGCCATAAATATGTTTAGTGACAGTTTTTAGTGCGGCGACTTGGTTCCGGAGTTGAGATTAAAATCGCATCGGATAGGGAATAACAATGTGAATATTGTCAGCCCGCGGTGGAGAATTGGCGCCTAGTGACGGATGTGTCAACTTGAAGTGGTTTGTTGGATTGATCGACGATAATAACTAGAAGCGAAACTCTGGTAATATCTTCAGCCTTCCTGTTTAAGTAGAGTACATACACACAATTAATTTCTGTATCAATTTCATCTGCTTTATCGATTCCAAGAGACTACAAAACTTTCTATAAAATTCTAGTTTTCTTATTACTCATAATAATATCATTCTTAATTCAACCCTGCATTGTTGATCTCGTTGACTCATACATAGATTAAATTTAAACTTAACCATTATTAAATTTAACCACAGAAAATTAAATGTAAAGATTAATAAGAAAAGTTAAGCATACGAGGTCAATATTGCCAATCCATTTCTGCCTAATCCTTGCAAAAACTTTACATTCCAATAAAACTATGGACCACATCGTAGCCCATCAAGTTAAATACGACCTTTGTCATTTGAGTAAATCAGACAGTCATTTGGAATAGGTAAGTTTGTCACACATCTATACCGATTGTGGAAAATAGAAAAATCATTTAACACGAACCGCTTCGAATTTTTCAAGGATAAAATAAAATATCTTATACCAAATCTGTCAAGAAATGCTCAGTTCTTTTATTTCAGTGAAGTTTGAAGACACATTCACGCTCGAGGAGTCCATGTTTGTTCTCAAACTCTGCGCCCCTATCCCACCAAAATAGTAAAAAAATACGGATTCCTTTAAAAGTTTCACGTGATGCAGAATATTTAAGGTCTCCGATAGGGGAGGGATCGATCGTGCGTATCGGTGTCTTGTAGCGACCTTGTGTGTGATTCGAATCCGCGATGGGGCTCAATGGAAGCTTCCAGATTTTATAGTCACTAGTAAGTTATATTGCCAGTTCTTTTATGTAGCGAGTTACAATAAAACAGAAGATCCGTCTGATGGTGAGCTGGGAGTATCGGTGTCTACGGACATTTGAATCACCAGAGGGTAAAGAGATTACCAATCAGGACTATACGGGTGTTACCAGTGGTTGCCGGGAACTTCGTACACGTAGTGAAGAATTCGTCCCCGCTTTATATATTATGAGATTATTTTTCCGACAATTAGTCATTGAAGTTAAAGGAAATTGTGGGTTGCGGGGACTACGAACAAGTATTGGCCTTCTTCATTGGCCAAATTCCGTGTCTTTTCCACGCATCTAGGGTCTGGTATAATATATGTATCGAGTAGTTATCACTAGTAATTAAAATCATAGTAGGTGTCTATAACTCACAGAAGAGGAAAATATCTTTATCCTTTCTGTGGATGGATATAAATGCAGATTTAGAAAAGGTGTTTCAAAAATATATGGAGCTAAGGCCTTGACCTTGGACGGTCTATGACTTGTTGGTTATTGCGTTAAGGAACTATATTTTCCTACAGTTTTTGGAAATAGTTACTTCACGAGTAGAAAAATATTTATTTTACTCATCGGATAATTACAACACTTTTCGAACAAAATTGCGCGCATTTGACGTGAATATATATTTATATAGGTGGACATAAATTAAATACTCTTTCACAGATGACGGTGACATTTTTTAAATTCAGATACGTATTTAGACGCTATCAAAAGAAGTTGATCTAATGAGGATTTAATATTTCAGAAACTTCAGTGATGCCATCATCCAACAAAAGATATGTTTAAAAATATTTTTCTACACGCTAATTAAGCCATAAATGCAGATTTTATTGTTACAAGCTTCTAATTTTTATTTTTTCGCGTTCCTCCAACCACCGCACTATGTGATGGTCCTCAGTGTAACATCACCTTTGTGACAGTTTTCCACCTTACTTACACTAACACGTGCTATAGCTTATGTAGTACATATACTTTATTCACCTTACTACCAAACTAAATTACATTTTCTGCTGCCCGTCATTCACTAATCACAAACCAACCATTTATATAGAACCCTTCCATTCATCATTAGTAATCCTAATTCACTATTAGCATGGTCATGGTCAATGGGAGCCGTGTGAACTGTTACGTAAGCTGTGGCGTGGTGACTTGCAGTTGTGGCTCCCGAGCTCACGTGGATTTAGTAATGTAGGACTAATAATGTACAGGACACGAACATACATACACACACTTCACACACGCACAAACTCTCTTACACTCACACTAACACACACACACACACACACACACATACACACGCGCGCGTGCGTGCGTATAAATAATAAATATTGAATAATATGAATATGAATGATCAATGAATATTGATTGTACTGTCTCACACACATACTCAATTACTTAGTGACATTGTTTTACTCCAAAACACTGTAACATTAGCACACTAATATTAGGTAGGTTAAGTTAGATTAGTTTGGCTTAGGAAAGACATAGGCTAAAGCAGATGCTGCACACACTATTCTTGACAGAAAAACTTGGAATGATCATATAACATGTCCTGCTGTTTATTAATTTAAGGAGTCCGGTCTCCGGTCACGAGACGCATGACTTGCCGGAAGGTAATCCTGACTTCCTGGGCCAGGGATAATTGGAGATTAGTGGACGTTACACGATTTGTGGGATGATGATGTGGGACATGGTAACTACGTGTACTTAGAATATCTATTAATTTCAATCAACATTGATTTCAGAAGAAAGTGACTGCCATCTTTATTGCGATTGTTTTAATGGAAAAGTTGAATAAGTTAAGACTGACCGGACAAAGCTAGCAGAATTTTTACGTGAATAAATCTGTTATGAAGTTTTTATTTCTCTTATTACGAAAAATACTTCTATCTCCCTCATTCTCGCATTCACTTGCCGACTAATATCTGTAAAGTCTAGTTTGTGCTGTGTTAATAATGAAGTCGAGAAGGTAGCGAGTTAGCAGCCAGCTATTTCTAAATAGCCAGCTGATTCCCGGGCTGGCCCGTACCTATGAGTTCTTTGGAACTTACGTACGGAACTTACTAACCCCTGGCTTTTCGGTGAAGGAAAAGGTCGTGAAGAAGCCTGCATATTTCCGGAGAAGAAATTCGACGGCGATAGATATGGCCAAATCACCCTTCGAGGGAAGGCTGATATCTCATTTGTGGGATGTTTAAAGGCTGAAGCAGAGAACATACTTAATTTCATCGCCTTGTATATATAGAAAAAGATTTTGCCAACTCACATATTGTAATTAGCAAGTGTCAAAGCATAGTATTTCAGAATAAATAAAAAAGTCTCATCCATATTCTAAGTCAACAATTTCAGTCGCTCCGTAGTTTGAGTCATGCTTAAGTAAATCGCTGGCAGCTTTCACGGAGTATTGGAAACAACACGGAAAGGTAAGGTACGATTTACCACCACATAAAATTTGTCCATACTCATGCAAATTGACAAACACTTAATAGAAATAATCCACCATTATTACAAACACTCAAAAGAACACAATGTTTCGAAAATAACAAATAGTGGGGGACATGATTATTTTCACGTTGGCGCCACTGTTGTTGAACTGTGATGCACGTCTATAATAATTATCAGTGGCTGCGTCAGGGCTGCGTGTAACAAATAGATAGTGGGATAAGTGACAAACAAGATACAACCTCCCCGCGCCAAGAACTTTACACTCGGCAAAACTTATTTTTATATTAAACTAGACTTAAATACGACTTGAATGATTCCACCCGCCAGGAGTCAAGCTGCGAGCGCCTTGCCAAATGCCTTCCTTCTAACTATCGTGCCAAGTAGGTCGCTAGAACGATTTGTCAACTCATGTCGTTTACTGTTTACATTCTGTCGGGAAAATTTTAGGATTTGCTAAGTTCCGAAATAAAGACTTTACCAGAGGAAATGAAACCGTGAATTTTTTATTTTAATAAAGCATATCTTTTGCCATATAATTTCTCTCAAATAAACATAATAATATGATACTTACGCATCACATCAGGAGAGTGATCAAACGCTTATCCTGTCAACCACAAAAGAAAGATCAGACCGCAAGGGCGTTTAGGTATCATAATAAAAATACACCGCGATATCTTTGCGAAAAAAAGCTAGACCACTTCAACAGCAAACCCCAAAATAAAACTTCTCCAAACCTCATTTACGATCTCATTAAACTGATCACCGCTCACCTGTTTTGACAGCTCAATGCGGACAGACAAACAAACGCGGAGAAACAGTCGGTTTACGAGCAACTTGATACGTCTATCGATATCGGTGGTCAGCCGTAACGAACGCGGTGTTGAGGTTGGGTGGTCTGCGGTAGTTCGTCTATGGACGAAGATGTTGATTGGCTTGTTAGTAGATATTTAGCCGACAATATAATGAGGAGGTCGATTTGAATTTGTTTCAAGAAAATGCCTTATAAGAGCGCGTGGCCTCAAAGTATAGTATTTTTCGGATTTCTTAAAGTTTCTTCAATCTCAAAATTTTCTAGTGTGAATGAGAAGTAGTCACAAATAATATATACATTTTTTTCGTAGTTATTCAACCGCCAACTAGAAGTAAACAAACACTACTTTAATCCAGATTGAAGGGCAATGTTTTCAGCGATATTACTGGCCTAAAGATATTCAACTAATATATTTATCGGGTAACGAACAGAGTGCATTGCCGCGCATGGTTTTGAACTGTTCAAATTTCTGGGTGGTAATGAACTGTTACAGGCAAGCGTGAGGCTTACCATCACGCGAACAAATTGCTTGTATCGTCACTCAGTAGCAAATAAAAAAAACAATTATTTTTGCTTATCAATCATCGTCCCCTTTAGACCGCCACACTGAACGACAATTTGCGACTTGTATCCACCGGTTGCTTGTCAATGCTGTTTTTTGCATTTTTGATTACGAATTATAACTTTACTATAAGTTACTTAGAACCAAATAAAAGACAAGTAATAAGTGCAACATTCGCTATTTGAAATTTCCACTGTTTCTCACATGTTCCCAACTGTTAAAAATTAACCCTGTAAACAAGTCTAGAAAAGTAGCCAAATTCTTAAGTTGAATCGATTAAAACGCGAATGCTTTATCGTCTCGTGGCGAGAGAGGAAGCCTCTTAGCAACTTCTATGCATATACGGTAATTATTTGTCTCCATATAATATGCTCTGTACGGCTACGCCAATGCGGGCACAGTTACACTAAACTTAATAAATATTACTTCTTTGCTGACTAGCAGAAAATAATCATGGAATTGACATAATTAAATAACAATAATATTAATGTAAATAATTGCAATATATTTAAAGCAATAATAATTTAATAATTTGAAGATAGTAATGTAACAATTGTCACGAAGTTTTAACTATTCATAAATATGATACATTACTATAGTGTACGTAGTAATTAGTGTAAAATCTGAGACTAATACATAATAACATGCTAACTTAATTTATTAAGAAAGTAAGTGTGCAAGATACACTAATAAGTCATTTTGTGCTAAATGATGAAGAAAAAGATTGAGAATCAATCGTACACAGGCATATGATCCAAGAAATCGCCTGATAAGAGCGTAGGAGTATATTCACCGTGTGCGGTCGAAGCAAAGCGTCCAAACTTTAACATTTTAAACTAAATTCAACCTTAAGTTCTACTTAATAAAAACAAATATCGAAAACCTTATTCGATTTGAGATGTTTAATATGCTTACAATCCTGTTAGAGGAAAATTAAACTTTATACTTTACCGATTAGAGTTGATTTTGATTTAAAGAGGATTGATTTACACTATTAAAATAATGGGAGCGTCTGTGGGTACCCTGCAATTTCTCATGTGTTTGCCTCCTTTAATAGAGCTTGCTACTGGTTCCTCTTGTGTCTATCAAATTTATTACTTCGATGGGAAGAATCCTGTTTGTTGTTTTGTTTCAATTTACGTACGAATGTTTGTGATTTAAAAATCATCATCATCATCATCATTTTCAGCCCGTAATCGCCCACTGCTGAGCATAGGCCTCTCTTCTTGTACGCCACTTATCCCGGTTCTGTGCCAATCTTGTCCAGGTTCGACCCGCGATTTTCACAATATCGTCATCCCAACGAGGTGGAGGGCGATTTAAAAATAAACATAAGATTTTTCTACATTTTAATGTAATAGTCTGGCATATCATCAGGCATATCGCAAAAACATTGCGTTTGTTATGCCTAGCATAACAAACGCAATGTTTTTGCGATGGCTTTATTATATATTTGTATCGTTATTTTATTTAGTCACAGCGCCTCGAAGTTTCACCCGCTATCCTACAAGATCCTTATATCTTTTCAGAATAAAAATCCCCAAGTGTTGTCTAAGAAATAAGCTACCTATATTACATTCAAATCCGTTCCGCCGATATATAGTTGAGTGGAAGCAAATTGTTACATATTACACACAGACTTTCGCTTTTTTATTACCAGTGTGAAAGTGTTTTGAATGAATTTTGACCAATGGCAGTTTGAAAAGTTTGAAGGGGTTCTTTATATCAATGTCCAGCTACACAAGTAGCGTAAGAGCCCGCAGGAATTGGAAAATTAAGCATGTACCTTTCCACCTAGGAGATTCCGAAGGGATATTTCATTGACCGGAAGGGAAGATCTCAGTCTACGAACAAGTCGGTGTTTTAGTTATTGTTATTTATTGCGAACTGTTAATCTGATTCTCATGAAACAAAATAAAAAAAATTGCAATTTGGTCCACGGGTTGGGAAGTATAGCGAGGTCTCTATATGGTACGTACTACTATACATACTCCGATGTATGCAACGACAAGTTTATCTAACGGATATTGTGACTAAAATATTAAGATAGTAAAATAAATTCTCTGCTGCTTTATATTTACAACAAAAATCATGTCACCTGCGACATGAGTAGAGAACTTGTCGAGTCATCACAGACAGGTGACTGAATTCAAACTCTAACAACCGATTGTCAGACTCTACAATAGAGGCTACGTGTCAGGTAGAGTAAGCCTATTATATGTTAATAAGTAGATGTTTTTGTATGACAGTTGATTTGGTGTTATGACACTGCTAGTGGAGTATTCTACGGTTTATGTAGTTTGTTTAATACTAGTTTGTGTGATGACAGAAGCAAGTCACTCGCCTGATAGTAAGCATCACGCTTGCCCATAGCCAAACAAAGAATGCAGATGAAACGAATGTAGTTTTTTTACTGTAAAAAAAAAAAAAACAAAATCAGTATTAAAAATTTATTACGGACTCCGTCGAGCAAAACAATACAAAAAAACATATGCTTGTGGTTGGATAATATTTAAGTATCTGTCTGCAAAATCCGCCTGAATTTTCCTAAAAATTTACTATACTCGCAACTCTATATTTTTACACCATATAACGGACAGACTGGACAGCTGCCGTTATAAATAATATATAATTTTGAAATGTGATGTGAATAGCTATTGATCACTTAATTACATAATTTAATTATTCAAAGAAATCTAATCATATAATCACTTTTAAACCGTCCTGTAATTGTCACTGTATTTCATCCTATCACTATACAATGCTGTAACGCGTACCGAATGTGCCACGGCAGTGATCAGACAGCCATGGTCGAACTGCTGCATGACAATTGACAGCCGCCATTGTACACTAAACATGATTTGTGGCACTGTCGTTGACTACGCCGGCTGCTCTATGGTTACGCTGTCACTCATCAGTTACATTCTGTGATGCGACATGATCTCGTTTTTAGTGTTCCGTAGGTCTACAAGGAACCCTTATAAGTTCGTCATGTCTGTCTGTATGTATCTGTCTGTCTTATGAATCCTTCTCAGCCTTATAACTTCCAAAGTCATAAACGTAGGTACATGCATGAAGCTTTGCAAAGCGATAGTATAGCCTTTTTTTTTGCGAGGGGCAAATCTTCTCAACATACCCGACTGCTTTGGGGTGCAGCCGGGTTATGTGGGATTATATCCACTATAACCACCCCCCCCCCGGTGGTCTGCCTTGGTGCTTGACCGAGGGCTCCGGGATCTCCAAGGGAACGCACCGAAGCCCTCAGCACCACGCTTCAGCTCCTCCCGGGACAGCTAGTACCTGTCGTGTAGCCTATGAAAAAAATGTATTTTTTTGGATATTTAGTAGCTTAGCTTTTTTAAGGTTATTTTTGGCTTCCTGGGGCTCAAAATCCTATAATAATCGTCTAGCTGGACTGACATGATCTAAAAAATTCCAGCAGTTCATGATTCACATGTTACCTCAATTAAAGACTCGACAATTATTCCAAAAAGTAGCATCGACACAATAATCATCCTTTACATCACAAGTGCGAATTGTAAAGCCATAAACAACCCGGTAAAGTCACATTAAAACCTGCTATTTTATGGCCCCATAAAGATATTATTTGCCGCGATGCGTTTATTGAACGCACTCAATGTCGTAAACATCGTGTTTTATGTGTCGGCGACTGTACTGACAAATTGGGCAGAAGAATGTACTTCATTTGGTTCATATAAAAAAGTATATACGTAGTTTAGTTTATATATTTTAGTCCAAGTGACCAAAAACTACCATCGTCTTTCTATGGATAGGTATATATTAGGAAAAAACCTGTATCGAATCGGAAAACTCTCAATTGTCCTTAATAGAGGCTTTTATAATTAAGCAAATTTTGTGACGATAGAGCGACTTTTCCACCTATAATTTATCGGAGGCCTTCGAGCAGCACAAACTTACATTCAAATCAAACTAGGTAAAATTCCGATAAATGTCACAAATGTAGCATTGCCATACAAATCTTCCTTGATGGTATAAATATATAAATATAATAAAATAAATATATATTAAATATATATTGAATATTATAAATGCGAAAGTTTGTGTGTAAGTATGTAAATATATGAGCAGGTAAGTATGTAAGTGTGTTTGTTCCCGTTCAACTCTGTAACTCCTGAATTTGGATGAAAGTTGGTATGGAAGTAGGTTATTCCCTGGATTAACACATAAGCTACTTTTTATCCGAAAAGTTTAATCGTTTCTGTAGAATAACGGATGAAACCGCGGGGCGCAGCTAGTGTATATATATATATGTCAGGTAGTAGAATCATCAAACTTGTCTGTCACTCGATTTGGGAGCTCAAACCCTCTCATTCGATTAGCGCTGTACTATACACTATGGTGACTACAAACACCGAAGACTATCGATTCCTTCAATCTGCAATCTGTAGTCAATCAGTAGCAAAAAATAGAGTTGGAAGAAAAAAACCTATTAAAATATAACTACAATGTAAACAAGATAAGATGTTAAATTTCTTTATGCTCAATAATTTTGCACAACCTTCATTGCATGAGTATAAGAATATACAAACCTAAATGGAAATATCAGAAACTCGATAAATCTATAAACATTCCTTGATTGATATTCTCTAGCATTACACGTGTCAGGAAACTTCAACGTCTAAACTGAAAAGTCGAGCAATATATGTAAGGTTTAATGAAATTTCCAAATAATCCACAACTTACAACACTAAAACGCAACATTGTATCAAAAACAACGACAAAAACCCTCGGTTAGTCCTTGTTTGTATCGTCACAGAGCTTAGATTCGACGAGCTTGGCGACTTTGTAGAGCGTCTGTCTTAGAAGCAGAAGGTCGCTAGTTCCATTCCCGGCCGGGAAGTGTTTGTATGATGAATTATTATTATTAAAATAAAATAAAATAAAATAAAACTAAAATATATGATACATAAACTTGCTTTTGGTCTGGATGTTTGACTTTAAAAAAAAGTATAACTATCCAGGCGAGTAACTTTCTTACTTAAAATTAGCGGGTGAAACTGCGGAATATAACTAGTATTCAGATATTACAGATAACAATAAAGCAAACACGTTCATACTAGTTCGCTACATAAACAATAAGGTGGGCCGCAAACAGAATATCTCGAAACAAAATTACGTATTCACGTCAAGAGAGAAAACTTACGGAAAAACTAAAATAAACATCTACGAATATATCTCGGGATATGATACTTGCCAACTTTTACATCGCTTTTGCTTCGCAACTGAGAATTTTAACCTTCCTAAATGACTGTGTCAAGTATTGGTTTGAGAGTGTTAGATATTGATACACACAAGATTTGTCTTATGTGTCTTGGTGAATTGGGAATTGGTGAAATTACACAAAATATTTATGATTATCATTTAATAATTAGTATATTTTTTACTGTTCATTAAATACAGTTAGTCGTGTGATTAGACAAGTAAAATTTAGTATTAGACAGGCTTGCGCCCAGAAGCAGTCCCATTAAAAAGCTGCCTAAGAGTTGTTGTGGATTTCTTACGAAACGTCTACGTTTAGTTTAGTGATTGTGCACCTGCCTAACAATAAAATATATAATTTTATATTATTAAATTTGTAGGAAGATTTTTTTTTTTTTTTTATTTCAGAGACGTTTCATGTCCCGCTTTTTATTTGTTAATGTAACATAGACGCAAACAAGAGCTGAGAAACCCAGGGAAAAACTAAAATGAAAGTCTATGACTTTTGACTCCCATCGTATTTTGTATATGTATGGGTGTAAGCGCGCGCTAGCTCCCAACTAGCATACAAATATGGACAAACGAGGACAAAAAAGGAAACATAGTGTGTGCTGAAAAGGAACGTTGCAGTTGTGAAGGTTGACACAAAGAACAAATGTCTTTAGTGCACACGTGCAGACAAATCGTAATGTAGAGAGAATGATAAAAAGGGTAGATTCAAGACATGGTTTTGAATCTTTTCAATTTTCTAAATTTTGAATTGAAAAATATCTCTGGTATGCTATCTTAACTGTACTAATAAAAGATACACTGTATTGTATAAATGAGGAATCTGTCTGTTTTTACTGCCAGTTATGGGGAGGCTAGTCGGGACCACAGAAAAAAAGCCACTGCGTTCTCTTTCCAGAGGTCGGGGCGTTAAAATTAATTAATTGTTTTCGCGAGTTCCCCAGTGTCAAAATACTCCATAACATGTATCCATCTCCACGTAAAAATCACATTATAATCTTTTCAAACATTCAGACGTGATTAAATGCTCAAACTTTTTATAAATTTACAATATCACAAGTAAGTCTTTATGGAGTCCTTTGCTAAGATCATACCATTGTTAGTACGAGCTTAGCTACTCATACCGTTTGTATTGAGCATCTAGAGGAGTGGAATGGGACGAATTTATCGGCCCATTACGAGCAAACTCGGCAGCATTCATGTGTCACTGTAGCTTGGTGTATACTTGCATTCTTAGAAATATGGAGTACATTCTAAAAATAGTAATGTTTTTTTAGTAATTCAAATTAATCGTAATTTCGTAATTTTACGTTATGTCTTAATATGAGATCCGGTCTGCGTTCTTATCCTCTAACTTTGAAACGTTTGTGATCCTGATTACGAGAGCATGCCATCTCGCTCGTATCAACCTAGTCGCATTATGCGCAGTCCCGCTCGCGCAACTCTCGCTATCGCTTTCAGAGTTCCGGGATAAGCCCATTGTTCATTCATATAAATTTGTACATCAGTTTTATCGTAGTTATCAGGAAGAATAAGCAGCCAAAATAATTTTTACAGTCGAGACTTGTTTTCAAAGGTAATTCGTTTTTGTCGATTTTTTTTTCCAGGCAATCTTTTATAAAATCCGTTATTGGTACTGTAAGCTGATCAAAATGAGTCCAAACTCCATCCATCTACTGCTAGTTACTGAGAAATTATGTCTCCATCATCAGATCAGCTCGCTGTCATAATATTGTATTGTCATCGGATCTTGACAGTCAAGCAAAATTTCAACTCACTTAACAAGGGGAAGTGGTCTAAAATTGAGTTGCAAGATTTGACCATAACGCACATACATTACATTACATTAAATTATCAGCCAGAAGATGCCCACTAACATAGACCTCCCCCGAGCGCCACATTGACCGACAATGTGCCTCTTGCATCCACCAGCGATACATAAATACATTCCAAGTTAATTCAAAAAATTGTTAAATGATAATGAAAACCTGCTTAAGCGACTTACCATCACTGATTTGTCTGTCTAAACTATGCCAGTGTCTAGTGGTAGTATTAGTCACTCTACGCTAAATTAAAAATATATGTTATTATTGGCTTACATGAAAGTACGTCGTGTTATTATAAATAATACGACGTATTTAAACGTAGTATGGAATTAATGGTCCAAAAATTATTGTCAATTCATCCCATAACTCAATTCACCAACAAAATTCATACGTCAACCGTATTCGCACCTCGGGTACACCTGCGTCGGTCACTTCCGGTGGGGATTTTCCATTTCCCCCTCCACGACTTACTTCCGGCGGAGCGAATAGATCTTGCAGAGTTGAGTAATTATTTTTCGTATTGATTTTTGTTACAATTTGACTGCTTTAATAGTATTAGGATTTTGAATAGATTTGTTGTCAAAAAACTTTTGTATTTATCTTTCTAAAATCTACAGATTTGCAATTAATTTCAAGGCATAGGAAGTTTAATAAGAGAGTTTAATAAGTTTAATATTAGGATAATGTTTGTTTATTAATCTTAAACATAAAGAAAACCAACTCTTAAGAGAAGGCTCGATGTTCATAGACTTAACAATAAGAACATTGCAACATCATTTCCTCAGACTAATAAAGCTTTAAAAGAACCTTTCCGCAATAAATACGAAACTGAGTGAAAACGCAACTAGTTATGTTTACATAAGCACTCGCTTTGCCTCTCGAATTCACCGGTCCGCGGATCACGAAATTCCATAGTTCTCTTCTACGTTATTTGTAAAAATAAAATTCAAAGTTGTGTTTTAGAAGGAAGAACATATATAACCACAAATATATCTACGCATAAGTTCAAGACGAAGTTTTTTTCAGTTTAAGGTAATAAATGGTCAAAAAAACAAAAAAGTTTCGTATTTAAAATTTAGCTAGTATTTCGGGTGTAGAATTTGCATTTTAATGGGTATCCACGCGTTGGTAACAAGTTTATCTAATAGCCGTGAAATAAGGGGCGCGGCGACGCTTCGTCACGGATCCTGGTCAGCGCTGGAACAGTCTGCTGTCATGGAGACCAAGACAATCACTGTGATAGAGATTTTTAACAAGAGAACAATTAAAAGTACCCTATTTTTTTTTCCGGATAAGTTGAAAGGAAGAAAATGCCAAAAACAACTTTTGTATATCAGCCTTTTAGTAATTTTGGTGTATGACGCAGTGAAGAGTAGAAATCTGATGCAAAAACTATTTTTATGACTTTTTAATTTGGTATTTTATCTGTGTCACTAAATAAGTGTAGTTTTTTTTTTGTGTTCGATCGAGCTCGCTGGTGAAGGGATTTCATCGCGCAGCAAATGCTGATTGGATTTTTGATGATGACACAGATTTCGAATTGTCTTCTTTGACTAAGTGTTAATCGGACATACGATAATACGCACCGCATAGTAAGTGCAAGTTGCCTCTCTTGAGAGAAAATACATTTTGCGACTTTCCTTTCCAGTAAATTTTCCTGTGGACAATAAAAATGAATGCATTGCGACACACTAATATCCAGACATAGAACAGATGCAATGCAGAAGTCATTGAAGATATCAATCGCTATTAATTTTCACAATATTTACTGTCTAAAACAAAGGCTTTTAAATAACTTGAACTTTGCTTGTTGAACCATTTAAGTATCTATGAACAAGCTAGTCCATTAGTCCAAAACAAAACCTTACCCCGAACAAAACCAGGGTAACCCGGGTAGAAATATCTTGTAGGTCGTTTTTCAAACAGGTCGGGTTATGCACTTATCTTATGCGTCGGCACGCCTTGCAATATGCCAAGATAGCGGCAGACAGCTTTATGTGGCGACGACATGTAGATCATGAGAGTGTACAGATGTGAAAACTGTTAATAATTATACATTAAATATAAAAATGCCTTGCATACCATCATCATCATCAGCCATAAGACGTCCACTGCTGAACATAGGCCTCCCCCTTAGAGCGCCACACCGACCGACAACGGGCCACTTGCATCCACCGTTTGCCCGCGACTTTCACAATGTCGTCGGTCCTTGCATACAGTACATCCTAACTAATATTATAAATGCGAAAGTAACTCTGTCTCTGTATTTATCTGTCTAGGTGTCTGTCGCACGCGAACGAAGTCGCGTGCAACAGCTAGTAGTATTATAAAAACAGTTGTACTTGCCTAACTCTCATAGTCTTTTTTCTTCACCTAGAGCCTTCAACACCGAGAGCACTGTTATTTGAGTCAAAAAAAGGTTACCTATCTACTTCTAACTAAAAATATTTGTCTTAAATGTATTAAGATAATTTTAACTTTTCGACAGCTAGCATATAACCCCGCCCAAGCCGTAATTCGCCAAATGTGCCACCTATGAAATTGGTATATTTACCAAATTTGATATCTGTCAAAAAATTTGAGCTGCCCGATTATAGTAGTTTGATTCTATCCTACTGCTTCTGATATCCACTACATAAACCTACCTATATATTAACGAATTTGCTCAACCATAAAATGTGGGCCATGCAGTCGACACAACTCGTTTTACTTTTCCACGGTAATTTACTATCCCGACAATATATCACGCCCTCCGGATTCCGATCCAAAAATAGGTAAATATATTCTGCGACCCATCTACGGTCCGCCCTCTTTGCCGCAGCTTCCTTATATTCGGTATCATATTTCAGTGCCGATGCCACGGTTTGGATTAGCACAACACTGGTGGTACAATCTAGCACAATTTCCGGTAGATTTGCCTACTTTTTGGTACAATAGTATCTGCGCTTGCACGCTTTTGCTATCGGAAGTGGGGGTTTTTGAATTTAGAAGAATTTAAAGGTACTGTAACTGTACTGTACAAGACATTCTTTTAAGTCGCACCTTGATTTTATCAAAATTAAATGTGTTTGGAAGAAAATAGTAAGGGGTTGAAATGATTTGAATTTGAAGATGTAAGATAAGATTTAGATTTTAGATTAACTTATAAATATGTATGATGTTTTTTACAAGTTTGCATGGATTTTGGAATGCTTCAAAACATTGATAGGTGCTAGAACTAACGCAAAAATAAATATAATATAATAAAATAAAATAAATAAATAAATAAAATGATTTCAAGAAACCTTCCAAACTTAGTTACTTACTACTTACTTAGTACATTTTGGCGATATTTTTAAGTTTTTGATTTTTGGAATGTTTTTACTAAAGGTTGTAGACCAAAAGGTGTTTCACCATTCACTGTTTTTTTTATCGGGCCAATGCCTTTATTAACTAAACAAAATATACACAAACTACAACTACCTACACTACTTAGCATTCTATATAAAAAAAATAACAGTGAGATAATCTGAGAATAATCTAAAATGACATTTGCTAAATTTATCGAAACCATAAACAAAGATTTACTTTAATCTGTGCCATAAACAAAATTCCATGACTCAAAGAACGTACAAAGGCTAATTGTAAATCTAAAAATAAACAGAAATATCTAAAAACCATTTAGAACTTCGTCGTAGTACAAACATACTTATTTTCTTTGTAAATTAAATATTTTTTTACGAAAATGTGTTGCGATAACGTTCCAAGAGTCTTGTACGCTTTATGAACAGTGAATGCAATAAAGAAATTACATATAAATAAGTACCCACCCACTTGCATTCACGTGTGGTCACAAGACTGGATCGGGTGGATGCGAAAGTGGTATTTATAAAGCTTGTAGTCCAGTTTAGTCAATCACAAAGAATTGTATATTTAACCTTGAGTTTCTTCGTCATATGCGAATGTGTTACGCATCTTTTGTTAACGATACCAGAAATTGCAAAACTTTTAAAATCCTACAAAAAGTTATATCTGTCATAAGTTTAATTTCCTGATTATGGTATATCACGGGTATTCGAGAAAAAGCGTCGCTTTCGGTCATATCTTTGGACTGTGGACAAAAACCCTAAAGCCATCTCAATTCGCTTATTTGTTTTTGCTCAAGAGAGTATCCAATATGGCGACAATAATCCGCAACAAAAGCTTGTCACCGAGACGGCGCTCGCGCCTCTCACGTGACGTGTATTTTCTGTTTTATTTAAATAAGTCTTAGGTTTTGTTTCATCATAACAAATAAATTTCATAGAAGTAAATGGAGATTAGAAGTAAATAGAGACGTAGATTCGTAGAAATAAAACAAATGGAGCTTAATTACCCCGCGGCTTTACTATGGCCCTGTTTATTCGAGATCATTTTCTGGTAATATTTTTAGTACCTTTTTTTTAAGCTTTCAGAAGTGTCAGACTTAATTAGAACGCTTTGTCTATAATTCTAAGTCTTTTTTTTTCTACGTTTAAAATTTAAATAAAGTATTTCTATAGCGTTTATATGTAAGTACAAAAAAAAACCAATCAATCTTGTTGAAAACAAACTGACTGCGAGTAAAAAGAACAATACAATCTATGGACTTTTGACTTCCTACACATATCGTTTGCAAGTAAAGTAGGAGGAAAGGGTGGGTTGCGGGGACATATACGTGTATAACCAATAAAAGTGTATTTTGACAGTTGCGGTTTACGCTTCTATTGCTCTTAGTGTGGAATCTATTCTGTGTGAAAAAGTAACAAATTATATTTAAAGTTATACCATATTTTTTCCTCATTATACCTTCACAAGCTTAATGTTTATACCTACCAAAAATCAGAATCTAATTAATATTGTGGAAAGGCTTTTAGGCCATTCAAAGTCGTCTAAAACGGCTTTTAACTACTGTTCTAAACAAAGAATACAGATAAAGAAACTTCTAGAGCTCTATAAATCAACCTCAATGAATTACAGTGACATGACAGAGTTTATTTATAATCACCATCACAAAGCTTTTTAAATACTCAACCCCCTCAAACTTTTTTACGATTCTCTTGACATAAAACAGATGTTCCAAAACAAATAGTGCGTAAGTGCCTACACTGATATTACAAAGGGATGGTATTTCTGTTTTTATTTTTAATCTTTGTCGATACCACTTTGATGCTTTAGAGCTTTCAAGCTTTGAACTCTTTGATACAACAGATCACTGAAATTAAATTAAGCAAGAATAAAAACGATGGGCTATTACTAATGCATACGAATAAACAACATTGATGAAAAAATAATAAAAATATTCACATTTTTGCAAGAAAGATAACTTAGAACTGCAGGCCTTTAGTGGCGTCCACCGTTATCTCGCTCGCGCATTGATTATTTAATATCTATCTAAATATTATATCCAAATGGGATACTCATATTATTGGTTCTGGTTATGATAAAGATTTCAAATGTTTTAAATAATATTTCGTTTGTACATGTTTTTGAATGAATGTTGGAAAAATGAAAAAAATAATGTTATTTTTAGATCTCTTCCATATTAAAAAAGCTATCAGAAAGAAAGATTCTTTAAAATATTTCTGATGTTATGCTATATAGATAGACAGTTCTTGAAAAGCCGTGGGTGACACTCTATCGACAAAAACTTGCAAATGTGCGAGTGAGACAGCTGTGGCATGACCCCATAAGATAAGTAAAGGTAAAGAATAATAACCGAGCGTCTGTAAAAGATGGCCTTTAATAATAAGAAGAAGGAAAGGTAGGGGTTTCTCTTTGAAGACAATTCAAGGCTTAAGAAAAACTGCTAAGGCATTTACTAAGAAAAACTAATCATTTTTCTTTAGCTTACAAATATCCAACAAGCATTTGCTTAATTATAAAATTAGTAATGCGATAGTTACTGATTTACTAAATACCCTGTGTTAATTTGAGTAACTGCAAAACTATACGCAGCTAGAAAAACACACACTGTTTACTTAGGTTTGAAAACCACATGTTTGAACATGTGGTCACATGGTACAAGAGATGGGATAAAAGTTTCAAATAATTCCAATAGCATCACATTTCAGATATTTTTAAGTTATAAAAATATAATATTAACAAAAAAAAACGAACCATTTATTTAAATTTGCTTTGTCATAGTCATTTAACTATCATAATCGAGATTATCTTGGCCCCACTCGTGACATACGTATCATTGAGAAGTTCCGGTGGCCATCTGTGGTCTCATTTATCAGTTCCACTTCACCAAATGCTACTTTCTGAATGCAAATGCTTAACTTGTTGATGAAAATACCAAAATCGCATCTTGTATGCCTATATCCTATATCCTCAGTTCCCTCAATTCCTCATGGATCCCATTATCAGAATCTATGGCGGAGTCCTGAGGTAACAAACATCTAAAAAAAACTTTCAATTGAATTGAGAACGTCTTGTTTTGGAAGTCAGTTAAAAATTAAGAGAACGAAGAAATGACCGATGAAGATGAAAGGTTATTGAGTGGCGACCACGAGCTGGAAGACGCAGCGTATGTAGATCTACCATTATGTTGACTGACGATATTTTGAAACACACTTTCGAAATTATTATTTTTGTTGTTTTTGCAACCGTTGGATCTGCATCAGCCTTTTAATGGGGCCATATCCATGGGCCATATCCACCACGTTGGCCCAGTGCGGGTTGGCGGATTGAATTGGATCCGGTGGATGCATGTTGCAAATTGTCGTCCAATGTGGTGGTCTATGGGGGTGACATTTGTTCGGCAGTGGACGTCTTTAGGCTGTTGATGATAACGGTAATGAAGAAACGGAGAAATATTTCACTGTTAATACCTAGGTTTAAAAAAGAAAACACGTTTGCAATAAAATGACTCATTAGGACGAACGCAATGATAAGCTTAACTATATAGTAAACTCATTATCATCAGCAAAAACAATAAATCAACAAGCTTTGGGATAGACGAACTTACAGACAACTTGAAAGATTCTGAAATTATACCAACAGGCATTCAGGCGCTGAAACTTCACCATAATGATACCTATCACTATTTTCGTAAAGAACACTTAAACGAATGCACTTTCAATTAAATCCAGCACGCAAGCTCCTACACTATAACGTGCTTGCCCACTGACTCACTTCCCCCAAGGTCGACAGCGAGATTGAAGATAACCAGATCTCGCGTCCAATTTAATAATAACATCTAAAGCTATGGATTTTATTACTTATCGCTACTTAATATATGTATGATATTTGGATAGGTTAGTTACAAGGATGAATGAGCAGAGTATTTTTAAATACGTTCCGGTTAATCTTAGGTTGGGCGACCACGATTAAGGCTCGAACGTATTATTGATTTTCTGGCCAATGTTTGTTTGTTCAAGAACGACAATAAAAATAATGGCATTCCAAGCAGCAGGTCGCTCAGCTCTGACTGTATCATAAAGTAAATTTACATTGATAATTAAATAAAAACTGAACGACGCAGAACCTCAACACCTCACATCCCAACTATGGCACAAAAACACAAACGCCATGAAATGAGCCGTGTTATAGAAAAAGTGTACATTTTGCACGTTACAAAACGTATAAAGAGGCTAGTATTTTTTTTCAATTACAACTATGATGTATCAGTTAAATTGGTAAGCGCAATGGTCCTTTATCACCCAGCTGTAGCTGATCCATCTCTATCTCTATAGTATTGTTTCCTAGAGCTGTAGTTACCTATTAGTACACACGTAGGTACGCTAAGCTTAATTAGCC
This sequence comes from Apocheima hispidaria, assembly GCA_947579745.1. NCBI lineage: Eukaryota > Metazoa > Arthropoda > Insecta > Lepidoptera > Geometridae > Apocheima > Apocheima hispidaria. Next base: position 16,066,307 of record OX388150.1, on the reverse strand, counting down.
ATTCGTCATCAATATCATCATCATCAGCCGGAAGACGTCCACTGCTGAACAAAGGCCTCCCCCTTAGACCGCCACGCCGGCCGACAACTTGCCACTTGCATCCACCGCTTGCCCGCGACATTCACAATCGTCGTCAAATGTCGTCGGTCTACCTTACCATTCATTGATTAGCCATTCAGTACACTAATAGTTCACTAGCTAGTTAGTTTAATAAGTATTATCTCAAAAACATACTTTGAAAACTCTTCGTAATTTACTCTGACAATCCAAGTCTGACCTCAGCCGTCCCATCACCGGACAACAGTACCCTATCAAGTTGCGTTTAGTTATTCCACATCCGTACTGTAAGCGATACCGACTGTCAAATCGTGATGTGTAGACATACCTACAACTTTATTTTATTTTTATATTTTGGTGTTGAAATCCGTCGTGTATTTTTTGTAGGCCAACTTGACCACTCTCTTTTGTGCTTGTATCAAGTAACGAGAAAAGCAAAATATGTTTGTGATGGTAAACGTGTTTGTAGGTACTCTGAAATATACTGAGTGTTCGATTAGACGATGTACATGTTCTAGAACATCATTGTTCTCAAGATTGTGAACAACTTTTACTATGGGACCAACCACGAAAAAAAAAAATACTGCTGTTCCTCTCATCTCGACAATTTAGAATGACATTTTTCTATGGAAAAACTGTTTTTTCCGAAATTCAGGAGTTGATCCCATACCTAGTAAAACTTGGTATGGGTAATATCCTGAGATTATGTCCGTCGCCTAACCGACCACGCAATAAATGCCTACGTGGCACTGCCTTGGTCGAGCTACGGCTGTAGTGGAGCGGCTGAAGCGTAGTGTAGTGAATCCACTTTGAACTATTTTGATGTCCTAGCGAGACGTTGAAAAAATTCATACAAAAGTTTCACAATAATTTAAAGTTAAGGCATTTTCAACATCTCTGACATAAATCAAGAATGCACAGTATAGTTGTCACCAAAACTGCAATACTGAAAATGTAAGATTTAAATAAATAAATAAGTACACATATTCAAAAGTATCTGACCAAAATAAAACCTTACTGCTTGGTGTCGCGATAAATTGATCTTGGCCTCCAACTATACAAGACATTTCCCACAAAACTGTTTGATCTCATCCTTCGTGTTCGATCAGGTAGCTAAAGCTGCGTATAAAATATTTACGCCATAGTTTTTGAAGAGTTTGTTATAAAATACACGAGCTTGGAGCATTTTTTCCCGATAACCGTCAATAGCTTCTGTCATCGGCTGTACCATCACATAAACCGTCGCTCGAAAACACAAGAGTATCGGTTACGTTATCAACTTATTTTCGGACAAAAAATCGGGTCGCGCACGCATCGGCGACTCCACACAATGACGCGCGTCAGATGGTTATCGAAAAATGCACTTTGACTGGCTTCATTAAAGTTCGGTGAAAGTCAGTGTTGGAACTACTGGAGGAAATAGATCAAAATCTCTTGTGGTGATGGATGAAAGTTTCAATGTATTTAACTTTAAGTGAGGTCATATTGGATGAGTTTTAACATGGCCTTAACATTCAGACATTAGAGTTAGGTATCCCTAACACTATTATAGGCCTAGAAATAGATAACTTGCTTTTAGGGTTCCGTGCCTCGAAAGGAAAAAAGGAATCCTTATGAGATTACTTCGTAGTCCGTCTGTCTGTCTGTCAAGATTCTTATTCTCAGGAAAGTGAAGAAGTATCAAGTTGAAAGAAATATGAAATACTTAGGTCTACAGTGCCTTGGAGTTGTAAAAAAATCAAGCTTTTAAGTCAACGCGATAAAAACATACGGCCACTTACGCTGCATATTTTGACGCTCGCTAGTAAATCAAAACCTACTTCCCGTTGGTCTAGAATCATGAAATTTGGCAAGAAGCAAGGTCTTACAGCACAAGTAAATGAATAAATCGGAAAATCAATAATTTGTTATGTTTAATAAATACATATTTTTACTTTACATTATTACAAACATACATTTTATTTTAACACTGTTTTTTTTTTATGATAGTCAAGTTAAATTGTGTATTTTATTCCGACTACAGTCAAATATAGTGGTGCAAAACAAGACGAGGTTGTGCGCGCGTCACGCTTACAGCATTCCTTGAAAAAGATCACCGGATGTGGTTGAAACCATAGCCGGAATAACCGACTCAATACAAGTGAGTATTCCCATTGTATTATAAAAAAATGTGTCAACACCACGTAAGTAGTAAGACTTAAATTTGTAGTTGGAGAATTGACTGTGACGTGTAACGATGTATTTATTCCACGATCATATTTTCAACTACAAAGTTAAGTTTGTTCTTCAATTCGACTCATCTTTTCGTTACATCAATGTTACATGATTTTATAGTTATGTAAAATGATAAATAATGTAAAAAATATTAAAGTACCTTGAAATATGGCTTCGAAAAATTCAATAAAATCAATATGAAAGATAGTAAAAGTCGCAAAGCTGCTTGGGGCCGAGTAATAAATAATTTCTGGAGGGCGCACTCCACTAAAGCGTCTTATTTCGCCACATTTCAAAATTAGCAAGCGATATTCGTCGATATGGCGCTCGTAAAGGCGGCGGACGATCGTATCCGACAGTAAAATCGCACGGGATTTATGTTTTCTAGTAAAATTTTATATTATTTTCGGCATCTGAGATATCGACGACGCGAGCGGAATGTCGAGGTGGCGATGTTTATCATCTAACAATTACGGACCTTTTAATTTAATTTGGCAACTTTTAGACAAAGCTGCATGCTCTCTCTCTCTCTCCCTCTCTTCGTCTCTATCCCACCCATCCTCTATCCTCTGTCTCTTCACAAAAATACTCACCCTTAGTCTACTCTGTTGTTTGCATATTATACAGAGTATAGTCTTCAGGCCGCCTAAATGAATGAATTAATATGCTTTATTGTCATGTTATAGTTGCATTCATAACAATTACAAAATATAAAAAAGTTAAGAATGCTTCCATTAAGGACTCGTCAACTTGCTACAATTTTTCACAATATTATTTATATTATTGTATATTTATTATTTATATTAGGCATTTGGTGTGCCCAGGTGGTAAAGACTTTCGACATGGGTTTTATGACTATAAGATTTATTTTAGTTATATAAACTTACAGAAGCCTTGTCATAAAATAAAATCACCATTAATGCTTTATACATAACGGTAAATGCGTACTTACTCAAAATAAATTCCGGGAAAAGAATTTTCGGAATAAAAATAATACCATGCTTTCACGGAAATTTAGTTACATTTGCTTCAGTCAAAATTAATTTCCTCCTTTGGTTTCTCGGAATGAAAATATTATTTTGTGGAAGTACAGCGGAAAGTGTCTTCATGAAACAAAGTAAATGTTCGTTTCCCACCAGTGGAATAAAATGCCAGGAACCTGGGTCGATTCAGTTTTGATAGATTTAATCTAGGGATGTTCAAGTGCAGAGCACATCGTAGCTAGCCAACAAGCGAGTCGGTGATCAAGCCACAGATATTATCTGTGTCGAGAGTGGAATTATACGCCATAAAAAAGATTATTACCTAAAACTTGATCAGCCCATTGGTAATCTATCTAGTTCAAGTAAATACTTTCCAGGATGCTTTGTCGCAGTCCCCGCAACCTGCACTGTCCTCCGACTTCGTGCGTTTTTGTCAGAACAACAATCTTGTGATGCGGTATCTATATATAAACTGGGGAAACTCATAAATGTTATACACTTACAAACTTACATAGACTCCAACAATATTACTTTCCTTATTGGGTAGTCGGGTAAAGCTCAAAGCTGAACAGAAACATCATTCGTAACCCTTTCCGGTAACCACAGGGGCCGAAATCTGCATCCGTATTTCCTTAAACTTTGCACCGGCGGAGTTGAAAGCAAAACTTTTAGTTTTCGACCGAACTTGGCTGCACATTTATTCGTCTCTCGTAAATACGGATTTTATTTATTAATTTGCTTGGTTGAACTATACAGAATTGTACTACATAACTTACCCGTGAATATTGTAGTATATATTAAATACTGGTTATAAAGGAGAAAATGTTTGTACAGACATTAGATGATTTGAATTTTTGAATTAAAATCGTATTTTATAATTATTTTATATTTCAAATAGATAATTCCGTTGATACAGGCTCTCTTACGGGCCCTAGTATACATTCATCTATGTACGGGCCTACTGATTTGGTATGCTCGGACCACAGATCACGCTTAGATTCCTCACTCGCGACGATCGAAGCACACCACGCGTCGGATAAAATACACCTATACAAATTTACTCTCATTGGACTCCAACTTTGATGAGTTTTGTTGGAACAAAGATCTCGTTATGCAGTATCTATTATAGTTATAGTCTGTGGCGAGGACCGCCTTTTAACTAACTAGAAAGATAGAGAAATGTATTTTTCTTTTATTCTCTCTCATTGGTCCGATGTTCGTGGTTTTCAGTTGTGTTAACATTCAAAACTGTTCAGTTTCAAGGAGCATCATAATTCTGTTAAGGCGACTAAACTTGACGCGTTGCAAACTAATTTTAAATGATTAGCGTTTTTAAATTTGGAATAACTTTTTTTTTTACTTTATCTGATAATCATTTTGAAAAGGTTCATAAAGAAAACTTAAAGACTTGTTATTGATCAAGATAAGATTTAATCTGGATAGATTAACTTTTTAAGTAACTCGACTTTGGTGTCAAAATCATAACTTTTGACAAGAAGCGTAAACAAAATAATTATCTAGATAGATAAAATCATTCAAACTTGATACGCAATATTAAACGTAATTTCTCCGAAAATAAAGTCCACATAACTTTCTCTTCACAACGATGATATAAATAGTAGACCAAAAAGGAAACAATCAATTTGAAAAGCTCCGTCTCTTTATAGCGTGAAAGTAAGAATGAGACAGCAACAGATGTAACTGATGCGATGTCATAGTTAATTAACGTCAGTTTAATGTTAAGGAGAGGTTGTTAGTGCGTGTTTTTTTTTTAATCTTAATTTTCCTTCATTTTTAAAAAAGCGATGTCGAAACGTGCACACAGAAAAATTACTTAAAGATAAATTATGAAATTGACTAAATTCAAAAATGTAGTTTGTATAATATAAGGCTGTTTGTACACACTGTACATACACAAAACTGTGGATTAAGGCCAAAAAATTGTCACAATCATTGTACTCATCACAGTGAATAACTTTAACTATGGGACCAATTCTGAAATCGCATAATGATTTTTTAATAAAGCTTAACTAATAAAACCTGGTGGCCTTCCCCTTAACACTGAAGGCTTCTTCACACGGGTGCATTTTAACAAGGGGATCATTATCGCGAGTTCTTACTAAAATGGCTTTAATTGAGGCCACATGTAGCCCAATATCGGATAAATCAGAGATCACAGATTGTGCGCTGGAGCCGCGCTTCTTGTGGTACCTAAATCATTTATAATTGACTAGTTGTTACGCGCGACTTCGTTCGCGTGGACCTACAAAAAAGTAGCCTATGTACGTCTCCTGCCCTTAAGCTATATCTATGCAAAAAAACAGCTCGATCAGTCCAGCCGCTTAGCTGTGATAACGCGAAAAACACCCAGAAAGAGAGACAGAGTTACATTCGCATTTATAATTATAGTTAGGATTATTAAATGCTTTCAAAATAATACAAAACCAATTAAGTACATAATTTATTTTATAAAATTCTTTTAAAATAATAATACAATCATAGTATATTACTTATATAAAAAATAAATTATTTTTTCTATTTCTATTATTAAATAAGAAAATATAAATACATAACATTTTGTTTTAAAACATATTATTTAAAAATACTTTTGTAAAACTTAAGTAAAAAAAAATTTATTACCAACAAAACTTAAGGCAATCAATGTTCAATGTTACAGTTAGCACTAACATGAGGCATAGTCAAAACGCCTAGCCTGTCGACCGCAAAAAGTTAACAGAACTGTAGTAAGGACCTGAATGACAAGTTTAGAACAACGACGTATAACATTATTAAAGGGTAACATAAAAACAACCGGAAAATAGCTCTTTATTATAAACAACAACAGTTTTTGTCACAGTCAATTACCGAGTGTGTTAATACGCAACAAAAACAAAAAAGTGTTAAATCGAAAAATGTGTTATATGGGGTGTGAACTGTGAATGGCATTAATTGGTGTGACTTCGTTGTTTAATCCTAATTAGTGATCTTATGGTGAGAGACATTTTAATGCCATGGGCTGATTATAAAAATATCGACATTATTTTTGTCGCTGTCTATAATATTTGTATCTGAATGAGAGAAGATAGCAGACTGATGTTAGAAATTTATACCCTGATGATAATCAATTCGCTCTTATAATATAAGTACATATTGATTAGCAACAACTCGGAAATCCTGGGTATCCTGGGATATAGATTTTTAATGTACTCCGACTACGCGTCGTTTCCTACGCATATCAGGGAGTAACTGATACACCGCCGACGCCGCAAAATTCAAACGTAACATATTTAAAACCGAAATTTTATGAATAATTATTGAGTGAAGAATTTGTTCGTATGATCAGCTTCGTGTTATTGCAGACGCAACTAGTAAAAATAATCTAAAGTTATTTTTCCTTACAAAATAATAATTTTATTATTATAAATTATTACTGGGAGATGCAGCATAGGTAGACCTCCCACTACCCAATACTAGGTGGACCAATGCCATTGTGAGAGTCAGCGGCAACCGGTGGACAAATGGCAAATTGTCGTTCTGTGTGGCAGTATAAGGTCTTAGAGAGAGGCCTTGTTCTGCGATGGACGTCTCCTGGCTCATACCCGGCTGCTCAACGAGGAGGGTAACTTCTTTTTTTTTTTAAATTACTTGTTATTTTTAAAATTTCTTTTTCAATTATGACTCTCTCGTAAACTGCTCGTAAAACAACGGAAATACACGTCCTTCGGACATTCAACTATAATTCAGAAACAACTTTCAACATTTTTTACAAAAATGAAACATACATGCTAATCAAACAAGAAATAAAATTAACAAAGCATGTTGTAAAATTATGTAGTAAACCACAGATAAAGTTAAATTTAAAAGTATCGAAATAAAAGTCATTAAAATCCAAAGTCGCTAACAAGTAAAGCTCAAATTGATTCATTTTTGTTAAAATGCGTAACGTAAATCTTTGTACATTTAAATGGAAAAGCCTGTGATGCGAATTACAAAAATGCATATTAATATTATTTCACAATTAAATTAAATAATAATGTAGTAATAGGTAATAAATATTTCTTAATACTTTTAAATCTCTAAAAAGTGCAGTCAAATTTCGTGCATAATTTATATTTCAAACTTATTTCACCGATCAAAATACATTGCTATGATTTTTTCCTAATAAAATTGATTATTTTATAAGAAAAACATCTATTTTTTATTAAAATCATTGTCATAGTATTCAAATAAATATGCAATTAAAACATGTCTCTGAAATTCTTAAACTAATTCGAAAAAGAGCTCACAATTTATCATTATCAAATACTTGAACTGGGCTATTTAAACTAATGTATGTTGATGCAATGCAAGGCAATATATATAAAAACCTGAAGACAGACAGACTGGTGTCAAACCTTACTGTTACATAACTGACAATTTTAAATAAATCAAATGAGTAACACTTTTCTGTTCGATACTACCTTTCCAAAATTTACAACTCTTTATAATATTAACTGTGGTCCCGAACCTTAGATCTACGTCTATTAGGGTAAACCACTTTAATGGCCGCTCGTAAAGGTAATTGATGTATTACAATCCCCGAATTGGTGTGTCATTTTTATGGCCTGCACTGTCTTCGGGGTTTATGGTTTACGGTTGAAGACACATGAATAATTTGGAATTATGTAAACAAACATTCGTAAATTGTATCTTGAAATCAACATACATTTCGATAGATTGATTAATTTTCCTGATGCAAAGCACGGACATTGCCATTCAGCGGGATAATGCTGCCAGTGTTATGGGCACCTTTGCACCGGGTACAGATAGGGGAGGCTCATTTGATTTAAGATGTTATATTTTGACATTTTTTTTTTTTTTGTAAAAATGTATGTACCTGTTTGTAAAAAAAATATATATTCTAGCGAGTAAAATATATTAACTGCTTGTTTGAGCCGAACTGAGATTTCGCGACCCTTATATATTTACAATCGCCGGACCGATTCAGCCAATATTCAAGCGAATAAATAGTAACTTCATTGGAAGTTACTATTTATTCGCTGAATTCAATTTTACAATCCTCATCCTATCCTATTCCTAACTAATATAATAATTCAGAGGAACATAGCAGCAGTCGTATCAGGACTAATAAAGCTTCGAGGTATAAATTGACCACTTCGTCTCGAGGACAAAATATCGCTTGCGCGATTCAGATTGTAATGTAATGACATTACAACTGTCAGTCCATACAAAACGTCAATGTCAAATGCACAAAAATGCATCAGCGCCATCTAGCGAACTGTAGGAAGTAACTTTGTGTCTCTGTCTGGGTGTTTGTCGCGTTATCACGGCTAAACGGCTGAACGGATCTTGATAAAATTTGATAAGAAGTTATCACAAAGGACATAGAATACTACTTTCTTTTTTACTTTTTTTCTTTTTGAACGAAGCCGCGGGTACCTAACAACTAGTAAAAATATAATTTTTCTCTTCTTACAAGTAACTCTAACAAACGATTGACATACAAACGAGCATAATTTTGAAAGTAACGCAGTCCTAAACTAATTACAAAAATACGAAAATGTACCCTTATTTCTTATTCTTCGTCCTTGCAAACTCGGAGCAAAGGTTTTTTTTTTTAATTTGTCGCTTCATAAAAAATACGACAAATAGGTACTGCTTTAATGAATCTGTCATAAAAAGCTACGGACCGCTACTAATGAGGGTACGCTATTAAAAATATAATCAATTTGAGCCGGATAAGTGCTTAGTTTATAAGCAAATTGTTGTGAAAAAGTTTGGATTCGGTACTTCGTTAAAATTGTAAGTCTAGATAAAGGCATTTGTTCTCTCTACTTGTGTATTTGAATATTGGAAGAATTTAGAGAACAATTCCATCTATTCGAACATGTAGATAGATACATTATTATTTAAAGAAAGACTAAGCTTAAAAACTTAAGGTGCAAATTTTCGCACAGCGCGCCGAATTCAAATTTTCTTGCGTTTTTTGTCAATTACAATTTAATTATTTACTATGGTGAGTAGCAGTAATACATAATTTTGGGCCAATAAATAGGTTGTATCAAGAAATTACACAAATCAAAAAATCAAGATAGAAACTAGTATAAGTACACTTCTCACTAAACCTAAACCAACATCAAAAACAGGTTATTGAGATTCGTTACTTAACCAATATTATCTAGGTGATCATTTTAGCGGCAATTTCTTGACACAGTCTATTTATTGTCGCAAAATTGATTTTCATAAACCCATAAAACGACAAGATCTACGAGTTTGACAATCCGGAGATAATAAGGAATCTAACGACCCCTCACACCTCTTGTTAAGGCTATAGGAGGTAATAATTATATTGTATAGAAATATAAAAACATACAACACTCAAAATCACTGCCCTCCTTTTTGGGTAGTCGGGTAAAAAATAACTGTGTCCTCTATTTCTGCATGTTATCTTTCCAACCGACTTCAGAAAAAAAGAAAAAGATGAAAACCGGCTGCATGATATACACAACGAAATTTTTTTAACAAGGCGTTTTTAAAATGAAATTATGAAATTGGGTCCATGACAGAAAAAGTAAAGACACCTAGAATTATATGTCATAAGATAAAAATATACAGTCGCAGGCTTTTCTAAGCTGATGTTGAAATATTTGTAGTCTCTGACTGTTGACGTGTTTCCCGTTTTATTATAGTCTTTGTCCTGATTTGTTCATATATTATATATTTTTATCTGCTGAGTGACAAGATGAGCTGCTCACCTGATGTGAATCTTCACGCTACCTCACAACAGTTCAGAGCCACCGAGAATTTAGAACTTCAACAGTTCATTTAACAACTCGTCAACCCGAGGTATTAGACGCTTAATCTCTTTGTGCCTAGTAATTTCTCGCTTGAAGCATTACCCTTCAATCCGGAACACAGCAATGTTTGCACACTACTGGAACAGGCGGTCTCTGCAAAACAGTTAATATATATCTTGGTATTTTTGTGTTTCAATACAATATAACTAATTATTCATTATTTATTCTTAGAGGCAATTTATTTATTTCTTCCGGTTATGTCTGCATTATGCAACCTTTAATTTCCAATGTATACTCCCTATATTTATGACACGATGTAAGATTTACTTTTATTTCGACCTTTGAAAAGAATTGTTATTGTATTGTTTTCTATTGTGAGCCAACTGTGTTATTAACGGGATACATGGTGTCTTAAATACATATGCATGATACTTGTATGTCTTCAAAATATCACATCAGTAAACCTATTACAGATTATCAATCTTATATGAAGGGGTGAAGACTGAAAGTCAGACCGACGGTAAACGATGGTGACCGTTGGACCACAGTCATTGTTTGACGGAACAATGACTACGAAGAACGAGGAATTTGCCTTACGGAGAGCTCGACTATATTGTTAGAGAAAGGATAGTGAGGGCCAAGCAATGAGCGATTTAGTCAAAACGTTAAATTAAAGTAAATTTTATTTTGGTTATTAGGCTAGGCGTTTAATGCTACTACACTTAGTATCAGGTAAGTTGTGATTAAACGCTTAGTTGATAGAGTGGTCGGAAAGGTAAACACGCGTTGGAAGTGATCAGACTAGCACTAAAAAGTAATCTATCATCATAATTATGGTTTTCTAACGATATTTTCTTGCACTGGAATGTATGAAAATATCACCTGCGAATCATACCAAACCATCCCTTCTGTTCCTATGTCAACTAAAATTAAAATAATAGTGCAGAAAGAGCCAATGGAAGGCCGCGCTCCTATTATCTGCTTCCAATAGCTTGAAGAAAAAAGACATAAGAATATAAGTAGCCGAAAAAAGAAAAAGAAAAGGGAAAATCAATTTATTTTCATAGATAGCACCGGTACATACACACGGGTTACAAAAGTTTAGTAGTAGGAATATTTTACCATAACATCTCTATAATTTCTGAATAAAAGCTAGTAGGACCATAATTTAGTGGCCCAACAACTATCCGAAACGGATGTCTGAGGATATCCTCTTATTCAGATCTGAATAAAAGATTTTTCGAGAGTTCAGAAATTAGTCGGGATATTTCAAATTCTCTACGAAACTATGAAGGAGATTGCTGGAAATGAAATGCAGTTTTAATACTTTTAATCCCTATATCAGCCTTATATTACCAACTACTACCACCACCTGTTGGACAGATCGTTCCTTTGATTTTGCCAATTTCATCCAACAGCTGAAGATAATTTTTGGGGTTTTGGGTGTATGTTAGTACGTATGTTTGTGTGTTCGTATATAACTCTTTTAAGTCCGTCCTGTACGCTTAGTACGTTACTCAGAATACTAATAATCGTATCAGAGCATTGGGGCCAACCAAAAGCCTTTGTAGTCTTCATTTGGGGCATAACTTATGAAAAAACTTCCTAAATAACATAAAAAGAAGCCTTGTAGTCTCCTCTACTTATAATCTCGCAAGATTATCCTTAAGATGAATTCCCATGTGAAAAATCTTACCAAGTTAAAGCAGCCTTTCGTTTATCCTTCATTCTCGAGCTCCATAAAAAGGCCCCATCTTGGGCCAATAAAAATAACCGTTGGGCAAACAGCTTTACAAGTAACATTTTGCTAAAATGTAATGCCTATAATTAGGGACTGTTATGCTTTTCCTTGATTCGCTTTTCTCTCCTTTTTTGATAGAAAATTGGGTAGTTAGGCTGTAGCAACAGCGATGAGATGCCGATGTTGGGTAATTTGTGCTTTACATTTGAAAGTTCAGTGTCATCAGGATTTTTACGTTCTTGCTGGCTTACTTTCTTGTATAGATTAGTTATATAACAGTAACCTATATTGCCATTGGGACGTATGCGTTCTTGAGTGAAGTTTACTAATCAGGAAACAACTTTTGACTCGATACGCGCCTGTGAACGGTTGACTATTATTATTTTAATTTAGAGATGATCATTCTCTCCATAGATCCAAATAATATATATATATATATATATAACTATATATTATGCATATATAATACGAAAGAAACCAAGTTTTTCAGAGTCAGCAATCCCAATCCCCGAATTGTGTCACCCTCGAAAGGGTCAAAAAGAAAGTAATTAACGTCAATTTATAACAGCTTTACAGTTTCAGCAATTCCACTTATTTGTCGCGCCGACGTCGTGTCGGCTTACACCCGGCGATATTTTGAACGATGGATACTTAGACCCACAAGTCATGGGACTTGTTATTCGGTTTCTCTAGTCTTAAGCAACAAAATGAACACTTTAACCTTACCAAACGACTTCGATGTGCTCACTAGAATTGTGCAATATACATTAATTTAATCGCAATAATACTAAATTACTAGGTACCTATTTAAGTGCATAATTGTGAATGTTGGTTGTTGGATGACTGGGAGATTTAAATGTAGCTAAGATTCACATTCACATTTCTGCTAGTTAATTTACGTTCTGTAGATCCTCTCACTGCTTACGCTTTAACCTTTTTACTCCAGTTTTCCTGTGTTCTGTTAGTTTTGGCCCAGACAAGTCTAAATTACCATTAGGTATTTAAAAAACGCGAGAAACTCAAAAATTGCAGGTTAAATATAATGATACGCATGAAGTAAAGTACCAAACGTCAGTTCATTCCTCACACCAGAAGTTTATAGTCGAATGCGTAAATTTTATTGTGGTCGTTTCATGTCCCTTGATTCCGTGGTCCGACCTCTAAAGATGGCTGTAATGTTTTCAAGGCTTAATTTGTTTGAAGGGCCTCCCCCGGAATTGATGACGGGATTCCCTTGTTTACGATTTTAAGATGTCGGCTACTAGGGTTTATGTTATTTTAGTTACCAGTTAGTGATGTTTTGTTGGTACCTGAAACAAACAATTTGTAAATGAGTTGTTTTAAAAATAATAGGTAAAGCTACAAATATCATAAAGGCTATTTACAAACCTAGAAAAAAAAGTCAAACTAAACAGTACATTACACCACACTAACACTACACTAACAGTAGGGCTCGAGCTCTTTTTTGTTTCTATAGGTTTGTGTCTTGTCATCTTGCATAACATTAAGCTTTGATGTAGTCTAAGATGGAACACGCTTTCCTATAAGGTCAGTTTCCTCTAGATTTGATGACACCATATTGTACTTTTCGGGAACGAAAAGTTTAGTAAAGAGTTCCGCATCTTCGTTTTGCGTTTATACAACGTGGAATCGTTGGGCATGGTGTGGCATATTGTAGCAATTGTTACGTTCTCGAGGCACTTTGAATCAAGACTGCGATTCTGATTCAAATGATCTGTGGGCTTATCCCGTAAATCTGAAAGCTATAGCGAGAGTTGCGCGAGCGGGACCGCGCATAGCGGTACTAAGTTGGTACGATCGGGATGGCATGCTCTCGTAATCAGAATCACGAACGTTTAGAAGATAAAGGATAAGCTCGCTTATTATGTATGTGCACTAATCTGTAACCACAAACGGTATGCCTTTTTATGAAATTAGAATAGAACTGATTATGTTGGTATAATAGCTTTTTTACCAGCTTGTTAAGAAAGTGTTTCGTTTTCGGGTGCATGTGAGTAATACTATGTAAGTACGTACATATATTTGTCTGTTCGTATGTAACCTGCTATACCTTTATGAGAGCCAAAGTACAGTGTGGGATTTTTTTTATTCCGGTGCCTGGTAAAGGGTTAACGGCTTGACCGATTTTGGATTGCGAGGTGTCGTTTTTGTGTCTGGGTTATCATAGACTATATTTTGTTGTCGGTTTTTTTTTATTACAATGAATGATGAAACGGGCAAGTCGCTTGTTAAGCGTCACGCTTGCCGAGTGCCACCCAGAATTTTAAATTTTGACAGTCCATGCCCAGTAATTTTGCCGAAAACATGGCGTTTTTAACATTTCCTTATTTATTATGTATAAGATACTACAAAGCTCGAAGAATCCTGAGTGGCGACCAAGTACTGGAAGACGCGGCGTACGTAGGCTTCCCACTATATTGTCGTCCAGTTTGGTGCTCCAAGGCCCTTTGGTCAATGGACGTCTTCAGACTATTGATGAAGATATTTAAAACTTCTGCAGTCAGAAACGTACTCTAAAAATTCAGCTTAGCGCAATTTCAAAACCTCTCAAATCTGCAATATAACAATTAATAAGTATAAAATCAAACATAATAAACCTGTTTGATATGGCAATAATCGTAAATTATTGTCATAGCGGCTATAACGTGAAGGATCCGGTTTTATCACCTCATTATGGACTGACCTGCCGCAACGTGGCGTGACTCACACTGACGCAGAGAAAACAGCTGGCTGGATTATGTTATGATTGATTATGTAACTATTGTTATTGCAGAAGTTTTAAAATAATATTTATGTATTTGTACTTGTTTGTGGTTTTTGTTGATTAAACGTAAATATGTCACTAGAACGGTATGTCATTTGTTTGCAGGTTTTTCTATTTACTGGTGATGAGATGAACATCATCAAGATTTTGAAGCTATTTATCAGTTTCTGAAAGTTATTTTTCTGATGTAAAGCTACACTGTACACTACACTACATTTTGTTTACTACGCATGGTGTATCTGTGTACCAAATAGAGCCACGGATAAAGTAGCTGCACCTCACTTTTTATCCGCGTTTTATTTAGTTTTCTTGAATTTTCCAAGATTTAAAAATAATATTAAAATAAAAAAATTATAATAATAAAAAATTATATAAAAATAAAAATAAACTCAGAAAGTACCCTGACTTAGCTCATGAGGTCACCGCCATGTGGGATGTTGACTCGACTATCATTGTCCCGATAGTCGTTTCGTTGAACGGTCTTATAGCGAAGAGCCTCGACCAACATTTCAAGAGGCTCTCGCTAGACGGTTGGGTGAAGCGCCAGATGCACAAGACAGTCATCCTCGATACGGCGCGAATTGTCAGGAGGTTCCTCACTCCTTAATAAAAAATACGTGTACTTTACTGACTTTCATGAAGACCGCTCATAGCGTAGCTTGACTAGTTGTCCTTAACCGATCACGCACGACACAGTCAGTCTTCGGATGAGTGACCGCGACTGGCATTTACAAACGAGCACGTGGCTCGGAGATCCTGGTTGGTTATTTACCCTGTAACAACAACCGCAAAGCCATGTAAGAGTCCTTTTTTGACCTTTAAATTCCGACTTCAGGGCTAGCCACGCATTCGGAGATCCTAAATTCCTTCAAGCGCCAAGGCGACCATCGGAAGATTTTAGCGGGTATAATCCCACCCCGCACCCCAAAGCAAATTTTGCCACAAAGCCTATACAAGAAAACTTATTTTATGAAGATCGGTTAGCTAAAACCCTACAGAAAAAGACAATCAATCTTCATTCAATTCTTCTGTTCAGAATAGGGGACCGAATTTAGTTAAAAGTTGTTAGTTACTATCGAGCTTGAGCTGGTAATTTCAAAACAGTCATTGGTCCTTTGATAGCCAACCAATTGGGTCCATCGCAATTTCTATCCGAAGTAAGCGCTATAAAATCTGTATTATTATTCAATGGATCCATTCAATCGACATTCGTTTATAACAGTAAGGATAGCGCGTGATCCCACGCGGATCAGAGGTCGCGGCCAACGAGTTCGATGGACGCGCGGTGATATCGCTTACTGCTTTGTTATGTATGGTCTGAAAAATAATGCAAAAATTACATAAGAGGATGTTTTATAGGCCAATACCCTAGACAGCATATTCATTACTCATTAGGCGAGGTCATGAAGGCATAATTCGGAATAAAATGCTTACGAAGTATATTATGAGTCATCGTCATCATCGACGGCCAGAATAAGCTGAACTAAGGCCTTCCCCTCAGAACGCCACAGAACGACAGTCTGCCATTTATATCCACTGGTTGCCCGACTTTCACAATTTCGTCAGTTCAACTAGTGGAACCTACGCTTCATTTTCCTTTTCATGGTAGCCACTCAAGAATCTCTCTTCCCCATCGGTTATTGGTACTTCGAGCGATGTGGCGTGCCTATTGCCACTTCAGCTTGCAAACCCTGAAATCTATGTCGGTGTCTTTGGTTCTTCGGCAAGTGTGTGATGAGCTCAAAAAATGAGCAGTCGTTGTTATGAATTGTTTAATGAAATATGTCTTTCCAAAGCTTTTAGGTGATTTTATAGCACAATCGAATAGCTGGCTATGAAATCACACTAATATGGGAAGGAGGAATACTTTCAAGATTATTTATATAAATGACCACGAATACCTCCCAGAGGACCGACCCTCCTGACTTCGTTGGTAGCGCGTCTACCTTATGAGCCGGCTGGTTCCCGGGCGGATGATTGAATAATGAACTTAAATATTATTTATTCTAGGTCTGGGTGTAAGTTGTTCGTGTCCATGGCATCCCTGAGACAAAATTCTGGGAGAGAGTTATGCGTCGGAAGCTTTATCTATTTTTTATTTGTATGTAGTAACAAAGATATTGGTTGCTTATTAAAGCAACCATTATTCTCTCTAGCAGTATTTGTTTGAACTTATTTTTATGATTATGGTTATTCTGTAGTCTGTACATATTACAAAATCATCATGTCCGAGTGCAACGGTCGCTATTGCAACGAGTTAATTTATACCCTAGATGCAGATACTCGGACCCTGCCCGCGGTGTTCCTTGTCTAATTATAATATACCATTTCAATGTATAGGTATGTATTATAAATATCACAGAAACTAGAAAAGCAATTTTTTTTTTCTCTTCTGTGATAAATATATTGAAAGATTCTAGGTATAATATTAGTAGTATTATTTTCGAAACGTTATATTAAATATATAGTATTGACATATTTTTTTCATATTTTTATGTAGGTAACTCAGTGACGATCACCCTTCGAGAGTAGGCCGATATCTCAGCAGTGGGATGCTTAAAGGCTGATGCAGAACTGAGTGACGAGATGGCAAATCGCTCGCCTGATGGTAAGCGTCGTGCTTGCCCATTCAGTGATTCAATTTTGATCTTCTACAGCTTAAGAGCGCGTATGTCGCTAAAAAATCTTCAGATTTCACACGGGCTCGTCACTCTGAGATAAAATGTTAAATTTCTTTATGCCCAGTAATTTTGCTGGAAACGTTCCCCTTCAATCAGCAATAACAAAAACAACAAAATCAATCCATATACAGCGCAAAAGTTTGAGAATCTAATTTCTTTCAACGTTAATTGCCAGTACAACTTACTATTTCACCATCATCAGTTACTTTTAAATCGCAATGTTTCATCTAACCAGTGAAGTTTTTCTCACGCGGCTGAAACCTGTAAAATATTGCGCAATGTAAACTCGCGTCAAAAAGTGTAAATCTTTGGTCATAGGCTAGGAGCTGGAGACTCAATATTATTTACTCTTCATTCCTGACCACAAATAAATTAAAAACACAAACGTTTTCCCGGCCTGTCTCTGCGTTGGTGAGATTTTCAAGAAAAATGGCGGAATGGAATTGGAATGGATCATGAGATCTATTTCATTTTTACCGGGAAAATGCCTGCTATAGTACTAGATATTTCAGCAACGCGACACTTTAAAAAAAGTATTATATATATATTCAAAAAATATACTCGTAAATCACGAATCGTTAAACAAAATTAAGGATCAAGCATCACGACCAATAACCAGAGAAGTCGCCTAGAAAATAATCAAGCTATTCAAATTCGAATGTGTAACGTAGACCTCCACGATCCACAAAAATACCTCTCATAAACCAGCCCCCTAGCTCCTCACCTATTTACTTCCGTGAGATCGTAGGCTTATTCTAAACAGCAACAACTTTATTTCAAAGTGACGCGCACAAGATTCTCGTTCATCCGGAATTTATGGGCCCGTCTATCCTTTATCCGGGTTTTCGCGTCGAAAAACGGACACCCGGCTTTATGGGCGCGGAAAATTTACACATCAACTTGCCTGTAGTTTATTATGAGAGGTATTTTTATGGTGTAATGTATGGGACGTAAAAGTTTAAGGATTTCCTGTATGAAGTCCCTTGGTCATTTTGCATTTTGTGGTGATTTAAGAAAACATTTTCGTAGAAAAATGTTTTTGATAGCTTTTTTAACTACACATTAAATTTTAAAACACCATAAAAATAGAATAAGCTGCAGCTAAAAGCAACCGATTTTATTTGGTTCAGATACATCACGTAAAATTACCTAAAATGTCTAGTTTAAGCACAATGTTTAATTTCCTGAATATATAATTTCCCGAATTGTTCTAATTCCTTCTTGTCATCGAGCAGGTTCAACAACATTTTTTTAGAGAAATGAAGCTGTTATTGAAATAGAACCAATAACCAGAAACTCCAATTAACGTGTCATCCGACTCATGTTATCGCTCAATTGTAAATGCCACTTGCGGTCACCGATTATCCAATTCTGACCTAAACAGGTACTTCTAAAGGAAAATAAGTTTTCATGATGGGATCTCCCGAATGTTCTCATTACAGCAGTTTCCTTACATTTCTTCCTACACGGGTATTACGCCTTAAGTGACAAACGATCATGACCATCCCTTCCCATCTTCCCCAGGAACAAATCCAGTCGAATTAAAAAGCCAATCTAAGTTACACCCCGTAATTACTAGCCACTTACCACACCCTCGACTTTAGGGTAAAATTGTACCAGGACACCGTGAGTCTGTCTACAGCTTATTGATATTCTACAATACTGATTTCATTGCCCCGAAATGTATAAGTGCTGATAAGTGAATTCACCAGATTTGAGGCATTACTTAGATATCTTCGGCTTCGGTAGGTATTTTGTTCATACCTAATTATATAATTTAGTCAAAAGTTGATCATTAACAGCATCTAGCGCCTTTACACCGGTGAGCGCACGGCTACAACCGGTACCATCAAAGCATGGTGAAAATTACGCTCGGCCACACTGAAGCGAGCAGTAAGCTGAATGATGTAAAAAATGTCTGTCGTGCGTCAATATTTTATAGATTTCTCTTAGTTTTTGTAACATGACGTTCAACAGACTGAAACGAGAGAACAGTTCTTGCTGTTTAAGTTATGTAATTTACGCACAGCATACGACGCGCGGGCACCTCTAGCGCACAAAAAAGGCTACAAGAGGTTTTCATAAAAAAAATAAAAGACGAGACAGTTGGTAGGTATTTGACAACGGACCTACCATGATCAAGAACGTTAATAAAAGTCTGATTTAATGCGTTCGTCTTCAGAGCAAATACTAGACTAAATAACATACTAAATTTATAATGACGTTCTTAAATTTAATTATCAAATTTGTACGCCGTACCCGGCAAGTCACATTATGTAAATATGTATACTTCTTTGTATAAATGTTCTGACAAAATAAAGATTATAATTCTGATTCTAAGTTTTTAGTGTGGTTAAAAACAGCATGAATGAGAACTGGTTCTCAAATGATTTCGTCAAATGCATGTAGCCTTGTGCACCTTAACCCTTAAGGTTGGCCAGTAATAATAAAATGCAAGGTGCAGACATCACGTACTCCAGATACCTTGGGGTGCCTTAAAGATAAGGGTAGGAAACTTTCGTTATTGTAATATGATTTTCAAGTAATAAAAGAAATAATGCGAGTTTTTACGTGTCTGGTTCAGCATTCTGTTAAAAGTTTCGCTGTTTGAGCCCGGTTTGGGTTTTATTATAATCAACGTGGGGTAGAAATGTTTCATCTGCTTTAAGTAGGCCCTGGAGTTAGCTCTAGGTATCGGTATACTTTGCTTTATTTCATACAATGTGGCCTTCTAAATTTCAAGTATAACTGGAAATGCTCCGACGAATTTTTTAAAACTCTTCCCTCCGTCCCGGTTTTACTACACAACTAAGCGCCGAGTGCGAGTTTTTCTAATTACGTTTACCTATTCGATCGCGTTTACGTTAACTATGATTTGTATGAAGTGTAATTTATCTATGTCTAGTATCAAGTAAGGGCAGTGCCAACTAGATGACGCTAGACAGCATTGCTCTTATTTCATACAAATTTAATTATAGATAACGTTAACATGACCGAGTAAACGCATTTGGATAAACTCGCAATCTGGTCCCCTTCGCCAGAAAATCCACCCATACAATTATTATAGATGCGTTTCGTTCACTTTAAACGATTGTTTCTTCCACACACCTTTTATACTAGCTTGGCCAATGAAACACACAATTTCACGTCTTTGGGGGTTGATTTTCAAAAAATCCTGAGACATGCCTTTTTTATTTTTTATTCTAAACACACAAATCGAGTTTCATTGCCACAACATGAGTTTTATGGGGGTTTCATGGGAGTTTTATGGGGGTCTATTTCACTCATTTGGAAATGGAATTCTGCAAAATCCGCTCGTATTATTGTTCACATAGATAATTTTCCTATAAATTACTTGTTATTTTATAAATATAGATTGGTCTTTCCCGTTAATCTCTATTACCTACAACGATGCACTTAAGTCTTTCTTATTTCAATAAATTAGATTCACTATAAAAACTTTCGTTTCATAGCTTAATTGACAAATCTGATGTTTGTTTTGTAAGAAGTTAAAAAAGATAAAAACATATTGAGGACCTTAGTAATCCTTGACAATTCAATACAAGTTTGTAGGGTTGATACCTAATATGATATATTAAAAGTAATCACTTTAAAAAGCTTTTCAGTGGTGCGTCAGCGTCACATAAAAATATTAATAAACAAAATATTATTATTAAAAGAAAAACAAAAAACCCGACTGCGAAATGTAGCTAAGACACCCCGGAAATAAAAAGGAATCCAATTAAGATTTCAGGAGATAACTATTTTATGTTATCATTATCATCAGCCAAGACGTCACCTGTTGAACATAGACCTCCCCCTAAGAAAAGGGATGGTTTGTCTCAATCCCCACGCTTGGCAGGCGGCTTAGGAGTCACCGTTTACTCTTTTTTTTAACTAAAAAAACTATTGTAAAATAATTCCTCATTAAAATAAATATTTTCATTTAAGCACTCAAGTTTTCAGTACGTCTGTAGACACAAAGGCCTCTTCCAGTTTTTTTATTGCGTTTTGTCTTGAGCAATTCTTGTCCATAAGGGCTCGGCCGTTTTTTATGACTTCGTAGGCCCAGGCCCAGGAGGCAGGAGGTACTATAAGGACAACAAACATACATACTTACATACACCCAAAAACATTATACTCCTTCTTAGACAGTCGTGTAAAAAAAGTGCAGTGCAGTCACACCTAGTCATAATCTTGAAACCAATATTTTTTTAAATAGAATTTAATTTATAAAATCACTCGTGGAATATCGTTTACTATTACTTGACAACCCTAAAAATTAAAGCTCGTGCGCACACTGTCATCTATTGACAACCTTAAGGCGATCAACATCCAAAACTAATTCTCTTCATTGTCAAGATTTCACGCACTGCTCAACTTCAATTACTGTACCATCGCCTTAAGGGCTATTTTGTACCTTATAAATGCATACAGTATAAGGTAAAGTACGCTTCAGAAACTTTTGCAATTTTAAATCCCCCTGTGAAGTTTTTTAAAGTAGCGAGGTAATCCGGAAGTTTCACAATTTTTGTAAGAATGTGTTTTGGTTAGTATAAGTCCGTTTCCTAGCATTGTAGGTAGTAGTGTGGGTAAGTACAAAGAAGATGACAATGTTTTGCACTAAACTATCAAGTTTTTTCAGCATCAATGAAAATATCTTTTAAGATCATCATTACGCTTTAATATCCCGCTACTTAGGACGACATGCGACAGTCAGTCATGATGTGAGTGGGGAGGGGGCAGCATAATCCCCACGCTTGGCAGGTGGCTTAGGGATTGTTGAGTGCTCACCGTTTATATTTATTACATTTGACAACTATACAAAAAATAATATGTAATTATTTATAGGTGATACTCCGTGGTACTGTAGAAATATGACGTCGTAATCTGGGTGAAATCTGGGCTAGGCGCTGCGAACAGTTTCCTATTGAGCCTTACTTACCAACTACATTGATAATTACTTTCTATCAAAATATAGTGCACGCATGTGCATGAATTTACAGTCATGCGTACACATCTGAGGCACTCCACCTGCCTGTTGTAAGTGTCGCTTTAAAAGCCTTAATAGTCCAGCTGATAATGATATGGTACTTACTGGTCCGCTGCCTAACAAGCGAAAGAGAAAAAATTATCTCCTACTTATTTTATCTTGTTTTCCGCTATCCGTGGATTAAACCAAACTTAGGTACCAACCTAGCAACTTATATCATTAAGTGTGTACAGTATAGCACCACAAACAGCTATTAGTGTTTCACAGTTTAACTCCTTAGCGTATCTGTATTCATTATGATAAAGTGCTAAAGCCACCCGTCATGCCGATGACGTAATATTTTTTTTGCCATAAGCGCCCTCACTCCACTCATAACCTACTTTCTAACGTGTAATTACCGTCGTCTCACACGGCTGTCGACTTCAAGCCAAGGCTCGAGGAAAATTAAAAAAAATCCTCGTCAAATAGCGAGTCATGGCGCGATTCAACTCGTAAATTACCTTGTGAATTGCGAGAAGATGTCATAGCCCAGGGGCATGTGAGTATGCATAATATTTGGGTTGCTACATACTTGGTTGCTAATTGCTACCTAAATATCCACGTCCTTAACTGTAAATGATAGTAGAATACATGATAGCTCTTATAGAAGGAATGGATACAAAACATGTAAAAACCAAACATTTCTTTATCGCCGTAGAGAAATTGTACAAGCCTGATTGCAAGAAGCTTCTGCTCGTCACTGTCCATCGTAGGGTCAGACCACCATAGAACCACTACTATAGTATAGGCCACAGTTAGAAGCTTTAGAGGTTGATCCCACTGAGAGATTATGGTTGTTTGTCCTAAAGAACCGCTACTAACTTAGTTTAGAATCAATTAATTTACGTTGTACATTTAGATTTATTTTTACTTAGGGCTTAGTTCAATTTATTTATTATTTAAGTTATGGCAAGAAAAACAAATTTACGCATGGTTAATAATTATATTTGCAATAAATAATCTTAGATTGACCGAAGGACCGTTTGGTTTGAGTCGTTGTATGACGAAATTTAGAGCAATTACGCAATAGCCAAGTTGCTATACGTGGATTGGCGACATCCTCGCAGAAATCTGAAAACAGAGCTCAGTGAGGCGCAAATAACCAAACGTTAACACCCAGTTGTCCAAACGAATGTCATGTATAATAGGCTACCGACGATGACGATATGAGTGATATGCGCCTACTTTAGATGCCATACAGACACATCATGCGTCAACCTAATACCAATAACTTTTAAAACCCTTATCTCCATCAATTCATCGATTCAAAAACCGATATCGACTGATCCACGGGAAGATAAATCGCGCTCATTGTTACCGGTAATGCGGCAAAGTGCGGTAAAATACGGTAAAGTACGGCAGATTACGGTAAATTACCTTCGGGTTACGGTTGCCGGTTATTGTCGACATGAACCGGCATGAGCCTCGATTTTACGAGGTGATGCCGGGGTCAGATGTAAGAGGGGCATTGGGATGATGGAAAGTGATGATGTGGCATTCCTGAGTTGAATTCGAGATTCAAATTTGGATCGGCGCTCATCTGTCCTGTAGGCGGAGTGCCACAGTTTGGTGCTTAATGGTACTTTGACCGGACGCCACAGAACTGAGTATTTTCTTTCAATCAATTTAATTGAGCTTTCAGTGCAGGAAAACATTGCGAACAAGATTAGAAATGAAATGACTTCGAAATGACCAGGGATTGGCTTGGTTTAAAAATAGTTTTTTTTTTTTTTTTTCTAATCAAACGGTACGATACTCACCCATATGGTCATGGTAATGCCACTTTTTACTGTCGTATAAATCTACCCCAAAGTAAAAATCTGTAATCTTCATTCACCCAATGGTGTGTTTTGGCAGCTTCACTAACTTAGACCCACCTTCTAATACAAAACAGACAGAACAAACCGTTACTTAACATCAGGAAGGTCCTAATTAACGTCTATGTTTATTGACTAGCAACCTAAGCTAGATATTGTTTTCAGCATATCCATAGCTTCTAGTGTCTAAGTTCTTGCACACTGTCGTGGTGCAGGAGTGAAAGCAAAATGAAGACTTGCAATAACGATGAGAAAGCCTTGCTATTTTGAGAAACACAATTCTAAGCTATCACACTCAAATGTTAACCGGTATAGACATATAACTACAATAACACAAAACAATACGTATGTTTACTCCTAAGTAGCTGTCTGAAAAGTATCTGTCTCTAAGAAAATTATGACAAAAGGTAGGTTTTTAAGTAGCTAGAGTATATCTAGATTATAACAGTCTTGATGAAAAAAATCCGGCGGCCGAACACTCTGTCATCAGGGAGCCAACTTTTTATGAAAAAGTCTTTTGAAAATGAGTCTGTAATCATTTAGTGTGATATTTAGTTTACACTCTTATCATCAAAGTTTTAAAAATGTTCTTAACGTTTATGGCGTGAAATCGAATGTTTCCCAACAACAGCATTAAATTTCACTGTAATTAATCCTTAACTACTAAATATCTGGTGGTTATAAAAGTTTAATAGTCGGACTCAAAATTACAAATAGTTTTTAATAGCATATGATTTTACAGGTTTTTTTTTTAAAGTTCTACGATGCAATTACCAAACAAAAGCCTACATCGTTTTTATTATTAGAAGATTTTTAATTTGTATTGATTACCCTGTGTCAAATTATTATCAAGACTCAAAGACCAGAGATTCGCTGAACGGACAACCTTCTGAGAATGGGGGAGGATTGCAATGTCAAGAAGGCGTATCTTAGAGTGGTCGACCTAGATATCGCTAAAAAGATTCCGTGGACCATATAAGCTCCAAATTGCTAACTAGCGGGAGAAATCGCGAGACTGGCACCATTCGCATTCTCTTTTGTGGTAGCTCAATTATGAGAATAATATATACAGAAGAAATTTCTTACAAAATAAAATTCACAACCACACCTGCATTTTAAAGATACTCAAACATTAATCCATTAATCATCAAGAACGTCACTAAGGCGCACTTCACAAACAACACCTGTAACAGGATTAGAACAAAACAACAGTAAAATAACGCACAGTAACGCTCATTGTGAAGTCACACGGTTGTTGCCGTATGTACAATATGTACATGCAGTAAGGACAACTGCACTGACACAGAGTTAGAAATATCGACACGAAGATAAAGAATCAGAAGGCGTTTAGCTTGTACTGGTTGATGAGATGTAGCACTGGTAGGTGGCGTATTATCTCAAGTTGCATTTTACCCGACTTTCTAGGAAAGAGAGAATGTGTTTGGGGTGTATGTAAGTATATAAATAGTTATAGTGTATAAGTATGTAAGTTTGAATGTTTGTAAGTATTTAAATATGTATCTTTGTGTATTCCTATATTACCTCCTGGAGGCTGAACGGCATAACGGATTTGGACGAGTAAGGTGTTATTGGATTCCTGTATAAGTCCGGAGTATCATAGTCTACATTTTGCAGTCGGATTATTTCTTTTTCACTTAGTAATCATTCTTAGTACCTGATGGATCAACAAAATTGGGTGCCAAATTCTGTACTGACAGTCCTGGAATGACCGCGATTGACGCTATAGGCTAAGGCCCCGGTCCCACAGCGATCGATCTAAAGTAAGTCTAAGTAAGCCTTAGTAGCCTTAGTCCTTACTGTCTATGATATGATAACTGTCGAGTATTATAATACATTGTACAATGGCGCGATGTTTGACGCGCTCAGATTGTTAATAAGATAACGCCCATGTCATAACGGAGCGATGTGAACACAGCTTTATGGGTGAGAGTACAGTCAGGGCAACAATTAGTGAAAACAATTATAACAATAATTATAGGCAATCGTTATTTTGCTACAAAAACTAAATAACAATAAAACAAATCTATAAAGATAAGTAAAAATGTATAATTGTAAGTACATGAGGAGGTGATTTGAGAGACAGAACCTTAAATGTGATCGGTTTTAGTTCGTGCCATATACAAGCCATAATTTTGATCGTATTAATACTAGCAAATAAACACAACTCACTGCTTAAATTTTAAAACATAATACCAATATTTATATTAGTGTTTTGTTTTAAAATTTAGTTTTAATATAGCTGAGTAATATAGTTGATCAGCCAAAGTAAATCTAAAAAATCCAACAAAACAAACTATTATAGAATAATATTTAAATTACAATAAGTGCCAGGTCGCTGCGAACCGTACCGGAGTTCAGCACTCTCATCGTTTCTCTCTCTCACCCATTATTTTCTTAATTACTAACCATGGCCGAGCAAAGTGTACGAGGACCCTGAATCAATCATAATCACCTGTTATAAAATGAATGCTGATATGAAATATAAATGTTAGATTTTAAGCGCTAGGAAATTTAAGATTCCTACACGAGTAATTTTTGTAGTCATTACGAACTTAGACGTACTTTTTCGTATTTACGTATTTGTTCTCTTACAGTTTTTTGAGTCACGAGAGAAGCTTAAGAAGCCTGACTCAGACGTTTGCCTAGACATCAAAACCACCTTAATTTAAACTCTGCTTACGCAGTACTGCGCAGTACAAAGTCAAAGTCAAAGTTATTTATTGGTAAATATTCATCTACAAGTCAAAAATTAAATACTGTAATCATCGCTTAGTAAACTTAGTTATCTCATAAACCATATTGATAAGCATTGTTAACCAAGCTAGGAATAAACCTATAATAATATAGTTTTAATAATGTACAAAATAATAGTAATTTAATTGTATTGTTTGTTTTTCTTCGTTAAAAAAGGAACTACATCATCATCATCATAAATCAGAACAAACAGCCGAACAAAGACCTCTCACTTCGAGCACCACACCGAACTACACAAAAGCCGGCCATTTGCACACACCGGTTGTCGGCAACTTTGAAAATGTCATCGGTCTACATGTATAGTGGAAGGCCTACCTACGCTGCGTCTTTCGCTTTGTGATCGCCACTTAAGTGCCTTTCTTCCCCATCGGCTATCGATTCATCGAGCGAAATAAACAATAAACTTTTTGAAAAAGAAAACGTATGAAACGCGAACAAGGCGAAAAAAAATGTGAACAATTTTTTTTTTTACATAGGCTCTACACGTGTAAATGTAACCTTTAAAAACTAGCTCATTAAACTTGTAAAAGGTTCCACTACCTAAGCTAAGCGGTAAAATTAAATAATACTTCATTATTAAAATTTCATCAATGCTCCTACTTTCAGTAGAACCCGAATAAAACCACATTTCATACAGCTATTTCATTTATTTATTTTATTCACTCTTTCATATGAAAAGTATGTAATGTTGATCAACTACGTACTTTAGTAATCAAAAATCAGCAGGGTTTTTTTTTCTCTTTTCTCTCTCGAACCCCGAATCGAAGCGATTTCAATGTCAAAAACTTTTTTCTTCGTCCGTGGCAACGACCTCAACTTGCAATCGCTTTGTTTTTAAATTGCCATCTATTTTTGCGTTCTCCGCACTAACTGAATCAAATTAAAAATCAGCTGAATTTTTGAGCCTTTTAAGCGTTTTGTGATTGTAAATGCTTTAAGATAAAATATGCAGTCAATTTTTCAAAGTTTAGTATGACTTATCTTTTCATAACTAAACACTGGTTAGGCTTTCGTGGTTGTTTACTACATTACTATGAATACTCACGGGATTTTTATTATTGTTGAGTTCCAAATATTTCGGCACAGTTGCATGCGCCATGTTCACGGGTAGACTGAAGATGCGGGTGGATGATAAAAAGTTACGAAATTGACTCATATTTCATCACATATCTCATAACATTTTGAAAAATACTCGAATTTTCGTTTCTGCTTTGAGATCTTTGATATCATTCATTTACACATTTATTACTCTATGGTAATAAATTCAACAGCACTATGGTTTTTAACTATGGACTAGGTTTCTAATTGGTCAACAATGCACGGATAGTAATTATTTCTATCGTAATTTCAAAGGGGTATCGTAATTTTCTTAGATTTATTATTAACTAGTTTTTACCCGCGACTTCGCTCGCGTTGACATAAAAAGTATCATATATCCGTCTTTGTGATATAAAGTAACTCCTTATCAAATTTTATCAAGATCTGTTCAGTCGTTTGGCCGCGATAACGCGACAAACATCCAGACAGAGAGAAAGTTACTACATACAGTTCGTTAGATGGCGTTGATCCATTGTTTTGACGTTTTGTATGGACTGACAGTTGTAAAGTAGGGAGTTCTGCATCGCGCAAGCGCAGTTTTTCCCTCGAGACGAACGTATTAATTTTTTTAACCTTGAAGCTTTATAGGCCCTAATCGACTGCGGCGATATTCCTCTGAATTATAATATTAGTTAGGATTAGGATTAGGATTAGAATAACAATATACAAACATCATTTTATTACATATTTTTTTCTGACTCTTATAGCACGAATAGAGATTAAATATAGTCTGCGTTTTCGACTTCAGTAGCCAGCATACTGCCGGGAGCAGCGGCGACAGCTTCATCTGAATTAGCCTTGCTGTTATCGAGAAACCCTTTCATGCAAATTGTAAGATCCCCGTGTACGCTATTTAAGGTTCGTATCACCTTACCTATGGCTCACTGTATCACCTAGTGTCACGTGCAGACTTACGTCCAGCCGCCGCGACGATCTGTCAACGACCGACTCTGGCGTGTCGCCCCACCACTTGTGTACATGAGACAAGGTATTGTATCTATTAAATAGATACATACACTACATCCCTTCCTTATTAATATTTTTGTAATTACTAATTTGTAGTACAACATCATTAGACCGAATCTATAATTACCTGCAATGGAGCATTTCATTTCAATCAAGTAATACTACACAGGATGACTAACACACATTATTTAACCGAGTCACGAAATATTATGTTTAACGTGTTATCTTTTCAATTATTAAATTTAATATTCTTGATCTTCTTATATATCTTTTACCAATTCCCATTCGCCTTCCACTTTCTTTTATTTAATTCTATACATTCTTACTCCCCCCACAAGGACATCTCTATCACGTGAGGGGTTGGATTAAAGGTTGCAGGTTTTTTTTTCCATATCTTTTACCAATAACTCTGTCTCCTTCTGTTATGTCTGACTCCTCAGCTCTTCCGGACTTAATAGTATTTTCCTTTATCTTTTAGAATTTTGTCATGATTTCTGCATCAATTTTTTTTTATTTTTTTTTTTGCCCATAATTTTGTCACTATTCTTCCTCTCGAAAAACCGGTCGGCTGGTAACTTTCCTGTCAGTGATTGCAGAGTTTAATATAAGTTATTATGATTGGTTATTCTTATAATATCTTAATAATCTCTTTCCCCTCAGTTTGGCTTGATTCAGTTTGGTTATCTTGAGACGCTTTAGTGTATCTCAATTTTGGCACTCGACATCACCATTCAATTGAGCCCAATATGACACTGTACTAAAAAGCATACCCACATTATCTACAGAAGATTTTAACACTCACTCACAATTGCCGTCCATTATTTTAAGTAATGGCTGTGAGGATATTTAATAAATTGCCGAAAAACCAAAAGATTTAGAAAATGATAATTGTTTTATTAGATATCTAAAGTGCATCCTCGAATCCATTTGTTGTTACAATCTGGACGAAATTTTAAAGATAATTTTGTCGATCTCCAAATGAACCGCTCCATACTAACTGTTCCCATACTCTAATAGGGTCTTATGTATTACTAAACCCAAAACATGCTATTTAAGACCTACATGCATCCACACATGTCGCAATAAATCATTGAGTATTGAGTAATAGAAATCGGATATGCAAGCCGACTAAACTATAACTAATATATGTGTACTTGTGCTAGTTTTTTGTCATTTTTACTCTTTGTGGTTAGCAATGGTTCTAACAGCTCAATCGTAACGTCCTGAAGTTTTAATGTAGTTGTTGGTTTCGGTAGTGACACTAAAGTGCCAGCGTTGCAGCGTTCCTCAGCCACCAGACTTGGGATCGGAATCGTCTCTTCATTGATTTCGTCTAATACTTGTAGTCTAGTAATGTAGTCGCTCCCCTCAATTATTTCTCTGGCCTCTTTGCATAATACCACGGTCGGTCCGAATATATTTTGTATTACCAGGCTTGTAAAGTACAATGTACCGATGCGTTAGGGGTTGAACTTTAAACATACATCTCAACGCCTTGGCCGTTACTTCGAACCAAATAAAAACAACAGTGGCTTATGTTCCGTGAACAGGTCGAAATCTTTCGAGAAGAGAAGTGTATTGAAATGTTCTATAGCCCTACGAGTGCTTCTTCTTGGCTATAACTCCGTTCACAACTTTCGAAAGTACGATTCTAGTCCAGAGAACCATAGATCTAGAGAATGATTCTTGGACTATTCCGATCTATCAAAAGTCAAAGTAAAAGTTATTTATTGCTAAACATTTGTCTACAAGTCAAAAGAATAACCGGATGTATACAATACTAATAATAGCCTTAGGTTTCTATTACTGACAATGTCATCTTCAACCTCATCAATGCTTCTTCTTGTTTCCCCATCCATTAGTTAACAATATTCGCCTTCTTTCCTTTTTCTTAAGGTCTCTGATCTCCAAAATACTCTTCTGTCCGTATTGATATTCAAAGATGGGGTTGCATTACGTGTATGTCTAAGTAGAAGATCGGGATCTTAACAA
Source organism: Apocheima hispidaria (assembly GCA_947579745.1). NCBI lineage: Eukaryota > Metazoa > Arthropoda > Insecta > Lepidoptera > Geometridae > Apocheima > Apocheima hispidaria. The sequence goes on along the minus strand of OX388150.1, from coordinate 16,035,369 downwards.
AAATGACTTGAAATTTTGGAACGGATTGCGCTCTTGAGCAATTTGATTAATATCGACGCCTTGTTTTAATACAATTATAATACAACCGAATATAATGCCGTTTCTCTGCGTAGTGATTTCCTCGTTTCGTTCTGAATGATTTACACAGCAACGCTCAAACCATCCGCCTATGTCTATAACACCTTCAACGATTCCTTTAACTTTTAAGATGATCACCTCGTAAGATGTGTTTTTTTTTTTCTTTTTTTTTTTTTTTTTCTTAATTTTACGTTAAAGTATTCTGAACTTCTTCCTCTTCATTTCCTAAAACTGTTCCTATTCCTTCATTCTGTCTGTACTACTTTCCGCTCTAATTGTTGATTTTGACTCGTGCAAAATCTTATTTTCTTTTTTTTTCTTATTAATCTTATTATTATTTTTTATTTTATTTCTTATTTCTTTTTTTTTCATTTCTTTGCTTTCCAGCTGCAGGTTTTATGGTCCACCTTTTATATATTTGCTTTCGTAGTTAGGTACCTACCTTATAATTAGTGTAATAAAAATGTGTTGTAGGTAATTATGTAATTTCCTTTATGACTTTGGTATATAACTTTAATATACAGTACGATCCAATACAATATAACTTATACACCAAAAGACAATTAAACCCAAGTATAAACAATAATATAATATTATGTATTGTATGTTTATTTATGGATGAATTTAATAAATGCGTGATCGTTGTACAGGTTTATATTTATGTTTCTAATTTGCGTATTAAATTATTGTTACCTATTTATTATTTTATGCCTTCTGCCTTCTTTTTCGCGTTGCTTGTCCGCGCATGGCCGTCTGGAAGAAATCACTTCAAGCGATGAGGCCGCCAATTAGAAGCCTAATCGATAATACTACTTACTGTATATATTTTCCTATACTTTATGTGATTTTTTAATGAAAAGTTATCTATTTACCTACTTTGTCTAAAGTAACCATTTGCTCCTTATCAAAATCTTCTTCCGTAGATCTGACGACATGCCTCGTTCTGATCTGATCGATTGTGTGATTCCCGGTTTATCAGTTTAAATTTGTTTGCTGGAACCCTTAGCCAACAACGTCTCACGGCTTTTTACCTCCTCCTGCTTAATGAGACGAAAGATACCTATGTCTTTCGTAAGTTTTGTTTGGTTTGGGCTGGAAGTAATTATCAAGCAACAATCAATTCCTATGAAACTACCCTGCTTACATAACCTGTCAGGTTGTAAGAGATCTTTTGAAGTCCAGCTTCGTAAATGTAAAAGTATCATTGTTTTCTTTCCAACTGACATTTTATGCCAGCCGCCTTAGGGTAATTTCGCAAAGGCTGTTCATATTTTTCTCTTCTGTTTTTTCTTTTCTCAGTCGTTGGTAGCATATTTATTCACCATCGTTAGTCCAATAACCATTGTACCTCCAATTTTATGGAATTCTTGATAATATTCCTCCAGTTTAATGAAAGTCTTGAAGTATATCTCCAATTTAATTCGAAATTCCCAAAATTCGTTTTATTTCAACCTATTGTATGGTCATAACTATAAGCATAAGTAAAAATGTCACAATTTTTTGATTAATAATAAAAATCACAACAAAAATAAAATACTACCCAGAACAAAATACAATTATAATTTAATGAAGTAATAGGTACTAAATAAAATCAAACATTTAACCACTTGTTTGTTAGTCAGTCAGACAGTTAATGAAAATCTTTGAAATATACCTCCAATTTAACGGAATTCTACAACTATACCTCCAATTTAATGGAATTCTACAACTATACCTCCAATTTAACGGAAGTCCAAATTATACCTCCAATTTAACGGAAGTCCATATCCATACCTCCAATTCAATAGAAGTCCATATCCATATCTCCAATTCAATGAAAGTCCATACCTCCAATTTAATGGAAGTCCATACCTCCAATTTAATGGAAGTCCATGCCTCCAATTTAATGGAGTCCATACCTCCAATTTAATGGAAGTCCATACCTCCAATTTAATGGAAGTCCGTACCTCCAATTTAATGGAAGTCCATACCTCCAATTTAATGGAAGTCCATACCTCCAATTTAATGGAAGTCCATGCCTCCAATTTAATGGAGTCCATACCTCCAATTTAATGGAAGTCCATGCCTCCAATTTAATGGAAGTCCATACCTCCAATTTAATGGAAGTCCGTACCACCAATTTAATGGAAGTCCATACCTCCAATTTAATGGAAGTCCATACCTCCAATTTAATGGAAGTCCATACCTCCAATTTAATGGAAGTCCACAAATATACCTCCAATTTAATGGAAGTCCAGGTCAAACACAACAAGACAAAACACAAGGACAACTCACACTTAGACCCGGAGCAGATAATTAAATTCATCATTTAACATATGCCCGCCCGGCCTGGAATCGAACCCGGGACCCCGCTCGCCCATAAGGCAGACGTTCCACCATTGAGCCAAACAGGTCGTCAATGAATTATTTACCCTACTCAAAGGAAATAACATCCCTAAGAAATAAGGTTCAAAGATTCATCCGTTTCCTAACGCACAACACATATTGCTAGTACCAAGATCAACATGACTACTTAGCTCTACCCGACTCCACATGCGTGGCTCTACATGACTCTACCTGGCTCTATGTGAATTACTCTACATTACTCGCCATGACTTACATCCCCCGTTACGAAAGACCAATTCCTATCTTGTAACAAAATAATTATTATAGGTATATTATAGGTGACAAGTAGATACTAATATTATCATTAATGTGGGTAGTTACTTTAATTTACATTATAACTCGATAAAACTGCAACACTTGCAGACTACCCTGATTGACAACGCTAAACATCGCAACAACCACAACTTGCTATACTTACTTTTTTTTTTTTTTTTCTTTTTGTTGCTACCCGCATACCACATACATCGAAACATCGAAGGCACAATTCATCGATTAAAACAGTTCATCGCCCAAACAACAATGAAATCGGTTCACAATTGGCAAAGGTAAAATTGCGCACATTACAAACACACAGAAAAAATAGGCGAATTCTGACCATTTTAATCCTATAAATAAAATAATTATCATTTAGTTACAATTTATCATGCATCGGTGATAGTTGTCTATGATCGTTATGAACACCAGCCAGCAAGTCCGTTCAAATCAGTCCAATCAAAATTGAGTCAATAACAACACTAGCCGAGGTAGTTCACCGATTTTCTACCCTCAACAAAAATAAAAATATTTTGAACTTTATTATTTCCTAAGTAATAATATTTATTCAGTTAGTCATATAACAAGTATGCAATAAAATTATTCGTTTACTGTTTTAATCAACAACAGTAGGTAGATACATGTCATGTTTCTCTTGGCACATTGTCGTACCTACTAGTGTTATTTTTGAAATATTAACCCTTTTGGCGCTCTAAGAGGGAGTCCTATGTCCAGCTGATGATGATGAACCCTATTTTCCACTGACCTTTTTTTCCTCGTCGCCACTTGTAAGATCCCCGTGTACGCTATTTAAGGTTCGTATCACCTTACCTATGGCTCACTGTATCACCTAGTGTCACGTGCAGACTTACGTCCAGCCGCCGCGACGATCTGTCAACGACCGACTCTGGCGTGTCGCCCCACCACTTGTGTACATGAGACAAGGTATTGTATCTATTAAATAGATACATACACTACACAAATGAATGCTTATCTTGTGATAGCATCACTACCTAACTCACAATTTCTTTTAAATCGCCTAAGTTTCACAACCAGCTTAACTGCCGCTGCCACTCAACTGAGATCGCAAAAGCAACCTTATACTCCTCTCATACTTCTGTCTAGAACAGATAAAGCCTTAAGAACTTAAAAGCCGTTGTAATGGGCAATATCCGTGATATCTACGTACCTACTATAGGTAAAATCCCACAAACTTACCAACATTGCAAAACCATGACTCACGACTGACTTAGGGTCAGCGTTGTGGAATCATCCATCAACCTGACAGACAGACTGACGTTCTATAAAACATCTATGTATAAATAATTAACTGCGATTATTAATTTTCGGAGAATGCTTGATGATTTTATTACGCATTCATTGCCTTAGACTAGACATGGCGGCTTTTAAGATCTCAGAAATGAAATAAAGATTCAACTTGACCATAGAAAATCATGGCTCAATTTAAAAATGTTTATTTACCTCAAAAATAAAGATGGATATGTTTTATTCATTATAATAAAGCTTAGAAAATCTATAACTATAAAAATTATAATTATAATAAATATATATTTATGTATACTAAGAGCGGCAACAAGCAGGCGGTCCTACTGAGAGTAGGCTGTTACCGCCGCATATAGACATCCGCAACTACTAGCGGCGTTTCGATGCTTTCCCAGCCCGGAGAAGTGTTAGACACCCTTTGCTTTAGCTCGGCGGAAAGGCTTTCGGGGGAAGGAGAGATGAGATATGAGATTTCCAACTTTAAAGATATGGTAGTGAGCCTCTTGACGGTGTCGGGATGTGCTGTGATGAAATTCCGACGCAGGAATGAGATCATAAAGCTCTTTAGAGGATTTGCCAAAAAATGGGGCAGAAATTACATAGGGAAGCTACTGAGCATCTACGAAGGCTTAATGGGTCCAGCTTGTTGGTGAGCTTGAGATCGTTAACAATTCTAGTGGCGCGCCGCTGATGGGAGACAAGAGGCTGCAGAGGTACCGTTCCAGAAGCGAGAGCAATATTCCACGTGGGGCCCCACAACAAATCTTGAAGGGTATTTTTTTATTTTGACGTAAATCTGGAATTTTTGAATAACGGTTAACTTTTGATCATGTCTAAAATCTGGTATGAACATTAATAAGTCTATCCATCTATTGTCATAATAAACACTTACAGAAAATAGAAAATTCACAGTCTCGTCTTAAAAATTCAAAAAGCATGTAACAATCAATTAAAATCTCCAAAAGATACTCAATTGATGCTTATCACGGAACAAAGACCATTAATGAGTCATTACAGAAGGGTGGCCGGCTAATAAATAATGATAACTCGGGTTATTCATTACCTAATCACGCCAATCATCTGAGAGGGCGAAGTGATTGATGAAGGAAGTCGAACCGATGTGAATCGACGATCGGTTCTGGAGATGAAGCCGAAAGCTGTTAGGTAATACATATTTTATGCTTTATGCATTATGCATACTTTATTTATGCATTGTGATGAAGTTGTCTCGATCCCTAGTATGAATTTTCCTAGCAAAAATAATCATACCTACATTGATATACATCAATTCAGCTTAATATTTTCATACAAATGTTCTTTGAAAGATTAGAAATTGAAAAATTATCATAACTATAGAAAAATTAAATAAATTTTTGTGATAAAATAACTAAATTTTGAACTACTTTCCTACCAACGGCGTGGACGAGAAGAAGAGGATTTTAGTTGGATGAAAAAATTCGATTGCAGAAAGTTGAACTGTTTATACCCAACTGCCAGAAGGAGAGTAATATTTTTCGGGTGTATATAAGTATGTTCATTTGTCTGTTCCTATGTGACTTTTTACCGCTTATGCGGGTTGAGTAATTTTGGATTGCGAAAGTAGTTATTCATCTTGGATTGCCAAGGGCTACATTATACTGCCGTTTTTTTTTTTGTTTTTTCTTTTAATAATAATTTATGGTTATTCAAGAATCAAGAATTCTAATTTTCGCGTTATTTTACATAAATTTAAATAAATTTTTAAATTAATTTGTAATCAAATTTAATTCTACCATCGAGTAAGTATCAAGTGATAATAGGTAAGAAAGGTAAAGATGCCGACACGGTCAAAAATATTGCTGTGTTGCATTTCTACTCATAAATTGATGCAACTTGACAGTAAATAGTATCTTGAAAGATCAAATAATAATGGTGAGTTTGTGTAGTAACCACTGGTTCTCGTACACATACATCGCTATAATTGGCCTGTTCGTATCGTAATTCGTATGTCCGTATTTAGTCGTTTTCGATTCTCGGTTTTAAATTCAAATTCTAATTGATATCCCGTTGAAAATGCTAAGTAAAATACAGAGTAGTGTGCAAACATTACTGTGTTCCGGACTGAGGGGAAATGTTTCCAGCGTGATTACTGGGTATACAGAGATTAAATTCCTAATATGTCAGAATGACAAGTACAGTGCATTGCACGCTCATGGTTTTGAAATTTTGTCATCAAATTTCTGGATGGCACTGAACTGTTATGGGCAAACGTGACATCACATAAGCGACCTGCTTCGCTTGTCACCAAGTACCATAAAAAAAGAACGTCATGGTTACGTTTGATTTTGAGGAAAAAACGTATTTTTTTAGGTTTTCATACTAGGCATTTAACCACAGCTCGTCAGAAGTAACTTAGGTATACCTAAGTTACTTCTGAATTTTTGTAGTCTTTTGAGGAGGCTTTTTTTATTATTTACACTCTCCGTTTGCGTCACCTCAGGATGACAGAGACAGAAACTGGGCATCCGACTTCAGAATACGAAAGCCGATGAATTCTACAGAGTTTTTGATTAGACTACGGAGATAATCTATCTACTTATATTTTTATAAATGAATCGCCGTTCTTTAGTCTCGCTAAAACTCAGAAACGGCTGGACCGATTTTGATGATTTCGTTTTTGTTGTGTTCGTAATAAAATTATAAGGACAGAGCTTATATGAAGAGTCTAGTGAGGGCGAAGTCCGAGCTTTGTTGCGTATGAAGTAGGGGGAATCAGCTAGTCCAGTATAAAATATATCATTTTATTTATCATTATGTACAACTTTGACACAAGAACAATCATAAAATCAAAAAAAAAATAACAAATATTCTAACTATGTCATTCACCCTCAACGAAATCTATGGAACAGCAGGTTTTACCGTGATTTCAGGGTTCGTCCAATGGTAAAATTGTTCATAAGTGTGAGGACAATGATATCCCCTAATGATATATTCCGGTAGTGGTGTAACTAAACAAAGAAAATTGTGTTCAAAATCTCACAACTCGATTGCAAGTGATAGCAGCTTCACCACCGACGCTGACGAAAGCTTTTTAATTCATGTCATTACAATGCACTTCCACCAATCGTTGATCGTTTAAAATGAATCAAAAAGCCGCTTTAAAAGCAGTTTTTTGACAGATGTGTACGAAACGTTACGGTCCTTGCTTCTGTTATAAGGTATTATTTGAGAAACAGGCACTTATTTCACGTAATTAGTTAAAATTGACCGGTTGAGAAACAAGTGATCAGAATTGGTTGAGAAAATCCGATATAATAATTGATTATTATTAAAAATTGATGGATAGTTGATTTTATGCGAACAGTAATAATATAATATTGTGTGATAATGTATTACTAAATCGTAACCTGAAAACCACAACCTCTCACGCGGAGATAATATTACACCACTTGAAGTGTTGTCAAACATCCAGCTTGTCCACCACATAAATAATATAAGAATAATTTGTAACGGATTTAGCTAAATTTTGAGTTTTAGACTTAGAAAATACTTTCTAATGAAACAGTACGTTTTTGCTTACTTCTTTTGGCATAGTTTAAAAGCAGCAGAGGCATATATTAGTACAAACTGTGCACTCACACGATGCATTACTGTCTAGTGTGCTTGAAACTAAATGCTTACAACCATTTCTGTTAGGTGGAGATGGTTTTACACTGGTTGATTATTGTTGCCGTTTTACCAGTTTCGTATGAATTATCGATTTTAGCAACACTGTTCTCATCCAGTTCCTCTGACATTTTTTTTTTGTCATTGTTTGTAATAATCCCTGGATTCTTTGGTTAACAATATTGTTTAGCAAATTATAACTTTTGGGTCTATAAACGAATTAATATTGTAATTTTGTTTATTTACGACCGAGTCAATATTGTGATTCTCGGTATGATATTAGTAACTGAAAATCCTGGCACCAAAAATGTTGAAAATATTGACCTTCCCCAAACATGAAATTGAAAAATGTTAACGAAATAAATTATCGTTGACAAACGTTATAACAAAAATTGTAAAAAATTGATTGTAAACTTTTTACTCTCCTGATGTGTGCGGAGAACATTGGTACCCAACTAGGAAAACTTTTGAGATACGTACCAGTACCTTCCTCTGAACAGAGTAGTTTAGTTATGTGACTTAACGATTTTAAGAAAATAATAAAAAATAACTAGTAGTTCTGCGAAAAGTAAACCTCACGAGCGTAATTTTTTGTACAACCAACAAACAAAACAAAAGGGTTATCTACCAAAAAAGTGGGAATTCATCATCCTCGTTCGACCATTCGAATGTCTCGAACTGAGTCCCCACGACCTTATATCTTGAAAACCTTGACAACCGATTTTGCTCTTATTCGAAATACGAAATTCTTGATTATAATTGAGTACCAGTTTCTGCCAAATATTTTCAATACCTATTAAATGGTGCCGAAGAAAACTTTCTTTTTGGGGAAAATTCCTCCATGGATCAAATCCAGGGATACCATCCAGCCACATAAATCACCGACGCCAAAAAAAAAAAATATAGAATCTGTATTCCAAGTTTCGTCGAGAGAAATACGACTTATACGCAAGTACCAACAAACGGACATATGAAATCAAGTTCAGATAATTGAAGCAGAGACTTTAGTCGCTTCGCCCACTCGGTCAACAAAAAAGTACATGCAAAATGGTTGGAGAGATGGTCAGTATGTGTGCTAGGCTTACTGCTAACTAACTGTGATAATAAAATTGGTGGTTTTATAAGTCGTCAAAAAAAAAACGCCGATAATTAATCGGGTGGTGTGCAACGTTCTAAAGCTCACTTGAAACTAAATGCTTACATTCCGCTATATAGGTTAAGGAGTAGCTTACTGTATGAAAACGCATAAAAGCGTTGGTAGGCCGTCACGCGAGCGGAGCACGCGATGTGCTGGCTTGCTGCAACGAATCCGCAAAATTAAATAAATAATTTTAACAAAAAAAACCTACTTCAACAAAATACTCTGAAGTAATGCACTATCGAATACTCTTGGCGCTACCCATGAAATACTTATCATTGTGGAGTTCCGATGGCTATGTGTGGTCTTCTTCATCAATTCCACTTGCCCAAATGATACTTTCTGAATGCAGATGCTCGACTTGTTGATGAAAATACCAAAATCTCTATATGTATATGTATTCCTCCTGGATTCCATTATCAGAACTAGAATCTAAGTCTCTACTTTCAAATTTAAAAAAAAATAACGGTTTATAAATGACGGAGTTCTGAGGTAACAAACATTTGAAAAAAAAGCAGTCGATTTGAGAACCTCCTCCTTTTTTTGGAAGTTGGTTAAAATTCAATGAATTTACGGTCCTGGTTAATTTAGATGAGAACATGAAGTGGTATGTATGATCTGTGGCATATTTTTAATGAATAGTTGAATGGAATGAACATCATCTTTATGCCAGATATGAGCAACATTACCAACAAGATCAAGGTCAAAGATCAAAGGTGTTCTTTTTTGTATCCGAGGCTACATATTTTGATTGGCTATTTTTATAATAGAAAAATAAACTACCTTTAACCATAATAGTTATCATTAATACTACATTATTAGCGTGTAAGAAATCGCTTTTAGCAATAAGATTACCATTTGGTTTACTAGTTTTTAATTTATAAGCGTTTACATCCTTTGTTTGTAATGTTTGATATGAACAATGAAGAGTTTATTTATCTTTTTCTATTACTGAGTACACAAATTAATGTTTGTCTAGAATGATCCTACATACAATTCGTCGCAGCAAACCCGCACTCTTCACAAGCGCCTCCAGACATAATGAAAGCTGTACTAGCTTATATTTTCTATGCAATTATATACATACACTGTTCCACATTTTAGCTCGAAATATTTTAATTAATTCAAACTTACAGACTTTTGGTTTATTATCTTGGTTTAAGGTTTTTGCTGTGCATTTAAAAGACTTTAAAGACCGCTGTTGAGTTTTATAACTGACGTAAAGCGAAATGTTACGGTGAATTAAGGCCTGAAGAAAACGGTGGGGCATTAAGGCACGAAGTTGGTACTAAATATTTCATTGCATGCTTATTTCATACGTTTCAACTGATTTCATGATTGTGGGTATTGCAGTACTTTTTGAGCCTGAATGCGCGGTACAATGCCAAAAAGCAAAAGGCTAGGAACATTTGTATCATCGTCTTGTATCGTATCTCCGTATCGTTGCACCGACGTGAATGATAATCACAAATGACGCGTATCACAAGATCTCGTAAAATTATGCATTCAATCTAGCAAGCATGATACGCGCGACTGAGATAGAATACGCCAAAATGATACAAATAAGATCCGGCCTAAGTCATGATCTAATAAATGTGTAGTGATTAAAAGTGTACCATTTACTTTAGAATCGCTTTATTGCGTCAGGGCTGTAGGCATTATTCAAATGGCGACTATCTGTCAACGTCTCCCACTATCGCCGACGCCACGCTAAGCCTCGCCACGCCGTCCTATGCAGGTGTCGTGATGACTTATTGAACACGTCATACGTGCCTTTAAGCGATTTAAGTTCTGTTTCAGATTTTTACTACACCGATATTCGGGGGCCTATCACTGTCATAGTATTGTTATTTTAATTTTTCATTGTTATCGCTTTCTCTGTTAGAGACAAAAACAGATATATCTTTTTTCAGTGTTTGAGATATTTTAGCCACTCTCAACACATAAGCAATGTTAATAAAAACGTAAAATTAATCCATGTGATACATTCACATTTTAAAATTTAGCGCTACCATGTTTTAAAATATGGATATTGATAATTTATTATATACCAGAACAGCAAGGTTTTCTCGTGTATAAATGTTAGCTAACGTAAGCTAGTAATAATAAGAAAACCTGTAATAAATCATGACAAAATTAAAGATCATTTCAAAGATACAAGTTCAATTAAAAAAAGTACACCAAAGACAAAGTTAATAGTTTATACTTATCAGTGAACTGCATGTGTTGACATAAATAATTGAACTTAAAGCGTATTTCTATTCTATGTAAGTGCGGAATGAAATAGAAAAATTCGCTGAAGTTAGAATTTTACTATAGAATTTTCAATACAGGTGGGCACCACAAACGCTGCTAACATCTACATCTGTTCAATAAAGCGCACATAATTCAATTCAGAACTATTCCACATTCATGTTCTTTTCAAATTCAAATGTTCGAATTTCGAACAACAGCGAACGACAACACTGGCCGCTTCTATAGTGACGTGAATCGAACCATTCGAATCGATTATTCAGATGAGCTGTCTATCTGATTGTTACCGATCTTGTGAATGAAAGCGTCTCATTCGAGCCGTTGAAAGGGTAGCGAATGAACGAATTGAACGAGTGAACGATTCGTTGTCGGATTCGTTGACATGGAAGTGATAAGTGCGAGTGTGGACAGCATATAGAAATGGGTGCCTATTGTATAGTATAGTAAATGCCTCGTTGACCTATCTATAGGTCATTTGCAATAAATATGGTAAATGTCAAAATGGGTTTATATAAATTGCCTTTTTTGTGGGAGGACAGCAGTACAAACAGAGGTGCAATATAATTATTACAGTATTCCCATGAGGATGATAAAATGAATTGATACCACAGTGTCCAAAAAGATGATCTTATTAAAAACCGATTATAATATCACACATATTCAATTTTTGACAAGCCACTGACACCATACCATATAAAAATAAGGAAAAACATCAAGTAATAAATAAAGAATAAATAAATAAAATAATAATAATATGTTTGCTACTTACCTTAAACACAGAGAGGAACAAAACACAATTACATTATACCTGTATGTTTGGTGTCAAATATTTATACTATAATTATTTATTATCTACTTCCACTTATTTTTTTTAGGATTTTTTATGTTTGTTTTTATATGCATGCAAATAATTTAAAATAAGAAATGCATTTTTTTATAGCAAGTCTAATATTTTCTTATATGATGCCATTAATTTGTCTAGGGCAAGTAATAAGCACAATTCTCGTGGGAAGGGCGCTGTACGCTGAATCACAGGCCTAGAGCCTAGTTCGGCAGCAGTTTACCTGTTTTTATGTATCACCTAACTAGCCACTAATTATTAATGTTATATTGTGCATTATTTATGAAATAAATTATTATTATTATTACTATCAATAGATAGCTAAAGAATAAGTAATTTGTAAGATAAGTTGATGCAGAGCTATATATGACTTGTTGTTGGTTTTGTCTAAGTCTGTAGATTTGACCATTGTAAAAAATTTAAAGACTCGGATTCTCATTGAAACAATTTCGCTTTTCTCTGCAGCAAAAATGATAATATCTTTCAATTAGCGTAAATAAAAGACACATTTGAATCATGTATTAGCTGTGATACGCCATCAAACGGCCGAGCGGCTAGATCCCATTAGGATAATGGTGGACGCGCCACAGTACAAATGCAGTAGGTGAACTAAATACAATGATCGGAATGTTATATATTGTAAAAAAAAAACCGGACTAGTGCGAGTCTGGCTCGCGCACCGATTGGTCCGTACAACGTTTTTGCGTTAAATTATAAAACTATGTAAGCACCGAACATTTTTCTAAGGAATAGATAAGTTGGATTAAAGGCCAAATTAACTTTGCAGTTGAAAAAATGATCCCATACTTTTATATAGGTACGTCAATTTGAATCCTCCAACTACAATTCTAAGGTTGTTGATATATTGACACCAAGTAAAATATTTTTAGAGGATTTTTTTAAGGATGTGGAACTCCTTACAAGTGTTTGCGTTTAAAATTAAATTTAAAATTTGCGAAATAATACGAGTTTGCGTTGTGTTTGCGTTTCCATACACTTTGCTATATGGTTATCTTCATATAGAGCAAACAGGTACATTCTCGATAAGCGTGTTCTGTCATAGATATATGGTCTAAAGCAACTAAGTATACAACGAAAAAAAAAGTTATCCAGCTTTTTTCTCCTTACGCTGTACACATAGTTGACTAATGACTGCGTACGTTCGTACCTCTTTCATTCACTCATTCGCATTCCATTCACTCGCTCGGCCGGCTATTTACGACTGATCGCAGCTGAAATAGAACTGTTATAGAACTGCAGGCGATGAATCAACTACAGTGTTGTGTTGCGATGCACTTTAATACCGTCATCATCATTATCATCAGCCATAAGACGTCCACTGCTGAACATAGGCCTCCCCCTTAGAGCGCCACACCGACCGACAACGGGTCACTTGCGTCCACCGGTTGCCCGCGACTTTCACAATGTCGTCGGTCCACCTAGTGGGAGGCCTACCTACGCTGCGTCTTCCGGTTCGTGGTCGCCACTCAATAACTTTAATACGCGTGTGCAAAATTATAATTTTGTACTACAAAATACCTATCCAGTTATACTCGAAATAAAAATATTATATCAGTCGTTTCCAAAGCCGACTAAATTGTTTCATAAAAAAACCGCTGGGTTAGCTACGTGTAAATATCGTAACCGACTAACCTTCACACTGCTCTGTCACACTGGTGTGAAGTGGTGTGACGGTAAGGAAGAAAATATTATGTTCATTACTCTTGATATCTGACAAGAATCCCTACTAATATTATAAATGTGAAAGTTAAAGGAAATACGAGTATGTGGCTAGACTACAAACAATCTTTCCGAAGACGAAAATATTTAAACGCAGTTCGATTTAACGCTTCGTCAAACAAATCGTAACATTCGTTTCTAAACGAATAATTCCGTATTTACCGCTTAGTTTTAGATTAGCTAGCAGTTAACCACGCCTAGTCCGGCATTAAAGTCAACCATCAAATTGGATGCATTTTGAGCGAACCACACTCCCACAATACGAATTCACAAAACGAAAACACTAAACAATGGAAAATAAACCTTTTTCCGAAGAAACAAAATCGATTTTAAATCTAGCCGCCGAAACGATCGTAAATTTGAAGAGGCACTCGCCATTCCAAAACCAACTTTAGATCGTACATATTTAGAAATAACTAAAATATGGCCCGAGTTCTAACTTTAAAGCTCTGTATTTTCTATTGAATAAGGGTGTCATTCTTCTAAAATCAATAGTCTATTTTCATGTTTTTTTTGCTGGGTTTATAGCGGGACGAGTTCTAGTGGGGAATCCAAGCTAATATTTGGTTTTAACACAACGCTTCACGTTTTTCGCCGGATTTTATAACGTATGGTCTTTCGGAAAACTCCGGTGCTCTATTCACAGTATTAGATTTAAAAAATCATTTTAGGTTACTTTATTCTCCTAAGGGCTGATTATTCAATCGTCAAGTACCTGATGAGTAAACATGGCGGTTTGAAAGATTTTGTATAGAGAATATGTTTTTCAAACCAGAGTTGCTCGTTTTGTCACATAGTAAAAAAATAAATAAGAACTTTCTGGCAATTGATTTATATATCTTATTTTTTTTTTTACTATGTGACGAAACGAGCAAGTCTCTGGCCAGATGATAAGGGTCACTTTTGCCCATAACAGTTCAATGTTTGAACTATAGCAGTTAAAAAAATTGCGTAGCATTGTCCTACAATCACCACTATGAGATAATATTAGGTATTCAATCTCTTTACGCTCAGGAATTGTTAAAAACATTGCTCTTGAATCCGTTATTTGTACATTACTGTTTGGCGGTTGAATAACTGGCCTGTAGTGAACTGTAGTACTTCCTCAGGCTGACTCTGCAAAAGAGTTCATTACAACAAATGTTTGTGTTCACGAACGTCAAGATTTCTTGACAAGAAGTGTATGTTTGTATATTTGTATATTTTGCCCAATGACAGCTTAAGAAGCCTTGATCCAGTGTAATAAAAAAATTCTACTTTCAGTTCAGTACTGCAAGACACTGAATTTGAAATGGTGATGTATTGGTGATTGAATGAACTCTACGGAAGCAGCAACAAAAGAGTTGTCTGAATTGTGAAATGAGCCAGAGTAAATTTTTAAAGAGCGATAAAATTCAAGTTTAGGGCCTCATAAATTGTAACTAGCCATAATAATAACCTCTACGAAATCTTACTAAGTATCGCCCTAGAACTGAGTAAATAAGTTTTTCCAAAATTTAGATTGCAACTAAACCGGAATTGTTGAAATACTATGCAGATAGATCAGGCCGGGGTCGCGCATGCGTTGTAAATTATAACCGAGAGACAGACTATCTGACGAAGTGCCTGAGTTACTACAACAGAGAGGTGAGAAACAGACAAAAAGTAGGAGGTATTAAGTCAAACAAATATGATTATTTAATTCACTAGCAATAAGTGATTTTAAAACAGACACGATTGTAGTGCTTTGAGCTTTAATTCCTACTAGAGGTGACACTCAATTACATTGCGATGTTCCATTTAATTATGGCACATGACTATGTCAAACATACACACTCAACACTCACAAAAAGTCACGTAAATATATTTTCGCGTAGTACACACCTAACATATTTACCATGTGAATCACACAACGTAATCTCGCAGTGAGCTCTCTAAAAAGACTGATTTATATGTGGCAAAGTGACAACAAATAACTGGGCGATATGCTGCGACGTACAGTATTATCTATTTTTTATTTATTTTTACAAATATTACTGGTTTTTTTTAACAAATAGCCCATCTAGCCTCAAACTAAGCAAGCTTGTACTATGGGAAGCATAACTATAACTGATAGAATACTTTTTTTTTTTAAATGTATACGTAAAATGCATAGAAACACCCAGACAAAGAACAAACATCCATGCTCATCACACAAATGTCCTGGGTGGGAATTTAACCCACAAAATCTTCCCACTGAGCCACATGGCTAGTCATAGTTATATAGATAGGTCCTTTTCTCACGAAGCATACTAGTTTTTTTTACCAAATTTTGACATGATCGTTTCAAGCGTATAGAACGATTAATAAAGATAAAATATATTAAAACCCATACGCCTCCTCCAACATTCCTCGTTCCTAATTCCAAACCTTCGAAGGTGAGAAACAAAACATGCTAGGCCAAGTCTAAGTCCGAGGCATAAATCTGCGCGTAGAGGAGACGCCTCAGGGCAGCTCGGAGGGCCGGACGCCGAACCTAGAGGAAACGGCCTGATGTATCGGATTTTGACCTTTGAGGGGTTAATGTTGTACCTATGTACTTGTAGATAATTATGTGGAAGTGATGTCGAGTGAAGTAGATGTAGAATAAAAATATTTAAGAATGTTTTGAGGAATATTTTGATGAGCTCATTGCACTGTTTCTCAACAAACAAGAGAGAAGAGACGCGCGGTCCGCCGCCAGTGCAGCGCGGTCAGACCTGAATCTAGAAGTCCGCTAGCACTATAACGTGTCAGTTTATTCTAGTAAGCAAACATATTTTCATTTAACACTTCTTTTAACAAATTGTTTTTATTTTAAGTTTTTTACTTTTAGGACGTTTTTTAAAACATTTTTTCCATTCTACATTGTCGGCAAAGCTTAAAATTGGAATGATGTAATTGGGTAAATTATCATCATACTTCATTGCCTACAAATTTCAGAGAGAACTATTTCTCTGTTTATCTTCTGCTTCTTACATTTTTAAAAGTTGTTCACCGTGGCTGAACATAAAAAAGATGTAACAAAACCTCAATAAAAAAATAACTATCTATTATATAAATATATTTTATCTGAAATCTAGCAAAAAGTTGTGTGCGTCATTAGTATCGACACCAGATATTATTTATAACTAGGGAAAATTAGAACTCAGCTAGCTATCAACAAACCTTATTCATAGAAACTCGTAAAGCAGTAAAATATAACCTTTTAAAACACCATACCACACCAGCCAATCGGCATCTTTTCCACGTCCCACCTACCACCCCAATCAGGCCGAATTGCATCGTAACAAATACCACGGATGTTCCCGCACATCGGGCATCGGTAGACCGCAACACCCCTGGGCCCAGAGGTATTTAAAAATGTATCAAGTGCACATAAACAAAAATAAGGAGTTATCCAGCGTAAATTCAGATTTAAATTTTGATACTTTACCCTGAGGTTTGGTTATTTTAGCTGAGTAGTGTTGTATTCCCGCTGTTCCCATAGCAGGGGTCAGCGGGAGTGAAAAATCATATGAAAATAGTTCAGTGTCGCTATTACTCTCTCCCCGTTATGTAGGTCATAATGGGGTATCGCACAGAGAGAATGTGCAACTCGCTACTCGAATTTTCAACGAAAACTACATTATATTCTTCAAACACAGGTACTTTTTAGGTAAGCTTGTTTCATCGTAGACCACTTTATTGCCCACCAACAGGTGGCGAACAAACGTAAACTTATTCTGAATAAAAATATATGAATTAGAGCATTGGGCTTATCCCGTAACTCGGAAAGCGATAGTGGGACTGGGATGCGCATTGTGCGACTAAGTTGGTACGAGCGGGATGGCATGCTCGCAATCAGAATCACGAACGTTTCAAAGTTAGAGGATAAGTCCTCCGGCCACCATCAAACGGAGCAGGATATTCATCAAACGCCTTATCTAGATCCTTTTTTCAGGTTTGGCAAGCTGCGTGACTTTTGTTAGAGCTATTTTAGCGTAACTGTAAGATCCATCTTCAATCTTAATGACCTCCTAATATTTTAGTTCGTAAGTAGTAAAGTAATCCCAGATTTTTTGTAAACTGGGTCTTGTAATAATTTATTACTTCAAGGCCCTTAGTCGAGTCCATAGTTAAGTCGCTTAATTTCACATATTTAAAATTACTAAATATAAATTTACAAAATTTAAAGTTTACTTATAACAAGATTTAAAAAAAAATATATCGTTTAAAAATCTTTGCATTGACGGAAATCGAAGAATTTCGACCAAAATGAAAGATATCCAAATAGCTTTACTCTTTAAATGATTTTTGATATCAATATAAAAGGTATATATATTATATATACAACATAAAGTAATTTTGCACTTTATCTACAAAAACTTGCAAATGCGGGAGTGAGTTAACTGTTGTACGAATATATGCCTCTTAAGCGATGATTGAATACAGTTTCCATAAAGCTCTCTCTACACCACCTGGTTGGTGGATCAAACACTAAAATCGAGACTTCGGAGCACGAACCGAGTTTTAACGTTACGTAAACTTTTACGAGCATGGCGTTCAAACAATTTTACTGGCAACCCTGGCTATAAGCTGTATATAAGCTGTAAAACAGCGCCTATTTGGGGTGGTCAAGAGATTTACTGCACTTCAATTGGCAGCCCTAATAGACGTATATTACACTGCCGGTGGATTTATTGACTATATTTCTTTTGTTTGTGAATTTACAGCCGCAGCTAGGTATTTAGAGGTAAAGAGGCTTTTTAGCGCTCGAAGGTGCTATTGTGAGTTAATTTTCTTGTTACGGTTGGAATTTGCCACTTACGATGTCTAATTCTAGACGTATCTATGCACCTGTATGAATAAGTAGGTAGATGATAGTCAGGTAAACTATGCCTTTAGGCCTGTAACGATGCTACCTACTAGTAATTTAAGGTGGGTTGCGGCGGCAATCGTTCAATTATACAGGGCTATTTTAAATTAGCCAACCATTTCTCGTGTCGCTTGTCTCGTACTCAATACCTTATATGTTCTGCAACGTTTTAAAAAAACCTTTAAATATTCCTAAAAACATATTTTTATGTTTGTGTGGTTGGTATTTATAAGTTTTTTTTTCTCTCTCAATCGTCAGGTCCTTAGCTATCTGCCTCATTTGAAATTGCGTAATTTTTTTTAAATTTAAATTTCTCGGTCTCGGTTCGTTGTGGCGGTCTAAGGGGGAGGCCTATGTTCAGCAGTTGACGTCTTCCGGCTGATAGCGGTGATGATGATAAATGCTATTTTTATTTAGAATCCTTATTTAAATGTTTTTGTTTTGGAAGAAAAAAAAAACCGAATTATTATAAGTACCTAATGGAACAAAAGATGCCGAATACGATGTTTGTAAGCGAACTGCAAAAGGTAGCAGCAGGCTAATTAAAAATAACTCTGTATATACTCGTAGCTAATTTGCCCTTTCCAAGAGCTGTATAAAAACAAAAACAAGAATTTTACACTTTCACTCACATACTTAAGTACTTAAACTTTTAAAATGAAACTAATTATTTTATTTTCATTTATTTCGCATAATTAGAAAATATTTCTAAGTAAATGCTGCACTTAATGGTGGCATACTATCTATGGTATATTATATCAGTACACTAAGTTACTGATTATTCAGTATACATCATTAACAAAATGTGCGAGCGAGACAACAGTGGACGGGAGTATTATTTAAAACATAACATCCACTATCACGATATAAGTGTTTTTACGATATTAGATAGTGCATGAGCCACTAAAGCTCCTAAGGGCTTGTGCACGTTGAGCTAGCAAGCGCGGGCGCGGGTGCCGGCGCGGTCTCCTGTTCATATTGGCCGCTAGACTTTTCCGCGGGTGTGACTTGCCTGTAACCGCGACCGAAACGAAAACCAACCTTATATTTTTGTTTGTTCTATTTAGGTGCAACGTTTCGCTCAGCGCGCGAAATTCAAATTTTCTTGCGTTTTTGTCAATTACAGCTTAATTACTCATCGCAGGTACATGAAAACTAATTTTGTGATAATAAATAGATCGTTTCAAGAAATAGCACTAATCAAAAATTCAAGTTGAAAGCTAGTATAAGTATACACCAAAACCCAAGATGAATATCAGCCTATTGAGATTTGTAGCTAAACCAATGCTATCTAGGTGATCATTTTACCCGTAATTTCTTAAAACAACTTATTTATTGGCGCAAATTGATTTCAATAAATCTACGATGAGTAATTAAGCTGTAATTGACAAAAAACTGATTCGGATTTGGATGAAATTTGGTATAGAGGTAGCTTATTCTCTGGATTAACAAACAGGCTACTTTTATCGTAAAATCAACCATCCCTATAGAATAGCGACTGAAACCGCGGGGCGCAGCCAGTTACGCCCGCCACCGCACCCGCTAGTTAACGTGGGTAAGCCCTTATTTATTTAAGTAACGAACATTCACAGCAACTATTTGTACAAAGAGAGAGTGAGAAAACATAAGTAATCCTGCACATAACTGATGAACATTCATAATCTCGGGAATATTACGTTTCCAGATGTCGCGACTGATATCTTAATCAGTTTCTCAGCTGCATAAATATTTATTTTAATTTTAACCTCGACTGTGAGAGATCCTTACAGAGTATGACTGACTTGTTATTTATTAGGTTCTAGCTGCGCCCCGCGGTTTCACCCGCGTGGTTTTTTTTTTCCTAAAACAGATTTGAGGCGAACAAAAAAAAATCGTTCGTGTCATTTTAGAGTTTTTGCGCATTCATTCAAAAATTCAGATTTTAAAATGCCACAGCGGCTGATAGAGCGCTTCTTAGCGCGAGTGTAGGCAGTAGGTTCACGAACCGGACTATACAAGACTGTAGGTACAAGCTTAAATCTATAAATTCTAAATCACCCCAGGCAGGGTTAATACCTTAATAGCTTTCTAAAACTCTATAAGATCCTGCTACCCCGATAGGTAATGCCCATTGAACGCCTATCCACGTACATAGACTCGTTTACTAAAGATTTACGCAACAGATAGATCGCAATGGAAACCCTTTTCAGTCGCTTTATGCTCCTAATTCTTTCGACCCAGTGCCAAAACGTAACATGCGCCGTTCAAAAAGCTTACTAATACAACTCTGTTGAGGTGTGCATCGAATTCTAAATCAACATATTTATTGATTCACTTTAACATCTAGAGCGGAGATCCTTAGCTCACGTGATAAGGTTCAAGTTGAAAAAATTGAGGGTAGATGTAAAGTGGTTTTACGTCTAAGTTCGAAAGTTAGAATGCCGGTTTTGGACATTTTTCTCTCCCTACGGAATTGGGACATTGGATGTTTCTCATTAACATTCACTACAATGCATAGATTTTAGTGACGCTTGCAGAAATATTTATATATTCAACAATGCATTTTTTTTTTGATATTATATAATTATCAGAAATGATATACATTGAAAAAAAAACCGACTAAATACTAGTGTAACAACTTATCGGCGGCCTTGTCGCTTGAAGCGATTTCTTCCAGACAACATTAGCATGGCGAGAATATATTTAAAACGATTGCTACGGTCTGATCACTCACATGGAACCTGTACTGGGAAAAACGTCCTTGATCAAAATTATCATTGGATACTATAAAGATTAGTTTTTTTGGCAGATTAAAGAACTGAGTAATAAAGTCATCTGCGTAAAAGTAGTGGGTATTTAAATACTTTACTAACTTTTCTAACAATCAACGCAATATGGCAATTATGTTCATATCGACAATCCTTATAAAGCAGTGCTTCCTATGAAAAATCTAAAAATATTACTCGGACACTACGCTGTGTAAAGGCTTATAATAAGTAATTTGATTTCCCCGAGTGGCGCAGTTTGGGTTCGGTCAATTTGGCCCATCAATTAAATCGAATTTCGAACGAAAGAACCACTCGTTCGATTTCATTCATACGGCGTTCGCTTTTTTGCGCGTGCGAAATTCAAAATGTTATATTTTCAGAGCAGTGTTACTGAACCAAGTGGGCTTGTTGTGGTTTTTAATTTAATTTTAAATGGAATTTCAAACTTGCAATTGGATTTTGACATGTGGAAGCTTAGCCGCGTTACAAATCTATGGGAAAAAATGTAGAGGTAATGGATTTGAAATGTTTTCTTGATTTTACTAAATGTTCACTACTTATTATGCATTTCAGAGAAACTTGTTTCTTTCTTAACGTATCATTTCATTCTGCAAATAAGAGAAAAATGAATATCAGTTATTCTAAGCTAGTAGGTTTATTTTAAAACAAAATCCTGCACAAAACAAGTTCTCCAAACTCAGATTTCATCAAAACTCGCTTGAAAGAATGCTCATGCTAATATTATAAGTCCAATAGTAAATGTAAATGTATATGTAGTAGTGTTCCTTCTCCTCTCTTCTCTCCTCACCTCCTCTCTTCGTGAAAGATGGTCCCAATTAGAGTAGTAACGCAGCCACTTAATCATTGGTGGTGAGATCGATAAGCCATCTGGAGATGAATGTCAGTCAGTCAAGGTCTGCCTCAGGCAGATCTCTTGTTTTCTCGACGCATTTTGCTTTCGAACGGTGTTTTGCTGATAAATAAATGAAGATAAGTAAGCGCATTAATTCTGATTTAGTGAGTTAGTACGATACTTTCTAGTGGGTAGTTCGCTGGCTAGCTACCCTTGTCTAAGTCAAAATTCTGCCGCCAAGTCATGTTGTGGAATAGCTGTAATGTAATAGCTGGATGTGTTTATCATCCTCGACCACACCATTGCTTAACATCGGGTGAGTTTGTGATCGTGCTTAGCCTCTCAGTCATAAAATAATAAATAACATTTACCATCGAATATAACTGTTCGTTATGAAAATAGTTTTAAGTAAATAATTTTTCATGATAAATAATAGTAGAAAAGTTGCTTAACCCATACTCAAACTAAACTGAAATGAATCTGCCAGCTTCAGCGGGTAATTTTATGAAGGAAGATAGATATTTTCATTTCAATGTAGTGTTTTTGTTTGTGCTTGACGGGGTAAGCGTTTGACCACAACTCACCTGATGTCCTGAGGCGAGTATGTCGGCTACAAGCTAATCTTACGTTATAAAATTTAGAATTTACAGCTATCTCAAGCATTTTTAGTTTGGTTCGAGAATAAGTAATTGTCTCTGAAGAAAATAAACTGGATACTGTTATTGTACTCCAAACAATGTACGTCTATTCAAAACCTCGGCGCACCCCAATAACAAATTACTACCACAAAATTTGCTAAATACTACCCTCAAAAAGCAACATTATCCGATATTTGTGGGAGCGGCCACAAATTGATGGATATTCGAGACCAATCCCAGTAATTAAGGGAATTTATTCCCCTTAGTCCGATGTCTTGACCTACAGACAGTACGGACACAGACCAGTTATGAGGGCAGATGTAAAACTTCAGAAAAATTCAATGAGATGGCGATTGCCTCCACCACAATCTCTACCTGGTTTATAAGTAGCTCCTATCTAACCCACAAAATTAAGTAAAATGCCGTACCTTAATCTGATCTGATTGATCTTTGATACAAAGCAATGCCAAATCATACTCTTCTGTGCTCTTGTCAGGATACCCTTGGAATTCCCGAAGCTGTTTCTCGGACAGGTGCTATATTTTGTACCTACCACAGTGTTTCGATTTCAGATCTCTTCGTCACCGCCATTTACGTTCGGGATAATAGAGATCGAGATTGTAGATTTTGAATTAAATCTTAAACTTAAAGTATCTAGAACACGCACTTAGATCGCTTTGCTTCTATGCAAAACTATTTCATTAAATATTCCGCTTTTAGTTGCACCACAAATTACGCATTAGGTATACTTACAGCGCAAAGCAAGACGAGGCCGCGCGCGCGTCCGAATAACCGACTCAATGTGACGTGAGTATTCCCGTATTACTTTATTTCAGTGATTAATGATAGGTGATGATTTAATTCTATAAACAAATTTACATATTTTAACAGTTTACGTAACTTTAAAACTTTCACGATAATGTTACATATTATGGCCACAAAATTTAAAAACGTTTATTATCCTGGTTAACTCCTGTCAACAAGCATTAAATTAGTTTACGAATTAAACGTTAATAAGTTATCTCTACTTACATAATCCAATTGGTTGGAATATTATTTTGTAGGGTAAACTTATTGTTAGGTCACGGCATAGAATCGCAAGGCAATTTTCCAAATTTATGTTATGAGTATGGGGATTGTTTAGTAAGACAAAATTGAGGTTATAAATACAAACAAAGAATAGAAAGGTTTCTTCCATTGCTTTAAATAATTTGAGTATTGTTTGCGCTCAATAACCGTTATTACTCGTCGTACAGTCGAATACTTAACATTGTGTGCATATTAGCTTCTGATTAATATACAATATATCAGGTTTAAAGTACGTTTTTACCTAAGTGTTATGTATGTGTGTGAAGCTCTTGATTGGGGCTTTATAATTGTGTGGTGGAATCATAATACATTACATATCCAGTGAGTAATTAGCAAAACATTTTATTAAAATTATCACTGCCGTAACCTACAACAACTCGCAGCGTGCGGCGTTTACGTCCTTCACGCGACCGCTGCCGCCCCACCGCGGCTCCGCGCGTCAGCCTCACGCACACGGACGCGATCTTCGTCTATCTAGCGCCGTAAGCGCCGTTTGTAATTATCATCGCATCGCAAAATTTGCTACAGCTTTTTGCCAAGGCGCGGATATTCTATTTTCTTTTAATATTATCAAATACGAGTTTACATAAAGATAATAATATGGATAAACAACTATGTGCCGGTTGCAAAGCTGTAATACAGAGCAATAGGATTATGAATTGTACAGGCTGCAATCAAAAATATGATTTGCAATGCGCTAATCTCTCCCCTAAGCGATACAAGGCACTGAACGATGAAGGCAAGCGGAAATGGAGGTGCCTGGAATGTAATAGCAAGTTGCCAAAGTCTGACAATACCAATACGCCTGTTCGATCGTCTGGCCTCCCAAAGCAATCGTCCAGAACTGAGTCCAACGTGGAATGTTTGTTAGCTGATAGTAATGTTACATTGCGTAGAGGGCAGTCGCCTATTGGCAATTACATTACGGAGGACAAGTTAAGAGAGTTTTTGAAGGCCGAAAAGCTAGACTTACGCGACGTTATTGAGTCATGCGTCAAGGGCTTATCTGACCAACTTGAAGCTATAAAAGTTCAATGTGCCGGCTACCAGGAATCCTTGTCCTTTATGAGTAAAAATTGTGATGAATCACGAAAAGAGATAAAGGCGTTAAAAAAGCTTTTAGAAAATACTTCCACTGAATTAAAAGCTGTTAAAGATGAGAATAAATCTTTTAAAGATACTTTACAAGCACAATCTGCAAAAATTAAGTTCTTGGAGGATGAAAACCTGAGGCAACAACAATGGTCGAGAATGCAGAATATCGAGGTCACTGGGATACCAGAAAATAAGGATGAGAACACAATTGACATCATCACAAAAGTCATAAATCATGTCGGTGTCCCTATTCAACCAACTGACATTGAGTTCGCACACCGAGTGCAACCACGCCACGCTGCTAGCGCTGGTCACGCTCGCTCTATTGTCGTCCGCTTGAAGCAACGTGCTGCTAAGGATCGTATAGTTGCAGCTGCTCGGAAGTACCGCAGCCTAACTGCAAAGGACCTAAGAATGGGAGATGAAGCTAATCGTATCTTCGTAAACGAGCATCTTACTAGAGAAAATAAGATGCTACTAAATGCAAGTAAACTAAAAGCTAAAGAAGCAAGTTTTAAATTTGTCTGGACAAAAAACTGTCGTATTTATGTGAGACGAAACGAGACTTCACCTCCCATACTCATTTCTTCCTCAGCAGATTTCTCCAAAATTGCGTGAAACCGTGTACTTTTATATGTACTTTTATACTGTTTTGCGTTTTGTATTTCGCCACAAGCCATATCATTTTTTCTCACACACACAACTCATTACACACCTTACACACATACACATACAAATACTATATAAATAAAAACCCACGTCTCATACTGGTCATGTCATTCCTAATAAAACTAAATCTATTTACATACGTACATAATTGTATAGTGCGAATATTATGCAGCTCATTGTATGACGAACTTTATTTCGTTTTCAATTTACCCATGAACATCTATATGTCGTATACTAATCAGTTTAATTACCACAGAGTTTTTAAAAATGGATAGTACATTGAAAAAGGTAAAACTGTTTTACCAAAACGTCAGGGGCTTGCGCACTAAAACTAATATATTCTCTGAGAACGTATTACTGTCAGAGTCTGATATAATTATGATCACTGAAACATGGCTTCATGTTGGAGTCTTTGATGCTGAATTGTGCGACGATAAATATAAAGTTTTTCGTAATGATCGCATATCCTTGGGCGGTGGTGTTATGATACTATGTCGTTCTGTGTTGCACGCTCGATTGCGGCCAGAATGGGAACGCGAAGATCTCGAATGCATTTGGGTTACCATCCCGGCATTAAGTATTGGCTCGTCCAATGACATTCACATAGCTGTCGCCTACATACCACCCAACTCTCTAAAATCGTCACGCATAAAACTATTAACAGATATAGTGTCAGCTGTCAGGGATCAGTGTCCGGATGATAATTTGTTGGTTGCTGGAGACTTCAATCTACCTTGTATAGATTGGTCATCTGGAGAACCTATTGTGATGAAAAAGGGCTCTATGGATGAACAAAATGTGGCTACTGATCTATTATCAAATTTTGCCTACACTGGCCTTTCACAATATAATTACTTTCGTAATTTTAGTAATAACACTTTAGATTTGATGTTTTCTACATTTGCATTAACCATTCAGATTTCAGAACATCCTTTAGTAAAAGAGGATTTGTATCATCCTGCTTTGGTAATGACTACTACTGATATGTTTGTTCCTCTTCTCAAACCCTGTATTGTGTTAAAATGCCAGTATAAACGTGCAGACTACCCTGCTATGAATGAGTCGTTTCTGAAACAGGACTGGTCCTTTATAACTACTTATGGTAATGTGGAAGATGTTGTGAGCAAATTTTATTTAATACTGAACAACGTAGTTAATGATTTTGTGCCAAAAGTTCGTAGCGGTGGTAAGTATCTGTATCCATGCTGGTATAGCAAATCACTAATCCAGCTAATTAAAGAAAAGACTAAATTACACAGGAACTGGAGAAAGTACAGAAATCCAAATGACTATCAGGCCTTTTCATTGCTTAGAAAGAGACAGAAAGTGATGCAAGATGAATGTCATGCAAATTTTATTACATTTTCACAAGAAAAAATAAAATCGAATCCGAAAGCATTTTGGACTTACATAAAATCTAAACGTAAAAGCGCCTCTGACTATCCACAATTTATGACATATGATGATACACAAGTTGATAGCCCGTTGAATATATGTACTGCTTTTAATGAGTTCTTTCAAAAAAATTTCATCACTTGTCCAAATAATAATAATTACCTAGCTCATTGCTCTCTCGATGATAGATCGCCATCAAACCTTAATATCATTTCTGATATTAGCGTAAGTTTGGATGTGGTACGAAAAGTTATTAATAACCTAGATACTAATAAAGGTCCTGGCAATGACAGCTTGCCCCCAATTTTATTTGTCAAATGTGTTAAATCCTTAGCGCAGCCGATTACGTTACTCTTTAACAGATGTTTTAGAGATGGCTTCTTTCCTAAGGTTTGGAAGGAGGCACAAGTCATTCCTATTCACAAAAAAGGTCTCAAAACTGTGATCGAAAACTACCGTCCCATATCAATTTTGAACGTCCTTAGCAAAGTAATGGAACGGATAGTGCATTTTCATATCTACCCTATAATAGCTCCAGCTATACCTACTCAGCAACACGGTTTTATGAGGGGTCGGTCCACTGCCACCAATTTGAGTACTTTCATAGACTATGTGTCTACCAATATGGATGGAGGGTCGCAGGTAGATGTGGTCTACACTGATTTTGAGAAGGCTTTCGATCGTGTGGACCACATTATCTTGTTGCAGAAACTCTACGAACTAGGTATTCGTGGTAATCTGCTAAGATGGCTCGAATCTTACTTATACAAACGTTCTCAGGCCGTTGTTGTTGGTGGATATTGCTCTAATTATATAGATATAACATCGGGCGTCCCACAAGGGTCTATACTGGGTCCATTACTCTACGCATGCTATTTGTACGATGTATATGAATGTATTCGACATGCAAAGTTTCTTATGTATGCAGATGACATGAAAATTTTTATAAAAATTAATAACGAATCAGATTGCATCAAATTACAAGCTGATCTTAATCGCCTTGGTGAATATTATTTAAGTAATCGTATAGGTGTTAATGTGAGTAAATGTCACTATGTTTCCTTCACACGTAAGAGAAACTCTATTAAATTTGACTATCAGCTATCTAATGCCCGAATATCAAAAGAAGCAATAGTACGTGACTTGGGTATCTTACTTGATGATAAATTAACTTATTCGGAACACATTAAATCTATTATTAATAAATCTTATAAAGGCCTCGGTTTTATTATGCGTGTCTGTAAACCGTTCTCGGACATCAATTGTATTAAACTATTGTATTACTCGTATGTCCGAAGCATCTTAGAATACTGTAGTACGATTTGGAGTCCTTCTTACATTACATACACAAGTGATATAGAAAACATTCAATACAAATTTTTAAAACATCTCAACTATAGGGTACATATATATTCGCAAAGCTATGAAGATTCTTGTAAGTATCACCAAATAACTAGCCTCAAAAATAGACGTACGATCTTTGATATGGCCTTTCTCCATGGCTTATGTAACGGTTATATTGATAGTCCTGACCTGACCAGTAGAGTCCTGAGTTTTTGTGCGCCATCAAAGCGCACTAGACACACCAAATTATTTGCAGTTACACATTCTCGGACTAACTATGCACAGAACTCAATTATTAGCCGTCTACATATAACTTACAATATGAAATTTAGTAACTTAGTTGACATCTTTCACTGTAATAAGGAAATTTTTAAAAGGGATGTCTTTAAAATTATTCATGACAATTAACTGTGTAACTTAAATACCTGCATTTATACATCCTCACACTACACTCTTCTCTTTCACACACACACAAACATAAGCACGCACTCACCCTCCCATACATACACGCACCCACAAACATACACGCACGCACACACACATAGATAACTTTATGTCTGTAGTTAAAAGTCAAATTA
Source organism: Apocheima hispidaria (assembly GCA_947579745.1). Classification (NCBI taxonomy): domain Eukaryota; kingdom Metazoa; phylum Arthropoda; class Insecta; order Lepidoptera; family Geometridae; genus Apocheima; species Apocheima hispidaria. The sequence continues at coordinate 16,006,490 of OX388150.1, read as the reverse complement.
TATAATATAGATCCATAATTGGCTGTTAGTTAAGTTTTGTAAGTTTTTGTCTGTTTTTTCACTAAGGGCTGTGGATTTTGTAAATAAATAAAATAAAAATAAAATAAAATAAAATTTTTCATAGAATTAAAAGTAGCTACCTATCCTATATCACTTTCAGGCATTGAGCTATCGTGTAGCTTGTAGCTTAGATGTGATCTCGAATTATATTTTTGGGCACGACGCCTGCTGGTAGCGGTTTATTAGATTAGTGTTAGTTTTAAGTTGTATATATTTATAAATTATTTATACGTAGGTTTTATTTCAATTTATTTATTATTTAATGTAATCTAAGTTATGGAAATAAATGAACAAATTCATTAAACTGTGGTCACTTTGCTCAACTTCAGTCAGTTACTCGCTAGAGCTCGCAAATGCTCGATATGCATTTGTTTAAATGCATATCATCATCATCATCATCGGCAGCTTATTCAGGTCCCTGCAGAGCATAAGCCTTCTACATCTTTCGTCAATATATCCAGTTTTGTGCCAATCTGCTCCAGGTAATGCCGCAATTTTTTTGGATGTCGTCACGCTATCACTGAATCGGTCCACCAGGGCTACGCTTACCATAACGTGGCATGAATATACCGGGGTGAGAACTATCCTTTTTTTTAAGCCGACTGCAGTTTGGCTAAGTGACTACAAGTCTGTAGTACTAAGTATATTATAGCTGCTCTCAAGTCGCTAAGCCCATGCAAAAATCGTTACTCTGAAGTAAAAACCAGTAAGCAAACAGCTATTTTTATATAATTAGTGGAAGAAGCTCGAACAAAGTTATAAAACTAAAAAGAATCCACTGTTGCAAATTACAAGTTATCTTGAGCAGAAAATAAAATAGAATAAGTATTTTTCAAAAGATGCGACTGTTTTCAGATAATAAAACACAAAGGGACATGTAAATGTAACGACCCATTTTCGGATTTGCGATGCCAAAGCGGCTAATGGTTCCCATTCACGGCGAACACGCTTCAATAACATCTTTTTTTCGCTAAAATATACAGTTTACAGAGGTAAAACAAACCGATATTTCCCACATGCATGTACTCGTAGTACCAGTGGTGAATAAATGTTTCGAAAATAATCGAATTATTATTCGAGTGTAGCGTATTGATCAAACTACGATATCGGTTTTTGGTTGTAAAAATAAAAGAATGTGATTATTTTAATGTGCACCCTAGATTTCGCACTCAGGACGAAGCGCACCATACATCGGACAAAATACATATGAAAATTTACTCTCATTGGTTCATTGCAAGGCGAGAGTAGGCGTAGCCTTAAGATAGCCGATGACGCTAGGTTGCAGTCCCCGCAACTCACGCTTCCTCCAATTTTAGTTAATCTTTCATGCGGTATCTATTAATAGTAATAATTTTGTTTTAGTGTCTTGCCGATTCATTTAGCCAAATAGAACTTTTGCCTTATTTTCAGTGTACTAATCTTATAATGCTAACAGACTGGATTTGAATCACACGTACTACCTTCCAATAAACACTTTTTCGATCGTTTTTATTTTAAAAATCGTGGGTCGACCCTGCCGGTCTATTCTGGCAGCTGAGTGAACGCGCAAGTGATAATCTAACTGAATGTGCATTTTTCTCCCAACTTATGCAGACAAAAGTTAAAATATCGACTTTAAAAGGTAATTTAACTACTTTGTAATCGTAGTTGTAATCTCTTGATATTTTAATATTTCTGTACAGTAATCGGCAAGAAAAATACAAGTTCACTTAGCGTATCACCTCACTTACGCGATCACTTAGCTTGCAGAATATAGGGCCGACGCAGATGGCACAGCAAGAGAGAGGCCGATACCCAGCAGTGGGATAAATAGTGCTGTGGATGATGATGATCGTTCGTTGGTTTGCTGTCCGTGGTTTTTAGGTGTGCTATCGTTATCTGGCAAAGAAAATGTAATGATGTCGTCATATATATCATCTTCATTTTTCTCTTAGTCAAAGACGTACAGGCAGAAGACAGCGCCAGAAAAGCTATATAATAATTTGTATATAATACACTGTTTTAGATTTCCGAGGTTGTTTACTACATAATAATATCGGATATGCTTAATAACGGGAACTCAAAAATAATGAAAGTCGTAATAAATATCCCGTGCTTATTTTACTACTATAAATATATTATTATATCTTAGTCTAGAGAAATCATCATATACATTCGAACAATGAAACCAAGAGATTTTCGACTAAGTAATTCGACTTAATCAACAACCCCCACCTCTAAGCCGGCCATTACGAAATATGTAAATGGGCAGCCAGTGGGTCAGTTGTACCCTCGCGATTGAGAAATTAATTATGTGTCGAATGTGCTGCCATCTGCCGCATCAATATTCAATCCTATCGGGGCCATCCGTCCATTAAAACCTGACCCTTTCACGTCATTATAACAACCAATGTTTGATTACAAACGCTTAGTCGGCGAAAGGGTGGGGGGTCTATGTATACTGGATAGAAATTAGCCGAACGATTTATCGGATATCGTATTATTGCATTGGCGGTTCATTGTTATATTTTGGGCTGGATTAGGTTCGTTGACATTTGTGTCGTTGGATGTAGAGTTATTTTCTAGAATTACCGTTTTATTTCAGTTTGAGTTGATGAAGATTGTGTGATAAATTGGGAAAAGCTCGCGGACAGACACTTCAGTGGGGCTTTGGCGTGAGTCAACTGGAATTAACCACCAAAACTCTAATATAGGACAGGGTATCTTGTTTTTATTTTACTAATTGACGAGACGAGCAAGTCGATCACCTGATGGTAAATACTAAGTGCTGGTAACGCTTTCCCATAACAATTAAGTGCTAACGAGAATTTAAGTTTAAAATCATCAGCCCCATCACTCGAAACATTTTCTCGTACACTATTACTTGGCGATTGACTAGCTAGCAAAGGAGTGGCACTCTCCAGGTGGACGCTGCAAAGGAATCCTACCACTACACAATAACTAAGTTTTCTATCTACTCGTATCACTGATTGACTCATTTGAACATATTATCCTTAAGACAACAAGACATTTTTTCCTTGTAAGTGAAAGAACCACTTTACAAAACAAAAGTACACACAAAAGTAACGTGAAGTATCCTAAATAATATTATAAATACAAAAGTAACTCTGTATATCTATCTCTCTGTCTATCTGTCTATCTGTCTGGGCGTTTGTCGCGTTTTCACGGCTAAACGGCTGAACAGATCGATTTGAATTTTTGCATACATATAGTCTGAGACGGAAATGGGCCACTTTTTTTTTGTAGGTCCACGCGAACGAAGTTGCATGTAACATCTAGTTAACCATATTAAAAGTCAGTGAGAACAATGACTAACTCTGACTAACAGTGTCTGTGGTCAAGTTATACTATTAGTATAAGATCCGTGTTTGTTGATACCGGTGCCTGAGTCATGTGGTCCGGTACCGACCAGTCTACAACGTTGAATAACAAATGGGTACTTACTTGAGTAAAAGCTAAGGATATTAGTCATTTTAGCTATCGGTTGGTGCTGTCATAGTGAAGACTTTGTGGACGTTTTTTTTAAATTATTGAACTTTGCTGACGTTATTAAGACGGCGTTTAAGATCACATGTCAGTTTTTCATATTTTTTTACCAGAAAATAATGAGTTACTTGAGTAATCGAAAACAAGAATCAATATTATGTGTTATTAAAAATATTTTACTATACTATATTTTTTTTTTTTTTTTCGTTTGTTGATAAGAAATACATTTAGGACAGAAGCGCATTTTCACTGTTTTTTTTCTAAGATGAAAAAGTTTTTGGATTTTGGATAACCAGATTGGATATCAGATTACTTTAAATAATAAAACAATTTTCAATGTCGGGATGACTGACAATAACTATGATTTATCAAAGTCACTGCTTCATTGAATGTCATTTGCCAGTTGAAGATAAGTAGTTACCGAGATACATCTCCATTTAGCAATGTTGCTCAGTTGCACAAATCAACAATCAATTTCCCGATCCGAGAGCGGTGCACCGTGAATAGATCTGACATGATGATAAGGTCATCATTCGCAGCTGTATCCATATCAACATGTCTCGTATGATTAAGTTAGTAAAATCACACTAAGAGTATGCGAAAGCGAAAGTTTGTGCGCAAGTGTGTATGTATGTAAATATGTATGTGTGTGTGTTCCCGTTCAACCCTGTAACGGCTGAACGGATTTGAAGTTAATTTGGTATGGATGTAGCTTATACCCTAGATTAATAAGCATACTACTTTTCATCCCGGAAAAATATTCGGTTTCTTTAGTGTAGCGCGTGCAGTCGCGAGGCGCAGATAGTGAATTAAAATAAAATATATGATGGCGCAATCGGATTATATGCAGATAAACAGACAAATTATTTTAATGATAATGGTGTGAATAATAATAAGTCAATCATGTTTCAGCGTATTTCTTAAATCCGAACAATAAGCTAGACCTGCCAGGGAAGGATACTTCGCAAGAAATCGCATAAACCGTTTCTAGGACAGCTAGTTACGAACCATGATCTGTTGTCAATCACCTAACGGCATATACCGGCAACCTCTCTTGAGAGACTATTCTTACAATCTAAGAAAAAACAGAATTTACCTTAGTTGTCTAAGATGGCTTCTGCCGTCAACTTCACTTACGCTGCGAATAAATATTCGATAAAAGAAACCGCTGCAACAAAGCCGTCAAATTGATATGACAGATTGCGATTATAAAACATAGTTTTATTACATCATCCTTATTTAGAAGCATATTGAACAGGTCAGTATTTAGATCCTGTATAGCTATGGTAGTATATGACTTGCATGTGATGAATAATGTATGACGAATCGTCACGTGAATGGTTGGAATTGAGAAGCATCCAGATTGGTAATGATTAGGGACTTGGTTTTAAGCATTGGATTCAAGTAAGTGTGACATTTGGTGTTCACAGTGATAAGTACTTGAGCGCATATTTAATTCACAAGGCCAAAGTGCTGCAGACCTAGCAAACTTAATAGAAGTTAATTCCCATCATTATTACATACAGACTTCTTTACCCCACTGCTTGGTATAGGACTTTCTGTTGTTATGCCATCTGCGGTCACGTGATAATCAGGTCCAGATTCGACAATACGATACCCAGGATTTCAATAATATCGTCGACCCATCTAGCTGCCGGATGATCAACCATCCACTTACCCTGCCTCAGTCATTGCTCTTTTACTGCCTTAAGTTTTCCGTCCACTTTTCAACTCCACGCCAGACCAGCGCCGCCTCATCCCACGATCGTGTGAATTAACACGGACCCAATGCCGCAGCATTGGGTCTAGATCTAGGGGCAGGCAGGCCCTAGACTCAGCTGTTGTTGGAAGACATGACCAAGTGAACATGGCATCACAATCACAACATTTTGTGAACAAAAATCGAATTACTATTTATAAACATCATTTTATATATTTATTATGTATATAAATAATCTTTATTTGTCTCAGTTTGTATCAGAAAATGTTGTAGAATTGAAAATGAAAAATGTTTATTTACTGCAAATATATATATCAAACATAATTATAACATAAACAAAAATAATAGTAATAGTTAACAATAGTACATAAAGTGCAGAGAAGTTTTTCTAAATTTAGAAGTACTGCTCAGAAGTATCCAGAAGTACCTGTATCGAGGTATCCTGCTTTCAACAAGTTCTACATTTAAAGATCCTCTGTCGACAAGTTAAAACTAAATAAATATGGAAAAAAAAAAGGAGGATATTAAAATTTATAAATTTAAAAACAAAATAAAGGTAGAAACACACTCCGCTACTATAAATTTAAGTTTAACATAATTATAACAATTACAAAATTAACATATAACTTTAAATAAATCATCTGTTTTAAATTGAAGCAAACCCCCTTACCAATGTAAGCGCTTCCTTACGGATATCATGCGTCGCTATGTCGAAACGCATCCGGCGTTATTTCGTCCAACATACTTTTACCGACTTCATATTCATAGAGCAATTTTAGAAATCCTTCTTTCGGACAATTTCGGGGATTTTAGGGATCAGAACGTATGCATGCACCCCTCGGGGGACGTCAATGACCCTTTAAGCATAAAATGGACATCAGCAAATGGATTTATGGTTATGTGAAAAAATGTAGGCTGCAATGCATGACCTTATGTTATGATGACAATAAGAGAGATTTTTTCTTTTCATTTTTGACCGAGCTAAGCGAAAGTCTCAATTCCACGGGGATATTGAAATGTGTAACACCCAGTAACGAGATTTGTAGATTCTAATATTTGAGACAACTAAAATAATGCCACCAGCATGCTAAGGTACGCTGCCAACTGTAGTGGGTTTGAACATTTGGATTATCTATAGACCTTTAATAGTCATAATCCAACTGTTATTTTTATGTGGTTTAGGAAGTTGTAGTTTGTATGTATTTTGCTTAGTTAATAATAAAAAATAAAACAACTATAATTTTTATTTCTTTTTCTTCTGTCGACGCTTCTCAAGTTTATGTTTTTATTCACATTAGGTGTATAGTTTTTTTTTTGTTTTTGTTACTTCTGGTTTTTAAGACTGGTCCCTACGTTTAGGTTATTGACTATCTGGTCTTTGCTTTTTTTTTTGTATTTTATCAAAATTGGGATTATACTCTGGAGGATCATCCCGTAAGGGTGTTAAAACTCCACTAGTTCTACTAGGTTCCTATTTTGATCATCAACTCAATTTCTTGTACTTGAAATTAATCAAAATCACTCATAGGTATCTAACAGAGCCATGGAGTAATCTTAAATCGCTTAGAAGGGCCCATATTGAGTTATCCGGTGGTTGGACCTGAGTAATAATGTATAGGAAGGGTGGAACGGGCGTTTTAGACCCTAATACTAGTTTGATCGAGATTGCTTGTGCAGCGAAGGGTTGTAGTGGTGGAAAATTAAGTTATTGGAAAGGAAATTGCATTGATTCAAGAAAAAAAGGTGCGAAATTGACGATTTGTATTATTCAGGTTGATTTTTTAACTGAGATAGTATGAAGGAATCCGAATTGCTTCCAAGGAAACTTAGGAACCTATATTATACTACTCTTTGTTAGGAACCATTCGGTCTTTTTTTGTAAAAACCATTTTGGCATAATAATTTTTGTTTTGGTCAAGCGTGAGTTATTTAGATATTTTTTTAAAGCGGTTTAAATTAGTTTCACGTAAAGATCATTTCATTGTATCAGAAGAGAAAAATCAGATCAGTAGAAGTAACTACTACTAACTAAAACAGTTAGTTATAGTTACTGGCATTAGTTAGCAGTTTATGAAATTTGAATAACTTCTACTGCTCCGTTTTTTTTCTTCCAATACAATGAAACGATCCCTATATAAAACTGAGTCGAAGCGCATTAAAAAAAAAAAGATCAAACATCTTATTTTTTTGGAGAACTCACGCTTGAGCAAAAAAATTACTACACCAAAGTCGTTTTCATACAAAATGAGTAAATGATTCCTAAGACAGTTTTCTTGTATCTCATAAGGATTTTTGATATGCCCATACCGTCCCAGTTAAAAAAAAATCCTATGGTTACACGGTTATTAGAGTGTCTCTATTTGACTTAAAAATTCATACCCAGTTGATTTTTTGCCAGTGCCCGATCCAGGCTAGGCGTGCTTGACATTTAAACCAAATCATCGCTAATGTGAGTTATGGTCGAATGCCTATCCTGTCAAAAATCTAATCTTTTTGTAGCTACGTTTGTGCTATCTATGTTTATGTCATAATGTTACAGCTTACAGATGAACTAAGGTATAGTAAATTTTTTTTTTTTTTTTTTATTATATTGTAATGTTTGATCTTCTTGAATGGTTTTCGTTGCCGACTGTACACCGCGTCTCAGCCGGCGCGCGGCGGTGGCGGTGAGTTCAGACCATAAGTTATCGGGATGCGTCGAAACCCGTACGTTAATTATTAATGATTGAGATATTATTATAGCTACTGACTGCTGAATAATGGTGTTTTTCAATCAAGGTACATGTGGAGTACATTTTTCATATGTTTAAGTGACATTAAATTATAGTATTTTCAAAATTATGTATAAAAGCATATACAAATTCTTATGGCCATACAGACAAGCCAATTTGATACGAGCGAACCGCCGCCGCACCGTTTCGAGAGAAAATATTAAGAGATAAATAATTATATTTTCATCATATTCTTATTTTCTCTCGTTGGTCCGTTATCCAATCAATCATCAATCAATGATGATGATCATCAGTCATCCATCTTCATCATTGCACAACCCGTCTTCTACCTCTTCTATGAATCCTCTCCATCCTAAGGTTGCCCGGAAGAGATCGCTTTAAGCGATAAGGCCGCCAGTTGTTAAACTAGATTCTAAAACTTTTTTTAAACGTATGTAAAATTTTGTGTGACCAATAAAGAGTTAATCTATCTATCCATGGTCTTCAGGTGTTACATACATACTTACATGCCAAGATTAAAAGATGAGTTGCATCATTAAAATTGTACTAAATTAGATCACCCGTAGAAGAAAATCAGAATGAACATAGAATAACAATTATAGATAGATAAGAAGCCATGCATCAATGCTATAAGAAAAAAAAATCTGCGGATAATTAATTGTAATTCGATAGATCCAAATCATATGACATATAGTATATTCTTCTGCAATAAAAAAAGGACTCCTCACCAATTACGGCAACGCCTCTGGCTGCTGTTTTCCAAAGACGGTACTGACCGCTGGCTATCAGTTGCCTGTTGCTCTCAACATTATAAAAAATATATGTATATACTTCAGACCGCAAAAAAACAAGGGATTTCAAACCCCCAAATTCCAATAGCAAAAAGCCCGTCAGTATTTTCACCCTTCCGCGTTATAATCTGCGATTTACGCCGACTGATAACGGATGCGGGTCGCGTACTGAGCCGCTGTTTGCTCATTGTCGGCGGCGAGTCGCATGCCAAAACGTTTGCACTGACTCAGATTACGTGGACAGATACCTTTTTTCGACAAGGGGAAATCTTCACAAGATACCCGGTTGCTGTAGGGTTCAGCCGGGCTATGTTGGGTTATTCCCACCAATACTTCCCCGCTGGCCTGCCTTGGTGTTTGAAGGCTCCGGGATCTCTAAGGGAACGCGCTAGAGTCCTCACCGCGCTTCAGCTCCTCCCGGGACAGTTATGAGCTGTCCTGTCGTCAAAGAAAAACAGAAAAGACTCCCTTCCGTTAATGCAACATTGAAAACCTTGTTTTAAGGTTGGGAAGAATATGTCTCTGTCTGATTATTCTGTGTCACTGTTAGCGGACTCACGGTGTGTCGTGCGCGCGTGTAAATGATTTAACGAGACGTGGCTATTGAGGCGCTGTATGTAATGATGAGACTGAAACAAAACATCATTTTGATAGAGTTTTCCTTCTAATCAATTTCATATGGGTTCTAACACATAAAAGAATTATTCGCATCACACATATTGCTTTTAAAAGGCGATCGATGGATTTAGGCTAAGACACCAACTCAGCTAAAAACAAAGCATTAGCCGCGTACTGACAGGGCGAGCAGCCTCGGTCTGGGGTTTAATGCACGAAACTGCTGCGCGCGGCCTGATTTCCTTACATTATATGCCGTATTTTCGTAAAATTTCATTATTATGTAACATCCAAAGAGAATGTAAAGTTACGCTCAATAAATTATCATCGAGTTCTATGCCGTGGTACATGATACTGCGAAATATCTCATAAATATAATTTTTACTTATCATTTTTGCCAATAGTGAGAAAGGGCCTTCATTAGGCAAATTTAACTTAACCTACACCAATCAAATAGTTGGACTACCCACAGACAATTAAAAGTCTAAAGATAATCCGAATTTTCATGAGCAACTACCAGCTGGCAACGTACCCAGCATGCTGCATGCATTGCCACGCTGAATGTCAATGCTTATGCGTTGCGACTGATAAACTTCAGCATTTGGGTCACGCGTCGCATCAACGAGACGATCTAATAGATTTTTATTATGAGATGAGCTCTCGGCCTTAACAAAGAGTACTTCCTAGATGGCCTAAAGTCACAACAACAAACGACCAAAACCGAGATTAGCATATTTGCGCCGCTTTTGCTCCTCTGCCGAAACGAATATCATTAAACTTTAGTACTTAGACTTGCCCTGCCCAAGGTGCATGTTGCCAGGCAAAGCGATGACAGATGGACTAAACGATGACGGATTGGTGGACGCGCACCTGTTAAAACCGGTTTGTGAAAATTGCGGGTTAATTGCGGTAACCTGGACAAGATTGGCACAGGACCGGGATAAGTGGTACAAGAAGAGATGCCTATGCTCAGCAGTGGGTGATTACGGGCTGAAAATGATGATGATGATGACTAAGACTTAGGTGATTTGATGATGATGAAACTACAGTACAGTATACTGTTCGGTATAGAGACACTGTTCGATCTAAAGTACAACCAACGTGGCCCAAACCTCGGCTATTCACTTTTACCGTCTTATTTAGAATCTACCTACGAGTATAAAAGCTTAGGACATTTCGCTTACGCGAGTGGCCTAGTTGTGAAACCTTTAACAATACCCCACTAGTACTAGGCCGAAATGTGCTTTGCCCTGATGCCGGGGCACTAGAATACGGCATCGGTATCCCCTGCCTGTAGTAAGAGCCTACTAAAATGGACCTCTGGGTTCAGGGGTGGTTAGAGGCGAGGCTCTAACCACCATCTACCAAAGCGAGCTCGGAGAGGACAACAGCGTCGAGTAGCGGACGCTGTTGTAGGCTTAGACGTCTCACGACTGCTGCTAGCTGGCCCGGGAGGAGCTGAAGCGTGGTGCTGAGAGCTCCGGTGCGTTCCCTTGGAAATCCCGGAGCCCTCGGTCAAGCACCAAGGCAGGCGACCAGGGCGGCTGCACCCTAAAGCAGTCGGGTATCTTGTGAAGGTTTCCCCCTCACAAAAAAAAGCCGAAATGTGTTGACCTCTTATGATATCTTTAGGTTTCATAGTCATTATGGTAATAAAACCTTATAGCAATTAATAGTTAGTCCCAAAAAATATCAAGCTCTCACTGTATTTCAGATTGTCAAATATTTTCGGGTGGCTCCTTAGCATTCAGAAGCGGGATCGAAAGCAGTTGTAGCAGAACGCTTTACGTCGTACGAATTTTAATAAGAATCGTGTGCGAACCGAGACACTGTTCACTGCGTGTAAAGTGATACATATCCGCAAGGAATATGCTATTAGGTGAGGTTGGAATTACAGATACTGTTTGGAAATTATTACATTTTCTTTTTCTATTTGATATGTGAGGCTTGTATTTGACCGACGTCGTATCGTCGATGTTACACGGCGATAGAAACTACGTATATATACGCTTTTTTGGTAAATTGAAATTTTAAACTGGTAACTCCTCATCGTTAATCGTTGAGCGAGACAAGTTGTGCCTGATGGTGAGTATCAAGATTGCCCATAACAGTTTAGTGCTCCTCAGAATTTCGAAGATCAACAGTTTAAAACAGCACTGTGGTCATCACCCTGAGAATGACATGTTAGATCTCTTTATGCTCAGTAAAAAATTCAGTGAAACATCGCCCTTTAAACCGTAAGATACTTAAGTTTGCACACTCCTGCTTGGCGCGGTGCGGTATTACCCCTGAAGAACTGCAAAAGAGTTCTGCTGTTACATGAACAACAATACAACAAGTTATAATAGATGTTGCGGACCTTTTGGATACTTAATATTAACACGAGGTACTTGACCACTGGAACGCGTTCAAGACCGCAGGAAAGATGGGAAGACGAATTATCTGTAACAGCAGGGGGAAAAAATTGATTACTAAAGCGCAAAATAGACAAGACTGGGAAGCACAGGAGGAGGCCTTCACCCGAAGGGTACCCTCAACCCTAATCTTTAAATAAATAACGCTAACAATATAATGCATGAATACTAATCTAGTAAGTACTAATACCAATTTAAAGTTGTATAAAAATAAAGTAAAAGAAAGAATGAAATTTTATAACACATTCGAATTACTACAATTCAAAACACTTAATTAGATTTAATGCATGTTTTAAAAAAAAATACAAAAGTATAACAATGAAGTCAATGTTTCGGAAGGGAAAGGAAATCAAGAGGTTCCTTTATTTTATTTGACCAAGTGATGCGCTATCGAAAAATCTTTATTTGCATAAATTTTAAAAGAATACGGTATTAATCTGCGTCATTATTTATCTCTATGGAGTTTTATATCTTTTTTACAACTGCCGAAACTTCTTCCTTCTTCATAGGTACAGGTGAGTTCACACACCAGTTGTGATTTACGTTGACGTCGTACCCTTCGCTCCTCGCCCCCTGAACAAATAATTTATAATATCTTCCTAATATTTCACCAACAATGGCCTTTTTCATGGAGATAACGATGTAAATTTCATGGAATATGACACTGCATACTTTGCAATTTTTTGGGATTTGTAGCTTTATTACTGGTCACCAGGGTTGGTAATAAATCTTGAGTTTATGGCATTTTTAACTTTAATACTGGATCATGACTTGAAATAGCTTGAAGACACCCACACTAAGTCTAGATACTCGGTAAAATACTACACGCAAGCAACAGGTATGGTCAGCATTTTTATTCTATGACTTTGGCGACAATTACATATCTCGAGTATTCCCATAAGATTTAGTTTACATAATTTACATTCAGGGTACAATAATGAAATTAATAACAATTTTATTTTTTGTTGTTTGTTTGTCGTCAAATATCAGACACACATATGAAAACTTACTATTTTCAATAATATTACTGAGCATAAAATGATTTGACATTTAACATCTTAGAATGATTCACATTGCATTACTGCGCACTGTTTCGCACCGTCAAAATTCTCGGTGGCACTGAACTATATGGGCAAGCTTGACGCTTACAATCAGGCGACTGACTTACTCATCTCTTCATTTATAACGCAGAAACTCTTTAAAACTACTTTAAAAGAATAAAGAGACAATAGTGACGTCACGGAAATATCAAAATGGCGTCGCGTGACATGCGCCAATGAAAGGGCTTCGTTCAATTACGGAACGTTTATTAACTGATGTTTAATGGGCGTTAACTAGATAAGCACGGTTTGCCGGCTGATTAGCGACACAACTGGGTAATTTTAATGTTTATTGTGTACCTGACGTTGCTTGAACATAGACATGTCTGACAGTTCTATTCTATTTTTTATAAAACTGTTTGAAAAGAAATTAAAAGTAAAACACTTACACTTTTGCATCACTAACAAGTAATATACTATCAGTTTGATAGTATACAATAACAGAACCAAATGAGCCAATAGAGTCCAAAGATCAAGGCTAGCTTCCTGAAGGGCGAATGCAACAAAGTTTCTATAACATGCCGCATGCTGCCTCGGGCCGTCCACTGTTGACTCTGCATCTGCCACTTCCACAGTATCAGTACCGACGGCAACAAAAGACAGGAACGACCTGCTAAAAGATGCTAGATAATGAAGTGTTTAATCTAACTACCTATTTAGAAGCACATAACTTCACAACCGCTCTAATGCATCTTTTTTTTCAATTGTGCTTATTCGATTAAAATTATTTACTCAATGACTGGATGATAGCTGCTTTCTGTCTGAAAATCTCGCCACCGCGTTTTAAGTGCATAGTACGCCATCTAGTTTGTTTTATAAGCAACGAATTTTGTTCTCTGTTCTGTTCGACCCCTATATCTTTGCAACCCCTTGACGAATGATGCTCATACTCAAACTTGAAAATTGTATTGTCATGAACTACTTGCCTGCAAAATTTCATTAAGATCAGATCAACGGTACGCAAGTTATTGTCGGACAAATATACAAACATACATACAAATGCCGATTTGTTCTCGTAGACTCTGAGAACTCGCTTCGCTTGGTCAATTATCGCAAAATTAGTTTTCATGAACTTACGACGAGTAATTAAGCTGTAATTGCCAAAAAACGCAAGAAAAATTGAATTTCGCGCGATGAGCGAAACGTTACACCTTAAGGCAATCCTAACGTTTTGCTGTCAACTTTGATTTTTCTACTTTTCTGCTCATGGTCCAAGAGCATAATAATCAGAATTCGAAATGTATGTCATTGAATATAGTTTCTTCCTATCGGTACGAGGGGCCAGAGACCACGGGCCACCAGACCGGACATCCGGACGCGGGACTCTCGCTCCAAACTTATTAATTGCTTGCGAGACCACCGGACACTTTCACGCGTCTCGCCTCGGGAAGCTTTTGAGCTGACGGTACTTTGGCTAGTGGTAATTATAATAATTGACGGCGAATGGCTGAAAACACAAACATAAGTAGTAACGTAAAAAAATATGAGTGTGACAATTATAATGGATACTGATGTCTTATTTAATGTTTAAGATAACTACAAAAATCGTCTTCTGGAACATACAAGTGCCTATAAAATGTCGATGGTCCCATCATAAAGGATGGACAGTGGACGTATAAATAGAATAATACCTTTTGAGAATAAAGATTTAAAAAAACGCGTGATAGGTACAAAAATATATGATAGTTAAATTTGATCATTTCGAAATCAAGCAGACTGAGGAAGATATCTTTCAAAACAAATTCAGAAATAGCTTCTTATGTTACCCGACAATCATAATTAGCCTCTATACGACGCGTCGCGTGCGGTGCGCGCGCGCATGCATCAAAACATCGTTTTGTTTTAAAAGGAAAATATATTTTACGGCACCAACACGTGGCGGAGTTTTTGGGATGGATGGGATGTAGTAAAAGAGTGGCAGCATCGGAACTTTTAAAATTCATGATTACGGATACATTATTTATTTATTTACAAATTACTAATTATGTCTTTGGTTATCTTATTTTCATCTCGAATTTCATCAATTCCGTTTTACTAGTTTAATCATGGAGTTAAATATTTAGGTGAAAGTGATTACGATAGAAGAATTTCCTATTTTATTGAAAACTGACTATTACCCGAAACTTCGTTAGCGTGAACCTACGAAAAAAAGTAGCCTATATCCGATGCAAAAAAAAAAAACAGGTCGATCAGCTCAGCCGCTTAGCCGTGATAACGTGACAAACACTGAGACAGAAAGACAGAGAGACAGGTAAAGAGACAGAGTTACTTTGACATTTATAATATTAGTTAGTTAGGTTAGTTAGGATGCACAAACACCCAAGAGGTTATACTTAACATTGCAACGACTTTGAGTCAAGTTGTAGTTTACTCGATAAAGTTTAAATAAATACATGTGAAGGCCATTTTGCTTTTTGTTTTGTCGTGGCTACATTTTTAGTCAATGAAAAAAAAAAGGTTGAAAAAATTAAAATATAAATTAGTGATTAGACTACAGACAGCGACGTAAGTTTGACCCAAGCTTTATAATTAGAGTCAAATAAATCCCACTGAATGTCCCTACACTATGTCATTCGTCTCATGTTGTAAATTAATGAGACTGTATGTCTTACCAGACGTCTCCTGAGCCGTGAAATCTGATTGCTTTTTATTAATCTGTTTGTCATTTCGTGTTTCCTTTCCAAAATTAGATGATGGATGCAGAATGTCTCGGTTGTTTGTTCTGGATCTAGAACACGGATGGATAAGATATGTCATAACCCTTTGGAGTCGGTTAAGAACTCCAACACTATGGATAGCTTTTCATTATACCAACAAGCAAAACCGTTACGTTACCTAACCTAACCAAGTTAAAATAAATCACACCAATATTATAAATGCGAAGGTATGTAAGTATCGAAGTATGTAAGTAGGTAAGCATGTGTGTTTGTTCCCATTCAACTCTGTAAAAGCTGAACACATTTAAGTGAAATTTAGTATGGAGGTAGCTTATACCCTGGATTAATACATAGGCTATTTTTATCCCGGAGAAATATTCGGTTTCTGTAGAATGGCGGGTGATACCGCAGGGCGCAGCGAGTAACTTGTAAAAATCATCGAAATCGGATTACATTAAGGGGTGCGAAACAGTTGGCGGTTTTTGCTTAGACAAGCAGGCAATGTACTCCAATCTTAATAACTAGTAGATCGCGCCGAACTGAGACCTCGCGACCCCTATAACTTCACAACCCCTAGACCGATTCAGCTCATATTTGAATTTAAAAATTGTATTGAAATGACTACTTGCCTACAAAATTTCATGAAGATTGGAGCAACGGCTCCCAAGTTATCATCGGACAAATATACACACAAACATACATACAAGTGCTGATTTATCCCAGTAAACTCTGACCCCGTCGCTTCGCTCGGTCAAAAATATTTGCTTATCAAATAAGACCAAGTTGGTATTCCTAATAACGTTGAAACAAGCTTAATATAACTAAAGCACTAAAACACCTCTACCGAGAGTCGCCATAAAAAGTTATTCCTCCAACTTCCACCACTATTCACTACAATCAGACCGTTAGAGTCGCTTATTGATTATGAGAGGTCCACAGCCTCCAGGCACGAGATAAAAACTTGCTCTACCGGCCTCTACCTTGCGTTATCTTGTTCTAACTTGCTCTACCACTGTAATTTTAAAGAGTATTTCACTGATAAGGGAACCATTATACCAGAGAGTAAAATATGTTCAAAGAAACAGTTCTTGCTCGTTAGAAACCAAATGTGTGTTGCACACAATGACCAATTCGTGCGTGTTACTAGATTGTTTTAGACAAACATCCAGACAGAGACAAAGTTACTTCCTATAGTTCTTCCTATGTCCGTCTTTGTGATATACAGTAACTCTTTATCAAATTTTATCAAGATCCGTTCAGCTGTTTAGCCGTAATAACGCGACAAACATCCAGACAGAGAGACAAAGTTACTTCCTCTATTTCGCTAGATGGCGTTGATCCATTTTTGTGAATTTTTTGACGTTTTGTATGGACTGATTGCGAAAGAAAATACGAAAAGTTAAGAGAGTAAAAGATCTAACTATAATTAAATCTGTTTGAAAGGACAGATTTGTCAGATTTGGTTATTTTAAGTCGCATCTCTAGTTAAGTATCATTCTCTTATTTCTGCTTCAGCCTTTAAACATCCCACTGCTACCTCAGCCTACCCTCGAAGCCATATCCACCACGCTGGCCCAGTGCGGGATGGCGGATTCACATACGCCATCGAATTTCTTCTCCGGAAATATGCAGGCTTTCTCTCGATGTTTTCCTTCGCCGAAAAGCCAATGGTATATCCGTATGTAAGTTCCAAGATATCATGGTATGGGCCCGGCAGGGTTCGAACCCAGAACCCCACAAACGTGAGGCGAGCGTGCTTCTCACTGAGATACCACGACTACATTGTCTTATAAACAAATAATTTAAAATTTTCTTTTCATTTGTCTGAAAAACTTGGCCTACTATTTATCTGCAGTCTCTCTCGGTTTTATCTAGAGTTTCAGATCTGCGACGCCTCTGGCTATTGGAAAGAAACAGCGCTACCGGTTCGATTATTGATAGAGTATGAAATATGTAGTTAGTTGACCAACATTCGTTGTAAGAGCGCGATTGCCATTCGAGATTTATAAGAAAAGTTGTTTGTGAGTAATCTCTCTAAGTTTTGTGCGTGGAGTTTGTTATAGGCTTATAATAATAGGCAACATTCAAATTTTTGAGGAGGACGATTGATAGGACATGTCATGACAATCTTAATTCTCATTTCGGATTATATATCAGTTTGAACTCATATTAAAAACCGTATTTGTAGTATAATTGACTTATTTTTAATTTTTGGCTCGACGAATAATGTACTTAATCAGTGTCAAGTTTTGTATTATTTCAAGTGAAGTAAAATATTTCTCAACAAAAATAGGACTCGGTCACCGTCTATGTCCATCTCCGACCCTTAGGTTATATCTATGCAAAATTTCAGGTCGATCCGTTTAGCCGCTGAATTGTGAAAATGCGACAACCACGCAGACAGAGAGACAGATGGATAGATAGACAGAGAGACAGAGTTACTTTCGCATTTATAATATTAGTTAGGATTAACTTTATTTTTACTACAAAGTTTAACTACAGCGATCATCGAATTTTGACTTTTTCTTTCTTTCTATGGTTTGTATGATCGTTACATTTCAGATCTCCGAAAATAATAATTGTTACACTACGTGTGGTTTCCAGGCCGCTTAAAAACTTAACCTCTAATCACTGCAAGTGAATCAAACCACAAAATATGTGCGTAAAATCCTCCACAGTCTAGTTTCCACGAGGCGCATTTCCACGTGTATCATGGTGCAGGATCGCAGGCTCTGCTGCATTATTGAGTGGCGCAGAGTGACGAGCTGCGTCCTACGAGCGTTGGAACTCCGTACGTACTGGCAAGGTTTTTAAGAGACGAGCAACTTATCCGTTGACGGTCATTATAATTATGCTACAGTACAGCTACAGTAGCTTCTAGTTTTGAATTTGATATTTCAGATACCAATTAATCACTTACTTGCTTGCTTATTTTCCATTTTGTCCTGGGATACAAATAATCCTATGACCGTAATGATAAAAAATATATTACATTGCTCAATTACACCAAGATGGGCTCAGGGGTGTAGTTGTGGAAAAGCAACGACGTCGATTCTGTTATGTTTTTTACAACTAAGACACAAAACAGACAAAATTGTCTAAAACTGGAATTAAATAGATTAATCAGCGATTTCTGCATAGCTCTTTTAATTCCTCATTACTTATTTTATTTGTAAGAATGAGAAGGTAACAGTTGAGGAGCTGTCAAATTTCGTTAAGTATAGTACAGCAACATCGATATACATTATTAGTGTAATTAAATCTTCATCTTTTTATGGTGAAAACAGAATACCTTGCAATCTGGAACGCAATAATGTTTCAAGAAAAGAGGCTTTTTACGAGACTAGTCGACTAAAACCATGTAAATGCAGCACCGTTTCAGGCACTTTGCGCTCCGTAGAGTAGACGCTCTCTCTCCCAACTAGGCTGTGACTGAGCTCTACCTTGTGTAGAGTGGCAGCTACTTGCAAATGTATGATCTGAATTATGAAATCGCACTAAATCACGCTAAGATTATGAATGCGTAAATATGCGCTTATGTATGATACTTAAATCAGTAACAGCTATTTGAATTTGAGTTAATTTAAGTGGATATAGCTGCGATAATGCTAGAGTCATATTGAAATCAATGTGAAAAGTGGATGAAACTGCGCGGCGCAGCTAGTGTTTATTAGGCAAAAGTTTGCGTGTGGTATAATATTTTTTTCAACCACGAGCAAAGTCTGTAACAGCATACATAATATTGTAAATGCAGACTTACTTCATTCCTTTTGGAGAAACTCAGAGTTGCACAGCGGGTAATGCAGAGAGCTATGCTTGGAGTTTCAAAGTTACCAATATAACTTTCAGAGTGTGCAAACTGAAGTGGGAATGTGCAGGCGACATCACTCGAGGAACCGACAACCGGTGGGGAAGGAAGGTTCTTGAGTGGCGACCACGAACCGGAAGATGCAGCGTAGGTAGGCCTCCCACTAGGTGGATCGACGACATTGTGAAGATCGCGGGCAACCGGTGAATGGAAGTGTCACGTTATCGGTCGGTGTGGCAGTCTAAGGGGGAGCCCTATGTAATGTTCAGCAGTGGAGGTCTTCTGGCTGATGATGATGATGATGAGACTTACTTCATAAATCGAAAAAACAATTGTAAATAATTTATGACGCAAGCTAAAACTAGTTTTTGGACACTTGTTACAAAATCATAGTAGAATAGTACACCTATTTTAAATTAGTTTTGTAAGTAAATGTGTTTAGTTGTTTCACTGGTAGAACTACACTATATTCCTGAGTGACATATTAAGACTGTTTACAGTGTTTAGTTCACAGCGAGAGTGAACCCGCATGCAAAAGCTAGTGTATAAAGTGCAAGTGCCAGTGGAAGAGAAGACGAGGTCGCGCGCTTGTCTCACTTAGCACTATAGTCGGAATAACCGGCCCAATTTAACGTGAATATTCCCGTTTTATTAAAACAAAATAGTGTATACGGTGTTAATTATAGTGTATATTAGTAATTTAGCCAACCAGCCCTCCTATTCAACTCCTAGGTATTAAAATGTATAAAGGTGTATTACAACCTTGAACTCCCAGTGAGGCGAGGTGCACTAGAACCACTAGACGCGTCTCAAGTGGTCTGCCGTAGGATCTAGCCACGGTACGCACAACAATCCTGGACTCTTGTTAACTTAGATTTTTAATAACCACTTAACTTTGGTCAAAATATTTTATGTTTACATTACATGTGTAATATCTTTTAATTTTGGTAAATCATTCAATTCGGTCAAGTTTTATCGACAGATGCATTCTGTTAGATTAATTCTCTAATCAGAGCTTGTAGTATCAAGCAGCGATTCGTGTCGATATCAATATTAAAAAAATATATAATCAAAATCTAGACATTATTATTTATCAACGCTTGGTGCTTTGTGTTTGAAGTGATGTTTGCTTTATTATATTTAAATCTTAGCTTTCGATTTTATCTAATAAAATGGTATTTTCATAGTTCGGTTACGGTTGTTTTATTGTAATTAAAAATAACAATTATTTTTTTCTGCCAATTGAATACATAAAACGTGGAACGACAAATTTCCTAAAACATAAAATTAACAAAATTATATTCGAGGTTCCTGACTTGCAACCTTAACCATCTTTTTTTTTCATAATCAAAACTCTAATATTAAGAGTGAAAATAAATAAAAAATACGAGTAGTATTGTCATTAATAGTAGTTTTTTGCTAACTGTACCCGCGTGGTGTGAGACTGTGAGGTGCTCGGCACTTAGTAACAAACGAGATAGGACATGGACTAGAGATAGTGTCTTTGCTACTGCAGCAGTTTTCAAATTTCGCCTAAGCTGTAGCTTGTTGGAGATGCTTGTAACTCTGTCGTCTATATAGGAAGTGCGTATCACACGATTGAACTAAGTTATACAGCTATACAATAAAACATTTCTATTAACGGAAGGCTTGTTCCACGCGCTATTCTCTGCAAGCAACTTTTAATTGGCAGAACAGGAAATTCTTTTCTTTTAGTGCTTCTTGCTCCACTTTTAGTGACGTCATAAATGACATCACTGATCATGTTTGATAACTACTCTCTTTAATTTTCCGAGGATAATTTATGTGGATTTCTTCAACACTTTCTGAATTATAGTGTTTTCTTTTATCCGAGTAATTTACTTCTGTTATTCGGCTAAAATTTCGTAGTGCACGTAAATTTAACGAATTTGCGAAACACTATTCATACAAAACAAGTTTTATTCCTACAGAATATCTTTATCAAACCTTACAAGTCTAAGAATAAAGCTTAATGTTGAGTGGAAAAGTAAATTACGTGTGAAAAATAATTTGGTTTCTGCAAAGGGGTGCGAGATGACAAATTGTGTAATAATTAGAAAATGTGTAACGAGTATTCAAATTAAATTTGCAGCGCGGTGGTACATTAACAGCTATTATTTCTAAGGCAATATCAGGTGCACAAATTACTTTTGGGTGGCAACTCTATAGAGGACATTTGATGGTGTTATACTACAAAGCATCACTTTATGGACTCGTATTATTACGAGTAGGAATAGCACAGTCATGTGAATACATATTCTGAATACAATACCTAATTCTAATTAATTAATTCTAATTGAGGGTGATAAGACCTGCACTGACGTCCCTCTAAGGGTATTTTGTGCATTTACCCCGCTGCCAGCCTCCTTAAAGTAACGGAGCACGGCCTTGGGTGGCTGGCATACCTGTTCCACTCCTGTTTCGTCAATACAACATCTATGTAAAAGTATCCGTAGTATGCGTATGTGATTGGAGCTGTTTTACTATGGAATCTGCCGAAATGGTCTTATTCGTGTAGTAGTAAATGATTATATATTTGAGCATAGAATTGCAGTAAATTAAATTTAGAAAAATAAAAAGTCCAATTGCAATAAGTAAAAGTATCCCCAGGTTATCACCCTGATTAATGCGGCTGAATCATGACAAGTATTAATACGCTAACTACACAAGCGAGATCACCCAACGTTTACTGCGTCCTGCATCATGGCTCGCCTGCCAGCTCGCAGACTGGCGATTTGGTTGATTTCACACAACTCAGGGGCGATATATTGTCACAATTAGGGGGTTGCTTCAGGACTGAGAGCTGTTCAAGATACGCTATGTTGGGAATTATTTTCCAACAGAATGACGCTGATGACCAAAACAGATCGACGATTGTGAAAAAGCTTCGATGTGTCGTTACGCAATGCAGTGCAAATATGTGTTCGAATTTGAAAGAATTATTTTAGTGAAATTTCAGAGCTTAATGAGATTGAATAACAAAGTCTGTTTTTTCTTTCATTAGTCACATTATTCTAATAAATTCCGATCACTACCCTAACTCTATCGGTCGAGTTGAGGTCTTAATAGGAGATCGAGACTTGCGAAAAATCTAAAGTTACATATCTACTAGAAAAAATACTTAATTCAAAGATTATCACAGCCGTCAACTATTTTCCACCCAATGGTCTTCTCTTCGGGTCATTATGTTCCGTTCCTATGGCATCTTCGTCCGCTGCTTTCCTGAATAAGATAGAATAAATAAGATAGAGAAGGCTACTGCTTTAATAATTATCTCAATAGAAATATCGCGTTCACTGGAAATGTGACCTCTAATCATGAATAGAAACTGCAAACTGGATATTTAAGGGGTGTCTGCAGGTAGGGATACAGGGTGCTTCCAATCAGTCCCGAGGGTAAGCGGACGGAAGGCGCTCTTTTGTGCGAGTTCGAATCCTATATTGATTTAATTGGAGTGCGATTGCTGTGGTGGAACTTGATTAGGTGGAAACGGGTGTTTAGCTAATTTTAGTTTTGGCTCGAGAAGTAAGTAGTTAAGTTTAGCTGTCCCTAGCGACTATCTTTATAGTTGCTTATAGAGATAGGACTATGATCATAACCCAAACCTTTACAAACATACCCTGCGAAAGGTAGGATAAATCGGGTCGAGTCGGAAAAAAAATGCTAAATGTAGCTAGAGTGTTGCTGATTGATTTCCTTTTCGCCTTCATTATTCTTCAGACAGAATTTTACACTTTTATGAGATTGAAAAAAAAACTGTATCTCTAAATCTATTGTTGTCTGGGCTTTGTAAAGAAATCTTTATTTAAATATCTTGAATCATATTCTTGAGTGTACCAAGTACGTGTCCTTGAGGACATCAGAATCTGCATCAAGAAAATGATTTTGACGTTTACATGTTTCTAAAAAGATGAAATTTGCGCTAAAACAATATTTGCTAAGACCTGAAGTAAGAAAACACAAAGTATTTAATTTTAGTGTAAAAGTCCTTGTTGATAAATTTGGAAATTCTTAGTCTTTGACCAAAGTAAAATGAATAGACGGGCCCAAGTAAGCCAATTTCAAAGATTTTAAAGTGAGCGCCGGCGCTCACCTTGCTTCAGTCGCACTCAGTCTATGAAAAGTGCGAGACGTACGTTCGATAATACTTGCGATACAAATATCCGCAAAAATTTGCCTTGATATTATTATATTATATTATGATATTAAATTCGCTTTCTTTTTTTGCGACAAAATGTACTAATGAAGCATAAGTTTAATTGCTTTGATTTGTTATTTTTAAAGAAGTTGTGTGTGTTGTAGTTTTACGTTAGGCTATGGCATGAGTTTAATAAGAATTTAGTACTTACCTTGATTATAATGCATCACTTTCAGCAGCACGGTATTTTCATCTAGTTGCCGTTAGCATCCGAATACACTCGCTCACTTAACTCACCTGTGGACAAAACAATAACTTATTAAACTACAGGGCCGTGTTCAGTAAGGACGTCCGACGACGCTCGATGGCATTTGCAGCATACGTGTAATGTCATGGAGCGTCGCCGGACGATCTTTCTGAACACGGCCCAGGACTGGAATCAAAATAAGATGCGTCCAAACTGTTACTTCCGTATTACAAATCAAAGTATAAAGATCTACCGAATTTACAGCAGATCGAAAGGCATTCATATCATATATATAAACTACGCCATACGTACCTACGCAAAACAAACCAAAAAACACTTGGAGTATTTAAAGGACGTACTTATATTATGTCATTTTGCTGATGACGCGAAGGTAGCTATGCATTACAAAGTACCCAAAAATGCGTTAGAGACGTTTTTGCTTTCATGACATTTTTAGGGTTCCTTGCCCTAAAAACGGACCCTAAAAATAATCACCAAAAGAAAAAAAATGTGTGTCAACAACATTTTTCTTAGCAACGCTGGGCGGTAGCAGCTTAAGTTTCTGTCAAAAACGCAGACCTAAGCGGTTCTTTGGAGCTGTAAAAAATCAAGCATCTAAATCAACGCAATAAAAAAATACGGCCATTTAACTACATGCCTATAAGAACATATAGGAAAACCGCCTGCCCTGAATTGTATGCTATGATGAACTTTTAGTAAAATAATCTATTTCACGTATATTTTGTCAGACAGTTTTTTCTAGAACTATCCTAATTACTTTAAAATTACACGCAGAAGGAGAAATAAAGAGCAAGCTTTTGCATTACAAAAAACCGCATTATACTTTTATTCTTCGTATTTTTCGAAAACCTGTTAAGGAATCGCTTGATATAATGTTGATATCTCTCGATATACTAGAGGAATTACATAAATTTGAAGTTATAAATGGTACAGCACAAATATTCAAAGTTAAAAACGAACTAGGTTTGTTCTGAAGCTAACCAAACAGGTGTACCGAGCCAAGTGGAGCGCATAAATATCGAAAACGCAAAGTTATCGATGCCACTAAGCCGACTTTATTGACTACTACCCCATCACTAGCGTAACGACTCACCGGAACAACTCCACACGTGATTTTAAACTTTATCTGCTCTGTAATAAAGAGAAGTTTTGTTTAGTATTGCGAGTCGATGTTTTGTTAAGCCTAGAACAACTTAGCTTTTGCAATAATGATGCAGTGACAGCAGCAGTGTGTAGTTACAATTGTGTTTCGAGCATCTAATATTTAAGACCCAGGCTTTAGGCTAGTTTCAAGCTTTCAGAATGATTTCTATAACGTCAATCGTTCCGCTCTGAACGCCGAATCCAAATTTCGCGTTTTTGCCAATTACCTACTCATTGTTGATTCCGTATAACTGATTTTATGGTATAAAATAGGTAGTTAAAAAATATTACACATACTTATGACTAATATTTTTTAACTACCTTAAATATAATTAAACATAAAAATATTATAAACTTAAACATAATTATGTACTTTGTACCTAAACCAAAAACTAACAGTAATGAGTACAGAACTTTTGTAGGTAAAGTAGTGATATCTTGTTTATAAATTCAATGGTAATTTTTTGATAACACCTAATTATTATCAGGAATGTAGTTATCATGAATAATAATTATACTAGACAAAAACACAACAAAATTTGAATTAGGCGCGCTGAGCGAAATGGCAGAAAAGGTAACTAGAACAAAAATAAACTTTATAACGAGAAAAGTGTATATTTACACAAAATTCAAAAATCCTTAAGCTACGGATCACGTTGTTCTGTAATAACTGTGGCAAACATTCATGGCATTTCGCTTTTTTGAAATACCAGCCTCACAGTCTGAAATCTGTTTTATTGCTAATAAAATTTAATTTGCAATGAGCCAGATTGTCTTTTACGAGTGCATCCCTACGAATTTGCCCTACAAATCAGCTATGTAGCCCCCCTGCAATGCCTTGCGTTCTGATGAGGCTGCTTGCATTCTTGGAAGGGCCAGTTTGTCGATGTCGGAGATGCCTGTTACTGTCCGTGGGGAAAGAGTATTAATTAGTACTGCTAGGATCGAAGGTCGGTGTAATGTGAATTAGAAAAATTCAATCGACTTGAGAATTTCCTCCTTTTTTTCGGGAAGTCGGTTAAAATACAAATAATATGTTAGCATATTATTCCAAAAATAGTTGTGGGTCTCTGACGGAATCTTGGCCATGTGATGGTAAGCGGGGCTACGCTTACCATCATGAGTACTGGTAGACCGAGACAACGATGACACGATGACATCAAAAATTTTGCGGCAAAATGTTATTTATTTATTTATAGGTGAGCAGCAAGGGCTGATGTGCCTATAATTGTCATAACAGCATTCAAACTTAATAACTGTCAATCAAGATTATTTTCTACCCGACTACGAAAAAGGTAGGTTATGATTTTGATAGTCTATGTATTTATCCAATTCTCTAGCTTATTTTAAAATCTATTTATAGATTTTGATGAGACCATCCCCTCAGGCAACCTGTTCCATTTAGCATAAAACAAAGTATCATTGATTGGTGAGAGAGGGAGAAAACTTATGCTGTACAGTGGGCTTAATGAGCTGCGGATGATGATGCCGAAAATTGTAATTATATTATATTTCTAATGGTAACATTTTCCTATGCGTGTCAGTTGTTACTAAGCTACTTATTCATTTTGAGCCAACTGTAAAACAGAGTTTTGTCTTGTTGTTTAAAAAATATTTCAAAACGGTTACTGGCTCAACACCATCTGATAAGTGATAGCGTAGTTTTATTGGCAAAACAGTAAAATGCAAAAACAAAGAAAATTGCTCGAATGTCTACAATAGTAGTACCCATTTACATAGGCTGTAAAAAGGGCGCGTTTCCCCGCAAATCAGGATCCCTAGAAACAATACAAACATTCACATAATCAGGCAGTTTGCATTCTGCGGCGAGCCGGTCCATCGATTAACTGTATCGCACTTTGTACACCATCTGGATACCGTGACGTTATGGGGAATGTACGCACCTTACACACCCTTATGTCGCGCTAGCTATATCTCCCAGTTTTATTCAAGTTCATAAGATGATATAATCTATAACAGCCTGTTTAATTATTTTATTTAATTTTCCTAAATTACCCTAAAAATTAACACCCTTCCAATGTGTGTTGCCGGTGATGATATATTGGATCTAAAACGTGGTCTTTATCTACTGGAAAAGGCTTTGTGTAGTTTATCAGCTCAGTGAAAAGGATTATATTCACCGATGTACATACCTACAGTAAGATTTATCTATATTAAGATGGGATAACGCATCCCGCTAATTTTGTAGGATCATTAAATCATGAACAGTTTAATAATTAGGTATCAAATTACATTATTGGACGATTAGTACAACAATAATGTCATAAATTAATTATCACTTTAAAGATGCTGCAATGGGGTGGTTGTAAAGTTACTGGCCAAAGTCATTACTTCCTCAGCCTCAATTCATGAGAGAACAGTGTCGCTATTTTGTAGAGCGAGACTAAAATTTTAAAATCGCCATAATACATAAATTAAACCAAAAGAGATTACCGGCTCATTCTAAAAGTAATAAAATTACATCGTCATAATCTTCCGAGCTTTTCATTAAGTTTCCGTCATCGTAGGTTTAATAACCCCGGAAAAGAAGTTTTAAAACTCTCCGTTGCCAAGATCCGCGTACTTAAGAGGTTATATCTTTGCCAAAACTTAATTTAATAGCAATTGGCATTTGCTGAAGAGGCACTCGGGTCTCGAATAGGCTTCAGTAATATCTACTAGCATATCTGGTAATGGTTTTGAATAGATTTTGGGTTTCAATACCTAACCCTTAAAATGTAAGAATTATCGGTAGCTACCAAATTTTGGTACGTCCTAGCCTAACCAGAGATGAAGCTAGCGGAGGATACGAATCAAGGAGGGCAAAAATCTCCATGATAGATTCTGGTTAAGCAGACTTCATGAAAAAAGAGTGAGACAGCACGCCAATGACATTGATCCACCTGTCGCGACACACATCTGCACCAGATGAGGACGAGCTTTCGTATTGGATATTATAGCCAACAAGGAAAGTGGTCTCAGCATCTCGCAGTACGTCTTGCCAAAGACGTTTAAGGTCATATAATTATGTATATAGCCAGTCCACATTGACAAAGCATAAGCACTAAACACAGAGATGTATTTTGAGGTTTGAGATGTAACATCCGTGGACTTCCGTTAAACTTCTTGTTTGATATCTAGTGGTACTTGCGGCAGAGCACGCTGTGGTGCAGCGTGCCGCTTCACGCGCCTGCTCTCAGTAAACAGAGAAAATGCGCAACGCACCGCGCAACACTGCGGTGCACGCGCCGCACGTTGCTCTGCGTCCCCCAAACGAGCCTTTAATAATTATTTTATTTTCAGTCATAAGGCGTCTGAATGCAGAGCGGCTCGCTGCTCAGGTTACCCTGCCATTTTATTATTACAATAATCTTGTTGACTGTGAATTGAATAGTCTTTAATAATTGAGGCCACTTCCGTTACTATCTCATTTGCTATCTTTCTATCTTGTTCGCGTATTTTCAACATTTTGGAGATACCTACATAAATTATTATCGATAGGGAATTAAATAAATATTAATCGTCAGCTATCTTTGTAATTTTTTTTATTGTAACAAAAATAAGAAGGATAGAGACAATTTTTTTGAGTTGTTATTTTCGGTAATAACATGAAAAGTGGTAACTAAGGTGGTAGGTGGTAAGTGGTAGCTATTCTAGAGATATTTTATTTGTTTTTATTTACCACTTGGTTATTTTTATCTAATCTATCTTTCTTATATCAGTGATTTAAACATGTTCATTGACTACTGGCCTTTTGGAGAAACTCAGTGTCGCACAGCGGACAATGGAGAGAGCATGATCAGAGTATCTTTTCTTTTGTCTTTTTGCGATAAAATTCGGAATGAGGATAGTCGAAGAACCTTAGCCACAGATATAGTTTTCAGAGTTTGCAAGCTGAAGTGGTGATGGGCAGGCGACATCACTCGAAGAACCGATAACCGATGGGGAAGAAAGGTTCTTGAGTGGCGACTACGAATCAAAAGACGCAGTGTCGTTGGCAGTGTCAAGTGGCACGTTGTCACTCGCTGTGGCGCTATAAGGGGGAGGCCGATGTTTAGCAGTGGACGACTTCTGGCTGATGATGATGATGAAAATCATGAAATGTGATAAGTAGATAGCTGTGGCGGGGAAGCACATCTATAACAAAATAAATTATGTACTAGACGGTTCGTAGCTTGAAAATTTAAAATAATACTATATTTACTATTTCAGAAAGACCATTCATTTCAAACTCAACATTCTCACAAAGCTAACGCAAGAAAAGTAGAACACTATTAACCTACTTCCCGCCAGAAATACCTTCAAGTAGTACTAGCTTTACATAGCTAAAGGTCTGCAAGTCGCACTGCAGAATAAACTTAGATTGGCGAGGTGAAGATTTTAACGTAAATTGTGTTTGGTTTTAATTTAAGTTCGTGATTTTTCTCGCAAAAAAAAAGCTCAATAAATCAAGATAGTCGTAACATAGTCACTCTGAAAATGATAATGCCAAAAAATAATATTTTTTTTTATTATAAATGCCAAAGCGTTTTGATATGTTCATTAACCCGGAAAATGAACGGTCTTATAAGAAAGTAACGAAATATTGATTAATAAAATTCCATCTAGAGTTGTGATTAGGTTTTAACTGCACTGTCGCTGGTCTCATACCTCGGTTAAAGAGATAAGTTTGAATATAACACACTGTTTTACGTAAAATGATAATATAATGTAGCAGATTAGCAAAAAATAAGTCACGGAAAGTATTAAATAAATTTTAAAGTACATTTTATTGCATAACGGTACATAACATTATAATTGCAGCCATAGCCCCCAAACTAGATGTGAAACACCTGTATTTTGGTGGGTGGCCTTCCCATCGTGATCCATACCTATACATTTGATTCAGTATTTTTATTGAAAAATTATTCAATTACCATGAATAAATACAAATTTTACACTAATTAATTATATTGATGTTATCCTTTAGGACTTCAAATAATTCTACTTTTTTTTGTGATTCATTTATTTAATTTATACACTGCAATACTTTAATTTATGCCACCAGCATGCTGGGTACGCTACCAATTGGTAGTGGGCTTGAACATTTGGATCATCTATAGACCTTAAATGTTGTCTGGTTAATCCTACTGTTCTTTTTATAATAGGCTAAGTAGTTGTAGTTTGTATGTATTTTGCTTAGTTAACAAAGGCACTTCACCGTTAAAAAAAATGTAACAAGTAAATTTCAGGTTGGAGCTATATTTTTGAAACTAGGTACCAACATTTTAGCAAAATATTCCGTCACATAAACTGTTTCTGTGTAGGTACATATACTACAAGAAACTTTTGTTAACGGAAATAAATTAAGATAATAACGAAACAATAGTTTAAAAAATACTAATAATCAAAGCGGGTAGATTATTTAGGACCATTCAAATTTAAAATAAATAAAAACAGGAAATAAAGAATTCTTTAGAGTCGTTAAAGCAACAAAACAACAATAACCAGGTCGTGTTGAAATAGCGCAGCGGTCCCAGTTACATACATGTATGATCCATCTTGCGGATCACCCCGCAAGGAATATCTAAATCATGATGTTTGTTTCGTGCAGAATTAACTAGGCGCGTTTAATTTGGTGCTGTTTCACTGTCTTTTAAATTGGGTTTCTTCCTTGTTTCGTGTTGTGGAGAATAAATTATTGATGTTACAGTTTTCTGTGTCAGAGTCTACATATTTATGTTATTCGGGATAGGTATGCGTTAAATTTCTAAAATATTTTAGGTAATTTTTTTATGTTTGACAGGCTAGTCATGCCACTGAACTCGGATGAGTTGTGGTCATATACCTTGCCTGTCCAGCATAAAAAAACACACAAAGCACGGACAACTAGCATTCAGACCCAGAGTAGATATTCAAACCTTTGCCGGCCGGTAATCGAATTCGGAACGTCATGTTCATACTTGTAGATGCTTTACGAACTAAACCAGGAGAGTTGTCAAAAGAATAGTAAGAAGACAAACAGACTATTGTCACTGACTAAGCATGTAAATACGAATATGGTTTATTGGTATTTAAATATTAATTTTTTAAGGGGTAGGCCAATGTGTAGCAGTGAACGTCTTATGGCTGATGATGATGATGATGTGAATATTATAACTATTTTTTTAAGGGGTTCTACGTCGTTCCAGGCCACATTATGCAAGCATTGTGCCCTAAAGCCAGGTTTCCAAAATTACCTTTCTAATCCGAAGCTAGACGTGAATACTCGTAATATTCCAACAGAAAGTCTAACTGGAGATGTACAAATGTAACGGATCCCTGTGAGGCCTCACAAGTGCCTGACGCGGCGATGGCGAGAATTCACACGTTTCTACCAGTATAGTGCGTTTGGTGACGTTAGAAATAATGGAAGTGATTAGTGCCTATATTTTACCAATTTTTAAAATATATTTTTTTAAATATTTTAAAGTGTTAATTGCAGCAAAGCATTTTAACAATAATTGTACTTAGAAATTGTTTTAAATGTATTACTATTAAATTAAAATCCCCTCTGTAACAAAATCAAACCTTTGTTACATTTTTTTCCCACGACTACGCACTGGAAGACACAGCGCAGGCAAGCCTCCCACAAGGTGGACCGACGACATTGTGAAAGACGCGGGCAAGCAGTGGATACAAGTGGCAAGTTGTCGGTCGGTGTGGCGCACTAAGTGTGGGAGGCCTTTGTTCAGCAGTGGACGTTTTCTGGCTGATGATGATGATTATAATGTAAATTTTTTTTCTGGGTCTGTCGCCCGAAATGTATGGTAATGATTTGGGGTGTATATAACTATATAAGTATGTCTATCAGTTTAATCGTATATAGCCTCCTGTGTCCTAAATGGCTTGACCAATTTTGACGATTTAGGTGTCGTTGGATTCCTTTTTAGTCGTAGACCAATTTTGATGTCGGGTATTTTCTTTTTCTTTTAAACCTCTTTTAAACATATGACTTGTTGTCATTTCCAGTTTATTTACAACCATAGATACAGACGAAATAAAAGTGGCGTTACAGGCTGTCTACGGCTTAGCTTTGAAAGGCTTCGGCGAGACGGCGACTAATTGTCGACGTACTATTGTGCTATTTGGATGAATACTTGTGTCGTGAGTCTGGGGAAGTGTGACGGACTGAAGCGTTGGAACGGAGACTCTAGCCAAAGACGGATTAGAAGAATGAATTTAATCTCTTCACTACGATGATCATTATCGTCAGCCAGAAGACGTCTACTCTGGACGAACGAAGGCCCCCTTAAGCGGGGGTGGCCATAATGCCCACGTTAGGGCAGGTGGCTTTAGGATTGCAGAACGCTCACCGTTTGGAGAGGACACTGCTGCCCGTCCTCAGCTAGTCTTCGGTTCACAATTTTAAGTCACACTCAGGTCAAATTGTTACAATATTATCTATGAGCAAATGCAAAGGGTTATAGATGTTTTATTTGTTTTAACTTGACTCCTTAATGACTAAATGATCATGAATTTTACTTCCGGTGGAGATATATTTTGTAAAAAGCTGCGCACCGCGGTATTATCCGCTTTTCTACAGAAACTATATATATTTTGGGGATAAATTCTATGTCATGAGCAGGGTTTAAGTTTTATCAAGTTTAATTGTAATTCGTTTGCCGCTATGGATATAAATGATAAGAAGTACACACACCCTTTCGCATGAATAATATTTGTATTATATTGTGATAATAATTGCGTTGACAAAGCGTAAAGAATTTTCCACTCCTTAACTATTTTGAAATAACAAGATGTGACTAAGTCGCTTATTTCCCTTTACTTATCTGCAATTTACGAATATCTAATGAGAACAGAAGTAAAATAAGTTTTTTTTAAATATAATTCTTTTTGCTTTAGTTCATGACATGGCTTAAAAATGGCACATTGTAACAACGCACTCCGCAAGTTTTACGTAGGAAAACAAGGCTTAACTAGCTCCATGCCACGACCCTACCTCTATTATCCTTCATCATAGAGCTTAGAAGGCTTTATCTACTCTCGTAGACGACTATCAGCCAATACAAACAGTCTCTATGCAAACTGTTTTTGCACGTAGCTTGTCATTATTATGGGCTGGAGTAATTTCGCAGAGTTTAGCGCAGGTGGGGCGGCTGTTACACCGATGGGTATAGTATGCGAAATGGCCGTGAACGAGTATGGGCATGGGTTTTCGAAACTGTTAGTGCTTGTATATTTTGATGACCATATTTATTTTAGGGTATGGCTTAAAAACGTATCTAACACATCACTTTTTCTTATCAGCTCTAAGACGTCCACTTCTGGGCCCAAACGGGGGGTGGTTGCCTTGATCCCCGCGCTTGGAAGGCGGTCGCTGAATATACAGTTTTAAAAAAAACGAGCGAAAAACGACCCCGAAATACATTAATACATTATTCTTAGCGTTGCGATGGTTTTGATTAGTCTTAAAATTGAAATGAAACTTAAAGTTATTTTAAGATTTTTAATAATTTATTTGTTTGAAATTATAAGTCCTAACAGTGTTATCTAAGCTCGGTAAACTAATTTTCCTTATAACAAGTGACTATGCGGAGTTGAGCAAAGTGACCACAATAAATGGGATATTGCAATATTAATTATAATAAGTTCTAGTAACGCTAGTACACAATAACAATAATGTCTCTTTCCGGGATAAAAATGTGTTTGCCCTAATGTAAATAGGTTATGTAAATAATAAATAAAAATAATGGATTACTTTATTACCTCACAAGACTGTGTGATAGAAGTAGTAGGTACCTAGAACAGGTGCGTAGTGAACGCCTATCGAGCCCAGAACAAACATTCTCGCATGTTTACTGGACTCGTCGGGCCTTTAGAAGATGTTTTGTAGGATCACTTCGGCACTAGTGCTTTGTGCTAAATTAGACAAGAGCTAGTTTGTATGGAGGCGGAGAAAAGGTTACCTATCTTTGGTAACTACTTAGGGAAATCTTTAAAAGAAAATGGCTATTGAAGCTATAGCTAAGTCTAGTGCGAATATGTACTCTCTTTTTATACCATTAAGGGCTAAGTTTATAGTTTATCTTGTATGTATCCTGGTAAACACTTCTTTTTGTATAATTCGCCGCAGGGTGTGGGTTCAAATACCAACAATAAGCATGAGCTACCGATGAAGGAAAACATCGTGGGGAAAACACAGCATGGTGGAAGGGTAGTCTTAGTATTCGACTAGTTAGCTACCACACGAGAGTTCAATTTTGTTTGCCAAGCAATTGTTCCAGCAGCCTCAATTGAGAGCCAGATCCTATTTCATGTTTACCAACTTTGATAAGTTTCTGGCCAAATTTCTAGCAAGTGGAATATAAAAAAAAACTGTAACTATTCCGTTTCAGGAATTGATTTCTTATAAATTACTTGAATTTAACCACGTTTCGTAATTATCACTTAACTCTTTTTTTTGTATGAATTCTCTTTTCAACTGAAATTAACAGAGACTTTGTTCAGCGTGCTCATGCAAGCTTTAATAATCATTTATGCATCGCATAATATATTCACTGTTATAATTATAAATTTTTTATTTTCGATCTACTCTAGTACTTTTCTAGTTCCTAGTATAATAACAAATAGAAAACGAAGTATAATCATTAAGAACCTAACCTATAAACTCCTATAGAGCAAGAAAAGTACATTCTAACTTCCATTTTAAAAGCTAATCCGAAACTTCATGCCCCTAACCACATTTGGGGCAGCAAATATATGAAAATATATTCGTCGTGAAGTTTACAAAGCTCTTGCATCCGAAACGGCGCTGAAACAAATGTTGTCAGCGATTCTTTCTCACGGCATCCAGCGGAACATCAGCGGCGTCTTACGCGAGGGAGGGTATCGGGGACAAGAGAGGGCAACAATACAATAAATGTTATAGTATTAATCATAACCTACTTTTAAATCATCCCTAATAATACTAGAAGTTCTGTGAACAGTAGACCTCGCGAGCATAAACTATTTTGCACAATCGCAATTCTACAATTTCATTGTTTTTTTTTTTTGTCGTTGGCGATTTTTGCTACTTCAACCCCCTTCACTGATTTTGTTCATATTCAAAATTCTTGTTTAGAATCGAGTTCTGAATGTTTATGCCAAATATTATCAAAATCAGCCGGTAAATAGTGCCGCAGCAAACTTCCCCCATTTTGGGGGAAATACCCCACCAAACAAAAATCTATGATAGACAAAAAAAATCAATTCGCATAAATTGAATAATAATTGCCCCGGTGGCTCAGTTGGTAGTGAACCTACGTTCTGTGCTTGGGGGCGTGGGTTCGATTCCCATCTAGGACAAACATTTATGTGATGAATATTTGTGTTTGTTCTATTTGTGTTTGTCTGGGTGTTAATATCTATATAAGTATGTATTTAAAAATATCTATGTACGTATATCAGTCTCTGGCAGCCATATTACAAGCTTTGCTTAGTTTGGGGTCAGATGACCGTGTGTGCAATAATGTCCCAGATATTTATTTATTTATTAATTCTGAACCTGTATACCAAGTTGCGTCAAGATTAGTTCAATAATACGACCTGTACGCCAGTACCAACACACGGAGCGATGAAAGCAAATTTTGCCAGTTAAAACTGGGAACTTTCGTTCGTTTCGCTTACTCAATCAATTATTTAAAAAAATTGGTGTTTGTTGGTTTATTGGTTTGTTGTTCCTTTTTCAAGCAACGACATAGCAACGATTATTCGTTATTTTACGAGTTAAGTATAGCAGAAGCATGACGCAGAGTGACTTAGAGATAATTATATACATACTACTACTACATTCTCTGTACCCCGGAAAATACTAAAGTTCCAATAGTACCTGTATTGTCCACTTGGGTAAATCGCGGGCCGCAGAATGGTTTTTTGGTCTTTTTGCGATCTCAGCATCTTTTTTGAACCCCATATCTGGTTGACTTCGGTGTTTAATTTGTCACAGACTTATATAGGGTTATAAGGAAAGATGCTAAGCTGAAAAGGGCTCGTGATTATTAACAACTTTTGTCATGGTGCAACCCTGGAAACGAGAAAAAAATATGGAACACCATAGAAAAATGTACCGGTGTGAAGTTGGCAGCAAAAGTACAAACACCATAGTAAAAGTTGTTTACAATCATGATTACATTTATGCATTGGAATATTAAAAATGAAATTCGCGTCATCTCCCATCTTACACCACCTAAAAAGTACCTCAAGTAAAAGTTGCTATTTTTCCCATCTTAAAGGCTTCTAATATCGCAGCTCCCGCCTCGGGCCGGTTGTCATTTGTCTGCTGCTCTGTAGGCAAACTTCGCTCAATGTTTGAAAGCACTACATTATATCCGTCCCTCTTTATCGTTTTAATAGAGATGGCTCCAAAGATTTCGATAGAAAATGTTGGATAAGATATAAGACCGACTCGTCTTATAATATGAACAAGCTTAGTCTAGTTATGCATCCATATTAAAAATAAAATAAAAACGTATGATTGGTAGAATTGATTGGATTGGTTGATCAATAACGCTTCACACGCATAACTACTCACTATGATTCGCTGTGTCGGGGATGGAACACACCCAAGAGATGGACAATTGACATCCAGACCATGAGCAGATATTTAAATTCAGCATTCAAACATCTACCCGGCTGGGAATCGAACCCAGACTCTCCTGCTTTTGAGGCAGACGCGTTAACAACTAAGCCAGGAGGATCGTCAGTAGGCTTATAATAGAGAAAAAAAAACCTTGAATTTCAAATTGTTTTTATAAGTGAAAAATTGTATGGGATATCAAGTTTTTATCTAGAACACGACCTCTCTCAAAGCTAAATTTATTTCAATTAAATTTATTTGAATGCAACTGCGATGTTAAAAGCTTAGCAAAGATAATAAGTATATTTATGCACTGATTAGTTTGTTAACTACCCCGACTTTTAAATCTTATAATACTTTTGAATATAACTTACAATACAGTGAAAATAGGAGACTGCTAATTTCCTGCCACGTTGAGAACAAAGAATATTTTCTTAATTCTCTTACGCAAATACTTCAAAGGTATCTCACATTCATTAACTTTATCGCAACATAATAGGGATCATTCCGGCCGAGCGTTAGTAAATTAAACGAAGGAACTTTCTAATTAATTTATCAGAAGAAAGCTAATGCAAAACACAGACAGGACATTAAACTAGAAACTGTCTAAAAATTTGAAGCAAGTTAACGTTGTCATTGTTACTTGGACTTGGTCTATGGACTCCAAAACGGCTGGATCGATTTTGATGAAATTGTCAGGCAATCTTTTACATTATTCCAGCGGGTGATCCTATAAAATTTGGTACTCAAGCAAAGCCGAGGCGGATTGCTAGTATTATAAAATTTTAATGTTTTATTACAATATTTTAATTTTAATGACATTCAGTTTTTTTAAAATTATTTTAAGAAGCAAAATATAGAAATAGATACCGCGAACCTCATAATAACTAAAATCGTTTGCAAAATAATTTATTATGTAATATGTTGCGGTGAAGCATTATTAAATGTCGATAACAATTTTTCCCATCCCTAAAAAGACAGCAAGGCTCCGCACTTCCTTACAAGACTCGGATTTCTTTTTAATACCACACATTTAAACTCGAGTGTAGAGCCACATGTCGCCAGCTAAACTTATGTCTATGCTACCTACTTAATATCTTACCGGGAAGTTTAAACTCCGCGTAGGGATGCTATCACGATCCGGACTAAAAGTGCTGGTTAGCTGAATAACCATACGATGATGCTAGAAACACCGGGAGGCAGGTAGATGATGATGGTGACGATACTACTCAGGTATATTTTGAATTAAAATAAATTTTATTCCGTAAACCGAATAATTCTCAGGCGCACGAAGATCTTATATAAAAATATTATGGTCGCACCACAGTTATATCACTCGTACTCTGTCGCGCAATGTGAATTCTAGCTAGTGTGTATTGTATTAATTTTGCCTACATAACAACAAAAATAGTTTACATAAATTTATGTTTTGATTGTCTTTCAGTTTCAGTTTTTCAGCAGAAAGAATCTTTTTTTTTTCTCGATTTGCATCACATTAAAAGATAAAAACGAAAGTTGTTCTAAACAAAACAATGTAAATATGGGCGAGTAAAATGACTGTAGTAAAGACCTAAACTAAAGTGGCTTCTTTGGTAAATAGCTTGTTAAAAGCATGTCGGGCCATGCTTAGTAGGGGAATCCTACTAAGGGCTACTACTAGGCGCGTAGGACGTTTGATGTATTTATCAGTTTCTTCCACTTATCACAAAAAGTCCTTACTAGATGTTGCCAGAAATAAATTTAAAATAAAGTTTTTACTAATATCTATCAAGATGGAAGACAACACGTTTCTGAGATGCGTAGTTTAGAAACACACAAGGGGGACACATTGTAAGCATCTGTAAAGGTGGAAATGGTGTTGAAAACCTTAAACAGGTTAAAAAACCTAAAACACATAGAGGTTAAAAAGGTGTGGAGAGCTCAACCCTGCCTCACTCCACACTTCAAACCATACGCGTCAGACTCCTGACACCTGACACCTTGACACCAAATACCGCACCAATCAAAAATCACCGACAGCTAAAGAATTCAATGGAATTGTAGAATTTGCGATTGTGCAAAGAAGTTTGTGCTCGCGAGGTGTACTATTCGCCGAACTACTAGTAACTATGGAAGTTATGAGGTTGTAATGGATTCAGAAAGTCAGATGGACATGATGAACTTTTAGTGGTTCCTTGTAGTACTACGGAACTCTGAAAATCCG
Organism: Apocheima hispidaria; assembly: GCA_947579745.1. Lineage (NCBI taxonomy): Eukaryota > Metazoa > Arthropoda > Insecta > Lepidoptera > Geometridae > Apocheima > Apocheima hispidaria. The sequence goes on along the minus strand of OX388150.1, from coordinate 15,967,741 downwards.
GCCTCAGAATTTTCAAAAAAAAAAAACGGTAGAACAGTCCGGAATTTTTCGTCATTCCATTAGTTGAATCTCTAGTTCTAAGCGACCGGATCTAAGTAACCAAGAGTGTTCCCAACTTGGTTAACATAAGTTAAAAAGTCTGCAAGTCCAAAGTGTGTATGTGCGCATTACACTTAACTTCGTCTAAAATATTTAGAAAAGCCTTTCTGCTGTCATTTTAATATTTCTACGGCGACCGCTAATGTTTTAGAAATTTATAACAATAATTATTGTATTACATTTTAGTATAGGTATTCCCAAAAAAAAAAAATGATTTCCCTTCTTCTAAATATGAAAAAAAGAAACGTAGAGTCAAAAATAGTGACGATTTGTATCGTTTTCTAGATTCTACTAAGTTCAAGTATATAAATAAACGAAAATAAAATTGTTGCCGTTCTTTTCTTACATATTGAAATAAAAAGATACCAATAATAAACAATATAGACGATTTTAGTAATTTTAGATAAGTTTAGGTTACAGAGTGATACTAGACAATCGAAGTCAATGAAGAATTTGAAACCGAATTTACAAAATTCTATAGCGATACCCGGACAACCATAATCATCTTCTGGGACAGTTGGAAAAAAAGTAAACAAAATAATCGTATACATCACATAGCAATAAAATAAAATTATATATAAAATCGGTCACCAAGGGCCCTGTGTTACTTACTAAAACAATAAACCGTTATAAATCAGAGAGGAGGGGGGAGTTAATAAACCCACTTCGGTTTCCGAGTAACTTCTCCCCACTTGTAAGCTGCATTTTGCTAGTTTCCCCTACTTTATTCCAACTGTGGAAAATTTAAAGTTTACCTTGATATATTATCCTTGGAATACTCTGTTGTGGGGTAAAAAGTTGTAGATGTTGATAATGATTAGGGAGAATTTGTAGCTTAGAGGGACACCCTGATTTATCTACAGGAGTGACTTACTAATTACTAGTATGATAGGATCTGCCAAACAGGGGAGGCGTCGTGGCTATTTTTTCTTTAAAATGTTACCAATAACTCACTGGAATTCCCTGAAATAAGGGTGCTATAAACACGAACTATATTTATTATGTACTTGCTGCAATCCGCGGTTTCACCCGCTATTCTACAAGAACGTTTAAATTTTTCAGTCTAAAAAGCCTAGCCTATGTACCAGGGAATAGGAATTTCCTGGGAATAAGCTACCCCCAAAACAAGTTTCTTCAAAATCCGTTCAACCGTTACAGAGTTCAACGGGAACAAACACATTTACATACTTACACACAAACTGTCGCATTTATAATATTAGTGTGATAACTAGAATGTAAGAGAAGAAATGTTTAATATCTTTAAAATTAGCTGTGTAACTTAACCACTACCACACTAAAAACGGTTTTTTTCTAGATTTCCAACAACTTACATAATAACTTTAAAAATTCTACACGCAGTGCACCTAAGTGCAGCTACAACCTTTCTTCCGCGGGAGCTAATTTAAGAAAACCAACATTACAGGTGCAAAAAACCCAGCGTTTAAAAAAGTCCAGCTCCTAAAGAAATAACCAGTTCATGACATAATCCAGCTCGTAAGAGAATTCTCGCCTAACGTCTAAGAGCAGGTAGGTTTCCTAAAGCGTACTCCTGCGGGACTCGAGACCTTTCCTTGAACTTGAGAACATCTTGCGTCCGCACGTTTCTTCAGGATTAACTTTAATATCACTGTAAATATACGTGGAAATTATATATAAGTAAGGTGATTTTGCAAAGGAAAAATATGTAAGTACAAATGGAACGGCCGAAGCAACAGAGGTATTTTACCCGTTTACTTCTGACCGCGTCGGTACTATAATTTTCTTGTGGATCATTTTTACATTCAGTTACATAAATCCATACCTTTTGAAAGGAAAGAATTTAAGAGTTTACTCATCCACTCACCCTCACCAAAACCTATAAACCAGAGCGTGGAAAATTCACACCCCATACCGAAACCCATACAATATTCAAGAGATCTTATTATGCAATGGGACCGTAAGAAGCAAAATCAATATGCCTTTTGTGTTTCCAAAGATTTCAGAAGCACCTTTGTCATAAATATTTAATAGGTGTCGAGTTGTCTCGCTCTATGGAAAATGGATATTTTTCGAATATGTTCCCCGATGTTTTGGGATTAGAAGATTGAGAGCCGATGATGGAGAAAGTTGGAGTTTATTCGACTTTTAATTCTATTTTTATTGGTGTTTTGTAAAATAGAAAAGCTAAGATAGAAAAGCTGCTTGACTCAAACATTTTTCTTTACCGTGAAAGACAGTAAAACATATGTTTAGGTATATACCTACAATATTCTATACCTACAGCAGGTTGATATAGTCACAAAAACCTAACAAATAATTTTATTATAATCAACTAGCTGCGCCTCGCAGTTTCACCCGCTGTTCACAGAAACCGAATATTATTCTTGTGTAGTGTTTCTTTATTTATTGAACTTAGTTATTATATATTACGTGCTTGTACTATGTATACGAACCGAGTTTCATTGGCGTAGTTTGAAAAAAATGTTTGTTTTCATACAAACTTTGAGAGACCATTTTCCCCCTTTATTGTTCACCATTTACGATCATTATCGTAATCAGCCAGGAGGCGTCCACTGCTGAACAATATATTTATCAGTCAAAATCGATTTAAAAAGTTTACACATGTACCTACTAAAGCAAATACATTTCTATGATTAAATAGATGACAAACTTAGTTTTTATACTTTGAAGATTCAGTAAGACAAACGAAAACAACACTGAGCATCCAACATCCTTAACATCCCATTCATACACTCACTTCCACTCCATTAAAATCAAAAAGTAAACCATCGCAGCAAAACCTTAGCAGAATCGTGAACAATTCGCGATACGCGCGTTCCAAAAATATTTCCAACGTATTACAAAAACTTGGAACTTTGCCCCGTAAATACAGAACAATGAATCCAGAGAGACAACTAGTCACTAAATCTACTCGACTCAGTAATGTTTGTAATTTCAAGTCGCGCCATCCGTTTTGCCGAAAGTGCGCTGCATTTTGTATCAAATAATAGTTTTAATCTAGTTTTTTTTTTTAAATTATTATTCTTGGCTGTTAAATTTTATTATTTGAGGATTTTATTTTAGTTTTTCGTTCTGCTACGTTTTAACATAAATTGTCATCATCATCCATAGTCTTTTTTTTTGGGTGTGGCCTATACCCAGCAGTGGGATAAAAATTAATTACAATGATTACATTATATTAGCTGCAAGAGATGAGCAAGTCGTGTGTTTGTTGGCAAACGCGGATGCTTCCAATTAAAGTTATTTACGTTGCTACCTGTAATTTTAAACTTTTTATAACCGTGCTCTGGCTGAATCATACTCATCAGCTAGAAAGTAAAAAATTTCTTTCTATATTCCCCGGTATCAGCTACTTTACTAGCATATTTGAAAGTTTTTTGAAGTTAGAATGCGAATTTCCAACTTTATCTTGTATCTGTCTATCACAACATCAGAAATGCTGTTATAAAATTTTCAGTTTATAATTTGAACAAGGAAATCGACAAAACCTTAGAATTATTTTCTTCTATCTCTCCAGTAAAATTGAAAAAATATATATTTAAAACATAAGTAATCATACTAACATCAGTATAAGTTATTATAATACAAGTTAAATCTTTCTGAGTAATCTTATTATATTGTACACACAAATATATTATTAAGAAACCATATTTAATTACCTTTTTAAGGTTAAACGGTAGGCTTATTTTAAAACTTGCCTATTAAATTCTATTAAAATCCAAATAAATTTAAAAATAAATCTAAAGAAATTCACATCTAGGGAATTAAATCTTCAGTAATGTGAGAATGCTCGAGCAAGACAACTTGACCGAGGGCTTATAACAATAGGGAATTATGTAATCAATTATATTGTTCGAGATATTACGTGACGTGTAAGCATGAAAAACTAAAATACCTTCTATAACCACGGAAGGCCTTTTACAACCATGGAATGCCTTTTAGTTCTTCAACATATTGAAGGCCTCTATAGCCTTAAAAGACATGTTAGTTCTTCAATTAAAAAGGCCTATATTACCATTGAATTATTCATGTTCGTCAAACGTAATGCTTGACAGACAGTCTCCTGCACCCAAGCACGTTCCAGTCGATCCGTCCGATCCAGTCCCACGACTCCGTCGCTTCGGTCTCGAGACTCCGTCGATCCGTCCCATCCGGTCCCGGAACGGAGTGCCATAAATTCCGGCGTCACTTTAGACACGGACTGAAGCGGCTGATTTCCCAGGCGGCGCGAGAAGTCTTCGAATTACCTCATTTGTTTCGGTGACCTTGACATGGTTACTCGTAGATTGGTTGGATGGGTCAAGTTCAAGTGATAGAATTATGGAAACTTAGAAAGCGATGAAAAATATAGAAACTTGTGTTTTCTTTTTACTCGACTGCCCAAGAAGGACGGTTTTTTTTTTTCTAGTTTCCGTTTTTATCGCAATTAAAGTGAACATTAATTTGTTTGGATCAGAATATTATATAGCAAACATAGCAAAATGTCCCACAACTTTTTTTACTGAGTAACGAGAAGAGCAAGCTGCTCGCCTGATGATAAGCGTCACACAGAATTTCATATTATTTTTAAATATAATTGATTAAAAAAAGTCCTTTAATCCGGAACATAGTAGTGCTGACACATTACTGCTTGGTAGTTTAATCAATGGCAAAGGAGTGGTACTTCCCCAGGCAGACTGCGAAAGATTTCTAGCATACAAAAAGTATAGTGAATTTATTGCTTGCTTAATACCACGGCTAAAACCACGGTACTAACACTAAAACATTGCCACTGAAAATGTTACAGCCAAGTTACAGCCTACAGCTCAGAAGGCAGAAACCCTCCCACTGAGCCACAGGGCTTCTCTTTTAATTTTGGTTTACTATCATAATACATTTATTACTGTAGATATCGCTAGTAATGGACGCAAATAGATATTATCAGTAAATTTGTGAAAAATATATTATTTAAATAGCCCAAATAGTTAAAATAAAATCAAATTTGGAGAAGTTCGTATTGGGCATGTTTAATAAAGAAATAAAGTTTTCAGAAAGCTCTGTAATAACGCTTAACCTTTTTGATTTTCTTAGAAAACAATAAAAATTAAGGGGGTGAACCCACTCAGCGCTAATCAGCGTTTCAAAATGTTAGCTCAAGACTCGGCAACTTAATTACAAAGTTGAAAACGTTAGCAAAGTCGGGACGGGGCCAAGTTTCGGGAACGCATACGATGGATCCCCGATTTACAATTAACGACACGATTTCTAAAATGAACCTCAAAATGTCGGTATTGTATAAAACATAATGGCATTTATATAATACTAGCTGCGCTTCGTGATTTTATCCGCTATTCTACAAATTCCGCGATAAAAAGTAGCTTAAGTGATAACCCAGGGTATAACTTACCTCCATACCGAACTTCAATCAAATTAAATCCGTTACAGAGTTGAACGGAAATAAACACACATACTTACCCACTTACAAACTTATACCCAAACTTTCGCATTTATAATATTAGTGTGATAAGAAAACAAGAAATTAAAATTATATACTTTTCTGAAGAGACCTTGTCGTAACCTAAATTGTAAAATAAGCTTATTTACAAAACGGCTAGCCGTTTTAAAAACAGAGCCATTTTGTATTACAGGTGATAAATGCCAGTTTCATTTTTGTTGCAATTAGATTATTATTATGAATTTCATTATCATTCTTACTAAGTTATTAATTCAGAACATTAGGTTATTATTGCAATACCAATCGTGAGTTATAAAGAAGCGTCAAGGTTGTCACAGCATCTTTTCTGTTTATTTAAGCACTCCGTGTTTCCATTCGCAAGTTTTGTAAATAAGACGCGAGGGATATTGCAACCTTGGGAGTTTTAAGCTGTGGATACAGTTTGAGAGATACTGCCCAATTTATTTATTTTTTGTCCTCATATTTTTTTGTTCCTACCGAATGCATTGCGAATTGTTCCAACTTTAGCCATACCCTAACAGGGCCATATCTATTACTAAGCCCAAAACATGATATTTAAGACCTGCATGTATCCACATACCTATTTCGCAATAAATTATAGATGATTGAGTATTTCGCGTAAATACTTTTGTTACCATTTTTACCCTCGGCAAAACCATCGGTGATACAAGTATTACTGTACTGTTTTCATAGCCATGGTACAACCGGCGGACAGGAAATAAGCGTGGTACCGCTGACCGGCTGCCCCATTATGTAACTTCTCTGGTATGATCTTCTGTGGCACGGTGTAATGGTCTTCGCTTTCACGAATGCCCGACTGGGGCTTATGAAGGCTTATTGGAAGCGATTATCATTACCAAAGAAAGTACATAATAAAGCTACAGATGTTTTTTTTTTTTTTTTTTTTTAAATTCAATTTAGGGAGTACAAGCGGAAGGCAAAGGGCATAAACTAATAATAATAATAGAAATAACGATAAAACGTAAAGGAATGTTATATCTGGCTTAGTGAAATCCCTACGGAGGGACCTTATGGGGTTGGTTGATTATATTATTAACAAAACATTTGAATTCTTTTAAATCACTTTTTTATTTTATTTTTTACATTATCATCAGCCCTCTGGCTGATGATAGTGATGATTCCATGCTGATGACCTCCACTGTTAAACAAAGCCCTTTCCCATTGAAAAGGTGGGGTTGCCATAATCCCCACGCTTGGCAGGCGACTCGGGGATTGCAGAACGCTCACCGTTTATTAAGTGCGCCCGTCTGATTGAATCACTTGCGAAATACAAATAGAAATGAATATGTGGAAAAATAGATTATTTTCTTTAAACTAGGCATAAAGGTATATCTCTAAAATATGTCGATTAAAACAAGTCACATTTTTATCATATAAAAAACCGAATCATTCAGAACTCAATCCATGCAGAATTATCTCTCCAATCTAGTTTACTAAATTTGATCCTAATACTTTATTCTATTATATTTATTTATGTTTATTTACATTTATTTATCATAGTTAGTAATTTATTATAAATAAAAAAAAATGAGTGTGCGAGTGAGAGAGCGTGTATTACGTAAAAGCGTCCTTAAGGGCCATTTTTCTTGTAAAGCTACTCCTGACCGTTCTAGGAGAAAACGTATAGGAACCTAATCCATGATACTGTTTACAATTACAGTTGTCCGTATTCAGAGTACGGTTTTTAATAAAGATAGTATATATATTGTAGTAGTAATCCTAGTCCAACGTCTCGTCCTGACCTAGCCAGTAGCCAGGGCCGTTAGACCCACCGTTTGTTCGTCCGATAGCTTGCGGTGGGCCGTCTTGTGTGGCGGAACCGGAACCCGCCATGTTCTCTAAAGAGTGACATGCGACGTGACCGAGTGACGGCGCCGACGGGGATCGACGACGACAAATTATGTCCAAGTGCGGAAAGAGAACGATTGGATATTTTGGTATCTTGATTAGTGTCGAGTGTGAGTAATGTCGGTTTAAAGGAGGTGTACGTGATTCTAGCATACATTTCTTGTACATATATAGTTCAACTTTGTTCTTTGTCTGTGTGTTTCTATGTATGTATTTACAAAAAAAAAGTATATGTATTCTATCAGTTATCTGGTTCCCATAGTACAAGCTTGCTTAGTTTGAGGCTAGGTGGCGCTGTGTGTGAATAACGTCCACCACCAACCGTATTACTATTTTAATAATAAGTTCCTTTTTATGAATGTATTATTGTTTTAAAATTATGTTTGAAGATAATTTTATTAGGTCAGAAAACAAACCAAACGAAAAACTTTTTTCCTCTGCCAAAATAGTTAATTAACATGAAAATTGCTTTGTAAAGGAAGTGGGCTCTCAATATTAAAAGTACACATTAAAACGTGTACGAAAAACTGTGAATCATAATTATCGGTAATAGTTTTAGATATATATCTACGAATAAAAGGCAAAATACTAATAAGCTCAATATCTCCACACCCAATAACACCTGTCAGGTAGCAATATAGAGCAAAACAGGTATATTATAGGTATCGGAGGTAGAGATACGACGTTATTAATGAATTCATTACTTGTGACGCGTGTAATGTCAGTTTGGCATTCGATTAATATAAATTAATTACGTACATCTGTCTGTACGTGTAGTTGTGTGGCGTGACGAATTAGGCACAGTTGATTGAACGATTTCGGTAGAGTTTCTCTAGGTAGAGTTATTGAGTTATTTAGGTCACGTAATTAACATTGAAAGGACAAAGATATAAATAACAAATTAGTAGCTTTAAGAAGTTTAATTTTAGTTTCTTTTTTTTTATAAAATAATTGTTACACAAATTATATATACGTGGAACAACTAAACGACTCGAGACTTTAACATACTTATGTCAATAAGTTTCCTGGCGATGGCGGCCGGTTCGATCGTAAAACTTTCATTTGCCTTTTTATTAAGGTTCGCGGCGACGAGACGAGCAATTTGCTCATCTTACGTTACGTTTGCCCACTTAAAATTCAGTGCCACCTAGAATTTTTAACTTTAACAGTTCAAAACCCTGCATGGCAATGCACTGCGCTCTTCACCCTAAGATATTAGATGTTAATTAAATCTCTATATGCCCAGTAATTACACTGGAAACATTGCCCTTCCATCCGGAACATTGTTATGTTTGTATACTACTTCTGGTGGTTGAATAACTGGCAAAACTACAAAAAGGTAGTAAGTTATGGTGTAGTCACGTTACGTATATACATTTCTACGTATTTCTGAAAAACTTCCACTAATTTTTATAAATGAGTTGTCGATAGAATCCTGAACGCGGAGTAGAGGGACAAATTTTATTTTTTGTATTAAAATCAAATTTAATTGACTGGATATGAGAGGTATGTTGGGTATTATTGTATTATTGTATTTTGTTAAATATATTTTAAAAGCGGACATTGGTCTAGTTTTTTGGTTAGTAATATCGTGTACGCCAGAATTGCTGTCCAGGCAACTACACATTCATCCAAAGCAAGCAGGCAAGCATATCCATAGAATTCTACCATACACATGGTGACAAGACGTCACAGAGTACCGTCATCATAATCAAACGTTGAACAAAGTTGCGCATTTGTTCCATAACAGAACAATAGAAAACAGTGTCTAAGCCACCCCTCTCACTCCTAACTACTAAGAGTGCATCTGTGTTCGTGATAAGCCAATTTACAACACAAAACTACACTAATATCATAAATCATAGATACGTTACAAGACCAATCACACCTTTGGGCTGTAAAAATGAATACGTTCGTCGCGAGCCGAAAACTGTGTTAGCCTAATTCAGAACTCTATCAGTCCATACAAAACGTAAAAAACGCATATTATAAAGATACTAGCGCCATCTATCTGTACTAACGTCACCTATCTGTAATAACGTGTACTTTTTTTGTGTAACTGGATGTCGAGAAGAGCAAGTAGCTCGCCTGATGGTAAGCATCACGCTTGCCTATAACAGTTAGTGCCGTCTAGAATTTTGCACCAACAGTTCCAAACCCTGTGCAGCAATACACTGCGCTCGTCACCCTGAGATATTAGGTATTAAATCTCTTTGTACCCAGTAATTTCGCTGGAAACATTGCCCTTTAATTCGGAACACAGTAATGTTTGCATACTCCTGCTTGGTGGTTGAATAACTAGCATAGGTGTGGTACTTTCCCAGGCAGACTGCTATATCTATCTACCACTACAAAAGTACTTACTGTATGTATAAAACAGCAGAACATTGTACATGCATTGTTTATGGATGCCCATACTCAACAGGAAGTCGATACAGGCTGACGACGATGACGATAACTGCAAGTGGATTTTTCTTTTTTTGTACAACTGAAAAACGAGGCTTGTTGTAAGACTCCCGTCTCAGCAGCACATTGGCTTATAATGGTTCTATGCCACCCAGAATAAATTTAATAGGCATAATATGAAGTCCATAATGTTCCAAGGTGATCAGATAATTGAAACCAAAGGATTAACTATCGGTTATTAAAACTGTACAGTAATTTGACTGATTGCGCTCCACCTTTCAAAACTCTCGACGTAGATTACTGTCTTCCACAGTCTAGGCCCACGTCGTCACAATCAAAACCGGTACAAAGTCTTGTGCGCACGTTTTATAACCGGCATTACGCAGGCGACACACGTGCGACATATTAACGTACACCGCGGGTACGTGACGTACACTTCTGCGATTCAATAATCTGTTCGACTGCTTTGCTTTTTGTTAGTCTTTCGAGGAAAAGTTGGGGCGAATAGTATCGTAGTTATGAAGTGAATATAAAATATTGTTTACAGTTGTTGTAATTAGTCCTGATTAAATCTAAATTGAAATATAGTTAAACAAATACACACTGAAGTTATTAACTTACTTTGATTGATATAATAACCATCTCGTAAACGACTGTAAGTCGTAATAATAATTGTAAAAGTAATTTTAATCTATGAGCTAAGGACAAACATGTTTTTTATGTACAAAAAATGCATTTTTATACTTACAAGTTTGTATCGTAAAAAACAAGTAATAAAATGAAATGACTACTTAGGACTTAAATATTTAAAAAATGGAACGTCATTTTATGAAAAACAGTTACAGAAACTTCTATTTAGGGATATCCCAGTAGATAGATAAACTCTTTTTTCAATCCCGCTTTCTATAAACGGAAGCTATCTAAAATAGATTACAATTACCTGTACCTAATTTCATAGTCTACCTATTGAGAGTATACCTACAACATTTTCAATTAAAATTAATCGTTTTTATTTATTTATTTGTAAAGATGACCGTCATATAAAGACGTAGATACGGCGAAACTATATGAGTGATATTTTGCTACGGAACCATATTATAAACAACAAATAAATTCAAAATCAAATTGAGACATGGTTTCATCGCGTAAAAGTTGAGCACGCCGCCATGACACTTCATGATTTATAACCGTCGATAGTGGCGTATCGCGGCCATCTTGGATATGCGACGTTATGTTTAAATGATGGTCCTTCGAGCCGGATTTACGTGGTGATTTTTCGGATATGAACAATTTTTATAGGTTTTGAGGGATGGCTTGCTTGTATTTTTAAAATATTGTGAGCTATTTTACTAGACTTTTAACAATAAACGAATACGGAATAAAATCTTTATATTTTGTGAAGTAATCAAGTCATTCCAGTCAATTCAGTTAGTATTATTATAAATTTAGGGAATATTAATGTTGCATACAAAGAAATTGTAAAGGGTTGGAATTGAGATACATGAAAAATTGTTTTTTTTTTCTTCGTAAGTGCTCATGTATAAGTATATTATAATAGTTATTACTTTATATCATAGCAAGCATTTCATAAAAATACCCATAAACTTATGAATTGGCTGCATCATAGTTACTGCACAGATAATAGTGTTTTACGTTATTTAATAATTTGGGATAACATTTCTTTGCGCTTGAAAGTTTTTGTGGCAGCGCCTTGAGAGAAGGTAGGTTTTAAAGAATTTTGAAAACGAATGTGCTTCGAGATGCAACCGGTTCTTACTATTCCTGTGATAACCCAGGTATGTGAAAATGTGGAGTAGTTTACAAGCTGTATATTATTCTTGGCATTTCAAAATCAATATCATTTGACAAAATTAAATCTGTGTCATATAATATTTTTAGCTTACATCGGGTTGGTGGGTTTAGCTTGGTGGATTGGAGGTATTCCAAAAGTTAAAGACTTATTCGACATATTATTTTTACAAGCTTATCATGTTCGGCGAGATTTAGAAACATTTCGTAATACCTGGTGTAATAAAATTATCGAACACAAAATAAATAATTATCTATAATTTTCAAGGTTTCTTGGAAATCTTATACAAAATTATTTTGAGACTGTTGGCACTTCTCTGGTGGCCTTGGACTATATATAATATTACCTACAGAATACTGTACAGTGGCGCACATTATTAATAAGATCTTTATGGTATCAATAAACACAAGTATTAGAGTAAAAAGAAACGGGTTAATTTCATATTTCGTATTGAAGTATAATATAAATTATATTATTATATTGAAGTATAATTTAAATTTTAAATATGATTAACGCATTCATATTAAGTAAGTACTTAGCTTAGAGTATGGATCTTTGTGTCTGAAATAAATAAATTTTGATTTTGATTTGATTTGATTATAACAGAAAACCATTAAAGTAGTATACCAAATCACGTTCCGTTGTTTTTGCTTACACGACTTGGCGGTTGAATAACTGGCAAAGATGTGGTACTTTCCCAAGTGAACTCTGCAAAAGAGTCCTACTACTTACAAAAGTAGAAATGTACAAAAAATTTAGAACATAGCAGCTTGCGGCCAATGGGAGCGGCGACCAGAGCTAAGTAGATGTGTAAAACATAAGATCATACCGTATTATAGCGGTATTTTTCAGGCCTCGGGTCCAGCAGTGAACAAACATTACATAGACGATGATGATATTATATTTCTATTTCACTAACACCAGAATTCCAAGTAAACACCCTCTTAAATCAAGTTCTTGCTACGCTAAATGAATTGCTCCCCTATTCAAACCAAATAAAGATCAGTCTAAGAATCGCGAATACTTAAAAGTATTTCGAAATCGCAATGAAATTAGCAACAAAATAAAGGGAGACGAGATTTATAATTGGGGTTGATTTTTGACGTGACAACGCAGCCTCAGGGGTTGATGCGACCTTGAGGGCTTACGTTCACCCCCTGAGTTGGTAAATATTTGTAAGTTGACTTAATTTGAGACAAATCTTGGTAAATATGAACTGGTGTTTTGTTGGAATTTTAATGCTTCAGTTATTTCGCAATTGAAAAATTAGAAAATGAACGGCTAGCATTATTTTTTCTTGTAATATCTCTCTAATTTACTCCAGCAAATAAAACGCAGAATCAAATGCTTTGATCGTCTAGAACATTACAAACCAAAATGATGATGAAACTAGAATGATATTAACTAGTAGTTCTCGCCGAACTGAGACCTCGCGATCCCTATATCTTCACAACCCCTGGACCGATTCAGCTCATATTCGAACTTAAAAATTGTATTGAAATGAACTACTTGCCTACAATTTCATGAAGATCGGATCAACGGTTCACACGTTATCATCGGACAAATATGCACACAAACATACAAACATACATACAAATGCCGATTTGTCCCAGTAAACTCTGAGACCTTCGCTTCGCTCGGTCAATAAAAATGGTTACCGATGACTTAAAAAACATCGTCAAATGCGTGTCATAACTTGATCATGGTAGACTCCCGTAACCATGCTAGAATTATAAATAGCTATCTTCATTGGCCGAGTTTTATGCATGCAAAGATTTTTGTCATATTTCCGGAATGTTTAATCTGACTCCAAATGCGTTGGTAGGCCTCCAGCTCGTTGTGACGACGATATTGTGAAATTGTCGGGTCGAACCTGGACAAGATTGACAGAGGACCAGGATGAGTGGCGTACAAGAAAAGAGGCTCAGTAGTTATGGACTGAAAAATATGGTAAAGGCAGCGATATCACGTAAAACTGTGACACGTTTGTATTTGCAAGTGAGCATGTTACAAGTTTTTTTTTATTCCTGGGTATAGTAACCCGAACTTGCGCCAAATACTGGGTGTGGGTGGGTTGATTAGACCGGACTTTGGCGAAATGCGTGGGTGTTTTTCGCGACTTCATTTTTGGTTCCATATTATGATGATCTAGCTAGTGTATGTACGTCGTCTAACCGAATAATTATAATAAAATAAAAAAATACTCAGAATTACATAATTTGTGCAAATCCTGGGAATATCGTGTTTGATTTCTATATGAAACAATAACTAGCTGGGCCCTACGGTTCCACCCACTATTCTACGGAAACTGAGTATTTTTCAGAGATAAAAAATAGCCTATGTGTTAATCCAGGGTATAAGCTACCTCCGTACCAAATTTCATTCAAATCCGTTCGGCCGTTACAGAGTTGGACGGGAACAAACACACTAACATACTTACTTACTTACACACAAACATTCGCATTTATAATATTAGTGTGATTGTAAAATAATAAAATAAAAATGTGTACGATATTACGACTATTTATTTTTTTAGGAGAAAATAATAAATTGCTTTCGTTTCCAGGTTGTACCTAATTTCACGCACCTAATTTTCCCCCGACATTCCCATCGCGTCAAAAAAGGCAATCGAATCGTCACCATCTGCCCAATGACTCGAAATGGGACCGCTCACACGGAAACCGGGGCCATTTTTCACACCTGATCCACCACATTCAACTTTGAATTTACCAATATAACGGATAAATCAACCCCCTATGACACAGAGCAAGCAAGAGTAGCGAGCTATGTTGTCAGTATTTTAGATATTCCGCTAACATCTTTGCCACGTTATCGCTTATATATACATACTAGTACCAGCGACTTCGTTCGAGTGGACATGAAAAAATGCACCTTATATAATTATGTCTTTGTGATATACAGTAACTCCTTATCAAATTTTATCAAGATCTGTTCAGCCGTTTAGCCGTGATAACGCCACAAACATCCAGAAAGAGAGAAAGTTACTTTATATAGTTCGCTAGATGGCGTTGATCCATTTTTGTGCATTTCTTGAATTTTTTGTATGGACGGACAGTAGTGCCCCGGTGGCTCAGTTGGTAGTGAACCTACGTTCTGTGCTTGGGGGCGTGGGTTCGATTCCCATCTAGGACAAACATTTATGTGATGAATATTTGTGTTTGTTCTATGTCTGGGTGTTAATATCTATATAAGTATGTATTTAAAAAATATCTATGTACGTATATCAGTCTCTGGCAGCCATATTACAAGCTTTGCTTAGTTTGGGATCAGATGACCGTGTGTGCAATAATGTCCCAGATATTTATTTATTTATTTATTTATTTATTTAGTAGTAATGTAAGGAGTTCTGAAACGCGCAAGCGAAGTATTTTCCTCGAGACGAACTTATTCATTTTCATACCTTGAAGTTTTATTGGTCCTGACACGACTACGGCTATATTCCTCTGAATTATAATATATACACAAATGAATATTATATATGATATATATATATATATATAATAGGCAATTTATCCAAGAACTTGTTACATTTTATTTTAATAATACGGGAATACTTATTACGCGTCACGCTTGGAACATTATTTGAAAAAGGTCACCAGACTTGATTGAAACTGTAGTCGGAATACCTGCTGTTTTTATTTCCTTATCATTTTATGTCATTACACCCAGTTTTTTTTATCCAAAATAGAATTTAAATTTGTAAAATTGTAATTTTGTTTTTCCTACCCGATCGGGTAGGTTTCACATTCCACATATTTTTTTTCATCCTTACATTTTTTCTGTAATAAAAAGAATATATAATGTCTTAGTTATTTGTTTTTTTCTCATTTCCCTAATTATTTCTATCAACATGTTTCAGTATTTCCAATTGTAGCGAATATTTTCCTAGTGCACAGAACCCTAGCAAATGCTACCTCTGATTTAACAATCATTAAAAACCCTTCAACCACGTATAGCTGTCCCCACTACGCCAAACCTCACTAGATAACAAAACTCACTTGTAATTTGGGCCCGATGTCACGGTTGCCATGGGAACGGATGATTTATCTACCCACGTCACATCTTTATTGTTCAGCGTGTGTCGGACAGGATTTAATATTTCGCGTGATTGTTGCCACACTGTGTCTTGAGATGGGTCTTCTATTGTTTTGGATTTAAATTCTGAGTTGCGTTTCTGAGTGTGATTAGTCTGTGTCATGGTTATTTTGTTTCAAATAATGCTTTATATCACACTAATATTATAAATGCGAAAGTTTGTGTGTAAGTATGTAAGTGTGTTTGTTCCCGTTCAACTCTGTGACGGCTGAAAGGATTTGGATGAAATTCATTATGTAGGTTGGTTATCTTTGGATTAACTCATAGGCTACTTTTTATCCCGAAATATTTAATGGTTCCTGTAAAATAGCGGGTGGAACCGCGGGAAACAGCTAGAGAGAATAAAAGAAGCGTTACATGTATCGTTTTTGAAAAGGTTTCTATTGAAGTCTACCTAAAAAAAAAACTCTGTAAGTACCCATTTAATCACAGAATTCTTATCAATTATATTATTATCAATCAATGATTATAAGATAAAATAACTTGCATGTCTGGCCACGCTTAGTAGGGTTCCATAGACGCATAGGGATTGACGACCTATATTTATCAAGTGGTAAAAAATATCATCCTATAAAAAAAAAATGGTTTATAAGACCTTACTTTAATATTAAAAGATTAGTGGAGGACCGGCGAATAAAAAATATGTATCTTCACTTTATATGTATGACATGTATTTTCGGTCTACCCGTGAACATGGCGCATGCAGAAATATCTGGAACTCGAAAATAATAAAAATCGTACTAAATATCCCGTGAGCACTAATATTAATGACAGCCACCCCTTTAATATAAAATTATGTTTTTATTGTGCTTCCAAAATTATTAACTTTAAAAAACCTATTGATCCACATGATGGAGTACCACGTTTTTTTTTCAACGGCTCGTTGTGCTATTTTTCATGTATGTAGGTTTATAGCTTTGGAAGTTAAAAGGTTGTAAAGGGACAGACAGACGGTCATGACGAACTTATAAGGGTTGCTTGTACCCCAAAAACTGAAAGGGACCTGCAATGACGAAGTGATTTTATTGTTCTTAAAATATATAATTTATTGCCTAGTTGTTAGAACTAAACTGAGAGTTTGCTATGATTATTTTTGTATGATTTTGCGCAAATTTTAAGATAAAAAATGTGTGGAAACGCTTATTGACGAGCGAAGCGAGGTCTCAGAGTCTACGGGAAGAAATCGGCATTTGTATGTATGTTTGTATGTTTGTGTGTATATTTGTCCGACGATAACTTGCGTACCGTTGATCCGATCTTCATGAAATTTTAGGCAAGTAATCCATGACAATACAATTTTTAAGTTCGAGTATGAGCATAATCGGTCAAGGGGTTGCAAAAATATAGGGATCGAAAGGAAAAAGGGAACAAAATCTGTACCAAATATTCGCTTCTAACAAAACGTCCTAGATGGCGTTACTAAAATGCACTTAATTTCTTTGTATCGTATTATAATGAGGTTAAGGTTGAAATTTCTTTAGTGGCTAAGGGTTGCGTCCAGGCCCCAACAGATGGTGTGGCTTGCGCATTACTATGCCGATTCATAAGATTTTTGGTATGATGTAGGTAGGTGGCTCTAACAGTTACAGAATTTACATAATAAATAAAGAAGAAGTTTAGTAGTAAATTAAGCAACGCGATGGTCATATCAGATATATTATGTACTAGCTATTACCGCGTACTCCGCGTACACCAATAAAAAAGCCTATGTCCGTCTCCTAACCCTTAAGCTATATCTATGCAAAAATTCAGCTCGATCCGTTCAGCAATTTAGTCGTGATAACGCGACAAACACCCAAACAGAGATACAGATAGACAGAGACAGATAAACAAATAGAGAGCAGAGCTACATTCGCATTTATAATATTAGTTAGGAATAGGATAATTATGATTATGGCGAGCATTGAGCTATTATGTATCTACTACGTACTAGACGCGTTAAATTGCGATACTACCGGTTATTTGTGGTCAGTTTTCTTAACTTCTTGTCGGTCACTAATATTACAGCTTTGTGATCATGCGTGGTGTTGTATAATTTTCCCGGGATATAAACTTACCTACTACGAGACAACCCGAGCATATTTAACCGAGTAAGGTTTTTTGCTAGCGGGTTTGATTGTAATTTGGCAAAGTGACCACAATTATATGGGGCATTACAATATACTGCGGTGTCGCCGCAGCCATTCACTATCTCTTCTGATCATCCAGTAAGTACCTAATCCTGTATTTTATCTATGCTAGTAGGCAATATACTAAAGGCAACCTACATAAAATCTGATAATGCGGACGGTACTACTATGAAACCTTTTGACCTGAAAACCACAGCAGGTGTTAGGGATGCTGGTGAAGTGCAAAATTTGTTGTCTGGAAGCCGAACCAGTAACGGCATCAGTATCAGAATAGCTCAGTGTTATCATAATCATTAACTGTCATAAGAACCACGTTACCTACCTATTAAATGTCAACTCAGCTCAATGTTCTCATAATTACCACGTTACCTACCTGTTAAATATCAACTTGATAATAAAAAGCTTGTAAATCTGAAAATCGCGAGGTCTCAGTTCGGGGCGAACTACTAGTCCTATTTATATGAAACAGAATGTTTTTGAACGAATAAAGACACGCTAGTATTTTTATTACATAGTTACTGCGATTTTGCATTGATTAAATTATGCAATGACATTAACAAATTGATGGAGTAAATTGATTTTCTTCTTCTTAATTCTAATCTATTTTCCAAGGCCCAATACTAAAAATACCTTAGCTTTCCAAAAATCGAATCAATCAACGCAAGCCGCCACAGGACGGGCAGCGAAAGAGGTTAAATACCTAACATTATTGCCAAAAGGAACACGTCCAAATCTTCGTTTTGGGAGAAAAGTGGAAAAAAACCTCGCCACTTGATGGATGGCCGGCTTCCTTATTAGTGCTGGTTTACTGGGCCTGAGTTACGAAACGTTCAATTTTACTTTTAAACAGGTTTGCTTCTTTCGTTGCTGTTTTTGGACGTTAATGAGGGACGAGGACCAACTTTCTTTTAATTTTGATTCTTTTAACTAAACGAATGGTGTGTTTTGGCAAAATGTTTACCTAAGTAGCTTTCAGATAGATCGATCAGGGTTTTCCTGGAAAAAAAAAATTGAAAGTAATAATAAAGCTAATTAATTGAGCTATATTGGCATAGTACATAAAGCTCAATGTGCCAGTATGAAGTTTTCACCTCAGCGCTAAAAAAAATATGTGTTTATTTGATGTTTATAACATCGTAGCAGAAAGGAGTAGCGTGCGGTGGGCGCGAAGCGACGCAAAAGTCAGAATGTTTTGCCGCACCGATTCAGCTATAGTGCGTCACTAGCACTTGTCGCAGTAAAATGGCAATGAAATGGCATTTAGCTTATTCTCAGGCAAAATTATGTAAGTATTATTGTTTGACATGGAAGTGTCGAGGTCAGAAACATATGCCCCCAATTAACTAGGCGAGCTGGTCCTATCAGATGTATGACATGCCGCGTTTCCGATATTGTTTTGCCATTACGGGCCATTTTACGGGTATCTGAGCAGTAAGCAATACTTTTTACACAAGTTTTTGGATAGCTAATTCTAAAATGGTTCGTTCACGGAGCCCCATTCAATTTGACTACCAAATGTCTGGTGACAATCTGGAGCGCGTTACAGAGATAAGAGACTTGGGAGTGACCTTGGATTGCGAGCTTACATTCAATAGGCACATAGAGAACATCTGCAACGAAGCGTTTAAATCTCTCGGGTTCGTAATACGGCAGACGTCGAGATTTCAGGATAGGAACGCTATTATTGTCCTTTACTATTCACTGGTACGCAGCAAGCTGGAATATAATTCAATGGTTTGGGACCCGCATGAAAAAAAATATAACTTAATGATCGAAAAGGTGCAGAAGAAATTTGCTCGGTTTCTGTATAAGAAAGAATATGGCTTCTATCCTTTTCTATATCCGTCTCTGTTTGTCGCTGGTATGGTGGGCATCAATACGTTGGAGCTTAGGCGGAAGTGCGCGTTATTGATGCACTACTATCAGCTACTTAATGGTTTGATTGACAACCCCCCCGCGCTGGCTCGCTGCTCGCTGTCTGTGCCAGACCGGCTCCGGCGGTCGCGCGCGTGCTGCGTGCGAAACCTATTCCAGACACCGCGCGTGCGCACCGACACAGCTCAGTACGCTCCCACGACCCGCGCTATTAATCTGCTCAATAATCTGCTTGCTCACGATCCAGAGATAGATATATTTGGTGGAAAAATATCAATGTTTTTGCACGCTGTGATAGCTTTCTTAAGTAACTAGTCTTTTTAAGTCACACTATTTACTTAATTGTGTCCGCATACTATGTATTATATTTTTATCTTTTTGTGGTTTTGGCTTCTGTGCGCTTTGGGAAACTGTGAGCACAGTAAGTGTTGGAAAATAAATAAATAAATAAATAAATAAATAAAAGTGTCTAAACTTCGTACAGATAGGGTTGAGACAAGAATCCTTACGTCGTCGTGGTAGTTATAAATGATAGCGGAACCCTCGGTACAGGGCTTACCGACCCTTGTTTCGTTGGGTTTTAGGGTTAAAGTAAGTTTTTTGTTTGATCATGCGAGTATTTTATTTTACGTGTAAATAGTGTTGAAAATATTTCATAAATAAAAGCTGCACAAGTGAATGTTCCTACGAAATAAACTTTGACCAAATACAAATATTATTATGTATGCCAGGTTTTCTTTTTCTTTTGCTTTCTTTTGTTATTGCATAGAGTCGCAATTTGAAAAATGGTTGCCTTTGTCAATTCCCCACACTCGGAATGCAGCTTGGGGATCTCAGAGAGAGAGAAAAAAAAAACTGTATGTTGTTCATACTTAAGAGGACGCTAGTGTCCTTGCCCCGGTGGTTCTGGTTTCAGTTTTAGGTCCGGTAAAAAAATACGCAATTAATTCTGTTGTAAATAGTACCGAGTCACAAATTCCACAATTTCCAATACGGCCGAATTTTTGTCACGTCAGCTATAGCCCTCGGAATAAAACAGCAAAAACCGACCGAAAATGACACACATTCTGATTAAGAAAACAGAAAATGAACGATAAAAGCGTTGCGTCGCGTCGGGTGGACGAGATCGCCCCCGGCAGTTTTCTGCCGCGTGGTGTCGCGGCACGTGGCGTGTTGCGCCTGTCACACGACCAGACGCCGAGAGCGAGCCGGTGCATGACGTGACGGTGTGCGATTTAGGTTTTGGTGTAAAAATAGGAGTGCATTTGTTTGATAGCAAAAATGGGTGAAATAAATACACAAAATGCACAAAAGCAAAACACGAAATACTACCTATGTAACGTATATCTAAAAACAACTTCTGAATATCATCACTATTGACACGTTTCGTGATTTCGCACTTACACAGTCATATTTAATTATGTAAACATACTGAGAGTAAAATGATTTTTAAATATTTTCTGTATTACAAAATAATTATAAATTGTTTTATTTGTATGTAATTGCAGTTTGATTCAATTCAATATCAATTCATTTAATTCGGGCTTTAGGTGTAAGTAAATATACTCTTTGCGACGTCATAAACAGCTTAACACAATTATGAAAATTAACATTAAAATGCAAGTAGAAATTCATAGCGGCTGTAAAAATTCAAGCATGTGAGACCTCCAAAGGTCTCCAGGTAATCCAACTGCTCGTTTTATGTAGTAGACTAAGTAAATTGGGTAGTTTGTTTTAGATATACATACATACAAAAACAAAATATATACAAGTATGTTGTTTAGTTAATAAGGCATTAATCCCAAAATTAAGTCTCTTACTTAATTATTATAGTAATTAAGCAATTATGAAAATATCTTGTCGTTCGTTAAAATAAAACTATAAGAAAAGTTGTTGGGAGCAACGTGGGTATTACTTTAGGAAATCTTAGACGGTGGTATTAAAAAAAATATGTTAATATTGCCTCCAGTAATTTTAAGTCATCTAATCACATTCATATTCAATGTGCAAGTGAGAGAACGCAAATTGGTTTCTATTGACAAAATAAAAAAATAAAAATGTATTAAATAAACGATTATTATTATTATTAATTGAGGTATTATTCTTATTCTTTTGCTGAGAGGTACTAAAGTTGGAACACCGTCAAAAAAAATGTTGATAAAATGTTATCACTCATTTTTAAAGTCGATTAGTGGGCATTATTCCATATTTGAGAACGTCATTTTTCGAGATCAGCTAGTGAGATTTATGGTCTAACGCCTATCTAGTAATTTAGTTATTTATTTTATTATATTTTATTTATTTCGGGAATCTTACAGCTAGGTACAAAAAAGTTTAAATAATTGTATATAAACCGACGGCCACTTAAAAGATTCCACTTATAAAAATAATAAAAAATAAAATAAAAAATAAAAAATAATTAACCAGTGCTAACTACTAGACAAAAAATTTGCACTCGCTACAATTGCTTAAGCTGCTCAACCGACGTGTTAAATAAGTCAACGTCATGTTGAGAGGCTACGTTATTGAAACTAAACAAAGCACAAATCTTTGTGAAATTTGTGAAGTTGTAATTAGAAGACACTAGTCAATTTTAATATGACTATTGAACTGAGTAAACTTACAATCATGGCTCCTTTGAACGTTATAGTTTTATAGCAAATAAAACCTGCCACCATCTATCAAATCCGCAATAACGTGCATAACTGCATTATTCACAATTTGCCGTCACCGCTCTCGCGCGAGATATACCAGATATTGGGTGGAATATGATTTTTAAGGGAAAAGGCTATAGATTGACTCCTATACATAGACATAGACGAGACACCTTCCAAGATAGGACAATTAACATGAAGCCAGTGGTCAATATCAAGGTCAACATCAACACCCTGCCTCTGTCATGTTATCTTATGGCTTGTCAATAATACGAACAGACTAGGCGTTTGATCACAACTCATCTAATGTTGTTTAAAGTAAGAAGCCCACGATGAGCACCAGAAAGTGCTCATCGTACGTATCAAAGATTACGAGTGCGTAATCTACTTGTAATTTCTTTTTTGTAGAAAAATGCTTGTAGTATACTATTGTCCCATAACTTCTCACTGTCTGTCCACCCGATAGGGTCCTAAAACTATAAATTACGGTTACTAAGGATCAATCAAATACGACAATGTTTTGGATTAAGCCGGCGAATATCATTGAATAGCTTGGAGACTGCTAGTTACTCCTGGCCTTAGTTTTGTAAATGTTTCCTAATTGAAAATAGTGTCTTTTTCTCTGTATCTCTTTCTTCACCTCTCTTCGACAATTATATTCTATTTACTAAAATTGATATGTTGTCAGATCAACGTACACTGTTGTCACAATCGGCATTATTTAGGCATATTATAATCAAAGTTAGAGATAATTATTGTAATTAGCGATCTTAGAGCAACACAGGCCTCCCGCCGATCCGGAGCATTCAGGCGTGTACCGAGTTGCTCAATGTTAGCGATATTTCTGTTTGTATAAACCTCGACGTTTACTAAATTATCTCATCTTATTTTCAGATTTTGATCAGAGCGTCTGGTTGATTTGACACATGACCAAAATGCCAGCGCATATCTGACGCAAGCACAATGCATAAGAATTGCCGTTCAGCGTCGTAATTCCGCGAGCAAGCTGGATACGCTGTCGACTGGTAGCGAGATTGAAAGCTTGAATTATTTTTGGAACTTCAATGGTACCTGGATCATCTAACTGTTCGTTTTATGTAGAAGGCTAAGTTGTATGTTTTAGTTTGTATGTATTTTATTTAGTAAATGTGCACAAGATAATGCGATTGTGTGGTTACAGATCTTATCCCAACATCTGCTCTAAAACAAAGAGATGGTACACACCAATATCAAGCAGGTACAAGATTAATCCTCATTACCTGCAACAAAAAAGTAAAACATTAGATTTAATTACAAGAAACGATGTAACCTTACGTAACCTGAACCCACGCAACAGAAATTACTGGAACAAACAGACCGACTGAATCAGGGGAAAAGAAAAACGATAAATTTCGTTAAAACGGCAACAAAAACAGCGGTTTTGGGCGTAAAGCTGGATATGGACGGCGCGACAATCTGACCTTAGGATATTTTTGAAACCATTGAGTTACAGTAAACTTTGTTTTTATAGTGTGACTCTTGTAAAAAAAACCGGACAAGTGCAATTCTGAGTCCCTCACCGGGCTTCCGTACAAAACATTGATAATAAAAAAATGATCTCCAATACATCGATATTTGTCACGGTCATTTCTCCAGCTACAGATTTAGCATTGTAATCGCATTTTATAAACGAATATAAAGTTGCATTCAATATTTGTTTATTACTTTTATTAGTACAGCTAAAAAGTTAATTCAGAACAAATGAAATTTAGATTTTCATTTGTAATGCGATTTGCCGGTTGCTTTATTTTAAGATAAGGATGTTACCGTTACTGTGAATAGTCTTCCTTACTACTAATTAACCTTCGTTCCGGAACGCATAAATCGAGAGTACTACATTCTTCTTCGTTATTCGTTCGTACTTGTACCATTTTTTACGAATACTAGTACGAAGATTAATGGCCGTGTGTTTAAGTCCGAACATGTGCCTGTGTGTGGCATTTGTGTACTATTTTAGGATTTGATTTAGAATGCATAGGAAACTAAGTAGGAAGTTGTTAAAAAGTTTTCATGGTCAATTTTATAGCAATAGTACATATTTTTTCGGAGTCGCCAGTAGGTACTGCTACCGTAGTAGGTACCGCTACAAACAATAGTAGTTAACGCTACAATAGTAGGTAACGCTACAATAGTAGGTAACGCTACAACTGTGGGTACCGCTACGACAGAACGTTACGCTACAACAATAGGTACAGCTACGATAGTAAGTACCGCTACGACAGTAGGTAACGCTACGACATTAGGTACCGCTACAAGAGTAGGTACCGCTACAATAGTAGGTGGTTAGGTTTTGATAATATGTTAAAGCAAATGGACTGTATCTAATATGTTTGATCGTGGAAAGGTAAATGGAATGGGACTCACAGTTTTGCAGGTCTGATGATGGTCGGAAGATGCTTATGCTCACGCGCTTCCTGGGGGCCCCCAATTCTCCTTCTCCACAATGGTGTGAGGTGATGGAATGTTTATCTCCACCGGCAGTAAACTTTTAAGTCAACTTTTGCACGTTTTATATGTTAAATGATTTTAGTTGGCGGAGCGAACGCTAACTTGTTTTAATGGTAATGGCGGAACTGCTTGAATGTATGAATGGGAAAAAGGGACAGGAAATGAGTGAATGAGACGCAACACATTCGCGCGCGCTCATGTTAAGGAGAGGGCGGGAATTCGAAACAGTTTTGTAACTTTAACATTATCTTCCCCCCCCGCTGGCGAAATTTTTGAGACTGAAACCCCGAAATGGGTATCTGTTCACAATGATCAATGCAGTTTTTTGAATATGATAATGCTGATGTGTATGTTGGTGTAAAATAATGACTATGATATATGATATGATTGTGAAATGAGTAGATAGGAATGATGGTGACACTAATCATTCATATCTGGTAAAGGGCACAACTTCACAAGTGGTCGTTTGAGGACACCTTGTGCAGTCCTGACCGATGCAGAACGAGGAATACCATCCCGTCCTGAGTATAACTCGACGATCCTACCTAAACGCCATCGTAGTGGGTGAGTAGTTTCGTCTTTAATGATAACGAGCTGATCAATTTTTGCTGGAGGTGAACCTATGGTCCACTTCAATCGCTGTGATAAGCTGGTAAGATACTCAATATGCCACCGAGACCAGAAATCTTGGTGCATTTTTTGTAATAGTTGCCATTGAGTGAGTCTGTTCATTTTTGTGTCTGAATAGTCTGGTGTAGGTACCGTGGTTAAGGGAGCTAGTGTTAAAAAATGTCCGGGAGTTAATGCTGATAAGTCTGATGGATCAGAGCTCATGGCTGAGATTGGTCGCGAGTTTAATACTGACTCTATCTGAGTCAAAAGTGTGTTTAACTCCTCGTACGTGAGAATTTGAGTGCCCACAACACGATATAGATGGGTTTTTACTGATTTTACACCTGCTTCCCATAAACCGCCCATGTGTGGCGAGCCTGGAATATTGAACTTGAATGCGATGCGCTCCGACTCACAAGCTGAACGCATGAGTTCAAAAAGTTGTGACTGGGCACCCACGAAATTGGTCCCACAGTCACTGTGGATGGTGTTGCAGCGACCACGTCTTGCAATGAATCTACGAAGAGAGGCTATAAATGCCTCGCTGGATAAACTGGAACAAAGTTCAAGATGCAGCGCTCGTGTCGCAAAACAAACGAAGAGGCATAACCATGCCTTAGTTGTGCGCGCACCACGATAGCGCTGGAATGATATGTTAAACGGTCCTGCAAAATCACAGCCTACTGCCTGGAAGGCTTTGATTTGTGTGATACGAGATTGCGGTAAGTCTGCCATTACCGGTTGAAAATTTTGTGGCTTTACACGAAAACAACGATGACAATTTGAAATGATTTGGCTTATGGCTCGTCTAGGAGACAAGATCCAAAAATTTTGAAGCAGTAGGTAGTGTAATGTTTGCAAACCGGGATGTAAATGTTCATTATGAGTATACTGAATGATGAGCTGCGTCAAACGATGCTTGCGAGGGAGCAAGGCTGGGTGTTTTGTTTCGTAAGAGAGCTGAGACTGAGAAAGCCTGCCCCCCACACGTAAGATGTTGTTGTCATCTAAGAATGCGTTGAGCTTTCGAAATGATTTTGGTAACACACGATTTGATTTTAAAAGTTTGATTTCTTCCCCAAAATTTGTGCATTGTGCATGCTTTACGAGAATCATGAGGCTGTGATGAAGCTCCGTTTCAGTTATGTGACCCGAGGACTTCTTTTTACGCATAGCTTCGATGAAACGGTTGCAATATGCTAAGATACGTTGGATTTTTTTCAATGATGAGAATTTGTTTAGAAGGTGATCGATTGGATGTATTTCCACTGTGCTTGACACATTCAAAACACAGGTGCGATTTTCGCAATTCACTTCAGGATCTGATTGATATGTCACATTTGAATGCTGAGCCTCTTTGGGCCACTGCTCTTGGTCTAAGGACAGCCATTGAGGGCCTGTCCACCACTGGTCATGATTGATAAGCTCATCGGGTGTTAAACCACGACTCGCAGCATCCGCCGGGTTATGCTTCCCTGGGACGTGATTCCAGGCAGCTTCTGGAAGCTTGCGCTGAATGTTTGATATGCGATTGCCAACAAACGCCTTGAAATTAGATGAGTTTGATCTGATCCATGACAACACTATCATGGAGTCAGTCCACGCGTGAATACTCTCTATGGTGAGTGATCCACTATACATGTTGATGATGTGACGCATGAGGTCAGCGAGCAATGAAGCACCGCATAACTCAAGCCTTGGTAAGGTTCTGCGCTTAGTCGGGGAGACACGTGACCTTGCGCTGACCAAAATGACTTGATGCTGATTATGTTGATTAGTGGAACGGAGATACACAACAGCTGCAAATCCCGCTTCACTCGCGTCTGAAAATCCATGGAGCTGGTATGAAACAGCATCATCGGATGTGATACGACGTGGAATCTGGAGCTGAGAGAGATGAGACAGCTGCTGGCTATATCTTGTCCAAATTTGATTAATATCGTCCGGCACGGGCTGGTCCCACGATGAACCTAAAAGCCATAAGCGCTGGATGAGATGCTTTGCTAAAAATGTTAATGGTGTTAAAAGACCAATGGGGTCATAAATACGTGCCAGCTCTGAAAGCATGGTACGTTTGGTACACTCACGATTGATTTGATTCACCTGATAATTGAAAATGTCCTCCTGCGAATTCCAAGCTAAGCCCAGGACCTTCACAAATTGACCATCACTATCGAATGTTTGATTGACGTTCGGCACCGCTCTATGTTCTTCTGATATGTTTTTTAGTACAGCCGCATGGTTGCTGGACCACTTTCTCAGCTCGAACCCTCCCGCTGCCATGATGGCAATCAGCTGTTGTTGTAGACTGGCCGCCTCTTCGATGCTGGGACAGCCAGTAACTGCATCGTCGACATAAATGTCCTCCAACAACACCCGAGCTGCAGCAGGAAACGAGTCACCTTCATCTCGAGCTAACTGATGTAAGACACGTATTGCTAAAAATGGTGCTGAAGATACACCGAACGTCACACGATTGAGTCTGTACTCTTGAATTGGTTCATTGGGGGAACACCTAAAAAGGATTCGTTGGTAATCCAGATGTTCCTCTGCTATTCGGATCTGCCGGTACATTTGCCGAATATCCGCACAAAACACGATGGCATGGAGCCTGAAACGCAAAAGAATGTTGGTGATGTCAGCTTGAAGTTTGGCGCCTGTCAGAAGAGTATCATTTAAGGATACACCTTTCCTATCCTTCATTGATGCATCATAGACTACACGAAGACTATGATCTGATTTGGTAACGGCATGATGCGCTAGATAGAATGCAGTAGGAGACTGACGCTCATCTGCAGGTACCTTCTCCATTTGACCACTTGCTAAATATTCCATGACATGTTGGTTGTACTGTTCATGGAATGCTGGCTTTGACAAGAGACGCTTTTCCAGCTGCATGAAACGCCGGAGAGCGATTGAATAAGCGTCCTCAAATGCTGGCGGTGATTGATCACGAAATGGTAACTGGACTATGTATCGTCCATCACTGTCACGCTTATGTGTTGATTGAAAAATGTCCTCACAATGGACGTCTTCCACAGAATGAGATTGCTTGTTATCTCCACAAGGTATGTTGTCCAACTCCGAAAATTTTTGAACGGCAACATCCAGGTTGGCGTCCATTGACACATGATTGATTGATAGCGGAGTGGATGATGATGAACTTGATGCGGTTTTACCCATTAGAATAAAACCGAAAATAGTATTGATAGCTGTAGCGGCATGTGGACCGCCATCAATTTTTCCTGGCAAAAGAATTTGGGGGAATATCTCTCCACCAATGAGGATATCCACAGGACGAGAAGAATGATATTTCTCATCCGCCAGTTTCACGTTTGATATATGTTCAAAGTTTTGAATATTCACAGGATGGGTGGGCATGTCACCACAAATCCTATCCAACGTCACCGCTTCAGTTGTGAATGAAGGCTCTAATTTTCCAACTGGTCTGATTTCCAAGAACACTTTGCTTGTAGAGCACGCAGGCACTTGACCGATACCGGACATTGGAGTTTGAGTTTTATATTGAGTCAAACCTAAGCGACGGGCACATGCCTTGGTGATGATGTGACTTTGGCTGCCAGGGTCCAGCAAAATGCGGACCTTTTGATAGGAGCCTCTACTGTCCTTAACCTCCACCTCAGCGGTCGCAAGCAAGACAAAATGTGTATTAGATGTTGGACCTGATGCTATATTTGATAGTGATGTAACGGGTGTGATCACATCCTCCTTGGAGTCAGAAGTTGGCACGGAACGTGTTGCATTAGGAGCATTTAATTGTTTTTGTTGTAAATTGACAGGACCACTTGTCTCTGTCTTTTTAGAGTAGTGAATGAGGCTGTTGTGACGTTGGTGGCAAACTCTGCATGTATGCGTAGACGCACAGTTTGCTGTGATATGATTTGAACGTAGGCAGTTGAAGCACAACTTGTTTTGCCTCACTAGTTGAGATCTCTCATAAGGAGATTTTGATAAGAATTTGGAACACGAGTAAAGAGCATGTTCCTCTTTACACACCACACATGATTGGTTTGACGCTTGGGCCAAAAGCATCGTTGGCTTTGCTTGATTGTTTGGATTCACACGTTTGTTGGTTTGTGCTTGAGATGATGATGATGAATTATTGTTCACATTTAGAGAGGAGCGCTCAAGAGCATTGCACCTATCCACTAAAAATGTTTGCAATTCCTTGAAGCTAGGAAAATCACTAGTTGTGCTTTGAAGCTCAAAAGCTTCACGAGATGCCTTGTCTAATTTTGTTAGCAATGAGTGAAACAGTACAAAATCCCACTGTGTTGTTGGTAAGCCCAATGAACTGAGCATGGATAAGTTTTCACTATAAACATCTAACATGTTCCTAAGATTTATAGTCGAGCCGGAGAGCATCACTTTCAAATTGTTTATTTGTTCCCAGCACATGAATGCTAAATACCTTTTGTTGTTATAGCGGTTTATAAGAGCATTGTACGCACTGGTATAGTTAGCTTCGGACACAGGAAAAGCACGAATAATGTTAATTGGTTCTCCGGACAGCGTTGTGATTAAATATTGAAATTTTTCCACATTTGTTAAATCTGATCGCTGATGTACAAGCGTGTTGAAAAGGTCAATGAACCCTGGAAAATCTTTGAATTGGCCAGTAAAGGTTGGTAGTTTCATTGGTGGAAGTTTGGTTTTTGTAGCTGTCTCACGCGGCTGGGACGAGGAAGAAGGCTCTACTTTCACTGGTATATATTTGCGTTTTGCTTCTAAGACCTCAGAGTACATGTCGTCGGCCTGCTCTAAGTATTTGCACTGTGTCATTTGCACTTCTTTTTCGTCCGCACCACTTTTATGTAATTCGCACGCTAAGTTTACGAGAGCTTCATTAAAACTCTCTAACACCTGATCTATGCGCGAGCACCAAGTTTCTAATCTTGTTGTTTGATTTGAATCTGTTGCACAACTCCGCGCACATGTCACGGCATCACGAAGGCGTTTAAACGCCATATTACGTTTTGATTCATAATGCGAGATTAATGATTGACTCATTTTGGTAATTTGTTTATGTTAGCACACTTTTAAAAACGAATTCGCGCACTTTTGCTTGTTTACAAACTAAAAAACTGATAACTGATAAGAATTGTTTTGATTGATAATGTTACACACACTTTTGGAGGTTAATGTCACTGTCACTTGAATAAGAAACGTCACTGTCAGTTTTGACTTTGACGTATAAAAAGCTAAAACAAATACGAGAAAATTGTCTACGTTTCCGGTGAACACGAATGAACACTTGAATAAGATCCGGTGAATGAGTCACAGGAACGAACACTTACAAGAATGAACAAACACAGTTATGAATGAATTTGAATGATGGATGAACACAAAATTGTTGAATGAAAATACACGAAATAATATTTAGGTATGTTACGATATTGTGAGTTCGAATGTTTGATGGACACGTAAATTTATGTTTATCCTAGCGCTGTATGTTACACTGGATTTAGACACAAAAATGATAGATGCTCTGAGCGTCGTATGTTACGCTTAGAACCACGATTGAATTTGAAATGTTCGAAAATGGCGGACTAAGTTTAGTTCCGACCACACGCAAAAAAATGAATACGAACTTCACAGACACACTACTCGCCCACGGCTGACGCAATTTCCATGCGACGAGAGTTGAATAGGTAGGTATCTTTGTATGTTGGATACCTACGACACGAATATAATTATTTGGTTATGATCACAAATTATGTTGAAAATATGAGAATATGAGTTCCGCCATGTTGCATGTTGCATGTTCAAACTGCATTGATGAATGTGCACCGATACTTTTTGAGAATCCGGTCGACAAGGACCATGAAATGGTTAGGTTTTGATAATATGTTAAAGCAAATGGACTGTATCTAATATGTTTGATCGTGGAAAGGTAAATGGAATGGGACTCACAGTTTTGCAGGTCTGATGATGGTCGGAAGATGCTTATGCTCACGCGCTTCCTGGGGGCCCCCAATTCTCCTTCTCCACAATGGTGTGAGGTGATGGAATGTTTATCTCCACCGGCAGTAAACTTTTAAGTCAACTTTTGCACGTTTTATATGTTAAATGATTTTAGTTGGCGGAGCGAACGCTAACTTGTTTTAATGGTAATGGCGGAACTGCTTGAATGTATGAATGGGAAAAAGGGACAGGAAATGAGTGAATGAGACGCAACACATTCGCGCGCGCTCATGTTAAGGAGAGGGCGGGAATTCGAAACAGTTTT
Organism: Apocheima hispidaria; assembly: GCA_947579745.1. Taxonomy (NCBI): domain Eukaryota; kingdom Metazoa; phylum Arthropoda; class Insecta; order Lepidoptera; family Geometridae; genus Apocheima; species Apocheima hispidaria. Next base: position 15,935,979 of record OX388150.1, on the reverse strand, counting down.
GTAACTTTAACAGTAGGTACCCTTACAACAGTAAGTACCGCTACAACAGTAGGTACCACTACAACAGTAGGTCCATCACTAATGCTACAGCTTAAGGTATAAGGTACATTCGTACCAAATTTCATCAATATCAGTTCAGCGGATACAGTATTGAGAAGGCATAAACACACTTACACGCAAGTTTTGCATTTATAATATTAGTGCAACTACAATACTTAAAAAAATGCTAGATAATAACTTAAATAAATTGTGAATAAGTATACAATAATTAAACTAAAGTCGCTTTCCGCGTCTATCTGTCTGTCTGTCTGTCTATAATTATATTCACTAACTCATCCTAATCCACGCAACGGCTTTTGATGCGGTTTGCAACATGAGCTAGATAAGATAATTTTTCGCGAAAGATTTATATCCATACGTGGGCTGTTCCAAACATTGTTGTTGAAATAAAAAATAGTAGAAATATGAAAAAAGTTTATTTATAGCTTTTCAACATATTCCCCTCCAACACCAATGCATTCATGCATTCGGGTGCAGCTTTTGAAACATTTAAAAACTGTAATCTGGGGAGGTCGAAAAATAACCTCCGATATTCTTCGACGGGCACTTCTGCAGTCCTCTAATTTCATTCAGTTAACGAATCAGACAATAACATACAAAAAAATACACTAGAGGTTTCGAGCGCCAGCGAAAAATGTTTGTAAATCGAGGTCTTTTCAATGATTTTTTTATCTAGAAAATGTCATGCTATACCCGCCATTCAATACTAGATGACAGAACCAAAAAAACATATATCTCAAAAATGTTTAATCTACATAACTAATGAGATGCACTAAATGGAAAAAGAACATGTTTATCAAAGTAGGCCGTTAAGAAGAGTAATCAAAAGGCAGTGTTTGCTCCGCGACCAATTAGCAGCACATCGCGCCAGATAAATTGTATCAAACTGCTCTGTGCTTCGGCGTAGTAGCGTACTGCTACATAGATACGTATCTTCTAGATGCGCTCGAACATCGACAGAGCACGAAAAGAGTAACCCATAACCAGCATTCTAAGCTAGTGACATAAATTAATTTAATAATTGTTATATTTTTTATTTAATTTTATTGTTTGACATTTATCTGCAATTTAGTATGTGGACATTTTTTTTTTAAATTTAATTTGACTTATTTTGATTTGATTTTATGTAATTTAAGTATATTTGAAATTTGTTTTGCATGTTTTAAATTTTAATTCTCATTAGCGTAATTCGTGTTCGGTTCTAATTGATGTAAATAAATAAATCAATGGAAATATCGATAACCGATATAAATTCTACATACTCGTAGAACACTCATGCTCTTTTTTCTTTTTTACGTGTTGTTCTGCGCGTGGGCATCAAAATGAAGTACGTAGCCGCAGTGACAGGATTTTCTAGCCATAAAAGATTACTCGTGCAGAAATGTTTTTTTGTTAAGAAAACAAACCGATGAGACGAGTATGTCGCTTGTCTAATGGTAAGCGTCACTTGCCCATGACAGTTCAATGCCACCCAGAATTTTTAATTTTAGACGTTTATTTTAGTTTAAAAACAATTTATTTTAGTCTAAGTAACTCTTCTCTCTGCTAGTTTTGCTGTGCTGTTTAATTTTGTACTAAAATGTTTATTTTTTTACCACCTTGCACGTTATGGAAGCAATAAACCATCTGGATTTGAATCTGTTTAAAACACTTTGTGGCACACTGTCCTCCGCTCGTCACTCTGAGATATTAGATGTTAAATCTCTTTATGTTCAGTAATTACGCTGAAATATGTTTGCACACTACTGCTTGGAGGTTGAATAACTGACAAAGACATGCAAAAAAATCGTACCACTGCAGGGTGTTTGTGGATTAAGACATCGGTTCAGCTACTATACAACAAGTAGATTCGTATTGACTGTGGCGAAAGAAAACCTTACGATGAAGGAAACTAAGCTTACGATGTAAGTATCTATTTTAATCTAGAAATGCATTTTTTAATGTGCTGCGATGCCGTCCTCCGATCCGCATCCTTTATGCAAAAATCCATTAACGATGAACCCTCGCCCTTTTCATAACTTGCCACTTCCATCAAACTATCTCCTCAGCCGCTCCTAGCCCGGGAGTTGGCAAGGGTTCATTATCACAAATAAACCGAAGAGCCTTTCCGTTTTTATCGCACTAGAATGCCCGTCTGCATCGTCTCCTAGACTATTACACTCCCAATTGTGTCAAGCGATGTGCAATCGAAATAAATGATCTGCTCCGATGCAGTTCTTTTTTATTCTGGGCACTATAGTAGTAAAGTAAACCAGCTTTAGGCCGAGCGTCCAGCCTTATTGTCAGTGTTTTAATGTTCTTGTTTGTGAGATAGACAACCAGAATCTTCACTGACCTACCCACTGTCACCCTGGTACAAATTTATCCTAAGTCATAGCTATTCTATAGACGAAATCTTCCTCGAGTCACGTTCCTCATGCCTGAAGGTCGTGATCTTCTACCAACGTTATCTATCCTCAGCAACATGAAGAGTGTCATAGTGTTAAAATAAAATATTTCAAAACCACGTCAGTTTTCTAAGTAAAACATAGTTTACTAGTTTCTTATACCCGTAAGTAAATGATGATGATGATGATGATGATGACGAGGGAATGATGTTAAGAGATAGTGTATCCCCTTTAATTTTATGAGCTTTTCGAATCGTACGAATCCCTTATAATAAATGCTGAGAAATACAGCGACTAAATGAATCAGTTACTCAAGCAACAATGGGTATTCCGTTGTCTCAACCGCAAAAGCGACACGTGCTAGAATTACCCGGCACGACGCTAATTCTCCAAACCAAGTTAACCCGAGTCACGGCAAAGTTGCAAGGTTACACTCGAGGTTTGTTATTTGATAACGGTAAACACTTCAGACGGCGTAAGACTTGATTAGGAGGAATCTTGTTTGCTGCAGATGCAACGATTATTTTGACAATTTAACACAAAGTTTTTTTATTGGCGACTTATATTGCTCAAGAGACCTGATCAACACCAACTCAGCTAAAAGATGGCTAAAAGCAAACCATTGACTGCGAGCGAGTTTTTACTAATGAGTGACGAGTAAGTTGGTCGCCTGATGGTAAGCGTCACGCTTACCCATAAAGCCATCTAGAATTCAGAACTAAAACTCAAAACTATGCGTGGCAAAGTTATGTGCGCTGCACCCTGATAGTATATTAAACCACTTATTGCTCAGTAATTTTATTTCACTGGCAATATTGCTCTTTAATCCGGGACATAGTAATGTTTGCACACTACTGCTTAGCAGTTGAAGTTCTTGGCAAGGGTGTCCAGCAAGACATTGCAAAAAAGTCTGTCTACCACTTCAAAAATCGATGAAGAAAACGAGGCGTTGACTGCGGGTCAGTAAAGGATACTGTAGGTATAATACCAGATGTGCTTTTTAGTATTTAGCTGCCTAAAATTTGAGTTGAGTTCTTTTTGTAAGTTGTTTTGAGTTTTCAAACCTAGTCTCCGTGATATATTCGCAGAGATCTTAAGAATAAAGTATACTGCGTCTCGTTCATACAAAAAGCGTAGTCTGATACCCACCCCTAAACGTTATCCGATTTCGATGACTTTTTTTATATGTTAGCTACACCGTTTTTTCTTTCACTTTTGCAGCATTTTTTTGCATCGAAAATACTACGAATAAAAGTAGTTGTTAGATTTTAGTTTTATTTTATATTTACGGCATAGATTATAGTTTATCCAAGTCATTGACACCAAAAACAAAAGATTTTGTAAAGATTTAGGGGGTGATAGCAGACTACCCCCGAAACACTAATTTCATCAAAAAGTTAGGAAAAATCATTATCTCTATCGCACGCACGAGAAACAGAGCGACAGCTATACAATTTCAAGTATCGAATGCGTCAAAATCTCGCGGAAGGACTATCCTCTTAACAATGTAAAATCGAATGGTTGATTCATTGAAAAATTAAGATAAGTTTTCTATTCTGCATGAAGCTTCTATAACCACGTAAAAAATTACATACCTAAAGTCTGATTTTTGTTCCTCGTGTATTTAAATTAAATAAGAGAGATTAAGGATCAATAAAATCCAATTTCTTATTCGGGCTTGTAGGATCAGACGGCATTACTTCGAAAATTAATTCTCATAGGGAACTGACGTTGCATTCTCCCCGTGTATACGTAATTCGTATTAATTTTCGTCGTAGGGGAGAGGTAATTTCTTTTGAAAGCCCACCTGTATTAGCAATGTACATACATATTAGTTGATTAATGAAATGATAGGTAAGTATGTTATGTAATTTTATTTACGTAGTTTGTATATTTTGTTTTTCACTTATTTTCTGCCGATTGAATGTTGTCTGTGCCGCAGCCAAATTTAGTACCAGGTTTTAATATAAGTATGAGGTCAGTATGAAGATGCGAATTTATCGACATTAACTTTTGCGCTACGAATTAAATGCCTCATGTTTAAGTTTTGCAACAATTGATTTTTATTGGTATTGAGGATATTTGCCAAAGTCACCGATACAGCTTTCAGAGTTTGCAAGCTGAAGTGGCAATGGACAGGCCACATCACTCGAAGAATCGATAACCGATGGGAAGAAAGGTTCTTGAGTGGCAACCATGAACCGGAAGACAAAGCGTAGGCAAGCCTCCCAATAGGTGGACCGACGAGAATGTGAAAGTCGTGGTCAACCATTGGCTGAAAGTGGCACGTTGTCCGCCGGTGTGGCGCTATAAGGGGGGGGGCCTATGTTCAGCAGTGGACGTCTTATGGATGATGATGATGATAAGTATTGATTTTTGTATCGCAAATGTCAACTTTAACAAAGAAACGTTAAAACGTAGTCCAAATATGTCAACATCGTTTTCTTAATTTCGATTCGGTATTGTTATCTATGTTAACAGCTATTTACGTGTGTAAAAAAAATTACATTTGAAAATATGAAGGGACGTCCCTGCATTAAATTTTTCTTTACTAAATCTCTAAAATTGCCACCTACTGCCAAAATAAAAACATTGTATAATTTTAAATAAATAAAAAACCGACTTAACAAAACCGTTTATTTAAATTTGCTTCGTCATAGTCGCTTAACTATCATAATCGAGATTATCTTGGTGCCCTCGTAAAATACATATAATATAGGTGTTCATACGTAACAAAATGAAGTACTCAATATTCTTCAAATGCGAACGAGCAATCACATATATATAAAAATTACTACTTGACCTAACTTCCTTAGCTACAAACTAATATTGATTTGACATTAATTCAATAATTATAGCTATTAATTTGAATTTACTTTACATTAATTATTATTAGAATTTTAATGTGACAATTTAATTGTAAGGCCAATATATATCTCTATTTTTATTTATAATAATTATGTAATTATATGAAAATCATATTCACATAGTGATTAAAATGTGAAGTACCTGACAATGCTATTCATAATGTTATTAGTATTTCCGAAAAAAATATTTAAATTTTAAAAAATAAACTTTTTTTTTAAATCTGGCATAACAAAAAATACCGAAAATTTTCAATCCGGCACCAATCAAGGTCGCCGGTATCATAATACTTAGTAGATAAGTACATACATACATCCCGTAGACATACAAAAATCAATAAACCGAATCCCAAAAGAAAATATCAGATGACTTACAAAGGTTTCGAACCTCGATTGATCCCATCCAACTATCCATACGCCTAATAGATGTCCAGATCGATACAGCGTCGGTTTTATAAGGGGTTGCGGTTCCCTGATTAAATTCTGGATTATCCCTTACCCCGACGTGATGCCCTAAGATTATTGTCACTCCATTAATCCGGCTGTGTTTAATTAGATTACGTTTTGTGCAAAGATCGGATAGCCGAGTCGGAGTTCCGACATTCGGATTATCAGAGTCTGCGTTATTTGAGTTCGGGAGATTGATAGCTGTTATATTAAGCTTTATGGGAATTATGAGAAGTTGTTGGGTTTTAATGAGAAATGTGCTAGTGGGGCATATTTAGGTCTTGCTAGAGACTCGGGTGACGGCAGCGTGCACTTTATAATGACCTCATTTTGAATGTTACTAAAGCTGGATGAGTAATGAAGGTCGCATAATTAATACTTAATGGTCCTTTCGCTATTGGGTGGTCGCAAAGAGATGAAATAAATTGCAAATAGGTTTATTAATGAAAACTTCTTATTTTCACTTTGTTTTAAGTGTATTGACTGCACAAAGAGCCAATACCATAGCAAATGAAAATAGAGTGTATTTTTCTTCATTTTTGGATAAATAGATGCAGCTGTTCTTAACCATACGATAGTGAACATACGTGTCGCATGTTTTATATAGTTATTATGTATCTACTAGCTGCGTCCCGTGGTTTCAATCGCGTGGAACATTCCTCAGGAACCATAAATATTTTCTCGGGATAAAATATTAGTCATATATGTTAAAATTAAATTCAATCTATTGCTCTGTTACTGCGTAAAAGATGAGCAAACAAGCCAATAAACTAACAAACATACTTTCGTTTTTTAATATTTGTAGGGATGTTTGATTAACCAAATAAAAACAAGGTGAGGTGCGGTTCAAGAAAAACCGCTTTGTCTCAAATCATATAAACACAAAATGTGATTTTTTGAATAAAAAAATTTACATTACAAGAAAAAATATAGTTGGCTAATTTTTTGCCAACTTTAGAAGCCCAGAAATAAAGCACAATTTCCCCCTAACACAAAAACTATTATTAGCTACCAAGAACCGATGACAGAACACAGAAAGCAACAAACAGCACATGTAGATACGAGTATCATTAAAATTGTAACATAATAATAAAATGGGGTATTTTTATAATGGCAGTCGAATGAATAGGGCCCATTGTGTAACAACAGTTGATGGGCAATTTACAGAATGTAGCATTGGGTCCGAAGCGGACCCGCCTGGGGTCTGCAGAAATAGTAAGGTTACATTGTGAACGGTAAATTATAGTCATCCGTCAGTTATTTTGTAAAAGGTCTCGGGATAAAAATGATGTATCGGTTGATCAAACTGGTACTAATTTGAAACTTGAACTGCAGTTAAAAATGTAAAAACGAATTTTAAGAAACAAAGATGCAACGTAATTTTTTTTTTAATTCATTTCTTATTTTGTTCAAAATATTTTAGTCGGTATAACTGCTGTATTCTTTTGAAGAGTGCATCTGGGGAAATGCATTTTGAAGTTCAAGTTCTATATTTCACCGAACTGCTATGGGCAAGTATGACGCTTACCATCAGGCGTCAAAGCATCTTGAGATGGATTAAAAAAAAGTAACTATGAAAATAAATAGGTCAGTAAAAAGTTGGCGATAATTACAAGACCGAGCATATCCCCAAAATATGGGTTGTTCCGTCTTCGCCCCAGGTGAGTCATCCCATTTTTTTGCTGTCCAAATCGTTCCAGTTCATCCCACCACAAGTTCTTACGTCGAACCAAGTGCTATTCTTGGCTTAAAAAATACTAGAAAAAGAATAGATTATAATGTCACTAAGTACGAGTATGTGAATTAATTCAAAATAATCATATAACAAAATGTATAAATAAATGGTACTGATAATGGTACTGGCATTTCCAATATTAGACAAAAATATTCCTCATCTCGGCAATTTACTGAGATCGGTACACATTTTTTTCCTTTTGAAATTGGCAAATATGTGCGTATATTCTGGTATGTTATTAAATTCTTTATTGCTTACTATTTAGGTATATTTACGGAAGGTATGTGTCACTAAATAGCGTAATATTCCTTCTAAGATATGGCTCTCAAATACGTCAGTTGTTGTCTGTTACTCTTGTTATTTTTAATCGTAAAAACGCTAAACTTGTTTTAAGATAATAAATAAACAAAATACAAACAAGCTACAACTACTTAATTAGCCTACTACATAAAAAAAAAAAAAACATATATTTGGATTATCTTTAGACCTTAAAAAGACTCTGGGTAATCATCATCATCATCATCAGCCATAAGACGTCCAGTGCTGAACATAGGCCTCTCCATTACAGCGCCACACCGATCGACAACCTGCCGCTTGCATCCACCGCTTGCCCGCGACTTTCACTTTGTCGCCGGTCCACCTATTTGGAGGCCTGCCTGCAATGCATTTCCGAGTTTCACGAATTATGTGTTGTTCGATTCCTCTATACACCTAAAGTCACAGTCTACATTTTGTAGTCGGGTATTTATTTTTTTTTTTGTTAATTATACATTACTTGTTATTTTAGTCAAAAATTTTCGAAACCTAACTAACGTTTACTATCTTATGGGCGAGGGACAGCATGGGACCAAGGACTATGTATAATCATGATAGCATTAATTGCAGGTATGCAGAGATCAAAAAACGCGCGTAAGAATGGCGCAATCTTCATAAAGCGGGATTGCAAGCCGCCAGATCGTCTATCCTTAAGCAATAACGTGGCCGCAAGCATGGTCACCGATCCAGGAGCCTATCGAATTAATTGTAGCCTCTAATATAGCTGAACTATGGAGAATGAGATCAATAAGTTAAACCAATACGCAACACAAATAAGCACCAATCAGAAGCCACCTGGCCGTCCTAATTCGCACACCGAACGGACATCTGCTCAATCATGTCCCAGCACCACATTTGTGCCATCCAAGCTTCACATCACGTGACAAGCCCCATAGAGGCTGGATGATGGATCGGGCGGCGTCTCATCGCAGCTACAAATAAGGGCCCCATTCAGGGTCGCCGGTATTGTGTTAAAATCAATTTGGATCAGCCCTAACGCGTGTATGTAGCGAATAGTGATGAGTTGATATCGTTGTCGACAGTTTTGATCGGCATTGATGAAAGATATGGATAAAAGAAAAAAAATACAACGGAATGTTTGCTTAAAAAAATACAATTGTTTTCACGATAGGTTGATTGGTTTGGATTATTGTCACATATAGGTTCATCATCATCATCAGCCAGAAGACGTCCACTGTTGAACATAGGCCTCCCCCTTAGAACGCAACACCGATGGACAACATGCCACTTGCATCCACCAGTTGCCCGCGACTTCCATAATGTCGTCGGTCCACCTAGCGAAAATAAACTTTGTTTGTAAAAATACTAAATTACGTAATCATCATCATAGGCAGCTTATTCAGCCCACTGCAGAGCATAAGCCTCCTCCCTCTTTCGCCAATCCACCCTGTTTTATGCCGATCTCGTCCAGGTGTTGCCGGAAAACTTTTGGATGTCGTCACGCTATCGCTGTATCGGTCTGCCAGGGTTAAGTAATACTAAAAATTAAGATGTAGACTGCAGGTAAAAATTAAAGGCAGTCGTTTTTCATAGCGGAATTATTTCTTATGAAATAATGTCAATTCAATTATAATCATGGCACAGGCGCTAGAGGACCTTAATAATAGGCTTAACGACCTCAGTAGCGTTTTTCAATAGGTAGGTCTTAAAATTAACATGGATGAGACGAAAATCACGTCATATGTCCATGTTGTATCCGCACAGGTAGCCGTTCGGAAAGATACTCTAGAAAGTCGTTGACCATTATAACTTTGACACCCTTAGTGCATTTTTTCAGAATTATTTGTTGTATATAGATTGATAGATTAACTCTTTATTGTTCACACAAAATTTTACATACATTTAAAAAGAGGCTTAATACAACTATAGTAACAACTAGTGTAACAACTGGCGGCCTTATCGCTGAAAGCGATCTCTTCCAGGCAACCTTAGTATGGAGAGGATTCATAGAAGAGGTAGAAGACGGGGTGTGCAATGATGGAGATTGAAGATGATGGGGATGATGATGGATGTGAAGTCGGTTTTTTTTGTTAAAATTATTCCCCAACCTTCTCACTCGTATATATTCTTATATATACAGGCAATTTATCTACAGGAATTGATATTTTCAATTTCTGCAACAAATTCAAGTTTCAACTGCTGATCCGCCGCTATTTTGTTGGGTAGGAGACACGCAGGCCACCGACACGGCGGGTATCGCGAGACTAGTACCGGACACGTTCAATAACGGTAGCGAATATGTATGTGCGATACTAGGTGGCGACTATATAGACTCTCCGTGACTCGCTTGGCATACTCGTCACCAGTGAGTATCGTATTGTGAGAAGGGTAAACCGTATATATCGATAATATCGATACTTCCAACTCACATCACTAGTGACATCTACATCCAACGCCAAGAAAATGTAGGGCTTACCACCCCATTGACAGTCAGCAACAGTATACTATAACAAAAGTCAAACTACCCCAAAACGCAACTAATTTGAGACGAGCCCAATTTTTTACTTTTGAGGGTTCCGAAGTTTTTTAAGGGTGTTATGTTCCAATTTAATAGGAAATTGTTTTGTTGGTTTTTGTCAACGGGTGTAGAGTTAAAGGGGTGATTTTAGAAGTTGATTTGATAACAGCTTCTTGTTAGGGTTTTTTTCTAATTAGCAAGTTTCGAATATCACACGTTCACTACTCTTATCTATTAAGTAAGCCAACCAACAAAAAAAAACACAAAGAAAATAATACAAATGACTGACAGACAAAACACAGTATCTGTCTAGTATATTTTGCAACAAATTTCTAACAATTAAAGTAGGTAAGCACTAATAAAAAATCTATGAAAATTCATAACCATTTACACGGTTATGGACTCTTAAAGTCACTAAGCGACAACTTTTAGTAGATTTATATTGTTCTGACTAACTTATAATTTGATCTACCAATCTCAAAAAACTCCAAAACACAGCCCCTTTTCAATTCTTGCTCATATCATACTTTAAGTTTAATAAAAGTCTAGGTATTTTTGTGTCCCAAAAAGTCTTAATATAAATAGTCTTCTGTGTCTATAAAATAGCATTAACTGCTCTCAAAGGCATAAAACGTCGGTACACAGACATTAACATAGTACCGCAGTATTTACAAAGACAGTTCTCGCTGATGCTTTCTGAAAAGACAATAAACTTAGAGAGAATTTGAAGAAAAGAGGACTAAAGTAAAGGCTACACCGCAAGCGAGGCAACGCCAAGCGCCAACCACTGAAATAGCTACATTTTAGACTAACATTGATTTTATCATTGACTCTAAGCGTAAGCGTCTAAAAAAGTGACAACGGTCACCCTAATTTAGTTCATATAACTTAGCTAAGAATGCCAAGTTGCGTAAGTAGCAAGTATCTAAAAGCCACTTAATTCGGTTCGACGACGGATATATTGTAGGATACCATTGTAAGTTGGTTGTTATCATGTTTTTTTTAAGTACAGGACTAATAATAAAAACAATGTTTTTTTGCGATTTCTGATTTCGTCCCTTAAAGTTGTTCGCCGAGTAGATCTCGCAGGTTTCGCCTTTGAGTTTCATCGGTTGGTTATGACAAACTGGTGTCGATTTGCTTATACAGTTGAGTTTAGTCGTATATAGTTACAACGCTATCTTGTCGAATTTATTCAGTAGGTCACGGTGTGAACAGAAATGTAAACACAATACAGCATGAACGAAGCTACCTTTTATATGTAGCTTTGATCTTAGTGTAGTCTACTCTTTAAAAAGAATTTGATGAAAACAGCGTTTCGTCAACTCCATTAGATACTGCATTTCTGCTAAATTCGTTTTACATTAACATTCAGAGTTTGTATTTATTTAATACGTGACTCTGGGCTGTTTGAGAAGCGAAATAATCGAGATAGAATAAAAATACATTTCTGTTGAGTGCTTTTCAAATAAATTAAAACAGCAATGGATTTGATTCAAATTAGTAGCCTGAACTTTGTCTGATAATTTCCTTAACAAGCATTTTGAATATTGTTAAAAAAAAAAAATTAGAAATAGGTAATAGCAGTCTTCGTTTAAAAGTATGTCGTATGCCAAGGGAATGATGAAGCAGCTTCTATTCTTAATATCTTCTGGAAGATAGGAAGAAATAATACCTAACTAGGTTTTTCCACCTAAAAGAACTAAGAGGTTTTGCCAGACTGAACAAGATAGAGGATAATGCTTTTGGAGTATTTATGTAAGTATGTATGTGTATTCCTATAAATTACATCTGTAAGCCTAAGCGGCTTGACTGATTTTGACGACTGAGGTGTCGTATAATTCGCTTGTTCCACGACTCCGGGTACTTAGCCGATATTATTACCAAGGCTACATTTTGCAGTAATTTTTTTAGTTTTTGTTTGAGTAACAATATTCGTTACTAATAAAGAAGTTCTCAAATAAAATTCTCAAAAAATCTTTATTTCTTTTCAAAGCTGTGAGTTTACTTAGATAACAACATTCTGAAAAAAGCAGTTCAGATAACTAATGAATTTATTTTTTTGTTAATAATAGCTTTATCCTAAAAGCATTTTATTCTAATAATAACAACTTAAGCGAAAATAGCTGAACATTACCTAAGAAAGGGGATCCCCAAAATTTGTAGATTGTACCAACAGAGGTAAGGCGGAGCACTGTTTCCACTATGTTACGAGGAACAGTCCATACGTCAAAAGAAGCAGTGTTTTTTTTTTGTTGTAGCATAAATCCTGAGAACAAGTTCGATAACTTATTAGCTTTTATTATCGCTTGGGATCGGTAGAGCTACGCTACGAGCCCTACAAACGCTGACTATGCCAGTGTTGGTTTTGTAAAACTGTGCACTGATTGAATAAGTTTATTGCCAGACTTTTCAGATCAATCATCGACCATGCCAAACATTATATAACTACGGTTATACTATGGTCTGATGATCAAGCTATTGCTGTTCTGGAAATGCAACTGCACCTTGCGGCTAACATACTATTGAAAAATTAATTTAAACTAATACTGCCTATCCGAGACTCATAGTAAAACTTTATTGTGGCACCGACCTATGAAAATAGAGAAAAAAAAAACTTGTAGTGTAAAAAGTAAAAAAAGTTTATCACATTCACTGAATATTTTAAACGAACCGAGCGACACTACAAAATCTTTCAAGCCATAACGACAACATAAAAACAGACATCCAAGATTTTTTTATTTATTTTTATTATACACCCGGAGAGCATTACCCTCTTTTAGGGCGGTTGGGTAAAAATGATAATGGGTGTCAGGATGCTTATCGTCTGCTCGAGCATTATGAAGTTCTTCTTCATCGTGGCGATGGTTCACACTAGTAAAAAAATTGAAACTACAAATTTGACGTGATACAATGTTACCGCGCTCTCCAAACGAGCCAAGAACAAATATTTGCTCGGCAGACGCATCCGCGGAATAAGTCCGGGTAATATCGTGATGGATCGCGTCTCGACTTATAGACCGTGGATACTCTTACACGGGATTTGTTCTCGAGTGATTACCGATTAGATAAGATAGAGTTTTATACATATTTGTTAGTTTGAAAGAGCGACTCTGAGGACCCAGACATAGACCCAGACACTAGACAATAATATGCGTGGACTTTGAATTATTGCAGAGAGCAGTAACAAGGTTGAACAGAGGCCTACAACAAACTTATAGGGTATTCCTTTTTTTTACTTTGTTTTTCTCTTCCTCTATTTGCAGTCACCAGCGAGAGATTTTACCGTAAAACTGAACGTTTTATTAGGCGTGAATGAATGAATGAATTGGCTTGAAAACGTATTGGCTACTCGTTTGGGGCTAGATGGCACTGTGTGTGTGAAAAACGTCCACCAATATCCAATATTAAGATTTTGCAGTTTAAGAGGTCTCAATTCGGCACGAACTACTACTGTAATCAATTTTACTACTAGTGAGTGGTAGTGTTCGTGGCAGTACGCAGCAGCAAACCCTAGTGTAATCCACCTTAACTCAGTTTTCACAAATAATTAGAAACATCAGAAACAGAACAATAACAAAACAATAGAGCACGAGTCCTATACAACCAAACGTGGGAGAATACCACGACAAGGCGGAGTACAAGCTAACCCTCAACATATCTGAGAGCAAGCACAGCAGCTAAGCTATCAAGGAGCGTTTGACGGACCGTGGCCAGACACGGCTGTAGCTTGCAAATGAAGTTACTCGTGTCTGCTTTGGGCAAGAGTTAAAGAGTAAATTTATTGGTAAACCATTTTCTATTTCTAAATTGCACTTTTAACGTTTAAAAGAAAGAAATAAAATAATTTTATTTTGCAACAACAGTAACATTAATAATATTGAAGGGCGGGCAGGTGAGCGATATCATTTAACTATAGCTGATCTATTATATATGTCACAAAAATGGCATCAACTCTGCATGATGCTGTTAGTTGCGATTTCTTGAATGAAATATTTATTTCGTAACAAAAAAATACAGACACAAAAAAAAACATAATATAATTCATAATAACATAATATAATTTATGTATATGGGTAAAAAAATGGATCGCGTGCAAATTATAATTAAATTCAGATCAAATGCCACGCCATGCCACGTTGCATGGACGTCGCAACTTATTAAAGCACCATGTAAGTAGCTTTGGTTGTGAAACCCCGTCACCCAAGACCCGAGGCATGTGAACAAACAGATCACAGTATCGTGTTTGGACAGTGGGTAAACTGATCCCAGCGCATATTGGAAATGTTACGGCATGGCGTATGCTGTTATTACTTATCAACTGATGTTGTGATAACCGCGCACTGAGTTGAGTTAAGTTGTGGTACGGTATTATCTGTGGGATTATCGAAATTGTTACTGGTAAGGATGTTAAGTAGATAATGTGGGCGTTTTGACACTACAATAAGTACATTCGTATGGGCCGAGTAATTATGTCCCTAATGTCAGAGTTCTTAGGCCGCCTGAATGCCTCTGACATGGCTTTTTTTTTGGAAACAACTACAATTTACCGGAACTACAATTTAGACTGACAAATATAATGCCATCCGACGCACGGTAGCACTCAGTTGTTAATGCCACTTGCGGTCAACTATCCGAAACTGATCATGCCATCTTGATTATTCAGGAACGCCTTGTTGAGATACGCTATGAGCGCTGTTTTGACGCTAAAAGCGACAAATGTAACTTTTTACTACCAAGCTTTCGCCATTTAATCATCCATCTTGGAGGTAGTTCAAACACGCTATCCTTGTTCTGCATAAGCGTACAATATGATGCTCGATAATTTTGATAGAGCATTAAATCGAGACAAAAAATATAATTAGAACACATAACGTTAACGAGAGGTTTTGCTATGCATTAGCTTACTCATTTAGTGTGTCTCCGATTAAATTACAGGACATACCTAGCGAGATTTAATTAATCAGTCAATCAGTAATTATAGTATGTCTATTGTTAGCCACAAATTTCACCGTTCTCCTTAACCAAGACGGGGCGAGTGTGTTACAGAAGTAGTGCAAAATTAACTAGGACTTAGAACTTTTGTAAAAAGTCGTACTGCAACTACGTGGTCATCAATGATATCAGCTTATCATCAAGTGACGATTGGACTGGATTGGTTCGAAGTGTTCTAGTTTTTTTGGTGTCGAATTAAGTTTTTGGTTATAACTCATCTAACATCATCGCTAGGTAATAATGAGTAGTGACGCATCTAGTCTCAAAATTGGAAATGGCTCTAACATAATAATTATTAGAAGTTAATATTTTTCCAGTAGCTCACCAAGCGAAATATAATATCTAAATAATTCCAAAAGCTTCACAATTTAGACATTCCTATACCTATTCATTACTCATGTACTGGTGAATATAAAATATCCGATTCATCGATTATGACTGTGTACTCGGATTTCGTTTTCAGCCGGCTATGAAGCCATGAATGCAACCCTCAGCTTCGATCCATTACGTGATTGAACCGGGCGGCCGTATTACTGAGTTTTGGGAGACGATTCTGAAAAGGTAAATAATAAGAAATAATAAGGTACATAATAGGAATATTTACGTTTTCCATACAAAATCAAAAAATCATTCAGGCACTATTGAAACTCAGGGCAGTATAATTTAACTATTGGCTTTTGTATGGATAACTGTGGCCTTTTGTATAGACTTCTTAAAGAATATCATACGTCGGAATCAGCACAAATATATGGTAAGGAACCAAAAAATCACTGAAGAAAGGGAGTAGTAGCCACGCCTAACCAGTAAAATAAGGCAGAGTGATTAAATAATTGTTAAAATGTTTCACACGCAGTTTTCAGTTTACAACAGTTAATGGAACATAAAATGCAATTTAATAAATAAACTAGTCTTGAAAATTTAATAATGTGAATCAGCTGCGTTTAATTTCGTAAATAATTTTATTTACAAAACGATTTACAATGTCCTTTTCAGTAAGATCTGTAAAATGTATCGATACCAAAAAACATCATTTCAACAGATACCAAGAATAGGGACGCGTACGGATATTTTCATTACTTAAATAAATATCCCATTTGACGTACATCAATCCGTGTGATCGGCGACTGGATTTATTTATAGAAGGCTGGTGAGGATTTGGATTGACATGAAGAGTTAATCAGGTAAGTTTGAGGAATCAATAGTCGAGCGACGCAATCAGAGACCTCTTTTTTGTTTGTCTACTACTTGTACTATAAAGTACTCTACTGCCAGGACTAAGGTCTTATCACTACGTTTTCTTACACTTGTACCTGGAATTTGAACCCACACTCTGTGGAGTGCGATCCGAACGCGCTCACTTCTAAGTTATCATCTCAATGCTTTACTTGTCAGTTTCTACAGATTCTTCTGGTTGGTCTTTGAATTATGGAACTGCAGTTAATAAGCAATACTTAACGCAATGACAATATTAATGTTTATTGATCTATGACTTGACGGCTACTGTGGTAATGTTATTTGAATGGTTTTTATATCGACAACTCCACGATAAAATTAGAAGCCTTGAGCAGTTTGAACCGGTTTGAACCTTTACAAAAGATTCTGTTTTTTTTTTTTGGAATTTTAACCTAGGCTAGAATCTATTGGGCTCGTCATTCTAATCGTTTTAACACTTACTATAACCTTGGATAGATATATTTCGCGAATTCCAGTTTGGGCTCTCAATCCTCACACACGTATTCTAAGATATTAGATTAGTTGTTAATAGCTCTTTTTGCCCAGTAACTTTGCTGGACTTTTGTCCTTTAGTTCAGAACACAGTAATATTTGCACAGTAATGCTTGGTGGTTGTATAGCTTCCGATGGTGTGGTACGCTCCCAGGCAGCCTCTTCAAAAGAATCCTAGGATTTTAGGAAGCTTTGGATTCTTTTGCAGAATAGCTTAGGAATATTCAAATTTTTTTTAGACGTGCTTATTAAATTTGAGTGCACTGCAACCATATTTAAGGAGTTCTAAGTTCTACCAATCAACAATCAAATCGGTTCAGATAGACATCATCAATCATTTGTATCTGGGTATGTCCTAAAACTGCAACCAGAACCACCGGAGGACAGGCAGCAGTATACTCTTATTAAGCAGTAAACATTCTGCGATCTCCAAGCCGCCTGCCAAGCGTGGGGATTATCATATGGAAAACCCCCCAAAAGTCGGAAGGCTTCGTACAGCAGCGGACGTCTAAGAGCTGATAAGAAGTTATATATGTACAGGCATAAAAGAAAGTACGTCCAAAACATAAATCACAAAAACATATCTGATTGAATTAATGGCAGTCAAACAACCGCCGACCGACAATCACTGATCACATTGTTCCAACTGGACCCGTTCACACCTAACGAGAGTAATTGAATAAAGAGGCCGCTTGTTCGTGCTTGTGTGACATTCTTGAGGGCTGGGCATACGACTATATGTCAGGGAATACATTTTATATTTACTACAGCTACTTAACATATGCTTGAGCTAGTCGATTTGATCAGGCGTTACTTTGCGCAAGTTCACCTTCAAAGTTAATTTTTGATGTTACTTTGACAGTAGCTTTTAATTAAGATTTTTGAATTTAGAATCAGTTTTGTAGTAATAACAATGACCTCTAACAAACAAACTTAGCCAGAAGCAAAACTTTTTCTTTGACGACCTGTTTAGCCCAATGGTAGAACGTCTGCCTTATGTATAGATTTGTATGCCAGGCAGATGTTTAAATGTTGAATTTTAAAAATCTGTTCTGAGTTTGGAGGTTAGGTTAGTGTTAGAGTTCCTTTTCTTTGTGTGTTCTATGGCATCCACGATACAGTCAATCCTAGTGGGGAGCTAGGACTGTGAAACTTAATTAAATTATGTAATCTCTTCTTCTTAATCGTTTCCTAATATCGTGTCTGGTTAAGAGTCGGTTTGATCCTTAATCACTCTGGACTATGTTGCTCTAGTTTGTCCTGTGTGCTACAGACTTTTCGGCTCTGTCCAGCTTGTAGAACCGCGTGATCTTTTACGTCCACCTTTCCTACTGTCATAAGTTTTTCAAGGTTGTCGGGGTTTGTTTGCGGAATGCGACCATATTAGTTGAGAATGCGCTGAAAACAGATTGTCGACACCCTTTTTGTAAGGCGCTCGCTCTCTTATGATCGAAACGTTGAAACGGCGAGCGTTATATAGAATGCAATCTATGTTTATTATTTTGTTGCTCTCTAGGTTGCAAATTATCAGAAACGCCGCCCAGTGTGTGATCCATGTCGCCTGTAGTTACCTATAGCACCAGGGGACTATAATATACTTGAAGTACTGGGAAAAAAAAACTACTAGTTCAATGGTTGAACTAATAAATCTTGTGTTCTAGAGGGAACTAGCTACGTTGCCGACTTTCTAAGACTCTTTTAGCAACTATTTTCAAGAACCCCATATAATATTTAGTATAAAATAGTAAATATTACACATTCACAACAACATACTCACCTAATCACTAAATCTGACTCAATAAGAAATAGCCACTTTCGTAACAAAGTGTTCTTATATCCAGCTGTTGGCCTGAAAACGTCAACTGAAACAACACGTCCACGGTGACGTGTTACGTGGTCATAATTTATTAATAGAAGCACTTAATTAATACGTACAAAAATAGTCTTTATAATACTTTCTTACCTATTACAAAGTAAATAATGGTACGCGCCGTCTAAGAAAAGAGAGAGAAGTAATATATTTTCCATTTATTTTCTCTCGTTGGTCTGCTTGTCCGTGGTTTTCAGGTGCGTGGTCTTAATTATCGAACATAAAGAAGAATCAAACGAGTAGTGGTAGGGCTCTCTTGCAGAGCCCGCCTGGGGAAGTACCACACCTTTGCCAGTTATTCAACCGCCAAGGAGTAGTGTGTAATTGCGCTGGAAACATTGCCCTTCAATCCGGAATGTAGTAATACATTACTGTAGCTACAGTAATGTATTACTGTAGCTACAGTAATGTATTACTTGCCCTTCAATCCGGAATGTAGTAATACATTACTGTAGCTACAGTAATGTCAATCCGGAATGTAGTAATACATTACTGTAGCTACAGTAATGTATTACTGTAGCTACAGTAATGTATTACTACATTCCGGATTGAAGGGCAATGTTTCCAGCGCAATTACTGTGCATACAGAGATTTAACATCTAATATCTCAGGGTGACGAGCGCAGTGCATTTCCGCGCAGGGTTATGAACTGTTGAAGTTCAAAATTCTGGGTGGCACTGAATTGTTATGGGCAAGCGTAAAGCTTTACATCAGGTGAGCCACTTGGTCGTCTCGTCACCGAGTAAAAAAAAAAAAAGAAATCTTTCTTGTTAAAATCCGTTTTCAATCTTTTATGCTACAGGACAACTGACAACTTTTAAAACAACTTATGATGTAATATTGTAAAATTTTGGTATTAAATAAATAAAAAAAAAATAAAAAAAATGGAGTAATATATAGGAACAACTAAACGTAAAGAAAAAAGCAGGCGGGTAGAGTCTTAAGTCTATATTGGATATATATATCCAATATAGACTTAAGTCTTTATAAAGACTTTATATATAAATATATATATATATATATATATATATATATATATATATAATGGATGAATGGATTCACTTTTACCTGGAAGTGTTATAGTTTATAATATCATATTATTCCATTATTTACCTCCAGTACGAAAAATCCAAAAACCCTGTGCGGATTACGAGCGGGTAGTAACAGAGACAAACGAGGCGTTATCACGTGCATCCATCACGTCGGCCGCATGTGTTCTGGACAAACGCCTCCTTAATCTCTTACTACATTGCTCAAACAGTACGGTGCGCTTACCTTAGGTTTAGTATATACAATGTTAGGCCAAATCAAAGCCTTCAGGTAGTTTATAAACTCTTATAATATAGTTACTTGTTGTATAGTAGCTCAATGGGCATGGCCAACTTCGCGACCTCTGTACCTTCACAAGTGATTTTACTCATATTCGAGCTAAGAGATTGCACATATATGAACTACTTGCCTAAAAAATTAATGAAGATCGGATCATCATGTTAATTTACATACAATTTAATTTTTCATTTTTCTCGGCTCTGACTACTTCGCTTCGTCGGTCATTAAGAATAAGTAAGAATAAAATAAAAAATTGATATAACAACCTAATTAATTTATAGCGAATATTTAAAAACCCACTGGCCACAAATTACATTAATTTTTGTTAGGGTTCCGTGCACCAAAGAAGTTATTTACGAAATTGCCGTCCGTCCGGCATCTTAATTTATATAATAATTAATGAATTACTAAAAGTTAGTTTGTGTTCATTTTTTGTTTTAAGCGTGTTATCAGGTGTGTAAAATGGGGATGAAATATATTTTGGCAATTTTACTATGAAAACTGACGTGGCTTTGACATATTTATTTGATCAAATAAAAATACAAATCAGCTTCAGATCAGCTCGCTGTCATAATATTGTATTGTCATCGGTACTTGACAGGCATACAAAGTTTTAACTCAGTTGAACAAGGGATCTCGGTTGAACAACATACATACATACATACATACAAACATTGCAAGTTAAATAAAAGCTTGTATAATAGTGAGGCGGTGATCACCTAAGGTGATAGAAACTAGGAGTTAAGTCGGAATCTGTAGCAGCCTTTAAACATCCCTCTGCTGAGATAGCAGCCTACCCTTGAAGGGTGCTTAGGCATCATCAACCACGCTGGCCCAGTGCGGATTGGTGGATTCACAGACTCCATCGAATTTCTTCTCCGGAAATATGCAGGCTTCCTCACGATGTTTTCCTTCACCGTAAAACCAGTGGTATATCCGTACGTAAGTTCCTAAGAACTCATTGGTACGAGCCTACCCGGGTTCGAATCCGCTACTTCATGAACGTGAGGCGAGCGTTCTCCCACTGAGCTACCACGACTAGTATTGTCTAGACTAGACCATTTTTTTATATTTTTTTTTTAGTTTAATTTCATTGACTAGCATAAAATCATCTTTTTAAATAATGTTTTCCTACTAGTTTTATTTTTTAATTATAAAAACTAGACATAATATTGTGATACACCACTAAAGCATGGCTAAGTCCAATGACCTGCATTCGAAAATTTTAGACACATATCTTGGTAACCCTCTCATATTGTGTCCCAACAAGCTCTTGACAACTTATATTTATAAATCACTGTAAGTATAAATGAACACTAGATGAAGTAGTCACCGTATATCCAAACCGTCTAAATCTTCGACTGTACGCGTGACATCTCAGCTTCATTCAAAACCCGCTCGATTCTTGGCACAGACTCAAGGACGGACGGATGCAGTCAGAGTAAAAACTGGACTGATGAATTATCTTAAAATTAGTGGTGTTGAATGTTTTATTAGTTCTCAGTATGTAAAATGTTTAGATGTATTACGGATGTCAATTTACAGGTACACATAAAAAATTAATAAATTACAAAAGGGTCGGTGACCCGGGTACCCAAGTACCAGGTACCCAAGTTTCTGTAAGTTGACTCACTATTTTCATTGCCTCAAAAACATAAATTACTAAATTACTATTCGTCATCGTCATCATCATCTTCATCAGATAATAAGATGTCCACTGCTGAAAATAGGCCCTCCCCCTTAGCGCGTCACACCAAACGACAACTTGCCACTTGCATCCAGCGGATGCCCGCGACTTTCACAATGCCTTCGGTCCACCTAGATGGAGGTCTGCCTACGCTGCGCGTTCTGGTTTGTGGTCACCACACAAGAACCTTTCCTCCCGATCGGTTATTGGTTCTTCGAGTAATGTGGCCTGCCTATTGCTACTTCAGCTTGCAAACTCTGATAGCTATATCCGTGACTGGTTCTTCGGCGAATATCCTCGTTCCAGATTCTACAGACAGATTACATACTCCAAAGTAACTATTGACCCTCCTCCCAGATTAAAACACACAAGATGACCTCATTAAAACACCACGAGGCCCTCTTAACCGAAACTCGCTAATTTGGACCGCATTATACCGTATTTGTATTCCCTTTTTTCCCCGGATAAGTCGTAAATTACAACGATAAATTCGCCGGGACACGTAGCTACGTACCCTGGGATTCATTAAGCCTATGAAAGTGTTATTTAAAGGCCAGAGCACATGATATGTCACATTGCATAGCAAAACACAGGTCATTATCATCATCGACTCACGTCGTCCACAGCTACACCAATTTTACCCAAATTGGTACCAAATTTTACCTGATACGTAGCATTTTTATTCCTGTCCCTGCACTCGTTTTCCACGTCAGTTATCCTAACAAATATTAAAAAAACAAAAGTAACTCTGTTTTTCTGTCTCTCTGTCTATCTCTCTCTTTCTGGGTGTTTATCCCGTTATCACGGCTAAACGGCTGATCGGATGGAGATGATTTTTTGTATAGATATAGCTTATGGATAGGAGACGGACATAGGCTACTTTTTTTATTGGTCTACGTGAAAGAGGTCGCGGGTAACAACTAGTTTAATATATATTGGCATGCATTTGTTTACTACATATCTATGCTCTAGTCAGCTATGTAGATCATGCTAAGTGTAGTTATGTATCGAAAAAAAAAAAACGCTATGGGATTCGAATAACGTACTGTAATGTACTCGAACCTTTACAAATCATAGTTAGGTGCGTATGTGCTGTAATCATGTAAGTGCTGTAATATTACTATAATATATAATATAAAATATAACAAAAAAATGTTTCATTGTTAATTTTTGTGTAATAAACAAACGGAGTAAAGCACAATAAATACCTACCTGACAAAATATTATTAAATTATTTAAATTATTCATCATAGTTTAATTTGTAAAAGTAATATAATAATATAATGTAATGTTAATAATAATATTAATATAATGTTAATATTATGCCTGTAATATTCAATGTTATTTATGGGCAATAAATATTTCTGATTTCTACTTGCTCCCTTTGTACTTAAAAGTATTTCCAGTGAAGTGTCCGAAAATAAAACTAACTAACTAAAATCAGTGAAAGTTCTTTAATCGTATTTCACCTCAAATTTAGGTGAATCGGGTAAAAGTGACAATCTAATTTTACCTACCCGTTAAAAAATCATTTGTGTGTGGCTATGATAGTGGCTACTGAAAAAGTAGCCCGTTGAGCTTTTAAGCTCGACTAGTTACAATTTTATTTTGGAGCTTCTCTTAAGTAGAGTTTGGACTATTACAACGTAGGATATTCAGCAAGTAAAAGGCACAGCAAGATTCCTGATGTCGGAATTCTGAGGTCTCCGGAAAGACTCTGTCATGGCTCTGATAAGACAGACAACCGAGACCTAATGAGACCAATGGTAGCGCTCAGATCTAAATGCCACTCGCGGTTACTAATTTAAGCCGAAATGAAACTATAACTTCCTATAACCCTAGACTCGATTTTCTCATATTTGAAAGCAAACATTGTTATGAATGAACTACTTGCTTACAATCAACGGACAAATACGCAACAAATATGCAAACAAACAAATGCCGCCTTGTTCCAGTATACTCTAAGACCTACGCATCGCTTGGTCAGTAACTAAGTACCTAATTATATAAAGAGTATTGTCGAACAATAATGTTTTTACATAATCCTTTATGTAGACAGAGAAGTAGCCCGACATCAAAACATTTATAATCTGACTTGAAATCAAGTCCACATTCCCCTATCAATTCTGCATCGAAAAAGGAGTATAAAGCAGCACGTGCAAATGAACGGCAAGTTAAAATCGTAACAGCACATAAATCAAACGCAGACCTCATGATTCACTGCTGCGATCAACACAGCAAAATACGGCTTTATTTTACGCAAGATAGAGTTCAAACTTTCCTGAAAAGTTGTGGATTATTTTACGTTGCATTAATATGAACTTATTAAGATCACTTGCAAGCGTCAAGCGTCCAATTGGATGGCGGGAAACGTATGAGTTCTTTGGTTTTAAGTTGTTTTTATTCATGCATATTGGTTTGCATGACTAGCTTAATGTAAAGTTCAAATGGCGAGAAATACAGTATCATCTACATACTGACAGATTTCTTTGTTTTGCATTATGGTGGCTGAGTTAACCTATTCTAAGTCGCTGTACTCAATTAAATACGGGTAAGATTTAGAACGTATCACATTAATATTGTAAATGCGAAAGTTTGTGCGTAATTATGTAAGTACAGTATGGAGGTAGCTTATATCCTGGATTAATATAAAGGCTACTTTTTATCCCGATAAATTTAACTGTTCCTGTAGGTTAGTAGGTGAAATCGCGGGGCGCAGCTAGTAATATATATAAGCGTCAATAAGCACTTCGTATACCATTCACAACACGATAAAACTCTTTTGTAATCGAACAAAGTTATATGATAATTATTTTCAGTTACAGTACATAAATAGTGAATACATTACCTAGTATAACAAACTTCCTAAAAATTAAGTAATAATT
Source organism: Apocheima hispidaria (assembly GCA_947579745.1). NCBI lineage: Eukaryota > Metazoa > Arthropoda > Insecta > Lepidoptera > Geometridae > Apocheima > Apocheima hispidaria. Next base: position 15,911,201 of record OX388150.1, on the reverse strand, counting down.
AATGTTTGCGAAATGCAAAACATTTCGTAAAATGGAAATTAAATACAAGAAAATAGAAGATAGAAGTTATATTAGTATACCTCAAAATTTCGATTTAAAACTCACCTATTAAACACCAAATTACAAAACCACACAAAATCACAACCCTGTTACTAGACGCTAAACAAACGTCAGAGTCAGCTGTTCCGACCCGTCAAGATCTAAATCAGTTCATTCTAAAAATACACCATTCTAAATCTAAAACTACAATTCTAAATTTATATACGAAACTAGTTCTTATTACAATGTAAATCACAACACTTTACGCATTTACGTTTGTTTTATTCTCGTCGGAGGCTTCACTGCCGTCCGCCCAGCGTAGCGCCTACCGTTAGACTACCGCTTGCCGCCCGCCCAGAGAGTGAGTACTGTAATCCACTGAAAATTTTATTCAGGCTTTGGCGTTATCTCGCTGAAGTTTTGACTTGCAATGCAGGGTCTTTATGTTGTGAGCGATGTTGTAGGTGAAGATAATGGGTGAGAGTTTTAAGATGATTGTTGTTTTTGTCGTACAGAGCTTGTCTGGTAAAGATACTAATAAAAATTGTATGTTAATAGATAATTTAGGTAGGTAAACATAGCTTTTTGAAGGGCTCGGCATGCTTTTGACCAGAGTTTTATCTTATTGGAAGCCATCATATGGTCGAAGATGTGGGACGCTTGCCTAGAAGATATAGAATTGTTTTTGCGTGAAACTGCTGTATCATATAGCGATATTATCTATAATAATTTGATGCAAGATATCATATTGCTCAATTTTCTGTGATTTTGTGCGTTATTTTTCCTTCAATATGTTTACCCAACTGCCCAAGAAAGAGGGTAATGTATTTGTGGTATATGTCAATTTGTAAGTATGAATGTTTGTGTTTCTATAATACCTTCTGTAGCATAAAGGCCTGGATTTTATGCCAGAGAAGGTAAAGAACGATTTTGACGAGTAAGTTGATGTTCGATTCATCTTTATATGCATACTATTTACATTTAGCAGTCAGGTTTCAGATTTTCCTTTAACAGTTTTTTTATCTGACTAAAGCGTTAAAAAAATGCTGAATTTGACTTAAAAAAAAGAGGTTAATACCATCTTACCCTCCGTCCAGTATCTATGACATACCGTCTGTCTACCCCCGTTTCTATTTTTGCCTCCAGTTTGCGTGACAGTGGTGCCCTCTATCCATCACGTAGATAACGCTAGAATAGTTAACATTTGCATACGCCTAGCAACCAACAGAATAGAATAACAATTAGACGTTTTTAGCATTCATTTGCAGTTTGTCGCCGGTTTTTCTGCCGCGACGTGATTTGTATTGGACAGGGGAGATTATGCCCTCTGTGATATTAATAAAGGAATTGTATACTTAAAGTTTTAATCCAACGGTGATAGACCGATGAGCAAACACCGTTAATTATAACAAAAATATTTGTTATACTCGTTAGTAATAGTTGGTTTATTTAAATTTAAATATGGTTCATGGTCTATGGTCTTAAGGGCCACATATTTAACAACACTGTAACCTAAATCTGTAACACCAAATATGTCATTGGTACTTTGCCTTTTTAAGCCTCTACTAATAGCCTTTTTGACGAACCCTACGCCTTAGTTTCTCGGAAACACCGCAGATGGGAGCTCATTCCACATTATGCATGAATGATTGATGAAGCAGAGCGTTGGGCATCAGCGAGATAGGTTGCCGATATTGTTGAAAACTCGATTTGCGATTTGTACAGACAGCACTTTTAATAAAAGAATTATCTTTATGGTAGACGATTAATGAAGAATATTAAAGAAATAATTAATAATTACATAAATTATTTATAATAACAGAATTATAATGCATGCAAATATCTTTCATTAATACTTTTGCGTATGACCACATCCTTCCTGATTTTAAGCAATGATGTGTTTTAAGAGGACCTGTTGAATTAATCTAGATTTATCGATATCTACATTACAATACCTTTTCGGGAAACACAGTAGACACTCCAGTAGAGTAGTACTTTCAAGATATTTACTTTAGTTCTAGTAAACAACGCACCGCCAATGCTTGTATAGCAGCTGAACATTATTTAGTTTTTTTTAAGTAAAACCGATCTATATTTTAAGTTTATTAAGAAATCGTTTAATGTAATGAGTCACATTAGAGAAAAAAACCGGATAAATATGTCTGACTCGCGCAAGAAGGCTCCATAGAAGTTTTTTTTCGTAAAATTATACTCGTATAACTATGAATGCACTGCACATTGTTTTAACGATTAAAAAATTCAGTGGACTTCAGAACCTCCTCCTTCTCATTTGGAAATTTACTGAAGGACAAACAACTTTGTAATTGAAAAAAATGTTCTCCCATAGTCAACATAATTCAATTCTCCAACTATATGAAAAGTTGTAAGTTTGTAATTGCAAAAAAAAAAAAAATAATAATCGTATATAGACCTACAAATTTGATATTAATTTCAATTTAATACCACCAGGCGTACCTGAGAAACTGACTGACAGACGGACAAAAAAGTGATTCTATAAGGGTTTATTTTTTTAATTTTAGGTAAGCAACCCTAAAAACGTAAAAATCACACGCAAAAATGTATATTATAATGCCGCTTCGAAATATTTAATATATTTATATTGCAATATAAAATATCAAAATCTAAACTATACGATCGAGGTAGTTAAATTAAACTAATTTAAATCACCTAATTTTATTTAATTTTAATCTAACCAGGCAATTAAACCTCGGCTTATAAACTTGTCAGCTATCAAAAGTATGCAAATCGGACCAGACGAGGTAACATTGCGTGTGTCGTAAAAATTGCGAGGGTGCATAGCTCTGCGGAGAACATGGATTCATTTTATGAACGCCGTAAATTATTTTAAATAGACTGTGTAATTGTAGGTGAATATTATTTCTGCGAAAGCTTTAAATTATTACTTGAAATTGTATTTTGCTCTCTCGAGACAGAAGTGATAAGGTATGAATACGAAAATAAACTATTATTACCGTTTTGAAACCTTCGAAAACGTATCTGAGAACATTGTGTTAATGTCAGAAGATAAAATAAAGAATTGAATTGAATGATGAAAATAGAACAAGTAGCGCCCCGCGGCTTCAATGAACTGTTTATTTTATTAACCGACTTGCAAAAAAAAGGAGGAGGTTCTCAAGTCTTACTGCTCTTGCCTAATTGAAAGTAGGCTATGTATTCCACGGTATATAAAGCTATCTTTATATCAACTTAAATTGAAATCATTTTTTTTTGTTTATTAGCGACCCGCCTCGGCTTCGCAACGATGTAATATATAAAAAGTACATTTATGAAGCTTCCTTGAAAAATTATCTAACTGATGGTTAAAACCTAACCGGATATATAGACAGACGCGGAAATTGACTTTATTGTATACTATGTATAGAAATAAATTGATCAGAACTTGTGTGTATTTCATTTTGAATGAGAACTAGTTTAAAACATTTTTAAATGTTACGTAGAAACAATGTTAGAAAAAAAGGATAGTGATGCAGTCAACGACGGGACAGGAAACGATAGCTCGCTATTTGAAGATTCATAATGTATTCTAGTTTTCTTTTTTTTAAACTGTGTACGTCCTACTTAAATCCTACATACCCAGACATGGGTATGTTTTAAAAATTCGACTATTGGAGGTCGTGCAGTAGCGTCCTCTTAGAAGCCGGTGAGCGTTGTGCGATCCTCAAGCCACTAAACGTGATGACTATGGCAACCCCCAAATTAAGGGGACTTCTTTGTTCTTTGGGCTGTTTTTTTAAAATTTAAGTTCACAAACAGCGTTATGCAAAACGCTTATGCTTTAACTTAATTATGATTATAATGAATAAAAAAATATAAGAAAACAATAAGACTAGTTAAACTCTTACAAAAAAGACCTTCCAAAAATAGCTATTACGTCTATTAATTTGTTAAAATTTGAAAAACTTCGTTCTTGACATTGATGAAAGTACAGTAAGGAGCCTTGAACTGGATCCCGCTTCAAACAGTTTATTCAGTAATACAAGGTCCTTGAGTTTTACGAGCCACTACCATCGCTACATTAATCCCCACTCTATATGTTCTACCAACTCTGTATCCCACTAATAATATTAATGCGAAAGTTTGTATGTGTATATTTTTGTTACTAGGGAAGCTCCGTAGAAAGTGGCATTGACTATACATATGCTGGAGCCTTTCATAGACTACGAGTACTTACTAACCTGAAAAAAAAAAAGATATCAGGTATAAATAAAAAGAGAGCGCAAATAGGACTATTGTTAATGCAAACATTTTATTTATTATTACAATTTGGATCCCCAACCGATTTTATCCATAACATTCGCAAACATAGGCACTAGACAGGGTGCACCCACAACTACAGGACATCACGCCATGACATAAAAGTTCGACTAGACTAAATTGGGAATGATGAAGATGATGATGAAGGCTTACTCTTTTGAAAAACAACGAAGGCGCAACCTAAATGCAAGAAGAGAAGAGCTCAAAAACAAACCGCTTTCTAACTTAACATACAACTAAGTAAATGACGTCCTATGTACATGTAGCAACTGTTCACGGGTTTATATTGCTAAAATTGGTTATATCAGTCATGTGAGGATGCACCTTGTAACCTAATTTCTTCGAAACAGGATATCCAGCCAAAAGCAGGAACGTCCTCCTGGCGGAAAGTGTTTTTCACAAATATCTCAAAAACGGCTGAACGCAAATTTGAAATTACCATACACATTTACGTCGAGATGTCATCCACAAAAAATTTGACACTTTTCCGCTAAGAACAAGCAAACTTTGCCCCGTGGCCGAAAATGGTCAGAGTGTGGAGTGCAAGTTTTTCAAGTTTAAATGCGTTTACTTGATCGCGTTAACGTTAACTATATTTTTTTATGAAATAAGAGCAGCGCCGTCTAGCGTCATCTAGATGGCGCTGCTCTGACTTCATACCATTGATAAATTACACATCATACAAATCATAGTTAACGTAAGCGCGATCGAATAGGTAAACGCAATTCAGCAAAAAAAAAAACGCAGCTAGCCTAATACAAATTTCCATTTTTTGTCAATTTTGACTATGACAGCTCTATTACTCATCGTGGGCTTAAGATATTAATTTTGCGCTTTAAAATAGGCTGTAAAATAAAATGTCGGCTAAAATTATTACCTAGATATCCTTGGCTTAGCTACAACTGTCCAGCTGACCATTACCTTTTCGCCTAAGATTTAGGCCTTATTTAGATCTACCCACAAACTTCCCGTTTATAAAAATTGTGTGATATTAGACGTTTCGAGTAACACTACGAGGCGTAGCTAGTCTCGATCCTAGGTAGATACTATTGCCAGTACGAAAGTTATACGTAGAGTAAGAACAACGACCGTCTTAGAGCCCGCGTCATCTCGCGTTTTATGGCCAATTAAACTTGCAGTTAACAAAGCACCGTTTGTCTTAATAAACTCTGTAAAACGAACGATAACCTACGGTTAACTCATGTTTAACAATCGCTTGATAAGTTACTGCGCGGTTTTGTGTGTCTTAGGTTTATCTTAAGGGTTTGTTTTGTTGAGTCGAACCTTTGTTTCAAACGCTATAGCGTTGTTTCGCTCGAGTTTGTACATTAATGTGGTTTTCTACAGCCGCAAATGGCCTTATGATGTAAACAAAGCGAGAATACTCTTTGGTAATGACTCCTACTTTAATCATGAACACGACTCAGCCACGCCCATTTGCTGAACCGTTTCTTCGTGTGTTAAAAATGGTCGAGCCATTTAGGCTTTTAGGAATGAGGTGTCGTTTAATTTATCTTTGTTTCCTAAGTGTGATAGGCTTGTTTGTAGCGGTTATTTAACTGCCAAGGAGTAGTGTGCAAACATTAGTGTATTCCGGATTGAAGGGCAATGTTTCCAGCGTAATTACTGGGCATAACGAGATATAACAGCTAATATCTCAGGATGACGAGCGTGCATTGCCTCGCAGGGTTATGAACTGTTGAAGTTCAATATTCTGTGTGGCACTGGATTTTTTTTGGGCAAGCGTAACGCTTAACATTAGGTGAAAGTCGCTCACCTGATGTTAAGCGTTACGTCACCGAGTAAAAAAAAGATGCTTCATCTTTGTGGGCGGGTATTTTTTATTTTTTTTTATATTTATTGTGCCTGTTTTTACTGCTTAACAAAAGATTGCGATACGTTGTATGTGAATAAGTGCGCCCGAGATCTAAGAGTATAAATCCGCGGGGTAACCATTCTCTCACCCCCGCACATAGTTACGCTCTGATTTGAAGAAAATTATCGATAAGTAAGTGTGATGATTTCAGACTAACATTAGTATAAAAAATCTAGGAAATAATTGCTTCAACAACGTGTTAAGAGTCTCATTGTCATCCCAAAAAGGTCAACACACTGACGCAAACCGAAACGTCAATTACCCCTTACTCCCATATCGGCATATTAGCATTGAATGAAGCTAAATGCGAGTAAGGACCGCAAAAAGGAATACGCCATTGTAAATTGAATAAAACTAAACTCAGATTATATGCCCTTCGCAAATTGAAGAATATTATCTATCAAGTTTAGTGTCAGTCACAAAGTTTAGTGGGATCTAAGTCATAAACACAGAATTGTCCATAATTAAAGTTTTAAGTCGTTTGAGGGATGGTGGCATTATCACAAGCACCAATCCAAGAAAGCATTTTGTATTATAACTGTATCGTTAAAAATCGCGTAAATTTTTACTTAGATTATGCTAGATAATGGTCACGTGCTTAGTACATATACCTTTGCACCGGGAATAAACCATATGTAACCCTTTACCCAAGTAGTAATTAACTCAAGAGGCGGTCGTCGAGTTCCAAATTGACAGCGATAACCACGTTATGAGGTCAAACATTCTTAAAATCCCTTTCAATAAAAGGCTTTTATTATGAACATAGAATAACTAGATTAGTCTATGCGTATGCAGTTTTTGGTTTGAGAATCGGGTTTGGCTTTAGAATAAAGTTGATATGATGCTCATTAATGTGCAATATGCGACAGTCCTAATACAAAAAAAGAATATCTACCATTGTAAATTGAATTAGTACCCGCTGGTCTGGTATGGTAATGCCGTTGGTCGAGCGAGAAATGCAAGTATGGTCAATGGATTTTCACCGAGATTGTGAAGGAAGTGAGCATAGTTTGATTCGGATGTGGTTTCAGTGATTACTTATGAAGGTCTAAATTCAAAGTATAAAACCAAATCCATGTCGTGGCTAGATAGCCCAAATTTATATTTATTTGTTATAGATCTCGGATCATGTGATCAGAATTATTGCTTGATCCGACACAGCAGATACGATCCGAAAATGAAGAAAATGCCTGTGTAAAAAGTGACAAAAATGCATGCATAAAGCAGGAGGTTTCAGGATGTCTTCATTACGTTAACATAGTCTAAAATCTAGCGATAGAAAACAAAATAATCCTGAATAAAATAAAACGAAATAGGTGCCACATCTATTCAAACGGAGGCAGGAACTTTTACCATACCATAACAGCTCGAGTTTTTGCCACATCCATACCAGCTGTTACAATGTTTATGGCCACACCAATGCGCGTTTTTAGCTTTTTGTCCTGCACTGATACGTATAGCATTGCATAGCCACCGGCAGTGCCAGCACTAAAGCGGCGAAGTTACAAAAACCTGACGTTTGAGAAGACAAAATTGACTGAGGTCAATTGATTGAATCAAGCTTTACTTTGCGGAAGTAAATCTTCAAACAAGGACCGCGAATATATATATATTTTTAATTCTTTTACCTGGATCTCATGTTGTGTATTTAGCCAGTGTCAAGTATTGTAATATTTCAAGTGAAGTAAAATATTGCACAGATAAAACATGTTTCAGTCATAGTCTAAGTCAAGCTGAGTTTTAGTAGTGGTAGGGCTCTTCTGCAGAGTCCGCCTGGGAAAGTACCCTTGCCAGTTATTCAACCGCCGAGCAGCAGTGTGCAAGCATTACTGTGTTCTGGATTGAAGGGCAATGTTTTCAGCGTAATTACTGGGCATAAAGAGATTTAGCATCCAATATCTTATCGTGACGAGCGCAGTGCAACGCCGCTCATGGTTTTAAACTGTTGAAGTTCAAAACCAACTTTCTGGGTGGCACCAAAAATAAAAGTTTCTTTGGTGGCACTGAATTGTTATGGGCAGGCGTGAAGCTTAACATCAGGCGAGCGACTTGCTCGTCTCGTCACCAAGTTTAATTTTATTTTTATTTTTAAAGTAAGTGATCTTGATCATAACTTCAAGTCATGCCCCAGAAAAGTGGTGGCGACTTTATTAGAGGCCTGGACAGGTGCGAGTCAGACGTTTTTATCGTAGAATTATGTAACTATGAAAGCACCGAGAGTCATCTCTTACGAAAACATAAGTCGGATTTAATAACAAACTTAAAGTTGTAATTGAAAAAAATATCTCCCATGCGTAACTATACGTCACGATCATTTCTCCAACTACAAATTTAAGTTTTACATAATATTTTTATATGTCATATACCTACCCATTTTATTTGTAAAACTCATTGCAGTAATGAGACAGACAGGCTTGCACTCCGTGACTCCATTGTCTCTATTGTTACTCTCGAGGCAGCGAGGAATGTGGTATTCCCGACACGAGGTGACGATGAAGGAATGAATGAATGAACCTATGAACAGAGTAAAGTAGTGATATGTAACATTTTGTATGCATTAAAAATTGTAATTTTATTTAGTGTTTAGTATATTTTGAAGAATGAAATAAAACGACATAATAATATTTATAAATAATAAGTGACATGTAGTTTCAGTTATACAGAGTTGTTTCTAATTACCAGCCACCTATCGCAGGCAGCTTTATCATCATCAGCCGAAAGAGGTCCACTGCTGAACAAAGCCCTCCCCCTTAGACTGCCACACCGACCGGCGACTTGCCATTTGCATCCACCGGTTGCCCGATTTCACAATTTCGTCGGTCCACCTTGTGGGAGGCCTGCCTTTCAGTTCGTGGTCGCCACTCAATAAACTTTCTTCCCCATCGGTTATTCATCAGCTTGCATACTCTGAAAGTTATATGGCTGACTTTGGTTTTTCGACTAATATCCTCGTCCCAGATTTTATCGCGCAAAGAAACTCCGAGAATAGCTCTCTCCATTGCCCGCTGTGCTGGGAAACAGGCAGCAAGCACATCATACTCAACAACTTCTGTTTTATGGCATTTAATAAGTCGACTTTTTTTTTTCCCAAGTAAAAACAAAGATAGGTAATCAAATCATCTGCATTGAATTTACCTTCCTTCCTTAATCTGAAAAGAAGTTGTGTGAAAAAAACTTACTTTTCACTAGCTCAATTCTAGTCCCTACTTATATCAACATTAGCCATAACACGAACATATGCAATAATAATAATATACATAGTCTACTTATATATACCTACTTATATAGATAGACATTATTGTATACAGTTCAAATGGGGGAGAATCACACTAATTGTAGCGTTGAGATCATTTTAAATACCAGTCATATAATCCGAATACGATCCTCCGCCAAGAAACTGTTTTGACTTAATCAAATTCGGTCTAATTCTCCTAAGTCAATCATTTCGTTAAAGGCGCCTAAAATTTAAAGGAGTAAATAATAAGATACAAACTTCCTTTTAATTAACTTCGGAGTTGGAAGTTATAATATATTTGCAACAACAACGCAACATTTGCTGGAGTTGAATCCTCAATTGTCAAAATAAGATAGCAGGTAGATTGAAGGGAAATTTTGCCAGAAAATTTCAATTTCTAATGTTCAGAACTTGTGAAAGTACCTAATATCTTTAAAGTAGAATTATGGCTGTAACAAAAGACGTTTTAAAATGCAAATTGAATACAAGTACTACACAATTATAACTGTTTTAAAATGTAAATTGATTTATAACTGAAAATTAAAGGTTTCCAAATACGATATCGAGGATAGAGCGAAGGGGCGATGAATAAGAAGGAAGAAAATGTACAACATGCAAATAGGTTTTATTTAACCTACCTTAAGAACATAGTCCATTCGCGAGGTTTTGGCGCATTCGATATTTGTAATTGTATAGCTGTCGCTGTGTTTCTCGTGAGTACGATAGATAGAGCTAGTGAATTTTCCTTACTTTTTGATGAAATTAGCTTTTCGGGAATAGTCTGTTATCACGCATAATTATATCCTAACAAAATCTTTTAAATAGTTACATTCCTCGTATTTTTGACGCAAAAAAAATTGTCACTTTAAACTTTATAACGAAGAATATATTGCGAAATTTAAAAAAAAAAACACATACAGGTATAGTTTTTTACGGTGTAGATAACATATTAAAAATATCTTCGCAATCGGATAACATATAAGGGTGGGTATCAGACTATGCTTTTTGTATGGACGAAACACCAGTATACTCTATTCTTAATTTAATTAAAATTAATTAAAAAGCTTTCACTCAGGACCGCATTTTTTTTATAATGCGCCGTTAGAGGCTTTGCGATTAACATTAAAATCACGAAACCTTTAAAGCAAATGAAAACTTGTCTTTTTGATTGTACAAATCATAAAGACAATTGTATATTCAATTAAAACAGGGTCATTGTCCAGTGTCCACAGTCAGATGGTCCAGTATAGCTTGGCGAGGGTCGTGTGATCGACCTCCGATCTGCGCCTACGCAGCCAATTGGTATCGATTTATCGTCTTTCATCGTACCGAGATCTGAATGGCGGTTGCATATCAATATGGTTAAAAATAGATAGGAAATTACGGAGAACCATAAAGATTAAGTTCTATATACTAAGAACTCAGAGAATAATCTTGCTAATTCTTCAATACAATTTACACGATACGCCGAAATGATAACTTAAAATTTTGAAAACTTGCCACACCATAAGCGAGCTGTATCTAGTGAGGACTCCATTTTCTTATAATTATACCTTTTGTTATCTTGGGAGACGTATAATATCGTGAACTCACCAAAGTAACTACTTACTGATCAAGATATAGTTACTTTACGTTACTTGTTTTTTTTTAGCAAAAAAAATATACACATATATTTATATAAAGCTTTTGCTAAAAGTACAAATTAAAAATAAATGCATGAAAGTTAATAGCGTCAATAATAAGTTCACCAAATCACGAAATCCAGTAAAACTAGTCGAAGGTTCAGTGTTTTAAAAATTATACAAAAAAAAACTGTTTTGCAATTGTAATAATCTATAATGATTTCAATAACATTCGAGTAATTAAATATAATAACATATTATTATATTTACTTCATCTTAACCAAATCGGTGCCTTAAAGTCGATAGCATTTATAAGTAAATCTCCTGTGAATATGGGCTGTTGCATACAGACAAACACTAGTGTCTCACTATAAGAGCTTCTTTCACTTCGCTTATTACAGAACCTTATAAATGAAGCAAAACGAAGGAACGTGGCGATACGTGCTAATAATTCCTGCTTCAATTATATAAAGGTACGGCCGCAGAAACGCTGTGATTATTCAAATTGCCGACCACACAGAGATAATTATTTTGTGTTATTTTCTTACCACACTTTAAGATTAAGGCAAGTAAGTTACAGTATTTTATTCATTCATAAATTGTGGAAGTTTATTTGGACCCAGGTATGTCCTAAAACTGCGACCAAAACCACCAGAGAATGGGCATCAGCGTATTCTTAGTAACCAGTGAGAGTTCTAGGATCCCTAAGCCACCTGCCAAGCGGATTATGGCTACACCTTTTCTTCTTTGTCCAGCAGTGGACGTTCTGGCTGATGAAGTGGAAGCTTACGAAATGAAAGTCTAGGATTTTATTCAAAAAGTGTTTTCGTTAAAGAACATTATCATGTTTCTGAAACTGGTATGTAGTGGGCTTGAGCGTTTGGGTTATCTTAAAGCATTCAATGGTCAGCTTTGTGTAGTAGACAAAGTAATTTGGATAGTGATATTACTATTAATGGTGAAATTTTTGTTTTGACCATGACTTGACAAACGACACTAATTTACTAAAACATAATTTAAAAAGGTTTTAATTCTTAATTCAAATCTGTTAAATAACTGTGAGTATTCAATTAATGACAATTAGCTCTTGAATGACTGACTGATTGATCCAATTTACTCAACAAATTGATTTAAAACAATCGAACGTATTCATTTTCTTCATTAATTTCTGCTTCAACGTTCATTAAATTAATTTTTGTAATAAAAGGCCATTAATATTTAAAGAATTTGCAAAACTTTTGGTCTACTATAATATTCAATTACGTGGCTAGGTACGTTGGGAGACCATGTTTTATTCAGTTACCGTTTTTAGGGTCCCGTAGTACCAAGGAACTCTTTCCGTCTGGTTGTCCGTCTGTCGACCCAAAGATTAAACATCTATTACATTGTTACAAAAGGATTACAAAGTGATTATGGGGGTTTTATGGTATTATGGGTTTTTTAGAGCCTCGTCCCTGTTTTAAACATTTCTGACCAAAATAGCCATAATCGTTTTTTCTACGTGACAATTCCACATCTGAAGACATTTTGGGAAACGAAAAAAAATACCAAAACTTCACAAACTGAATTTACTATTTAAATGAACTTCCTGAATAAAATTATACGAGATAAAAGCCGATCAAATAATTATCTATTATCTGCCTGTATGTATCAGGCAGGCTAAATCACATCATATATTTAAAAACCTCGTTTGTAATATGGACCTTTGTAGTCTGAATTAAATGATTTGAATTTGAATTTGATTTTGAATCGACATTATCTTCCTGTGTGTTAATTGGTTCGTATGTATTATTAGTTTTATAGATATATTTTACATGTATATAGTTGTCGCGGCTTGAAATCGCCGCTTCTACACAAGTACCAACCTATCAGCAGAACATTTCAATACTACCAACATAGCAGCAAACGTCAATCAACTTTATACAACTACCGACGAAAACTACCCTCCACTAACCTATTTTATTATATAATTTCACAAGTCATTGAAAAGACTTCATCATCGCAATTCATCCATCTCACAACCTTTATTTAACATCCCAAAAAGTATACTGAAATACATAAGCTCACACCATATTTCGGGTTTCATTACAACCATTGAAACTCGCAGTGTCTCGGCGAAGACATAGTTTTTTTTTTTTTTGGCGAACTTTAACATCACGCATTTTCACGGACTTTGTCGACGTGCCAAGTTGCATCAAGAAAACGGCGTTGCATCGAAGCATCCACGAAATAACCAAATAACCTCAAGACAAGCAGGATATCACAAAGGCCAACCGGCAGCATCTGGCAGTGAAACACAGATCACGGCAAAACTCATTGAAAGATAAGTGTCCTTTATTTGTCCTTCACCACACCCGAGCTAACATCAAAAATCATTGCTATTGCCTCCACAGTGTGTTTAAAGTTTCATAAATCCTTTCACATAGGTAATACAAGTGTATTTCATACGATTTTGTACACCATAGTGCAAAATTACTGGTTTCATATTCATACTGCGCAAAACGTATGCAAGTCCAAAGGTCATTTTCATAAAATCAGAACAAAACAGCATCAAAACAATTAATTTATCAATAACATATAATTGTCTGGATAAGTTATTAGTCATTGTGTGTTTATAAACTCATTTTATCCCATAATTATTCATTTTTCTACAAATATCATACTGACCTACTTATTGTAAAAGTGAGTGACCTACTTATCATTAAATCACTTCATACTTTGTGCCATCAAAACATAGCAAGTAAACTCAAGCTGTAGTCCCAGTATTCACCACAAACAGTGTTTGTTTCTCGCTTTCACCCGATTTGCCGACTATTTCAGATATAACCGGGACGCCCCGGTACAATAACACAAACTTCGTGCGATCAGCTGTCGCACTCATCTGGCGGGCGTCGCCGGCACCCAGATTCCTGCGGGATCTTCTCAGCACGGCAGGGAGAGTGAAACCTTACCCTACTGCAGCTAAGTCGAAAGAAATTTCATGCTAAAAATCAATAAAAACAAAGAGAAATTTGGCTATAGTTTCACTCACGATTTTTACCTACAAAGACAAATCAAACTTGATCATTGTTTCTTTATATTTTTATCACAAGTTCATTGAACTTTAAAGTAACAATCAATAACATAAAAGGTGTTATTGCCATCATCGAACATTATGGCTACTGAATCTTCAAAATTCAGCACTAACCTTAAAGATTTAAATACAAAACGTAGCTCAACTAAAGGCCAAATCACAAAATTTAAAAATTATCTATCATTATTAGAATCATCTGAGTTAACTTGCTTAGAAGTAGCTGAACTAAATCTCAAATTAAGCAAATTTGAGACATTGGCCAGTAAGTATGATAATCTACAAACAGAAATTGAGGTTTTAAATTGTGAATTTTTGGATTCTGAGATAGATGAGAGGGATGGCATCGAACACGATATTGTCACTTGCATGGCAAGAGGCAAGATTTTAATCGAAAATGCAAACATACAAATAGAAACCCGACGCAAGTCCGAGGTGGGAGAAACACTTTGCCCTCGCTCTCACTGTCACAATCTGAATTCAACTTTCAAATTGCCAAAAATTGAAATCGCAAAATTTGACGGATCTTATTTCCGCTGGGCTCAATTCCGAGATGCATTTCTAGCTCTCGTCGATAATAACACTAATATAACCGACATACACAAGTTTCATTATTTAATCAGTTATCTCGAAGGGGATGCTGCTCGTGTCATATGCAATCTCGAAGTGTCATCATCGAACTACGCTAGCGCGTGGTCACTGCTCTGCTCAAGGTACGATAACAAACGAGTTCTTATCAGTCAGCATCTCAATGCTATATTCAACGTGCAACCGATCACACGCGAGTCGGAACGTTCCTTACGATTTCTCGTTGACCACGTTATGAAGAACTTACGCGCACTAGCTAGTTTGGGTCAGCCTACAGACAAATGGGACACTCTGATCATATACATATTGTCTTCTAAGCTAGACAGTAACACACTCACAAAATGGGAAGAACTTCGCAACACTTTCGACGAAGTTCCAACCCTAGATCAGTTCAAACAGTTCTTGACTGATCGCGCCGACGTTCTCGAAGCAATAAATCGTAGTAAGCAGGACAAATCGAACACAATTCAATCCGCTACTTCGCGTCCTAACCAGAATTATTATAAACACAACACAAACACACACAACAATCAGAATTTTAATAATAAAAATTCGAATTTTAATCAAGACAGAAATCAGTCTCTAAAAACATTCACAAGCACGAATCGTCAATTTACACAAAATAAATTGTCGTGTGTCATTTGCAAAAATGCACATCGCATTTATGATTGTTCTTTATTTAAGAATAAAAACACTAATGAGAAGTTAGCTGACATTAAAAATCACAATTTATGCAGTAACTGTTTAAGACAAGGTCATCAAACTTCAGATTGTCGTTCAGGAACTTGCAGAGTTTGCAATTTGAAACACGCCACACTCATCCATCCAGGTGTAGTGACTTCAAGTCCCTCCACTTCCACGGAGTCATTTGTGAACTTTTCTAAGCAAGGTCCAATCGAAGTAGTTCTGTCCACAGCAGTAATAGAAGTGTCGAATCCGGTGACTCATGCGTCGGAGACAGTGCGCGCTCTTTTAGACTGTGGCAGCCAGTCCTCGTTCATCTCTGAAAACCTGAAACAGAAATTACAGTTAAGTACACAATCAATAGATTCAATAAAGGTCATTGGAATCGGAAATAATTCATGCAACAAAGTAGTTGAAAGTTCTACTATACAAATACAATCAAAACACGATTTATACAAAGCGACATTACCTTGCTTAGTTCTCGAGGAGCTGACAGGCAAACTGCCAAAGGTACCTGTAAACATACAAAACTTAAAGTTACCAAGTAACATAAAGTTAGCTGATCCTAACTTTTACATACCGGCAAAGATTGACGTCCTGCTTGGGGCGGACGTATTCTGGGAGATCCTGTATCCTGAAACAAAATCATTAGGGCCTAGAAACCCTAAGTTAATCAACTCTAAGCTCGGCTGGCTCATAGCCGGTCCCATTCATGCAAGCTCGGCAAAATACATACAATGCAATCATTCATTCAACCATTCATACACACAAGCATACGATGAAGTAACCAATCATACAAACAATCATAATCAAGCAAGCGGACACGCAAACAAACACGCAGCCATTCATTCAAACAATCATACAGCCAAATACCCTTGCAATCATGCAGCCAAACATACAGGCATACATACAGACGGATTATATCATTCATCAAATCAGTCATGCGATAAATCGTACAACCAGTCTAACGATAAGTCACACATACAAACTCACAACTATTCAATCGATCAGTCTCACGATCAGTCATATAACATACAATCAAACATCGACAAGATTCTAGCAAAATTTTGGGAAATCGAAGAAATCCCATGTAAATCTATTCTAAGCAGTGAAGAAAAATTGTGCGAAGAACATTTCATCAACAACGCTACTCGCTTGAGCACAGGTAGATTTTGCGTTAGGCTTCCGTTGAAGCACGACCCTGAATGTTTAGGTGAATCATACAATATGGCTAAAAAACGCTTACTCAGTTTAGAAAAACGATTTCGTAGATTAGAATTCTAACCTGAAAATTCAGTATACAGAATTCATTCGCGAATATGCTGAATTAGGTCATTTATCTGTATCACCAAATCCTCATCCTGTTCCAGGATATTTTTTGTGCCATCACGCAGTGTTCCGCGAAGGCAGTGAGTCAACCAAAATCAGAGTTGTCTTCGACGGTTCAGCACCTACTTCCTCCGGAGTTTCACTCAACGACATACTTATGGTAGGCCCGAACGTGCAAAGCTCTCTTTTTTCCATTTTGATTAGATCAAGGCAGTATAAATTTTTACTTTGCGCTGATATCGAAAAGGCATACAGACAATCGCAAGTACATCCTGACGACAGAAATTTACAGCTGATCTTGTGGAGAGAAGACGAGTCACTCCCTATACAAACCTTATGCTTAAATGTCCTCACTTACGGTACAGCAAGCGCGGCATATTTGAGCACTAGGTGCTTATGGCAAGTCGGAGAGGAATGTAGGGATAGTCAGATCAAATCAATCATTCAAAACGATTTTTATGTCGATGATTTGATCACTGGCGCTAATAGCGAGGAAGAATTACGTCACATACAAAAGTCAGTGTCTGAAGCATTACAATCAGCATGTTTTCCATTGCGTAAATACAAAAGTAATTCACCGAATCTTGTCGAAAATCTTGAACACAAATCAAACAAAGATAAGTTACTTATAAGCGAATCCTCAAACACTCTCGGATTAGGGTGGAGCCCTACCGAAGATTATTTACACTTTCCATTCAAACCTATACATATTCAAACTGATAATGTCACTAAACGGTCGATTATGTCCGAAGCATTCAGAATCTATGACCCCCTAGGTTTATTAAGTGTATGCCTTATACAAGCAAAGATGATTCTTCAGAAATTGTGGCTCCTGAAGGTTGACTGGAATACGCCTGTTCCCCAAGACATCTTGAAATCTTGGAACGACTTTGCTAGCAACACGCATCATCTTTCAAATCTGAAAATACCTAGAACTATTCTCTGCGACAATCCAAAGATTATAGAAATTCATTCATTCAGCGATGCGGCACTGGGTGCCTACGGGGCCTGTGTGTACCTAAAATCAACAAATAACAATAATGAAGTTACCATTAATTTATTGTGTGCCAAATCCAAAGTTTCACCTTTGAAACCAACCACGATTCCTAGGTTGGAGTTGTGCGCCGCTCTTCTCTCAGCCAGGTTGACTAAATGTGTACTTGAATCCATAAGATACAAGCCTGCGCGCGTAGTCTATTGGTGCGACTCCAGCGTGGTTCTCGCGTGGATACGCAGCTCGCCTAGAAATTTAAAGACATTCGTCGCTAATCGTGTAGGTGAAATCATAGAAATGACAAACCCATTAACATGGCGGTACACTTCCACAAATCGAAACCCAGCTGATCTGATATCTAGAGGCATCAATCTTAATCAGCTGCAAGGTTCAGATCTCTGGTGGCATGGTCCAGCCTTTCTCGCCAAAGACGAAAGTGAATGGCCATATCTTAAACTAAATAAAAATCAAAGTGACTTACCTGAAGTGAAGCTCATTCATTCCAGTCCAGCCGTCGTCGTCGCAGAACCTATAATAAAATTCGAAAATTATTCAACCTTCATTAAACTACAAAGATCTTTTGCATATGTCAAGAGATTTATATTCAATCTAAAGCATCCATTGATCAAGCGATTTGGTATTTTAACTGCCAATGAGCTACAAGACTCATTTAATCAGCTTTGTGCTATGGCACAACTAGAATCATTCCCTAACGAATATAAAATGTTAAAACAAAACTCACCTTTAAATGCAAAATCCAAGCTATTGTCATTATCTCCTTTTCTAAAAAACGATTTGATTCGAGTAGGTGGCAGGATAGACGCTTCCAACTGTTCATACACGAGGAAGCATCCCATAGTACTTGACTCATCACATCACTTCACAAAAATATATTTCTCTCGCGAACACATCCGACAAATGCATGCTAGCCCCCAGCTACTATTGGCCACAGTCAGGGAAATTATTTGGCCCATAAACGGGCGACGCTTAGCTCGCAACACAGTACACAACTGCGTCAAATGCAAACGTTTTCAAGGCAAAACGCTCAGTCCGAAGATGGGAAATCTACCAGCTCAGCGCATCACGCCTGATTATCCATTTATTTCGGTCTCCGTAGACTGTGCTGGTCCCTTTTACATTCTTAATCGTAAGGGACGTGGCGCAAGACTAATAAAGAGCTACTTGTGTATATTCGTAGACATGCGTTATAAATGCGTACATTTAGAGGCAGTGAGCAGTCTATCCATGCAAGACTTTGTAATGACACTTCGCAGATTCATTTCGCGTCGCGGTAAACCAGCGGAAATATTTTCCGACAATGGCGGAAACTTTACCGCGGCGGCCAAAGAACTAAAGTCCTTTTTTAAGGCAAACCATGATTCTCTTTCTGACTTTGCTGCGCAGGAGGGAATTAGGTTCTCAAACATCCCAGTTTTTTCGCCTCATTTTGGAGGCCTGTGGGAATCTGGGGTAAAATCCGCAAAACATCACATTACCAGAGTTATAGGCAACAGCCATTTAACGTTTGAAGAAATTCAAACTTTATTCACACAAGTGGAAGCAATACTTAACAGCCGTCCCTTGTGTCCCATGTCGTCCAATCCTTCCGACCTTCTTCCTCTCACTCCAGGACACTTTCTTATTGGAAGGCCGTTGACAACGTTCCCGTCTCCTGCACTTCATGATGTCAATCCAAACAAGCTGCAACGGTATCAGAGGATGGAACAAATACGCCAACATTTTTGGCTTCGTTGGCAAAAAGAATACATATCCGAGCTCCAACAGAGGCAAAAATGGACTAAAGAGACTGCAAATTTGGACGTGGGCGATCTAGTCCTAATCAAGGAAGATAACCTAGCTCCCCTATGTTGGAGACTTGGGAGAATAAAGAAACTCTACACTGGACCTGACAACATAGCACGGGTCGCAGATCTACTTACAGCAAGAGGCATCGTACGGCGCTCACTTGTCAGACTATGCCCTCTACCGAAGACTGAAGAATTTTAATGTTGAAGACCGATGGTCTGTCAACGGGGCGGAATATGTCGCGGCTTGAAATCGCCGCTTCTACACAAGTACCAACCTATCAGCAGAACATTTCAATACTACCAACATAGCAGCAAACGTCAATCAACTTTATACAACTACCGACGAAAACTACCCTCCACTAACCTATTTTATTATATAATTTCACAAGTCATTGAAAAGACTTCATCATCGCAATTCATCCATCTCACAACCTTTATTTAACATCCCAAAAAGTATACTGAAATACATAAGCTCACACCATATTTCGGGTTTCATTACAACCATTGAAACTCGCAGTGTCTCGGCGAAGACAATAGTTTGTATTTATTGTGTGTATTTTATGTAGGTAGTAGGTTTATGTATGTATTTTCATATTTTTCTATGTATCGACACCACCGACCGTAGTTTATGAGTCATAATTATGTTCATCCAAAGATTGTCCGGAAGAAAACGCTTTAAGCGATAAGACCGCCCATTATAATATCTTTTTTTTTTAAGAACGTTGTTAATTTTTTTAAGTTTAATAATTTTCGGTGTATAATAAAGTTATATTGTATTGTATTCAAATAAAATGTTCCGGTAAAAACCGTTAAAACACATCCTTGCAAACTAAGAACTCGGCCTATGATAATATTTTACATGTAATATTGCTACGGAACGCTACCATGAGTGAGCGTATCAAGTCAAGCGCTTGATAGATAGCAGCAACTCTTTTTTCTTAGTTAAACATTATAAAGATATAATTATTGAGGGCTATCTAAATATTATGTGTTTCTGAGATCGTTGCTTAACCTGTATTATATATTATTAGATATCTGGCTGCAATAAATTAACCTTTGCTGACACCTGAGGGCCGTGTTCAGTAAGGACGTCCGACGATGCTCGATGACATTTGCAGCATACTTGTAATGTCACGGAGCGTCGTCGGACGATCTTACTGAACACGGCCTAGCAGTCCAGTAGTTGACGCTGATTTTCTGACAGATCCAATGCCACTCATAAATGTAATAAAAAATATTTCTCAGAAAAATGGACTTTTAGTAGTTTGTGTAGGTGACTGCTATAACATGCTATAACATTTTTCGTCATAATATTTACATACAGTTATAATGTTATTTCAACGCTTCACAGATATAATTATAGCACAGTAAAGCTTAATTATAACAATACAATTCACGATCAAAAATAAAATCATTTTTTTAAATTTGTATTATTACTATGTACTTTTAAGTCCTATTTTCATATTATTATAATATATAGGTTATATTTTATTGTAAATATGTATATAATTTATTATAAATATATTAATTTTTTAAAATTATTTAACTGTCATATGTTCGATCGGAACATTTTCCTTTTACTGGACCGTAATTACATTACATTGATGTATAACGTTGAATAATCTCTGAACCCCCGATGTTATATCCCAATGGATACGACTAACATCGATTGATATCGAGTCAATTTCGAAAGATAAGTATCGAATCAGAAAGACAAGCGTTGATATCGGCGGTAGATCGGATGTTAGGCAATTCTCGCTGCACGAATTATGTCTCGAATCTAACGAATATTTTAGTATTAGGTCTGTTTATCTTTTGATAGAGTTGTTGTTGTATGGATTTGAAATGAGCGAGTGGAAATCAATAATATCAGTAAACCCCAAACATCAAAATTTACAGTGACACCTGTTGTTGACGCCTGTCACCTTAACACCTATCACTTCGACACTGGTCACATTCCGAGGTAAATGGGTATGTAAAATGCTAAAATTGGCAAATGCACCACTAGTAAAACAATTACTCGCGATACGAGGGGCACTATCGGTTTATCACGGTTTAAAAACGGTCTACCTTTACCTGTATAAGAGCATTAGGCACTTACCACCGTCTAACAAACTAGAGAGAAAGAGTGAGAAATATATTTGTATCTTATTTTCTCTCGGTTGGTCTGCTGTCCGTGGTTGCCACGTGGTGATAGATCACCACGCACCACCATGCTCTAGAGACTTATTCATTTAATTTTACGGATCAGGACAGAGGAAGATGGCGTAGCACGGGAGAAACCAAAAGATCTCGGTATACTTACTTCTTCAGCAGTAGAAAACTAAAAGCGATTATAATGAAAAAAATTACTAAGTTTTATTTTTACCAACAAATATAATTATTATTAAAAACGAAAATATCCGACTGCAAAATGACACATACTCACGTCACTCAGGACGTAAAGCTGAATCCAACGACACCTGACTCGCCAAAATCGGTCAAGCTGTTTAGGCTACAGAAGGTAATATAGGAACACACAAACATACTTGCGTATTTATAACACTTTCATACATCCCAAAAACATTACCCTTCTTCTAGGGCAGTCGGGTAAAAAGTTGAGTTCTGCAGCTGAGACTACTTCACTAATTTTAGTGTACCAAAAATCGAGTAGAAGAGGAGAATATAAGATCTTTCTTCAAGATTTCTTATAACCTATTCTGCTACCAAATTTATAAAGTTCAAAATAAGGACAGCTGTTTTTCGCCATTACCACAGAATAGATAATAGGATAATTACAGACAAAGAAAAACAGTATATAAAATGAATCTCGCTTATTCTATAGCCACAAACAAACACTCTTGTATTTGATAAGAGATGCGACACAGGTCGTCGATAAGATTAGTTCTAGCACTCGGCGTCGCTTGTTTCCAGATAAGTTTTATTGGTGCGACTTTATCAAAACGGGTTCAGTAATTATCATGATAATATTCATGTTATCTGTTATTTGGATAGCTTCGTGTTCACATGAGGTTTTGAATTTTGTGTTCTATCAAAGATTATATTGTTCGATCGATAACATGTGAAGATGTTAATCTTCTGTCAACTTAAAGTTGAGTTTTAAAAGCTTAATAGGAATAGCCTCAATAAGTACAACGTTTTAAATTATGCATCCATATGATTTGTTTGTGGTTTTCTAACAATTATCTGTGGTGTTCTTTCCAAACATACCTAGTCGTGCCACAGTCATCTCTCTCGCACAATTACAAATTTTGTAGAAATTATCGTTACAATACGTTTATCCTCTATACCAAGTTTCGTCAAGATTGGTTGAAAAATAAGATCTGTATGTGAGTACCAATATACGGACAGATGAAAGCAAATTTTGCCAGTTAAGACTGAGAACTTTTATTCGCTTCGCTGTACGTTCTACCATCTGTCTATCATAATATCAGAAACAATAAAAACCAATTTAATGTATAAAAGGGATATCTGATTGTCCCATTGAGCAACTCGATACCGGCCCGACGGCCAAGACGGAGGCCAGTGTTGCTCTATGGATTATCCCGATTCGTGGATGACAAAATTAAAGACGCTGCGCGATGCCAATCAGATGGTTTTATGCTATTGCGGATTGCTCAATGTCAGGTCAGATTGTCTGGTGTTGGGAGGTAGGTACATTATGTTAAGTATATGAGGTTTTTTTTTGTGTGGAATTTGGCGACAAGTCGCTCACCCAATGCTAAGCTTCACGCTTGCCCATAGCAGTTCAGTGCCACCCAGAATTTTGAACTTCAATCCGGAACACAGTAATATTTGTACACTACTGCTTGGCGGTTGAATAACAGGCAAAGGTTTGGTACATCCCCAGGCGGGCTGCAGAAGATTAACTAACTCCACTAACAAAAAAGGTTATAATAAGTTTGAAAACATTTCCATTTTAACACTATCATCTTTTAATTTGATGGGATTTTAATACTTAATAAAACCCATATTATATTATCTTATCCTAATATGTAAACAGTAACAACATTATAGGCTTATTGAAAATTCAATTTTGTATTTAAAATAATGTAAAAATACGTACATAAGACTACTGTGGACGTACTTAAAGAAGCGAGCAAGAATACTGTGGCAAAATAAACCATATAACAAAGCTAAACTACTGCAATTATTTTGTGGACCATTATTTTAATACAAATTAAAATTTTCGCTCCATTATTTGTTCCAAGCCCACACTAACATTAAGACAGCAACTAGCCCCGAGACTGAATATAATTGAATCGATATCTCACGGTAACGTACGAGCTCTGTGATTTGTTGCTCGATGGTAATTGTTTTCAGATTATCACCCAAAGATATACGTGATAAATATTAGTTCGTGTAGTTTGGAGAAGGCTGCAAGAATAATAAATTATATTTGTCTGCAACTTAAATAATAAAAAATAAATAAATTGAACTAAACCCTAAGTAAACATTTAGCATAAATATATATATATTATATACAACTTAAAACTTACACTAATTTAATGAACCGCTACCACCGTGCCGAAAATGGTGGCCGAATTGCCGCGTTAAATTGCAATAATAATAATTTAATTATACTAACAGTGCCCTGCAGTTTCACCTGCAATATATTTTTTCGGCATAAAACGTAGGTCTTCTCCATTTGGGGTACATCTACGTTTACTTCGGAATGGGAGGCCTTTGTCTGCAGTGGACGTCTTAATATTATGATGGAGCTCTGTCCTAACTTACAATCTTTATCACGAACGCAAATAATAACTCACCTGATTCGAAAAAAAATATCAAACAAATATGACTCAAAACGAATCATGAGTCGCATGTGCATACGACTAAATTAAAAAAAAAACACGGATTGAAACGCTTATTGATCACGACAGATGACGCTACTACATCACCTAAATCAAAAGCTCATAACTGCAAAACAAGGTATTGTGTATTGAACCTTATTCTCAAACTGGTTGAAATCAGAACTTTGTGGTATTTTTAATTGACTCATGTAAAGTAAGACGTGCGTCCATTAAAATTGTTGTGAATACAAGTGTTAGGTTCATTGAATTGGGTGTCGTGTTTTAAGAAACTTGAGAATTCCAATTAAGCATGATTTATGTTGTTTGGTAATTTAGGACCTAGATGTGGTATCTGTACAGCTCAGTTTTAGACCTAAATACTAATCTAGATTATACGTACGTCATGTACGTAGAAATCGGTCGTAATATAACTCCTAAACATAACAAGATTGGTATTTCGGCATGGGACAGCTACATTTTTCCCCACCCGAGGACGTTCCTGATTTTGGTAGGTAGACCTTTTGTTATGTGAACCTTTTGATACTGGATATTTTAGGTCACTGGACATTCTGAAACTGGACGAAATAGGACACAGACTCTTTAGCGTACTAGACATTCTAGGACACTAGACATGGTCCGCCTGAACGATCAATTCTAAATCTCAAAACCAAAATTATCATCAGTTTAGAAATCTAATTTAAACTGGCCTTACTTTGTCACACATTTTAGATACATACAAACAATGCACTTTACTTTATAAAGTCCTAAAACACTTACCCACATTTTCTTTGCTGTCAAGTGCTATTAAAAGTTTAAGCTCCTAGCCTAGGCTACCCGAGGAGCCTCTTTCTTTTACGATGAGATTTATTGGGGAATAAATAAAGTAAGGCTTATTAAGGATATAATGCAGAGGTAAGTGAAGATAAGTAGGTATTAGAGAGTCGATGAGGTTGTGTTGTTTAAGTATTATTTTATATTTTGTTGTGTTGTTTGTTTAGTTTGAGCCTATTAGTATGTACTACATTATATAACATACCATTCTGCATAAGCAGTAGCACACAGAACTAGCAGAACACTGAAAATATATTTAACGGACGCTGGTTGGTGATCTGCAAGGCTTTGCTTAGAAACGCCTCTTCACTACTACTCTTTTAGTTAATTTAGCTTTCCGATGCGCACTTCATTTTTGTATTGCGCAACAATATATTAATGGCGTTTTTCAATTAATGAAGCGTTTATAAGTGTCTAAAGCGATTGAATCTCCTTTCGAACCACCGCAGACGAAAAGAACGAAGCGACTGAAGTTTTTTAAAGAAGCTTTTATATTAAGGTGCATCGTTTCAATCATCGCGCGAAATTCAAATTTTCTTGCGTTTTTTGTCAATTACAGCTTAATTACTCATCGTGGATTTATTGAAACCAATTTTGCGCCAATAAATAAGTTGTTTTAAGAAGTTACGGGTAAAATGATTACCTAGATAACATTGGTTTAGCTACAAATTTCAATAAGCTGATTTTCATCTTGGTTTTTGGTTTAGTGGGAAATGTACTTATACTAGCTTTCAACTTGAATTTTTGGTTGGTGTAATTTCTTGAAAGAATATATTTATTATCGCAAAATTAGTTTTCATGAACCTACGATGAGTAATTAAGCTGTAATTGACATAAAACGCAAGAAAATTTGAATTTCGCGAGCTGAGTGAAACGTTGCACCTTAAGTAAAACAGTTGAATCTCCTTTAAGCAAAATCACAGACGAAAAGCCTTTTTACGCGACTGCCCAAGGAGGAAGGTAATGTTTTTCGTGACTATGTGGTTGTGTGTTCCGATATTACCTTCCGTAGCCTAAGCGGCTTGACCGATTTTGATGAGTGAGGTGTCGTGGGATTCCTCTTTAAGTCCGGAGTGTCAGGTAGTCTACAATTTGCAGTCAGGTATTTTACTTTTTCTTTTAATAATATTACTTCTGTCTTTATTGTGTCTTGTGTTTTCTGTCTTATGTGTGCGGTTTCGTTATGCAGTTATCTAAAAATCACTGACATCTGAACGGTTTTATTTATGAGAACTAGTTAGGTATATTCCTAGCGCTGTTGAAAATAAAAAGATAAATAAATATTTAATGTTCACAGCAGATTACTTGTCTAGTGATAGTAAAAAGTAAGGTTATACTGTTCCTCCAGCGTGGGATGGGATGGTCCAATCCCGTTACAGCTGAGTGTCATGGTGCACTAGCGGTGAAACTTGGAACTACAGCTGTTTCACTCCCGCTTACAGATGGCGTTAGTTTGTTATTTATACATAACTTTGTAATACACATTTACTGAGCTTTAATTCCAGATATATTTATATACGGTGACTGATATTTTGTTTCAGCTTGGATTTATACTTCTTTCGTTTCAATTATCAAGGAAAAAAAACATCGGCGAAAAGGCCTTCGAAATAATTATATTGATACTAATTTAAACAGAATCTAGGTAAGTATAATTACTTAAATTGATAGAGTACTATAAAGCACCTACTTACTTTTTTTTATAAAATCCCTGGGGTTGCGATTTCAGATTAACTTGATCAATCATTTTATGAGCGCAAGATAAGATTTTCAATTTCAATTTTTTCAAGTTTCAATTTATTTTTATCTTTGGCTATTTAGAAAACTATCTAGATTAATTAATCATTTGTAATTGTTGGCTCATTTGCATACGAATTAAAATAATTATTGCAACATATGGCATTAGACGAGTTGGAATTACTATTGGACGATTACCATCAGCTTACACATCCAACCTCCTTATCCTGTGTCAAGCGATAGAGCTAGTCCACACAAGTGCGAGTAATTTTGTCAAATAGATTAACCATTCGCGGACGTTGCACAACTAAGATTTCTTACGGCGCATCCTTCAATCAATTCTAAGCTATGAACAGTCAAATAAGCCTTCAAGCTGTCAAACGAGGCATACCAGGCCACTGTTAATGGGCTATAAAAGCGTCGCGATGAGTGCGAGGGATTGCGCCTGATCCCACCGCTCTTTACTGCGCTCTAGTTATTAATACACTGTTTTGATTCAGGGTTTGTTTCATAGTTCAAATTTGATTTTAGTAAGTACAAATGTGGTCAAGGCTTGAAACAAATGACTAGCAACGAAGGGAAGCTTGCAGCTCGCTGTGAATGGAAACGAGCTGGTGATGATAACCGGAGAGCGATTTACGGGAATTCCGATGGAAAACTTTTATCTTCCTAGGCCCAAAAAATCAGAATAGGAAGTAGTATTCTTACAATTTTCCCTCTGCCAAGGTAAAAGGCATGCTGTCCCTGAGCCTCAGCGATAGGTTCCATCTAATTTACGAGCAAATAATTGTGTAGCGGCTTTTGTTCATCTATTAGTTTGGGTGCAGCTTTAAATTGAGATGTGTGCTTGATACACGAAGACGTGTTGATTTCTTGCATCTTGAAGTACGTGTACAATTTTTTATTTATAACTTTTGTTTAAAGAACATCCGAAAAGCATTCCTTAATAAAATTACAATCTAGCCTCAGGCAGGCTAATAAGTAATTGAAATTTAGCTTAAACTTGTAGGTTCTTAATGACTAAGAACGTGTACAATAACTCTTTTCTTATTGTCTCTATTAAGGGGAAGACACTATGTTCAGGTGTTCTTTAAAAGCAGCACTTGCACTACATTCACTACGATTACATTACACTACACTAACTCGAACGGTTTCATTCTTTTTAGTCTTATCCGTGTCATATATCCGTGTGGTCGAGAAGCTGGACGGCCTCGACGTTCAAATGCTGATGAAGCCTGTTATCGTGAGCTACTGCGTACTTTTGTATTATTTTATGGACGAACTCGACTTGAAGGTTCCGATGGAGACTGACGTTTCTTACTTAACGTCTACACTTGAGCCAACAAAATCGTCTTAATAATTTTAATTTCTTTTCATTTCATAGATAGTTATAGAAAACATCAGCCTCCATAAAGCAGTCAGGTAAAAAGTACCAACTTCTTAAGATTTCTGCTGAACATGGTTTCCAGCCATTCATTTATTATTTTCTACGTATCTAATGCTATTTAGTATGTATAGTTTATATGTACATGCATACCGACGACAGCATGACACTAAATCGCATCTGCTGTTTTTAATGTGATCAATTACTAAAGTTTTAATGTTGCCAGTTGAACGCAGCTCGCAGTTTAAATAGTATATTGTACAGTGCTAACAGAACACGAGAATAAAGTGTCTTCCCCTTAAATAGAGACAATAAGAAAAGTGTCAGTTGACACGTTCTTAGATATTACTCTACTTAGCAGTTTAAGTTTAAATTACATTATTAGTCTCAAGGCTAGATTGTAATATTGATGAGGCACCGCAATATAATATGCTATATACGTTATAAACAACAAAAAAAAATAAGTTGAACGCAGTACCTACATAAAATGGTTTTCAAAATACTACTTTTGTGTGAATACAATTGCAGTATGCAGTATGACAGAAACGCCTCTAATCTTGTGGGAGTATCAATTCGCCTGCAGTCATTTTCGTAGCGTAAGTGTATGATTCTTATTTAAATTTAATCAAAATTGAACCTACGAAAACTATACGTCGCTATATAATATTTAAGCTTTCCTTATAACCTGTGTGGTTCATTTGTCAAGCGAGCACTGTTAATAACCCGCCACTGGCGCCGTGGCAGCCAGCCAGCAGTTAGCTTAGCAACGACCTGGCGCAAGACATAAGCAGTTTCCGAGTTAATCTGCAAGGATATTCCGGTACAAAAATACTTAGTGTTCCTTTCATTAAAGAAAGTGACTGTTTTATAAATATTTCAAGTGAGTTTGCCAGAATTAATACGTGTCTTAGCGCTGGCTACATCTGTCGATTACTGAAACTCTGCTGCTATTAGATAGCGCCCACGATCCCGATTAACTGACACAACAAACATTATTCAATATTATTTTGCAACAATTAATTTACTAGATTTTTATCATAAATGTATTATTTGGCAAAACATTAATTTCTTTCAAATGTGTTTTAATTACGTCATCACAATTTTTTTCATACTATATAAATAATCTTTTCACTCATACAAAGTCAAACTTCATTGGGAGGTACGGACAGAGTTGTAAAACAAAATGAGTGTCAGTACAGTAAAAAAATATTTAAAGCTCGCTTTGATATCAGTCTTAATATGCAATGCTACATAAACTAGATAAATCATCGATATAGAATATCAGTAATGCTGTACATTAATAACTGCATTTTTTGATAAGTTTGGTCGACTTTTTTTCCACTAAAAGGTGGCATAACTGCTGGTGGCCATGCATTGGGCCGTTGTACTTTTACTCTACTCACCTTTATCAAAGCACGTTTATTTTTATATTTTGATTGTACTTACGTCTTACCTTAAACACATAAGAAGTAATAACCATGCGAGACCCATTCGGAAAGTTAAATACAATTCTGATTGGTAGACTGGCTGTTTAGCACAGCAAATAAAACATTAATTTAAATGAAACAGGAACATGAAACACACAAACACACATGCTTGTGTGTTTGTAAAATTAGCTAATAATATAATAGCTTTTACCTTACACCATCCTCCACTGCAGCAAAAGCGATGAGGCACCTATTCCGTACTCCGAAATATACTGCCGAGGAACCTCTGCCTAATTTCAATTTAAAGTCCTGCACGGGCTTCTAATTGATTTCATTTTGGTTTGTTTAACTAAGCATAAATAAAATTAATGTACTTATCAAAATGATACTTAATAACGTTTTCGGTACGAATATATATATATATATTTATAATCGGCATTACTTTCTTAACTATGCGAGACAAGCCTCATTTAGCGCAGACATGTCTTAAGTATCCAAAATTAATTATAAATACAACTTTTTTTAATTTTTGCTGTCTCTACTTCACTATTTCCCTTCCGCCAATCCTCCCGATATACATCAAATCAAGGTCGTATCAAGATACGACCTTATATACGACCTTATATTATAAGGCACCAAAACATTCGTGCCACATGATCCGCTAGATATAATTTTAATTTAGCAACCTTTTGATCCACGTCGACTACACCTGTGATGGAACTAGATATTGTACGAACGCAGGCAACGAAGTCATTTTTCTGGGTCTTCTTGCTTCATTAACATTTGTCATAAGAATCCACACTCCACACCACACAAGTCAAAACCAGTCACGCATTTTAAGCTACATGAGGTAAATAGGAACGCACAACTCCATACATAGTTATATACATGCATCCCAAACACATTACACTCCAACTTGCAGAGTCGGGTAAAAAAAGAAACGTTTCAAATTACAGTGATATTGAAAATTCAAAAACATTATAGGTTTACTTACAGGCCTGAAAACTCAAGAACTGGTCACACAGCTAACATGACTTACATCAAGTGTCGTGATAAACATTGTAATTATTTTAATACTTAAATACTTCCTCTAATCTCTACTTGAAGCTTTTAAGCCTGCCAGCTTCTCGTGTTTAATTCCCTGTTAAATCGGAATGATGTAAGTTGCAGTAAAACTATCATTTCGACTCACATGAGATGGGTAATGAAAATGACGTTAAATTTGTAGAACTATCCCGAAAACTTAGTCTGCTCTGTAACGTGTTTCGGGAGGTAAGACACTAGGGCACCTGGATATGATTTTCTAAGTACCTCGTATCTCGTAATTATTATTGAAAATATAATTATGGTGACCCGGGTATGTCCTAAAATTGCGACCAGAACCAGCAGAACCAGGTCTACCAGCAGCTACTCTTAGTAAATAGTGAGCGTTTTGCGATCCGCCCCCCAAGTGTTGGGATTATGGCTAAAAGGGGAGGTCTTTTTTCAGCAATGGACGGCTTCTGGCCAATGATGATGATGATTGAGGAATTCAGTTCGTTATTTGATTTTCTGCTGCGACTGCGTGTCACTCGTTAATTTTTAGATGGATGAGCTTCATTTTAAAACTCCAGTGCTTGTTCATAATAACAATTATCAATATAATTATATGAAATTCATGTCAAAGATCTTTTGGCGCGCTAAGAACTCTCTAACCCCTTAGCTTATAGGACAAGACTGAAATTATTGTCAGATCTTTGTATTCATTTTTCATCTGTATTCTTTGAAATGTGCGAGAGAAGGATAATTATAGAAACTATTATTAATAATAATTATATTAATAGAAACTATTATAGCTTTTCAAAGTCAGCTTGGAAAAAAACGTACCGAGTTGTGATTGAGTTACTGGAAATATATGATTATCACGTCAGGTAGCGGTCGAACGACGTCTTACAAGGCTTCAGTAACTTCCATGACAAATTAAGAGTTTACCAACCGATCCCACTATCTCGTTGCCACTTCCAGCCCGACCAATTATTGTCTTAATCCAGCTTTAGTCGACGCGAACTATTGGTCGACGTCGGTTTCTTCGCGGCCTTTTATGGCCCATTACGGCCAGTTATAGCAATGAAGTGGCCTGCTCATTATCATGGGATAATCTTGAGAGTTGCGGGATTAGGAAGCGCGGTTCACGTAACTATTATAATGGTTATGGGTTAAGGGATGGTACATGTAAATGATGGCACGTTTCAACTGTAGGTTTTAGTTGAATAGTTCAGGATGGAGTAGGTACGAGTTGCTTTCCTACAACAGGGTTTTCTGGAGAGCTCCGGAAAATAGCAGAAAACTTATCTGGACACAAGTGTATCCTATGATAAGATTTCTCCGAAACTAAAGCGATATAAATATTTATTGTTAGATAGACAACTCTTAGAATTATACACAATCGACAAAAACTACTTTAATCTAAACAACAGGCGGTCTTATAGCTAAAAGCGATCTCTTCCAGGCAACCTGAACTATAATATACATGGCAAAAATTTATAAGTTATATAACTTACATTAGCAGATCGACCGCGTTATTGCATTTATGCTGTCAAAGTTCAAACGCATTGGACGATGAGAAACACACTAGTAACTAACAACAAACATACGCTAGTGACACTTTATCTTAGTGACGCCTATAACTGCGTGTTCACTACTAAATTAGAAATCAGTGCCTTATCTAGGGGAAAAGATCTGTTGTTGGAGGTACCTATAGTGAGGCAAATCTATGCAATGTCGACCTTTGAAGACCATGTAACTCGCCTCTGATGACCACGACGTAACTTCATTACCGCGGCGTCCGTCATGTCCCTTACAGCTAGCTCGCTTGTAGATATGTGATTAAATTAACATGAGTAGGTACCTACAATATTAGTAGGTAGCTAATATAAGTAATAATACCGAAAGCGTCGGTGCGTTAATCATCATCAACCATAACACGACCATTGCCGAACATAGGCCACCCCCTAAAGCACCACACCTACCGACAACGTGCCACTTGCATCTAGCGGTTGCCCGCGACTTTCACAGTGTCGTCAGTTCACCTATGAAGTCATATTTTATCCTCTGCATTTTTTAAAAGCATGTATAAATATGAATTTACCTACTGATTGCGCCGGCACGCCCGCACTGCGGTAAAAAATAGCCTGTAATTATCACGCTCCAAATTCATGCAAACATTAACTTCGATCCCTTGCTCTTTTGATGCGCGAAAGAGGAACATAGAAACCAACAAACGCACCTTGCATTTATAATATTAATACGAATGTATTCTCCGGTGTTATCAATTAATAGTTTATCTTTTTTTTTAATACTTACCTAATATTGTCACAAGTAATTCAGTAGTGTTAAAGCTGTGGCCGCAACCTACGTTATGCTGTGGCAGCATGAATAGGTTATTCGATTATGCACAAACTTAACAGGTTGAAATCAAGTGTAATTTAATTCTTATCCCAACATCTTTGCTCGGTATCGTACTAATTTCATTATACCAGTTACTCGCTCCAGGCACTTGACTAATTTGCTTAAAAAATTTAACTTTCCACTGAGACAACCACTTTTTTCTGAAGGTAAAAAGCTCTTTAGAAAATCCTTTCGTCGGCACATAATTTTGTGAAAGAAGTCTGTGTTTTGCCTTAATTCTACCGACTTGCTTTATAAGCGTTGAGTTTTGTGCCTACTTGTGGCAAAGTTTTTATTTAAAGCCTACGTGTTTGAAGAGTCAGTTATAGATTTGATAATCGAATTATTTACTCAAAGGTTAGGTTAGGTTAGTTATTATTAGGTTATTATTGTGACGTAGGTCATTATGGTGACGTATTTTTTTTGTGTAAAACTTTTGACAATGTGTTGGTGTACTCCATAAACTTAGAATACATAAATATATGGTGTACACAGTGTAGGTGAAGTTAAATAAATAAAATCTTCTTGAAGAAAAATAAAAGTTATTGATGGTCATGACGAATATATTAATTTGTGGTCTCTGAACAAAACTGATATCACTAGCAATTATTATTACGTGAGCCTCGAACAAACGAGATCAAACAAATCGTTAATGTAATAGGTATCAACTACCCCTTGGGTGCCATTTAATCCGCAAAGTTGGCAATGTTGCCACCCCCAAAAATTCCGGATCCAGTTTATTCAAAGTTGTTCAAATTTAATAATCTCAACAACGGCCTGGCAACTTTGCGTGTTTGTCTTTCTTTACCGGGGATGTCACACCCGGTGCTAGGGATGGGATCGAGTAAAATGTTAGTTAGGGACCAAAGGGCAGTCTTGGAAACTTTTACTAGTCGTGTTGGCTTGCCGACAATTAGGACATCCTACTTTTTGTAACGAACGGTGCAAGCTATTATGGAATAATGTTTTACACTAAACATGATAATTGATTTTTTATTCTGAAGTTCCATCTCAGAATGAAAAATCGATTATGAATATATATGCTTGCTATGAAGAAACTGAGTTGTTTTAAAACGATCGCACTAACTAAGCTGTGTCGAGACATTATTTTAGCCAGTGTTAAGTTTTGTACTATTTCTACTATTTGTACTTTTGTAATTATATCTCATGATAAAAACAGGTCGCCATCGTAGTCTAAGTTTTACTGGAAGCTTCTACAGAGTTTTGAACACAACATGAAAATACACGTTTTACCAGTTCACCATAATTATACGGTTAATAGTACGAAAAATAGTACGTAGCGGTAACATGCTTTTTTAACTATATCGCCAATAAAACCTCCTCATCCCTTACATATTTCTTTTGAAACAGCGTAGCAGCGACTCGTTCTGTAACTATATTTCAAAGCATGTGTATAGTGATCCACTCCATTAATCCACACTCGAATAATAACTTTGGTTCAGAACAACATTATGTGACTTGGACTCGAGCAGGATTTAGTTCTGTTTTAATCGCGACCGTCGCCCGTCTCTACTCCCGAATTGTTTCAATTCACCCCAGCGCCATCTGTGGCTGCAGTGCCTCAACTTGGACCCGCGGCTCCGACTTTACAATTCAGCAGCGAGCAGACGCCGCCCCGAAACTTATTATTTACTCTAAACTATTTTACAGAAAGATAAATAAAACCACTTTGTTTTAGTACTAAATTATGTAAGTACTTATCAACCGTATAATATCCACAGAGGCAAGGACGGAGGTTAGGTCAAGATTCTGTATTTTCATGTAAAAAAGATATTTTTGGCTTATATTGGGGCGAGTATACGAATTTTCAACTGTTTTCATACAAACGTGCTAGTGATTATACTATGAAAGCAGACGTAGTTTTGGCACATTTTGTTAAATAAAACGGGAATACTCACGTTAAATTGAGACGGTTATTCCGAATATAGTTTCGATCACATTCGGTGACCATTATCAAGGAATGCTAAGCATGACACGCGCGCGACCTTGTCTTGCCTTGCACTGCGGGCTGCGATCGAAACTATAGTCTGAATAACCGACTCTATTTGACGTGAGTATTCCCGTTACATTAAAACAAAATGTACTAATGATTACTTTGGAAATTATTGACCAATTTGGTTAGATCTCTTTTTAAAGAGATTGGCCTAATTTTAGTCAATAGAATAATCTATTCTATAGATTAAGATCTATAGATCTTCTGAGCATGTGAACGTGAGTATTCATTTGACAAAACCATGCCATATTTCATATTCAATTTAATAATCATTATTTTAATATAATAATTATAATTAATTTAGTTTAACAATAATCGCAATTATAAGGTAAAACAGCATGGCATTTGTTTTTTTACAAAAACACCAATTATTTCAATTACAGCAATTCCGACTTTTGCTGTACAGAGCCTAACTTTGGATAGATAAGTCAACCAGTGTCCAATATAACCAGACCTTTCATAAAACTCGCCTCTTTCGCTCAACGAGGTCTTTCTAAAGTGGATAAATAACCAGTATAGTTTGAGCTTTAGGTTCACATTAGGCTGTGAACAGACAATCTACAATACAACATGCAACACAATTTTAACATCAAAATTTAAAATGAACACCCTTACTATAACATAAAAAAGCCTAAAATTGGTTATCGGAAAAATCTGCAATGGATAATTTTATACTGTATTTTTTTTTACAATATCTGTGAACAAATTACGTTTTATGTGAACTGAACTGTTGATGACTTGATGTTAAACCTGTAATATTCTAGCTGTCGCACACTCTTCCAAATTTAAATGTTTAATTATTAAGTGATTTAATAATACTTTATTGCATTTATCAAGATCCGTTGATAAATTTAAAAAATATTACAAACAGACAGAAAGTCTTTCTACT
This sequence comes from Apocheima hispidaria, assembly GCA_947579745.1. Taxonomy (NCBI): domain Eukaryota; kingdom Metazoa; phylum Arthropoda; class Insecta; order Lepidoptera; family Geometridae; genus Apocheima; species Apocheima hispidaria. The sequence continues at coordinate 15,875,162 of OX388150.1, read as the reverse complement.
TTTATAATAATATACATAAATAACAATGATATTTCTTTGCCAGTTTTATTGCATGTGTTGCAGTGTGTCTGAACAAAGCTTAAACCAGAGCTCTTGTTAAATGGTCATGTATAACCTTTTCAGGGTACACGTTTGTAGTGGCTTAGCTACACTAATTACGTTAAAAAACAACACTTTTAGTTCTCAAAGCAGGACCTCTGTCGGAACATGACCTAGATTGTGGATGGAGTGTTTAAGCTTCGGTAGAATACGTTGACATACTTTACTGTGAATGTGCGGTACTTTTCATGAATGTGCGGCAAATAATGAGAGCTTTTTCAGGGAAAATGTTTTTGAGTTAAAACACTTGTTTTTTTTTTAAATAATATAAACGCAACCATGTTTTCAGAATAGGTAGAGCATGATTATGATCGTTAAGTGAGTCTACCTTCAAGTACTAACATTTTATTTTGCTAGAAGTAGTACCAATGTCGCATACTCACTTTCTTCGGAGACGTTTCTAGGCGAAACAACGGCTCTATTGAGCGCCATTCCCTATATGGAAAAGTGGAAGACCGCGCGGGAGGTCACCCACACGATGTATCTAGACTGCTGTGCAGAGGTCCCTTGATTGAATACGCCAAGATGACAGCTAGTCAAAAACATAGCGAAAATCTCGTGACGATCACTACCGCTCTGTCATTAACCTTTATGAATAAGAAGAGAGTACTTACTGAGATGTGATTTTATGCGACCCTGATAAATAAGTTTATGTAGTTCTTTGTTCGAATTTTATCATCATCACATCATATCATCAACAGCCTGAAGAAGTCCACGGCTGAACACAGGCCCTTATTTATTCGAATTTTGTATTTGTTTTTTTCTTTTGTATAAGGAACGCCCGATAAGCATTCCCTAGCGGGCGTTCCTTAAACAAAAGTCTATTTGAATATAGAGCGATTAAAAAAAAACTGCAATTCAAGTCGGCTACTCTATTTTTCATTCAAAAAGAATCAGTCAAAAGACCTAAACATATGTACGTTAACTTGACAAAGCTATTTCTAATTGCGTCGCAGGCTGGATGTCAAAGCTTTGACAATTACGATTGATTAATACAAAATAAAAAAATTGAAGGAAAATGGCGATACGTTCGGGTGTTTTCTGATTGAAGCTGTCCTTTAAATATTTAAGGTACAAGGGTTTTAGCAGGACCGGTTTTCAAAAACACAGTTTTTCCTAAATTCTGGGTTAAATTAGGAAAATGGTTTTAAAATAGTTTCATTTCTTTACTAGTAAAATTGATGTAAAAGGAAAATTAAAGTTAATTTTCCTTTTAAATCAATTTTATAAATTTAAACCACAATTTAGTAATAAATATGTCTTTTAAAAATGGGTTGAAATTATTACAATAAAGCAAACTGAAGTAAGTATTTTATTAAAATATTGGCGCAATAAACTGAAAGTACATTGCCTAATCAGTATTACTAAGCATAAAGGCCTCGCTACATGGCCTGACCTGAAATCGAAGGGACAGCTTGACTTAAATTTCACGGGAGTAAAAGAAACAAACTATTAAGGTTATAGCTTCTCCGTTTCGCTTCTCCAGAAACTTATATGTAGCCATCTCTTTCACACGATGTCAGGTCAGGCCATGTGTAGACACCCTAAACAACATTTAAAAAAAAAATTGAACCTATTCGATAGCAAAATGTATAAAAAAAATATTATACATTTAGTGGTACCCACATTCAACAAAATATACCCTAGTATTTCGTGCCGCCATTAAAAAAAATAACATTACAAAATTCCACATTTGAAAAACGAACTCGCAACCTCGTGCCACGTTGCCAGCACTGAATTGAATACCTACTTGTGAAGTCTGAAAAGAATCATACTCATGCGAGCAACTGACGAAAAAAAACAGTTTCAAAAAAAAATACTCGTCTCTCGTCTCAAACACAACAAGTATTTTTGGCGGGAAATAATTTATGTACACAGTTTATGCAGCTTTTTGCCCAGCCTAGTTGCACGTTGGCTGGGCTTAATGGTTGACTGTAATGTTTATGGAGAATTTTACCAGGTACCTTACTCTATTGTAGATACTTCATGAAAACGAGTAACTAGACATTCGTTGTTAGTCAATTCTTCGGGATAAGTCTTCAATGTTCTTAGTGATGGAGATAACAGGTACCTGCTTGTCTGACCGACCGACTTATTTGTAGAGGTTGTCAAATGATTGAAGTAATATTTTTCTATATGGATGGCTGTTAGTTTTGTTTAGAAAAGTAATACTTTGAGCAGCTCCTTTTCGATTCGATAGATGGTCACTGTGTATCCAGTGTCAGATAGAAAGCCCTGCGGCTCATGAATCGAGAAAGAGACGGATACTACATTGATGTCAACCACGTTGGGTCATTTTCTTACGACAATTCTATAAGAAATATTTTCCTTAAAAAATAATATTATTCGAAACATAAAATAAAAAAGCGCAATAAACATTGTTTTCCAAAGCTCTAATTTGGATACAGGCATGTTGACGTGTCCATTCATTGTTATATATTATTTTGATAATCTTGACAAACGACTTCTTAACTTCTTGGCTTACCGAGAACAGTTTTACACATTTTATCGCTACCATGGAAACCGTGCGCACACGAGCGATTAAAACTAATAAAATCGCCGAAAAGTATTGCAAAGTTTTCGACTGGAATTAACCCTTACCTACGATTGTATCGGTTAACCCTAAACACCGAAGTAGGTCTGACAGACCACACGCGCATTAACACACAACATAATCTTCATAAACCGTTACATGTTTCAGTAAAACGATCACGTGCACAATAATTCTGCGGAAAGAATGGTTCCAGGAATTGCGAACACGATCGTTGCGAGACGGAGAGAAGGAAGGGGGAATGAGATGGAACGGCGTTGGATTGTTTATGATGACTAAACTTGTAGACCACCGCATTCACCGCAACAGATTTCAGATATGCGATAATTAAAATTGTTTACCGTTTTAATTCAATAATTAGGTTTGCGTTTACTGCCATCTCGGTTGTTGTTATGGAACTGCTAATTAAGTAGAAAATTTAATAAAGAAGACCTTATGAGGTATTATAAATTAATTTAAAAAAAACAGAAATAATCCAAGTGCATCGATATGACTCTGAAATTATGTAATCCTCCAATCAAGCTGAGTTACGTGTAATATTATGAGTTATTCTGTAATGAATCAATTGGTATTAAAATAGTCGATGAAGTTTTGGCAAAGTTTAAGTTAAAGTTCTCGGAAGTGATTCAAGACTCACTTATACTTTCATTACGACCTCTTGAAATCGATACACTTAATAACTTTGATCGTCCCAAATAAACATAGAAAATTAACAAAACCGAATCTCAGAATCACCAAGCACCAACAAAATCAACATCTACCTACAAAATTAATCAAGCGCAAAAATAGCTCGAAAGCAAAACGTGCCATATCACAAGATAACGCAAACAAAAGTTATTAAAGCTTTCCTATATTTTACGAATCTCGGAGGGCCGGAACTTCGTAAGGACGAATCTAAAACTTCGCGAGAACAATAAATCAATGTGTCGAATAATTGCTCCTCATCTCGACTCGAGAACTCGGAATCGAAAGTTACTAATCACCAGATCTTTATTAATAAGGAAGAGAAAGTTTCGAGTGGGTCTCGGGGACCCCGCCGGCGCTGGGGGATTGCACAAACAACTGACTTTGTTTGTCGAGTTTTAAATGTTAGAATTGCTATTTGGGGATTTAAACTTTGACTATCATGCGTTTTAATCTTGGATATATTTTTAGATCGATTAATATTTCGCTACACTCTGTTCTTAAATAAATTGGTAATACACAGACTGGGCATAAGCGATGGGGAAGAAAGGTTTTTGAGTGTCGACCACGAACCGGAAGACGTAGCCACTAGGTCGACTGATTGAGTAAAGAAAACGCCGTGGCCTAAGAGCTTAGCTTTTATAATTCTTGAGGAAATCGGGTGTTACACGACCAAAGTCATTGTGAATCATTGTGTCATATCATTGTATTGTCTTTTAGAGATGAGATGTCTAGCGACACACTATGGCTTTGAACATCTTTAGCCTCACTCGTATGACTCTATTCTTGAACTGTAATCCTTCGAGAGCCGAGCAAGACCGAATGCAACCAGGCCTTATTTTTGTGACTGAATATTAGAACATAAGGCGTCTTCTTCTGCTTGAAACGCCATAGACAAACAATGAACTTTTACAATAAGGGTTACCTTTTTACTCGACTGCCCTGACCCCGTATGTTTCTGTGTTCCTACTTCCTATAAGCCGTCCTATAGCCTGAACGGCTTGACTGATTTTGACAAGCGAGGTGTCGTGTGATTCCTCTTACGTCCGGCGTGTCATAGGCTATATTTTGCAGTCGGGTATTTTATTTTTCATTTAACGATATTACTTGTACCCTTAGTTTACACCATATTGGTACTCAACGAACCCTTATAATTATAATAATAAGATGTTTGCATGTACACGCTAATTATTTGTACAAAAAATCTGGCATTGCGCTTCGCTTAACACGTCAACAGCGGACTGACAGAATTAGGTGCTAATTCGTTGACATATTAACATAAACAGTTGACAACATTCACGGTGAATTACAGCGGCATATAAATATTTATGTTTCGTCGACAGACATTGTTTTATTGCGTTCGTGTTTGGAGTAATTATAACCGTGTTTACTCACTTGTGGGAAAAGTAACGTTTTGTTCGTGTCGTTTGATAAATATATTTTTAAATCAATTTTGCGCTTTTTATGTTTGAAATAAGAATTACTAACTGCGAAAATGGAGACGTCCTAGATATATTACATGTATATTGTATAGGATAATAGGAATTGAAACTTTTGTAACCGACTTCCAAAAAAAAAGAGGAGGTTCTCAAGTCGAATGAATTTTATTTATTGCTTAAAGTTACTGGGCATATTAGGTACATTGAGTGGCAAGTTCTGTACCACCACAGATTATCCTATAGATACCGCATTACGATATCTTTGTTTAGACAAAAACGCACCAAATATACAAGAAAGTGTGGATTGCGGGAACTGTGATTAAGGTTCCTAGTGTCAAGGTAATGCTTATTCGCGCCTGGCAATAAATCAATTTTAATGTGTACTAGCTGTGGCCCGCGGTTTTACCCGCCTTTCTACAAAACCGAACATATTTCTGGAATATAGAGTAGCCTATATGTTAATCCAGGGTATAAGCTACCTCCATACCAAATTTCATTCAAATCCGTTAAGCCGTTAAGCCGTTTACAGAGTTGAACGGGAACAAACACACTTACATACTTGCATGCTTGCATACTTGCATACTTACATACATACTTACAAACTTTCGCATTTATAATATTAGTGTGATTTTGACAATGCGTTGTAAGCGTCGATCGTCATGAATGTGAAATCAATAGGTATTAGTATAGTATTATAGTGTAACGCAGGATTCTGGCAGGCGCTTCTTTTGTAACTTTTCTTCATATTGATCCAATTTTGTAAAATAAACAAACAGTTAAAAATATAAGAGTACTCTCCTACTGTAACTCTGTGATAGAACCATACATGAAGAAACAAAATGCAAACTTATACAACACAGTTATTCAATAACCGAGCAATAGTTTCTCACAAATGCCCCGCGGTTGTCCCGTGTTTGAAACTGGGCTGTGCTGGAGTTTCTTATAGCTAGTTAGTAAACTATAGACTAATACATGCGCGTTATATGACACGTTATATGGTTGTTTGGTTAGACGACGGGCATACTCGTATTCTATGACGTCATTATACTTTCACAACGTTTACTATAGGACAAATCTAAAATTGCGAATAATAAGATGTTCCATAGGAAATGTCTTTCATCCTCGTCGAAATGTATAAAACAGCAGTTTTTGTTTCTGTGGTTGGTCTCATATAGTAAAAGTAATTCATAATTAGTACAATCATATATTATTCTTCTTTTTTTTGCGATGGGGAAATCTTCACTAGGTACCCGACTGCTTTGGGGTGCAGCCGAGTTATGTAGGTTATATACCCACTAAAACCCTCCCTGCCTTGGTGCTTGACCGAGGGCTCTGGTATCTCCAAGGAACGCACTGGAGCCCTCGGCACCATGCTTCAGCTCCTCCTGGGACAGCTACGAGATGTCCTGAGACGATTCTGCCTTTTTTTTTTTTTTTTTTTTTTTATGTTACTTGGTGACGAGACGAGCAAGTCGCTCACCTGATGTTAAGCGTCACGCTTGCCCATAACAGTTCAGTGCCACCCAGAATTTTGAACTTCAACAGTTCAAAACAATGCGCGGCAATGCATTGCGCTCGTCACCCTGAGATGTTAGATGTTTAATCTCTGTATGCCCAGTAATTACGCTGGTAACATTGCCCTTCAATCCGGAACACAGTAATGCTTGCACACTACTGCTTGGCGGTTGAATAACTGGCAAAGGTGTGGTACTTCCCCAGGCGGACTCTGCAAGAGAGCCCTACCACTACAAAACCCTTCGACGTCAGCCACTCGACGCTATCGTGCCCGGGCTCCTTTAGGTAGATGGTTAAAGACCCACCTCTTATCATCCCAGAGCCCAGTTATCCCCTTTAAGTAGGTTTTTACTACAAGCAGGGGATACCGATAAATAGACTGGCTATTGGTTTTATAAAAAAATATAATAATACTGTTAAATGTCAAATTTGAAAATTTATGGGTTGAAAAACATGGCTAATTTTAGTAGTCTAAGTTTATTTGTATTACATTATCAGCCAGAAGACGTCCAGTGCTGAACATAAGCCTCCCTCTTAGACCACCATACCGACCGACAACGTGCCTCTTGCATCCACCGGTTGTCCACGAAAAATCTATGGTTAGAAACCCGGTGCGTGAAACCGGGGTCACAAAAGATGTAAGGCAAATTGACGTCACAAGTGACGGGTTAAGTAAGAGATGTAAAACATACCTCCATCATAAATCACAGAAATAACAGCACAAAGATAATAACCGTAACTAAAATACACTATTCTTTTAAACCAATTTTGTCGCTAACAAATAGATCATCAGAGAGGATATTATTATAATAACAAGTCCAGAGCAGACGATATAATTTAACACATAACAGCCTGCCTTATCCATCATGAGAGTCTATTAGTTTTTTAATCTATTTTTAAATAGCTCCGCTGAGATCGGGTGACTTTTTCTGTTACGAGTAGATAATAATGAGAAACGAAGTTGATAATTATGAAGATAGAGATAGCTTTTAACAATTTTAGTCCATTTTGTTAAAAAGTAAAACAAGCAAAAAGTGAATGTTGCCAAATATTTTTACTTACTTTTAGTAGTGTCAAAAATGAAGTAACTAACTAGTGTTGTCTACATTTTATCATCAATTTTGACAACTTATTCCATTCAATAAGAATTTCTTCTTCTCTTATATTTTGGCACCACACTTAGTGTATTTGGCCAGTGTCAAGTTTTGTAATTAAGTAACAAGTGGAGTTAAATAATTATTTCACAATTAAAACAAGTCTCAGTCATGGTCAAATACAAGTCATACCCCGGTGAATTGGTGGACTTTAATGAATGTTTATATTAAGTTTTGGAAAAAAAACACGAAGAGACTTTTCTCAACATTTTACTATTCACCAACACATACTCGTGCTTGTTCAAAGATTCACCGCTTCTACATAATAATACTCGAATTAACACAAGTTTGGAAAATAATACAATGAAGCGATATGACTGCTTCATGTTCCAGAGGTCCTAGTATCCACCTTGTGTATTCCGTATTTCATCATAAATTCAACTTATTTCATACAATAAGGATTATAGGTTTCCTGTATTCATGTAATTAACACCTTGCTGTATTTTTTTCTGTATATGTAAACGAATAAATAACCATCTTGGCACCATCGTCATAAATGCTTGAGTTCTGTTTTTATAACTTTTGAAGTTGAAACTAAAAACTCTATAATAACACCTGCATCTCTTAATAAAGTCAGAAACGCATATTTATGAGTGTTCAAAATGACTTCCCAGTTTCAAAGTGGTATTTATTTTAGATTATTTATTAACACGCTGTATTTAGTGACAATATCTAATTTTTCAAAGGCGTGTCGTAACAAATCATAGCTAAAATCGTGTTGATATTTTACAGTTTGGAATTTATGAATCCAGGCAGACGTCTTATGATTATGACATTCAAATAAAGTTAACGCTATTTTAGTTTGGAAATTAAATTTTATACTTAAATAAGTTAATTGTTACTATAAATCAGTCACATTAATGAATTCATCGCGCCAATTGTGCCATTTTTTCTTGCTACATACCTACCTACATACATACATATAGTATTTTACTTATCTATTTTCGAAATCATTTAGAAATTAATATGGTGTCACGGTTAGTGATTTCTAACATACCATCTGAATGTGATAGAAACTACAATCGGAATAGCCAACTCAATTTCACGTGATTTAACGCAACCGGAACCATCAGAGGACGGACAACAGCGTTCTCTTAGTAAACGGCGAGCATTCTGCGATCCCCAAGCGTCCTACATAGTTCTAGGATTATTGCAACACTGAACCTTTGTAATGGGAGGTCTTTGGTCAACTACAGTGGACATCTTCTGGATGATGATAATGATGATGAAATATCTCTGTATTCAATACATAAAATGGTTAGTTTAAAACAAACATGTCAATACGTCTCTAGGCAAAAGTTTATGTGAAAATAATTGTGTATTATTGTGTGCTTTAGATTTACCCCATCGAAAACCTAATATAATTAAACACAAAAAAATTAAGGTGACACAAAGTAAAACTAGGCTTACATGTAAAAAAAAATATACGAAAACTACTTTTCATTAGTGGACGCGGCTAGATGTAAGGAAATGACTTAACAATAAACAAATTTATTTTCTCCTCCTAAGCCAACCAACAGATTTTGATGCGGCTTGCACCATCAGTTAGATATTTTTTGACGAAAGGTTTATTTATGTAATTTTTCTAAATTACGCCTTCTAGTTCGCGCTCTCTTCTGGGTAGCTTATTATTAAATAATAATATTAATATTACTAATAATAATGTCCCTGAAATAAACGTCATTTGTTTAATATAATTATTATAGCGACAGAAAGCTATCAGGTAAGTCATCAGCATCTATGTGACAAATCACCCCGCGTGCACTAATTACAAGCGACCTATCGACCCGCGGGCGGGTGACGGGTTAAGCTGTCAATTTTGTATACGGTTTTATTCTGAAAGCTTTATTTATTCACGTATTAACGTTTCTAATTAATGTACCCGAGCCAAAGCGTTTTTTAAAATGATTGATATGTTCAGCTATAGGGCTTAAATAATTTGGAGATTTTCTTTAGTGTAATGGCTCAGGGGATTACTGGATTTTTTTGGCCAATACTCCCCTTCACCTCTCATGTATAAAAATTACAAAAATCCCCTTCGCAGGGTATTGTCTAGAGGGGTTTCTGGAGTACTAAGCCTAGCTATGTAATAAGAAGTATAGCCGGATTTACTAATGAAACTCCTGGAGTTGTCAAATTTCATATCCACTGTAGCTTTAGTTATGGTGAGAAGGTGGTGGGCGATGAAAATTATAACAGTTCTCATAAAACTTTGAGTAGGTATAGTAACGGAAATTGGTGGTAGGTAAGCAAAAAAAACTTTTTTTAAATAAGTTTAAGTCCGAGACCAGGACTTCAAACAAGTAGGGTTAAATTTACGTAACCTGAAGGCAAATTTAAAAGTTATCATTAAATCTCGTAACCCTTCAATCTGCCTTCTCAAACCCATCATTATTACGTCGATGACCATCAATATCGATCAAAATAATTATGTTTATGCTCATCACTATAATTAGGTTCAATATACCAAATTATCTCAGGAGTTTCTTTTTAATTTTGACATTCTTGGAAGTGTTAGTCACTGAGAAACGGTATGGTCGACTATTTTATCAAACCCGTCTTAGTAACCATATTTTGTAGTCTGTTTGTGAGTAAGCGCGTATAAATAATTGCCTTACTGGCTTTAGTGACGAATTCCGTTGAATAAGTTACTTTTAGCGTACCCATTATATTGTGGCAAATTTATCAAGAATTACGTATAATACGTTCTCTAATGTTTCTTTAAAGTTTAAACACTATTTAAGACTTTTTCTGTCGTTTACTACATTAAAATACGTATTTACGGGCTATTCACGAACAATTATAAAAAAACCTGGTAAATGTCCCTTGAGTACTAATTTTAATGTCAGTTCAGGTTCCTCCAATGTTTCTAAGTTTAAAAGTACTCTATACCCTTTAACTTAAGTTTCCTTCCTTGTCATCAAGAGTGATGATCCATCATTAACCTAACCGATAACTTGTAATGTGGTACACAGTCAGTCATAGATCAAGAGAAATAAATAGAAAGGGTTGCTTTTACAGTCACTATTATAGCCAGGTTACTTTTGTAGAGAGGTTAATACACGGGTTACTTTTTACATTATGTAAAGTTTTATCGAAACAATGTGATCAGCTTAATTGCGATAAACGATGGTAATCGATCAAAGTAAATAAAATTGAACTCCAAAAATGATGACTAATCAGTAGCTTCCTTTACTACCACTCGAATGCATAACGCAATGCAATGAAATGCAATGCAATGATCTTTCAAACCCGCCACCCATCTACATCTTCCGTAAAGTCTTAGATGCAGCTTCCATAAATTTCCTAACCATTGCCAGCGTACCATGCCCACGTCTCGTCACCGCGACTGTATTGTGTACAGCAATGGTCATCTTGTCGCTCGTAAATCTTGCCGCATTGGACGAAGATCGATAGTGACAGTGCGGTGCAGCGACCGTGGTGCGACCGCGATTAATTCCCAATCGGGAATCGTTTGTGTGAATAATTGGTAAAATTTGCATAATTTTATCTGCAGTAATGTGATGTTGGATTTTGTGTACTTTTTGGAAAAGGCTAATGTAAATTCGTTACGACGTGATCAATTTAATAAGGTCTTTTGCTCGTCGTTGTTTCGAAAAATCTTGTTGTATAATATGACTGTGTGTGTGAAATTTAAATATTTTGAATTTTTAGTTTTGTGTTATTTCCGAAGCTGAATTTTGTTTGAACTAAGCTAATTATGATAGTGGTAGAATAAAAAAAAAATGCTTTATAAAATCTCGACGGCAAGTTTCGAAAATTGAAAATCAATAGAAAATTTCGAACCACTCCTACAACATCCAATATTTTCTTGACAAGAAAAGATTACGCTCTCGATCGAAAATAAAAATATTTTCGATATCGAATATAAATTCTTATTTACCAGCCGAGAATCGGTGGCAAATTGTCGGGAAGGTACGGTTTAAAATATCCTAGGAAACGTACGGTACGATACGGGGCGTCGGCCAGAATATATTTGAAGAGAATTTTTATGAAGAGCAGTCTTCTCGATCCTTGAGCTTGATTTTAAGAATAATGTATTCTTGTAGATAAGTATTCGGACGTGCGCAAAGCATTGCTGATGTTGAAGTTTAAAATTGTAGGTGTTAAACTGTTATGGGCATATGTGACGCTTACCATTAGGCGAGCGCCTTGCTCATCTCGTCACTCGGTAGCATAAAATAATTATACTACACTCATATAGTTGAAACAAAATAAAATATAGTAGAGAGGCACTATTACTTTATGTCATTAGCATCATCATCAGCCAGAAGACGTCCACTGCTAAACATAGGCCTCCCCTTAGAGAGCAACAAAGAACGACAATTTGCCATTTACGTCCACCGGTTGCCGGTGACTTTCACAATGTAACCGGTCGGCTTAGTGGGAGGCCTCCCTACGCTGCGACTTCCGGTTCGTGGTCGACACTCAAGAACCTTTTCCCACATCGGTTAACAGTTCTTCTAGCGATGTGGCCTGCCTTTTGCCACTTCAGTTGCAAGCCTTGCTATATTATATGTTTCTATGTACTTCACGTAACGTTATGTAATTTTAAAAATGTCATAAATATAACATGTTCCGTTATATATTTTTTCATCGTGTGTGCCTACCATATCGCTGTAGTGCAAAAGCTTGTTCGTCGAGAAATCTGTAGACACAAAGGAAATTATATATATATATATCTATTCATTCATTGGTAATTTAAACTAACAAAAAAAACTGTCTGTAGTAAAAATACTTAGAAGTAACATTTATTCAGCTGTAATATTAAAACGATAAACTAAAACATTAAATTTTTTTGTGGCACACAAAAATGTCGCACGAATTTTCAGATGCCAGAACATCGGTTTACAACTTTTACAACTCAGGTAAATCCTAAATTTCATCTCAATTATTATTTAATTTATGAAATGAAGCTAATATAATCTAGCTCCAGGTCGTAATTTAGTCTTAAGCGTCTGGTACGATAAGAAAGCACTAAACCTAAGTGCAAGGTCAGCTGACCTTTGGAAGGTCAGGTCAGGACAAGTTCAGGTCGTTTCTCCTTCACGGACCATTTGGAAATTCCAACTCATGTTTTTGGAAATGTACTCGTATCTTTTCATGTCTGGTGTAATTTATGATCAACATCGAAATCGGACTGTAAATTTATCCACTTTTATTGTCAATTTCTTGTATCTTTTTAGAAAGAATTGTTCTGTTCACAAACAATGTATAGTAAAAAAAAATATTAAAGGGTTACCTATTACAAAACACAGTTATAATGACGACGAAAAGAGAAAAAAGATGAAAAATGCTTCTTAGATAACAGTTTACTTACTAAACACAGTTACAATGGCGGCCGAAAGGTATTCTTGGTAGTTTTCTGTAAGTTACTAAGGAAAAAAAATACAGGATAAGATTATTATTTTATTAAGAAATCGCCATTTGGTCACAGTTTTCTATAAAACTAGTTGTGCCACATTGAGATATAAATCAAGAGATGGTGATCCTAGCATTGAGGTACACTATGTTTGTTTGTTCAGGACAGATTTGTGTTATCCGTTGAAATCTGTATTCGTCGCATTGCAGATACTTGTCACATAGTCACCTTTCCAGTTTACAATGATGCGTATTATACGTGTACGCACCACGGAAGCTTTCCCAATCCTTACAAACTAGGTGTATGTCAATTTTGTGTCAAACTACATCCTTGAGGATAATAGATTGTATCGAATCCGGAATCCAAACTACATTGATCCAAACAAAACTAGTGCGGTCATCCTACTTGACAATAAGCTAATTTTGCTGTCTTTTATCATCTATTAGAACCAGTTAGTTATGCCCCGATATGCTTACACTACGTTGAATGCCCACCGATGATCACGATATTTACGACCAAATCATGTTACATATTTTAATGAATAACCTTACAATCTCTAGTACGTACTACTTAGATAGAGCTGTCACCGGGGTCACTAATCCATTATTATCCGAGATTATTTATGCATAAACAGGTGACACTAGATAGGCATTAAGGGCCATGTCGGCCGCCCGAGGGAGTTAATCCGATTGATAGGTAACTGTTCTGCATAATCCTAGATCTATCTTTAAAGATACCGCCCGTGACTGCACGCTTGGCTCTCAATCGACGTTGATTTTTTGAAAGCGGGAAAGCGTAACGCATGTGAGAATGTTGAGATCAAATTAATTCATAGTGTCCCATTTTCAAAGTGTAAAATACAAACATAAGTGAGTTAGTACTTGGAAATTATGAACTTTCGTTTATCATGTCATTTTGGATCGAGATAATTTAAAATAACATAAAATAGTTTTTCGGCTGTAGTTACCCACTTTTTTACAACTGAGTGTCGACACGAGCAAGTCGCTCACCCGATGGTAGGTGTAAGTCATAACAATTTTGGGCCACCCAAAATTTTAAATTTCAACAGATCAAAAGCCTGCGCGGCATTGCACTCCGCTGCTCAGTGATCTCGCTGGAAACGTAGCCCTTCAATCCAGAAACCTGTAAAGTTTGCACACTACTGCTTGGCAGTTAAATAACTGGCAAAGGCGGTTAAAAACTGTGGTACTTCCCCAGTCAACGCTGCAAATGTGTCCTATAATACTTTTCTGTCAGAGATATTTTTACAGCCTTTTTCCTATAGCATTGGATTTTTTTAAAACTATAAATGTAAGCTTCGATGTTATACCGCAGTCGTTATCATCCTTCATAATGAACGGCCATATAACACCTTCGGTGGCAGTTGTAATCTACGCCATGCATCTTCGATCACTGCAAATGACGCTTTGTGCTTCAGATCTAGGTTTCTAGGCTAAACTGACACTGATTTGTGGCTTGGGCGGACATCTGCATTTAGGTTAGGACACACTTTAATGGTTTGAGTGTTCTTAAACTGATTATGGGTTAATTAATTTGCAGAGGTTTTGTTTCAAATGATGACGAATTTTAATTCAATTTATGAGAAACAATGGCTTTGCTGAATTTTGGTCATCATTCGAAATCGAAAAAGCAGAATCAGATAAAAATATAGTGCATTTTGTTCAAATTGTTTTTTGCTATAGAGTTGATTGATGCCTAGTATTAAGAACTACGAGAAAAACATCCATGGCACTACCACTTCTACCAATATTCAGTGGCACTACTGAGGTATACTGTAGCACCAAGGGAAAAATACTCGTGATACATATTACAATACAATACAATATAACTTTATTATACACCAAAAGACAATAAAACTTAAATATAAACAATAATAGAAAACCGGTAGTATAATGGGCGGCCTTATCGCCTAAAGCGATTTCTTCCAGACAACCTTGGGATGGACAGAATTATGTATGAAAAAACACTACGGTCGGTGGTGTAGATATCTACATAAAATATATATAATATAATATATGAAAATACATGCATAATCCTAATACTTACATAGAAATACATACAATAATTACAGACTATATATAAATACTATAAAACTCACAATAGATACACATATTGTGATTGGAAAACTGATAGTACAATGGGAAAATACGACCTAGCAATAATTTACTTTTCATACATATATTTTTCATTTACTTACTCATAACAGTATCCATTTTTTGGATTCTGTGATAATATTTTTTCTTTGAACTTTTAACACCTTGCACGATGGTACCGAAGATTCTAAGACGATGACCACTATTCTCAAAACCTGAGATTCAATCTTGTCTTGAAAAAAATGTCGAAATGAATATCTCGAAAAAATCTTTCCAGGTTTTCGCGATGGCTAGCGTGCGAGATACATCGGAGTGGTCGTAGGCTTTTTGCCGAGAATTTCTCCAAATAGGGACCCAGAGTGTTTTTGGGTCTGTTTTTCATCCCAGCATTTTTTTTTGTGGTGTCTATGTTAGTATAATCTCATCCCACATCTAAGACCAAAATAAATATTAAAATCGTATACAGGTTGTTTGAATTTTTTTAAGCTGCTCAATAGGAAAATACTCTAAAAAATCATAGCTTCTAAACTACGAAAAATCTTACATGGGGTATTTTTTGGTATGAGGAACCTAATTTTATAATATACAGTCTCAACCTGTATATGTAGTACAAGCAAAGGCAATACTTTTTTTTAACAGCAAAGTAACATGTAAAACTTTTATACTATTAAATAATTTTTGGACAAGACATCATGTCGCTTGTATGTTTATCACGCAAAATAATAAATTGTTGAGTTAATTTATTTTGACATATGTATTTAAATAATTTTGGAATAGTTAATTTGCATGCCTGATCTGAGGTTGTTATTGGCTGTTAAAACTTAATTTAAGATCTATGTTACTCATTAACGAACAAATAAAGTATTGTATTGAATTGAAAAACCGTGATGATATATGTACCCGTAGCATAATATAGCATATACTATTTAGGAACCATGTATTTCTACAACAATAATAGCCCCGAAATAAATCGCACCGGGCAGCTTATTCCCGATCTGCTCCAATATAATGAAGTAGACACCTAACTAGGAGTTGGTCTAGACTGTGAATGCACTGGCAATTGCCTTGGATTTGCCTTTGTTAGGACCCCAGTTGCGGATAGCAATTTCTTTGAGGTTTCGAGTTTGGGTGAGAAAAATTCAAGAAAGTGAAATAAATTGAAATATCGAGCTGAAGTGTTAGTAGTAGCACAATGACTGTAAAGAAACTTCAAGTTTATTATTTTGCCAAGAAAGAGAGAGAGATAGCATGACAGCAGTCTATCTATTGCATCGCACCTTTGCACTATTAGTGTACGAGTCTGCGGCTCTCGTATTGGTTTGTATAGTCACCATAGGAAGTATACCATCTACGTCGTCTCTAACCCCCTTATTAATAAACGTGAAATGCCCTTGGAATAGTTACCACGTGTTTCGTCCTTTTCGCTCTTTCGTAATTAGATCTCGATTGAAAAAGACAGAAGACGGAGAAACTGCTCCAAAGTTTCTCCGCGCTTATTAATAAGGGGGATAGAGCACAGACCGTATATGAATACGAAACGAAGAAATTTGCCGAAGAACCAAAGTCACCAATATAGCTCTCAGAGTTTGCAATCTGAAGTGGCAATGGGTAGGCCACATCACTCGAAAAACCAATAGCCGATGGGGAAGAAAGGTTCTTGAGTGGCGACCATGAACTGGAAGACTAAGCGTAAACAGGCCTCCCAATAGGTGGACCGACGACATTGTGAAAGTCGTGGGCAATCGGAGGATACAAGTGGCAGTGTGGATGTCTAAGGCCTATGTTCAGCAGTGGACGTCTTCTGGCTGATAATGTAGAGCACAGACGGATTCTATTATCAGACTTCCAGAATCGTGACCTACGCGCTACCCGACAATGTTGACATTCCCCTCGTACGCACCAAACGCCTCGATTCCACATTTTATACGCACAGCGAGGATGTGAAACTCTTTAACAATGTTGAATTCTTTTACCCAAAAAGTATAATATAGGTTTGCTATTTCGGTTTTTTTTTGTCTTGAAATCTAGGTAAGCGTGCTCTATCCTAGACCACTCCTTTGTTTACAAGCTGGCAGGCAAACTTATAACGAAGAAAAAATAAGACATCTAATGCCATTCATGCTCTCATTTTGAGGGAAGTATTCAAAAACAGCTCAGCTGATAATGTGGTCGAAACTGATATCTCGCTAGCCTTAATTAGGAATATGATAATTGTGTAGACTGTGATTAGATTAGTTTCTTGAGGTCTTCACACAGTCAAGTCCTCAGTAACGAATTACCTGAATCATTTCAGTTTGGCGTATATTTTGTTGAGGTATAGTGAGGTTTGTCTTCACTCTATTTTAACATAATTATCTATTCTCTAGACATCACTATGTGTGAATAAAGAGTTTACAAAAAAATATGTTTTGATCCCCTATTGCATTGTAGTAAAACTATAACGTTTCTTTTGTACAATACCCTGATTTATTTAGTGAAGTTGGCCAGTCCTCCAGACTAGGTAATTCAAAGTTTCGTTCGAGTCGAGTACAAAACCAACAGCTATTCTTTCAGTTTGTTTCATTCCACGTTTTAACTAAGTTTAAAATGAGCGCGCTTGTTATAATATATAAACACTTTGTTAAGGTCCTAGGATGGTAATACAAAGTTTGTTTTTCACTAGGATACAATTTTAGTTTAGTTTTTTTTTAAATTTTGAATTAGTTATTGGTATAATTATTAAATATCAATGAACATTCCGTAAGCTCTAAAGTTCTTAAAAAAGTCAACCAAAAATTAACCATCCAAAAACGCCTCAAATCATTGTCAAACTTCGTCATAACACCGTGAAATGGTCCGAAAGTTTATAACTTTCCGGTTAAATACCGTCGGATTACCGCTGATTAAGATAAATCACCCTAATCGTCGATTAACTAATCCATCATGCAGTTTTGTCCGACTTTTTATGAAGCGTAGTAGTTAAGGTTAAATTGATAATGAACGCTTGAATGTGGATTGTTTTAATGAGTTTTGAGTTAAAAACTAACGCTGCATCAATTACGTAAGTTGCTGAATTAATTATGTTCTATCTACGAATGAGGATAATGAACTACATTGCTTTTTACTTAGGATTTAAAAATATTTTTGTGTGCGCTCATGTAAAATGAATCGCATCAAAAACATAATATGTATAAATGGCCAAGTATCGTAACGTAATTTCGACCGTAAGTTGAGATCTCATAATTATAAAGCCAAGTCCATTATTTTAATTATTATTGAAGCAACTATTTAACAACTTTCTCATAAATTGTTTCCTTGTAGTTACTTACCAACATTCAGTGACTGTATCAATATTATACATCTTTATTACTTCTATAACAATAAATTATACTGACTTGGCAATTTGCGACATAATAACTTATCTACCTAAAATATCAATTTAATGTGGATCTGAGAAAGTATTTTTACGCAACAGCGCTTTATTAATACTGTGCTATTGCCAATTCAATACTACAATCATTATAGAAATAAAGATAGCGCGGCTTTGTACAGGATTAATTTAGAAAAAAATAATAATATAAACCTTCCGTGAAAAATTATCTAACAGATGGTGAAAACGGCATCCGAATCCGTTGCGGAAACGCGGAAAGCGACTTTATTTTATACTATGAAGAGATATAACACTGCACAAACAATTTCACAATGAAAGGAAATGCAGAGGAATAACAACGGACCTAGTACGGATTTAAATACTAAGTAACTACCTGATCACTTCGTATCAGTACTTTCCTAGTTATATATTCTGATCTACGTCAACATCACTCCACTGTGGTCACATGCAATATCGTATGTACACACACCGTGGTTTATTACACACATGCAACACATTTATCACCACTGCGGTATCAATATTCAGTTTTACGTACGTCCGGACAAATTAGCGGCACACCTGCGACGGACGTTTACGGCCAGTTATAGTGGTCTCGTTAACAAGGAGGAATAAGACCGCAAGTGAGCGTCTCCATGAGCTTATAGAGAAAGGTATGGTTACGTCTATGACCCCATGTTAAGTAGAACTGGGACTAAGGGAGAACTAAGCCAGCGACATTATGAATTTAAATTTTAAGATATTAATAATTACAATTCATAAACTTATGGAGACGCTGACTTATTCGTCTTAGTCTTTACAGTCTCTAAAAGTATAGGTAGTTTTATATAAATATATGACGTGTGTAGTAGAGTTCAAACTAGCAAGAACGTCGTAAAATGAAGCGCACGCGCGGGTAGCTCAGCAGGCCTGCAAACTTCAACCAGTGCTCTGCCTACGATAATGTTTTTTTGTCAAGCTCAAAGGCAGTCTACCGGGA
Source organism: Apocheima hispidaria (assembly GCA_947579745.1). Classification (NCBI taxonomy): domain Eukaryota; kingdom Metazoa; phylum Arthropoda; class Insecta; order Lepidoptera; family Geometridae; genus Apocheima; species Apocheima hispidaria. The sequence continues at coordinate 15,855,877 of OX388150.1, read as the reverse complement.
GGTTTGAGTGGGTATAATCCCACATAACCCGGTTGTACGTCAAGATAGCCAGGTATCTTGAGAGTTTTTCCCATAGTCAATAAAAAAAGGCCAGTAAAGTATAACAAATAATTCGTGGAAGTAGAGTTTAATAAAGCATGATTATTTATTAAAACAAAAGGTATAAAATAAACGGATACAACCAACTTGTGAAAAATTTGCGGCCAATGTAGCTATAATTTGTATATCTACTCGGAGAGCTATCAAATTGGCGCGACAAATAATCAAAAAAAAAGAGCATTCGACATGAAAACCTCCTCTTTTTTTTGGAAGTCGGTAAAAAACTAAGTTTTGTTGAGATTTCAACATGCGTTTTCTCCGTTGATCGCCTATCGGGGTACAAAATTAAAAAATAAATTCTTATTTTTATAGAAATTTTAAAAAAGTACTTACATGTTACAATATTTTAATAACGCGAAAAATCTTAATCGCAAATAAATTTTCTTCAGACATCTGTGAGTAAGATGGTAGGTAACCAATTATATAAAAATAACTTGGATTATAATGAGAACTCAAGTGTTATTCTTGGTATTCTAACGAGACGTCTCATACTTTAATTTGATCGTTGAAGTAACAATTACTGAGTGTTAGAAATTTAGAAATGTAAGCTTAATTAACAATTTCTTCTTAACAATGACGTCTAAGCGAAAAGCGGAGTGAATGTAAGGGGATCGGAGTGACAACTTCAGTGTTTGGTGCGAGTCAGAGGTAGAAAGCGAAAGTAATCAATTCTGTTTTCAGTTTCTCTTATGTGAAATCTTAGTATAAATAAAACGAGAAACAACTTTGAAATAATAGTAAACGATTACACACAAAAACAGAGCTTATTATTATCCGTGGACAATATACTCAAACAGAGGTCAGTCAATTTAGCATTTGACCCGGAACTAACTAATAACAACATATTGTTTTCTGTATATAATTATAAAACCAACTTATCATATTAATATACAATAATTAAACAAAATGCGTACCCGAAACAGACTCAAATTTTACATTTTGTAGTATAGTCTTTATTTGCGCAATGTTAAAGTTTTTCAGATGACGATCGTAGCCACAGCATCGCTGGCAATAATTTATGGCTCAAGCATAAATGCTTTTTCTATGTTCCGTACCATCAGAATGTTTATTTCAATTTAATATCGATTCTACGTCAACGAATTATACTTAACATTGTTTTATATTTATGTTATGAATTATGTCCGAGTCTTCCATACATACCTCGGGATTCTAAAACGTTTGTTAACTTTGACAACAGATTAATTTTAATGCTGCCTTTGTCTGGCACTAAGCAAATGACAAAAACAACAATAGACATACTCTGTCGTCAAAGTTACAAACGTTTCAGAATCCCGGGGTAAGCCCCGTAACTTGACTGGGCTACTGGTGACGTTACCTCTTTGAATAGCAATGCTCTGGCCGAGGTTATAACTAACAGCCAGCTGGTCGTATGTTCTGTACCGCTTTGATAGATTTTTGTTGCAAACGGATCTGAAAGATGCGTACATAACAAAATAAAAGCAATTATTTTTTAAGTGTGAAAATCGCTTAAATCTTGTTCTCTCCGCCTTACTTTAGGGTTTCGAACTTACCCCGAAACAAACAGCAAATTAAGATTATAAGTTACTTTATAAATCGAAATAAATGCAATAGGGAGAGAAGAGGAATGCAAACTTGCGAAATTTTTCACATTATCTAATTGAATGAAATTAAAAATTGAAATCCTTGACGCTCCTTCAATTTTGGATAAGTTAATGGAGAATTTTGCTTTTGCTCCGCTCGAGTTCAAGAGTGGGGATCTTTCGCCAGATAATAATTTTAGTGCTGAGAATATCAGATTAGGTGCGTTGTCTGTTACTTTGTGTTGATTTTGTTACCAATAATTTACTGACCGAGCGGAGCGAAGAACAACGCATATAACTGCCGATTAGCTCCCGACAACTTGTGGACCTTAGCTTCGCTCGGTCAATACAATATTTTTTTTAATAAAGGAACATAAGCATGAGACAACCAGTGGTCGGGAGCTTTCCGCTCACCTGCCACACGAGAGTAGAAAATCTATCACCAAGAACCTCAAGGTATGTTCCGACATTCACACTCGAGCATTATAGGCGGCTAAGCTATTATTTATTGAGTTAAAAAAGAAACCAGTCACTTACAAAATTATATTCGTGTTGTGTAGTCTTGTTCGTTACTATAATTCGTGGAGACTAGGTGTGCTTACCACACTATTACACACTATTGTGCTTATTCTCGACCACACCGTCACTTGACATACGGTGAGATTGTAACCAAATGGCAAACTTGTCAAACACAAAGTAATAATAATAAAAGATCAAAAGCTTTTGTGATCTACAGAGGATCAACAGAAAAGAAATCAAATTTTCCACTAAAAATCTGACAAACAGATTCGACTCCAAAGGCTAGATTGCAAAATTAACACCAAAGGAGACAAAACATTAATTCCGAAATAATTAAAGAAACGATTAGAGCGTCAACTCTGAAGTGGAGCGGCCGAAAATTGGCGCGAAACAGGGCTGTCTCGAGCAATAAACTTTGCTTAGGAATTTCATTAGTTTCGTTCAATAAATTAAGAGGTTATGCTCGTGTGTGTCGGCCCTGCAATTACCTCGTCTCAAGGTGTAATGAAGAACCACTCGGAAGGGTGGTGTCGGGGACATACGAATACGAAGTGTCTGGATGTGGTAAGGGTTGGAGGGATAGTTATGGTGTCGTTAGGAAGCCCTTGGAGGACAGGCTTATAAAGGACTTGCATGCTATTTCAATTTCACACATAATATTATAGTAGTGGATAAACTTATATATTCGGAACGAATTTGTATTCAAACTTATATAAAGGTATTTCAATATGTACTTTTATATATCTGTAGGTATTCAGGTGTATAGTAAACTGTGTAACAATATTTTACTTATTAACCCTCTCATATAATGTGTACCTAGTTTTACCACTAATTGTATTACTTATTACTTACCACTAACGGTGATGTTGAACTTTAATATAAAATTATGATTGTTTTTATTCTGCCAAAATTGTCAAGTTTAAAGCAACGATATCTCACATGATGGGGTTCAGCGAATTTTTTTTTTATCCCCTCTTTACATGTATGGGATATATATATCAACAATTATCATACAAAGTATAGTTTTTTTTTTAACTCGAGGTCCATACTAAGACTACCGTTGTGCAAAATTTCATGAATGTAGGTTTATAACTTTGGAAATTATAAGGCTGTAAAGGATTCAGACAAACAGACAGACAGACGCACAGGACGAACTTATGAAGGTTCCTTGTAGTACTACGGACTACCTTAAAAAAGGACCAGAATAAAAAATGTTAGTCAGTTATTTTCGGCAAAAATTTAATAAATGTCACCTTTTCTTTTTACCACATCCACGAATAAATAGTCATAAAACTCGCTCGTTCTCACATCGTTAGTTCAAAGTTTCTCATAACAGTTATCTTGTCTCCTTATTATCTTGTCCTTTGTTCGAAATACCGATTTATATTTCTTTGGCACGTTTTAAATTGCGATTTATACCAAGTTTTATATTGTACCTAATTTTTTTTGTGTTCATTGTTGTGGTTCTCATTGAAGGGCACGTAGCAGCGTCGTTTTAGTAAGCTTTGAACGCTCTGCGGTTCCCAAGCTGCCTGCCAAGCGAGGAGATTATACACCTCCTTTAAGGGGAAGCCTTTGTTCAGCAGTAGTATCCTGGCTGATGATGATGATGACTTGTGTGGAATTATTTCCACGAATATCTTTTCTATGTTTGAGAAAGTAATATGCAAGTCTCGGCGCCAATTAGGAAGTGATGGACTCAGGTTATGTATACCTGGTTTGGTCTCTACACACATTTAGATGACCCTCCAGGAATAGTCGTGCTTGCCACGTCTGTTAGTCATGTTTGCCGTATCTGTAAGTCGTGTTTGCCACATTTGTTTATGAGCAGGAGTGCCCGGGTTCGATACCCTGTACCCTTCCGGACAGATGTTTTAATGATACATTCAAATACCTGCTTTGGGTCTGGGTGCAGGAACACACACAAAGATACGGAATGTAACAACTAACAAGTTTACCGTATCTTTATGTGTGTTCTACGGCATCTCCAACATATATAGGCAAAACTAATGTAAGGCTATGAGTTTGAAGCATTATTTACTCGTTCGGTCATCAAACTCTTAATAGTATGTACGCTCGCAACAATTTTCTAGCAAGCAGACTTTTTAAGTGACCACATACTAAAAACTTTAAAAACAACTGCTAGTGATGTTCTATATTCTCTGCAATTAATTAAAGAAAAAATTCAGTAGGCATAGCTCAATATATTTTTCACTATCTCGACTCATTTGATAATTCCTGTCTCTTCTGCCCTGATTTAGTACCGAGCTTTGTCGCTAAGGGCGCTACTGAGCTTAAAAAAATAGCGGCATCATGATAAATTACCTCGAGTTATCTGCTTGTAATTTTACGCCAGCTATCAGCTGACCGAGATTTTACGGCTCTTTTTCAATCTAAATAGAGATCTTTTTTTATTTTTCAGCAGAAAAATATATTTAGGAGGTGGAAAAAGCTTTTCTTTAAACCTAAGTTATGTTGCTTCTAGTTCGATTTTAGAGGTAAAGTATGCGTACAAACTCACAACACAGTGTAAAAAACTAAGGCTTCAAGGTAGGTATAAAGATTTGTAGAACATATTTAAGGAGAATTTCCAATGAATTTATTAATCCTTTACATTCATAACACAAAGAATATCACCGAGTTACAAATGTTTTTATAAGTTTATTTTTTGATATTTCGTAGATAGCTGATTGTTTTTCTCTCTCACATGTTTTGGCTCCACACATTGTGTATTTAGCCAGTGTCAAATATTGTGATATTTCAAATGCAGATTAAGAATTTAAAAAAAGTTTGTTTCCAAATACGCTAATACGACAAAATAAAGTTGAAAATAATAATTAAAACTAAAACTTTCTAAAACAAAATATTTCTACCTAACCTTACTAACAAAAGTTTTGTAAACATTAACATCGAACCATTTTGTTTGGCCAAACTAAACTACCTGCTTCAAATATTCGGAGAAAATTCTCTCAATCAAGAACGAGAAAAGTTTTACCATCGGTTGCAGCTCAATCTGTGCCTTTAATTCAAAAGTTGAACAGTTGTTTGAGGTAGGGTTGCGATAAACAATGTGTCGACAACCGCACATGTCGTGTCGAAACTTCATGCACCGAAATATTGTGTCGTAATTTATCGACGCCCGGTCGGACATTGTGACAACAAGGTACGCTGCAGTAAGAGCGATTTTAAATGTTCATATTAAGGACATTAAACTGAAATTACGGTTTGAAAGAAATTTTCTAGTTTTTGTCCAGGGACCCTATTCCTGTGCGCTCGAGATTATCTCGATCATTGTCTCTCCAATTTAGAATTTAATGGGAGTGAGAGTGACCGAGATAATCTCTAGCGCACAGGAATAGAATCCCAGGTAAAGACTACGAGTATTATGCAACAAGGTTTGAAAAAAAAAACTAATTTGCTACTTTGCTAAAAAGTATTTTGTTACTCAAACAAAGTAAGTTTTAAAGTAAGTATTTGCTTAAGAGCAACTTTCCAGCTACTGAGCAATATAGGATTTCTGTTTTGTGACAAGCCCAAAATTTAAGGTAAGCTAGCACGCTAAATAGCGGATATTTATTGCAGCCTTTTGAGAGCACACATTTTACAAGGAGAAGAAAGCATGCAATATTTTATTTTTAACGCTTCCGGTCGAATCATTTACCACGCTGAAAAAACTTCAACTTCAATTCATTTCAATTTCAAAGCATTTCAATTCAATTCGGCGATACGACCACCATTTTGGGCACGAAGCCTGCTGGTAGCAGTTTTTAGTTCATTATTTCAGTGTATGTTTTAATTTGTTTTCTATGTCCTTATCCATATCATATTTCGTATTGTAAATAAAATCCACATTAGTAAAAGGTTTAAGTCTCTATACGCTGCACCTCCAGCCATACCAATCTCCCAGGATTTGAACAGTTAGTCTACAACTCGCCCACGACTAAGACTTATCAAACAGCTGAGCCGATACGACCGATTCAATCAGTTGGCGTCGATGAGGATGATTTATTAGAGCTACTATCGTCTTTGGTAATATTTAAAAAAAAATGAGAAGCCTTTTATATTAATTTGATTTCCACAAAGTGTTGATGATAGGTGTGACAATATTGAAAGGTATGTATGTACTCATCATAATGAACAACTTTTACTATGGGACCAATCCAGAAATCGCGAAAATAAATCTGCTGTACCATAGAAAAATGTCAATGACACTAGACAAAATGTACGAGACACCTGTTTTTTTTTCGCAATTTCAGGGTTAGTCCCATTGTAAAAGTTGTTCATAATGTTGAATACATACATATTAAACATAATATGAAATAAAATATAGTTAAAAATCTTTACGACTCTCATAGAACAAAGGAACCTAAAACTAAGGAAATACATTTCCAAAAATTAAAAACACCCGACTTCCAGCACATTCGTACTATTCTCGCCGCATAATCATTGGGCACACGTGCGCTTCTTACGAAAATTTACTGTGTCTAATACAATAAGTTGGCACCCACACCCCTAGCGGCCTGTTATAGTGCCACCACAGCGCAAAAACAGCAGAATATAATATTGGGTGAACTTGGCACCCGTTTTGGTTTATTGTTTGCAACCGGTGCTCACTTTAAGATGCTGTGATACAAGATCTTGTAAGTTTTTAACTCTAGACTTTTGGAAAATACGGAAATATTAATGTGAACGAATAGTTTTGATATCATAAATTTACGCGTGGACTATGATTTTCATACAATACAATATTATTCATTCACCAAAAACAAAATTAATCTACCTAAGTAATAAAAACCTTCAGTAGTACAAGCTGTTTGTGTTCCGAAAACGATATTTGTTTTATTTACTTAATTTTATACTACTGCTAGGGATATTTAAGTTCTATCTACTTTAGTGATAGAGCAAAATGAAGATCTTAGGTCTCAGAGTCAGCAGAAACAAGCCGATTTGTATGTAAGTTTGTGCACTAAAATTTTGTAAGCAAGTTTTCAATAAAAAAATATATATTCGAAAGTGAGCTAAATCGGTGTAGCGCTTGTTAAGTTACAGGGGTCGTGAAGTCTCGTTTTAGTGAGAAATCCTAGTAGTTGAATAAATCAAAATGTTGTTATTTTGTTTTTTTTTTTAAATTATCTTGCTGCGTCTCAGTCTACATACATATTTTCTTGTCAAGTTTCATCAAGATCGGTTCAGCCATGTATTTTTGATAAAGTAATAAACAGAGTTACTTTTGAGTTAATAATAACAATGTAAATAAGAAAATGGTACTTCTATCCCAATCTGCACTGCGCCTCATCCCCGTAGGGTTGAACGTAGCAGGGACGCGTACCTAAATTATGTATTTTATTGTCGCCCAAACCAATTTCATAACCCGAAGAGCGGCCGGGATGAGTCCGCAAAGGCCTTATATCCCATCCTATTGAATTTTGCAATACATACAAATGTGTTGATAGTGTTTTTGTGCGCGATAAATAATGTTTTGCTTGGGAAAATTCGAAGGAAGATTTGGCGAGGGCGCTCTCGATTGATAAAAAAGGTTGCTCGGAAAACTTAATGAGGTTTGAAAAAATATAAGAGCGGCTGAACACTTATGTTGTTTATTTTTTCTTTTCTAATTTTAACGGACTAAAAACTGCAAAGCCCAGTTCTTAGGTTGGCAATATAACTATTCTAGCTACACAAATTCTGGCTTTATAATCGCATCTACATACTTATTTTCGTTGGTCAAATTTTAACCCAGGAACCTGTACCATGACATCTATAGCAAGATGATCGTTAGGTTCAGCACCCGTCGCTGCGCAACCGCGAATCGTATCGCGGCGTGATAAGGTTCACGTTAGCGCAGCGTTTCCGGCAGAACCTAGCAATCATGGCGGTAAGAATTTCGCGGTACGGGCCCCGAACTTCAATCTTGAATTAATTACAATCATACCAAATCAATTTCACGCCGTTTTTTAACTTTTCAATTGGACCCTAAAATAGCTCCTGGCTATCAAGTGTAAAATTAATTTTGCGGAAGTCATTCTCCAAAGATAGTTCATCAAACTTCTTCGGAGCAGTCGGGCATAAAATAAAGCGAAAAGTTCTGCTTTGTGAAAACCAGTTGAGATATTTCAGTAGGCGGCGATTTTTTCAGTTATTTCTTTAAAATTGGGGTTCATTTTACTGAAACAATCAATTATTATAGTGTGTTTTTTAATGAGTCATTTTTTATTTTCTGTGTTCCTGCTTAAGTCAGTTTAAAATTATCAGTTAAAATAGCAGGTTTGGTGAGGCTGCGCCTCTAGCGTCATGCAAATCAATGATACCAATATTTATCGTGTCGCGCCACGCCGCAGCCATAGGTGAGCCATTTTCAACACTGAATCCCAATCAATTGCAGTAATTTATAAAATAAACCTTAACAGTGAGAAAACAAAGTCCACAATTCCCGTCGTTGTCTTGAAAGCGTGTCTACTCGTTCGTACAGCACGCATACAATATCTCCCTTTTGAGCTTTGAAATTTAATAAGCGCTTAACACTTCAAAGCCTGCGTGTAAAACAATTTAGCGGAAGTCGGTGAAAAACACCGCGTTTTCGGCTAGCTGCGTAATTGGTTTAGACTACAGCCAGGAGAGATTAATTAGTACTGCAAACAGCACAGGCAGCGCTCTCGAGCGCTTTCGACGCTGAAAGCGTAATGACGAAACGAGAACAACAAAAAAGTCCACAACTTTATACTTAAAGATTTAAGTTACATTTTAGCATAATTGCGATTTATATTGGTTTGAAAAAATGCAGCGAGATAGGCGTTTACCGTTCTTGTTTTAAGATTTCAAAGATGGAAATTGTGTCAAACGATCGCTTTAAGTGCAGCAATTTTTAACGATTATTGTGAATTGCGGAGGAAGCGCTTAAAACTGGGACACTCTGTTTGTAATCGTACACGATTTACGATTTTACTGTTGCGATGGAAAAGCTACAAAAGATTAAAAAATGATTTGATGATTCGTTACATTTTTCAAAAAAAAAACTATGATCCTGGATAGTTGGTATTATTTATTTGAGGTTTTATATAGCACAGCCCATATGGTATGGACATTGTCAACCCTGACATATCTAATAACATAAAAATATTAAATTGCGTTTGGTATAATTTGATATCGTAGAATAAATATTAAATTAAATTAAACTGTCTGTAGGTACGGAATATAGAAAAAGCATTTATGTTTGAGCCATAACATAGAACTGCCGTGACTCACTGCCGTGCCTACGATCGTCATCTGAAATAGACTCTAACATAGCGCAAAATAATAGAGACTATATTACAAATTGCAGAATTTGCGTCTGTTCCGGATACACATTTTATTTAATTATTGTATATTATGAGAGGCTGGTTCTACCAAAAAAATTATGTACCAAAAAAAATCTTGTTCTTTGTTACTTCTGGGTCAAACGCTAAATTGATTGGGCTACTAATTTACAACAACTTTGACCCAATAGAATTTGAATGGCTTAAATGGCTACTTTATTTATTTCATTTTATTAATCTACTGTTCTTCTTGACCACTAGAACCACTAGTTGGATGCCACTGATGGGCACTGGGAAATTTATTTATTTATGTCCCAATAGCCGCTTGTGGCAGACAGCGGGAACAAAATATAACATAAGGTGAATAAGTAAAAAGGTGAAAAAAAGGTCTTGACCGATGAACAGACAGACGGACAACGAAGTGATCTTATAGGGGGTTCTTTTTTTTCCTTTTGAGGCACGGAACCCTAAAAATATAATAGCCCCTCATAGGGCTAAATGCCTTTAGATTTATGTATAACCAGGTTTTAATCAGGGTGCCGTATCACAGAATTAATTTGGAGTAAGCCATTAAATGCCGAGAAGAGAAACAATAAAGTCTGAGGGGCCCCTCACAATATTATTCAAAAGTAGGGAAAAGGCGATAAATATTGATTACCTACTTAGTATTTTATATAAGTATTACTTCGTAGCCTTCGGTTTCGTGTTGGAAGTATTTGCTAAAGGTAGACTTTTCAATATAATACGGTTTTTCTTGCAACTGCGGGGTGTGAGTAAATAATTAATTATTACAATTCATACATTTTCATTACTCACCTTCAATTTGCAGAGTTTATTTAAAACTGGCAATCAATCTGGAACAAAACAAAACTTTAAATTAGTAAAAGTGATTTTACCCATAAATTTATTAATACCCAAACAACATTTTGCCAAACAAAAATAAATCCAGCTCGAAAATCCGACACTTCTAACTAAGCACGCATAAATTCCCCGCTCTGAAAGGAGCTCGTTTCATTCATTCATACCTTCACTCACTCGTTCTTAAGATCGGCCGATTCATTTACAGGCTAGAGTCTTATTTAAAAAGGAAATTTCTAGAAAGGAATTTTCTAGAAAGTGCGGAAACACGTGTGCTTTCAGCCAAGCTCATTACGAGTTTCTTTGAATACAGGTGTGTTCATTAACGGAGGCGGGCGCAAAGGAATTTTTCATTAGGAAGGAGTATTGAGCTCCTTTCGTATTGAAACTTCAATTGGGTTCAGGTGGATAGTGAAGTTTTTGTTTTCTGCGGGTGAACATTGATTTTTTTTTCATTGATAAAGCGCTTGCATTGTATTACTCTTTTAATGTAGATATAGGATGAACATTGAACATTAGGGAGTTAGTTTATGAGCAAAATCGTGATTTGTGCGTTTTGTTTTTCGTGTTTTAGGACCAAATATGTTACCACCGCAACTACGTAAAATAACGAACTTAATGTATGTTTATCCGTCCGTTCATATCCATTATTCGTTTCAGCTTCAAGTCAAATTTCATCAAGATCGTGCTAAGGTATAATATATAAGAGCTTCTCTATTATTATTAACAATGAAATAATACTTCCTGTGACAAGTTGCTCGTGACAACTAATTCAGTTTCCGTAGAACTCAATACAGGGGGCGTACCGTCAACTTTTAACTTGCGGGCCAGTTGCGATGCAGTCCAGTTTAAGTGCCTAAACTGACTCGCTAGTTTTCGTACCGTGAGCTCAATTAAACACGATCGCATTTGAATCGCTACCTCTCGAAAGAATGAACGAAAATTGTCTCTGGCTCCAGTAATGAAACGCTAAAATTAGACAAAGACAGCGCTATACAAACGTATTTCTGGCTCTCGTAAAAAAATGCGTTCTGAAATTCAAAGGTGTTAGCTCTTTCCGGAAAGTAGCGTTTTTTGTGATTAGCTATAGTATCAGCGTGTTATAAGAGAACTCATGATGAATTTTATAACAAAGTACAAAACTAATGCAATCATGCAATATTTATTGTGCTTTGTCCTTGAATAATTTTAATTTCTAAGATATAATATCAATCCGAATTGTGAGAAACAACGATTTACAAGTTTCTGAACGCATTCATCTAAATTGAAATATATTTGACATTGAGGTTTTTTCTTTAAGGTATTCATAAGGTAACGACCCCAGTGGTGGGCGACCCCCCAGTAATGGACAGAAAAACAATCAAAGTACAAAAATTAGGATAAAAATTTAAATTTCGCGCTCTGTCAGCAATTGACCTTAAACTACAACTATTTGACTTCCGTTATATGAGATTTAAATTCATTCGGCCATTTTGTTTGCAAATAGCGAATATGATTGTGTGCTCGAGCGGTGCTTTCGTTAAAAATCCTTTTTTCTTGCATCAATCGCTAAGACAGTAACTGCAAAATGTTTTAATGTGCTAGTATTTGGTATGCTTAAATGAAAAAATGCATTATTTCATGTTATCGTTGGTATATTTGAAAGATTTTTGTGGTGTTGGATTAAAGTCTGTGTTTCAAATTATGCATATTTGAGTCGGTGACCATTATTGGATTTTATTTTACTTGTTTTCCCATTACGGATAATGTCGAAACTAATATTTTTTCAGAGTTATAGTTTAATTTCATTTTCTAAATGAGCTTTCTTTCCTGTTAATTTATATTGCAATTTCTCCTTCCAGTAATGGACATAGGTGTGCATTAATAGGAGTTTCTTTTAATCTAGTCATAAACATTAATTATTGCTTCATTAAAAAAAAAGCTTATTAAACCGAACTGGAAGACGCAGCGCAGGCAGCTAGGTGGTCCGACGACATTGTGAAAGTTGCGGGATGCAAGTGGCAAGTTGTCGGTTGGTGTGGCAGTCTAAGAGGGGGAGGCCTTTGTTCAGCAGTGGACATCGTCCGGCTGATGATGATGATAAAACGTTTACTCATATTTTGACCTCCTAAATACCAACTTTTGTGATAACTGAGACTTTATTATATTTTAAGGAAGCGTAAACTTTTCTATTAGGCACTTGATTTATGAAAAATACATAAGTGTAATTTGTAATCATTGCCTGCATAAAATATATTTATATATATAATAATTTCTACTAAACCTATAACTTCTAAATAAAATAAAAAAGAGACATAAATACTTTGTTTTCTTTACGTATAACTAATTACAAATATGTCCATTACTGGGGGTCGAACATTGGGACCAGTTCAAAAATGGTAGTCCATAACTAGGCCTTGTTCATAATTGGGTGTCTATGACTAAATTTTTCGTGTCCATCAATGGTGAAAAAAAATATGTTTTTCTTTTGACAATTTTAAGTAAGTTTATTTGATTGACGTAAATATTAGGTAATATTTATAACAAACACAAGACTTTAACTAATTCCATATATTTCCTGATAATATTAGTGAATTTCCTGATATTATTAGTGGTCGAGCGGTTGTGAAGATATAGAGGTCGCGAGGTCTCAGTTCGCCGCGAACTACTAGCTCATATTCGAACTTAAAAATTGTATTGAAATTAACTACTTGCCTACAAAATTTCATGAAAATCGGATCAACGGTTCGCAAGTTATCATCGGACAAATATACACACAAACATACATACAAATGCCGATTTGTCCCAGTAAACTCTGAGACCTTCGCTTCGCTCGGTCAATTACATGACGAGAAATTTTGATAAAACACGATATGTTGTCCTTAAAGTGTCCAACATTGGGGTTGTTACCTTAGTGTATTTAGCCCTTTGGCAACTGTGAGGTTTTAGTTAAATATTTCAAGTGATTATTATATTATAATGAAAACAAGTCTCAGTCATCGTCCAAAGTCATTAAGTATTCAGGAATGTACACGAGTGTTGATGAATAGTATAATATTGTGAAACGTGACTCTTCGTGTTGTTTCCAAAACTCCATAGAAACATCTAGTAAAGTCTCCACCACTTTACTGGGACATGACCCGGGCTCGATCGTGACTTACTTTGCTTGACTAACCCCCGAATACTCAAACGCTTGTTAACTTTGACCACAGTTTAATTCTAATGCTGCCTTTGTATGGCACTAAGCAAATGACAAAGGCAGCAACAGACTTAATCTGTCGTCAAAGTTAACAAACGTTTCAGTATTCGGGGGTTAGACTATGACTGAGACTTGTTTTAATTGTGAAATATTTGACATCACTTGACACTGGCTAAATACACGAACGTGTGGAGCTAAAATATAAGAGAAAAAAAAATATAATCAAAGTATCGTATTGCCCAAAGTAAGATTAACGGGATAATTATTATATGTAACCGTTTTAGTTTTAGTGCGATTGTTTGTAGTAGTTACTATCAATAAAGTAACCATTACATTGTAAAGTGAGCGCTTACTTACTTCTCAATAGTTTTTATTTACACGATAATTGAGTATTACGGCGGAGGACACCACTTTATAAACAATATTTACAATCCACAAACGACTAAGAAGATCCAAATGATAAATCGGTCGAAAAAAGGTTTTGAAATAGTAACTTATACTGAATTGCTAATTTGACAATTCAGCGAGACAATTATCGATTCAACTAAGAGGTCACGGTACCAATTAAATGAACGAAAACACGCTTAGCGATGATGTTTAGGTTGTCACCGGTTAAATATGGCGGCAACCTAAACTGAATCGAATAACAGACCTCACGGTACAAATTTGACTAACGATTCAGTTTAGAGCCTATTCTGAACCGCAATAAGAGCTCACGGTACACCCCCAGGACACCAAAATAGAAGTGCTTGTCACATTCGCGATTGCAGTTTCGTTACGACTTGCAATGAGTCGCAGGTGTTAATATGTGGGGAGTGTGCGCCGGCCGTTATCGGTGCATTGTGCTTTCGTGTGATGTATTGGGACTTTGGTCTTGGTTATATTGATGAAAAGAATTTCAATATCGAGAAGTAAGTATGTATAGTAAGTATGTAGCGGTGTACTTTAACATTAATTTTGGGCCGATAATATTAGTTTTTGAACTACGTTGTGTTGGAAATTAAAAAGATTTATTAGGGATTTGCATCCATTTTAAACAAAATTAAATAAAATAAAAATAATAACAAATGAAATGAATTGAATTCAATAAATTATCAATAAGTGATTGGTGTGATAAACTCTGCACATCCGAAATAAAGGGCTGGTGTGCCAGTCTCGCACTGCGGCTACCTGTGCGTTGTTGCAGTGGTGCAGGGCGGTGCGCGTGGCGGCCGACCGGCTCCGTAGCAGGGACTGCCAGCAGGGTGCGCGCCCCGCGGCGCACATGCTCTTTACGCTGCACCACCGGGGCAGACGGAACATTGCGCGTCACGTGTCCCGCTCATGGCAGCCTTCGTGTGGTTTGCCCACAGCTCAACCGTATAAACACTAGTGCACTGGCTGATGAAGAGTGGGTAGGGTCTTTACAGAAACGATGCGCAGAGGTTTAATCGTCTCGCCAGCAAGTTGCAAAGTCTCTCTGCCTCTCTATGTCGGCGATGTCAGATAGGTTTTACAGCAGTGGGCTTGCAAATTAGAGAGGGGATTTGATTGCTCCATTACATTTACATATTGGCTACAAGGAAATAATAACTTTGCACACAGTCTGTATTCGTATGTTGGTACTCATATATAGGACGTAGGTTTCAACGAATCTTGATGAGACTTGGTATACAAGTTCCACGATTTTAGAAGCGGTACTTTTCCCAAAAAGGGGTAAGTTTGCTGCGGTTCCATTTACAGCCCGATTTTGATTATATTTCGTATAAAGATTAGGTACTCAATTCTAAACAAGAATATGAGAAAAATCTGTGAAGAGGTTGTAAAGATATAAGGTAGTGAGGTCTCAGTTCGATGAAAAAAAATTACTGTTCGTAGAACTTTTAGTATAATAATGATGGTTTTAAATAAAGAAGGGATAACTGAATTAAAAACTGCAAAATATCGTTTAGAAAAGCCAAGACACAAAATGTATAAAACCAACGGATAGTTGGTAAAGAGCGTGTCCACATTGCCTTAGCGATTCCACCGTCGATTGCACCCGGGTGGGTATTCAAAGAGATCTGACTATTCAGAGATCACGTTCGTTGGATGCACTATTGAGACACGAGAGGCAGCGAGAGCGGAAAACTTATGTCAAGTTATGAGAGAGCAGAAATATTAAAAATAAATGTTAGGGTGTATATATTATGTCGTGGGCTAATTGCTGAACTGGGCCTTTCGAAATCTGCCTGAGAAAATCATGATAATACGGCATTTATTGATTTGCCTGTCTATTAGCCGCCATATCGTTCAAAGTATAACGTTTACCGACTTACCCGGGCCTGCTTAGCCAAATCAATTCTGTAGGTTGACCAAAGTAAAAGCAAATAAAACGAAGTTTAGATATTAAAGATTTACCCAGAAATGGATATAGTATGTAGGGTATTAGCATGTAGGTATTAGCATAAGTATGCAGGTATTAGCAAATAAAAATAATTGGATTTGTTGTGACGCCGCCATATTTGTCGCACATAAACACACATCTGACAGAGCGCAAACAGCGCCACAAGCGTCGCGAAACAGAACTACATTACGATTCGCCCAGCCATATCTCGATGTGGCCAAGTGACTAGAGATTTGCCCAACTTTATACTGGGCACATCATGAAATAATCGGACAAATCAAGAAATGTCGGCGTATCTGCTATCAGGTCTCGATCGGCCCAGTTCAACGATTAAACCACGACATATAGAAGTTCCGGATTTTCAGAGAACACGCTTGGGTGAGTCGCAATAGCGATTCAATAACTTTAAGAAGCAATGTCGATCGTGCCGGGGTGAAAACTGAGAGCAATTCTATCATTAACAGACTAAGATCGTTGCAGCAACGGATGAGACAAGAGAGGCAAAGAGAACCAACAACTAATAATATGATCAAAATGAGTTAAGTTGAAATAATATTGATTTAAAGATTTCAAAAAATAAGTTTTAAGTAGTTAAGAAGTAATATTGATTTTACTATCCTTCATAAGAGACGAAAGAAAGCAATTTGTTAAAATGAACAACATAAACTTTACTATTTTTTTTAGACTTTTTATGTGCAAAAGAGAACCGACTTAAAAATAAGACAAAAGATCAGCATTGAAAATAATAAAGAAAACAAAGCGCTAAGCATATTCATAGCCATCCGATAATATAGAGAACATGTTCGTTGCTAATCGCCTGACAAGGCATAAGAGGTAGCGATGTTGCCATGATTGCTACTCTCATAACTTTCACCAGACAACAAGTTCGCCTGAAGCGCACGGATTCTTCTAAAAAAACCCGCGTCTACTGAAGGCAACAATGAGGTGCGGGCGCTGCGCCGCGAGACCGTCTGAAATCCGCCTTATTTAGATTTCTTCTGTACCTGCCCTAGGGTTTAACGCTTCCTTTAATTTGTAAAAGGAATAGTCGGATAAAAATTGACATTGAGATTTTAAATCTTTTGTGAGAACTTTTACAAATGTTCTTGGACGCTTTTAACGAGAGTATTCTTTGGAATTTTGAAAGCAGTTGTGAAAACTGCGTTTTGATCTATTATTAAACTTATCGAAGTTAATGGTGTCGATTCTGTTGTACTGTTTTCTCAACTTAACAGAATTTGAAAGCTCTAATATGGTTGCCACCTTTTTCTCATATATTAAACTGAATATAGAGAAGGAGATATTTTTAGTCCTGCCAGGTTCATTTAGAAAATGTGCATCAGAATGAAGAATGAAACCATTATTTTTTTAAGCACTACGGGGTCTAAAAACTCCAGATTTTCTCTTAGACAAACAAAACACTACTAGGACTGGGCACGCAGGTTATGCGATAAAAATCCTTCGCTATATGGAGTTTGAACTCAAGTACGAGTATGAAGGACTATTTCACTTTCTGAATGCCTTTGTGGCAAAACATTACAATGGCAAACCAAACAAAAGTCTTGAATTTTAAAAATATCTATAATAATAATATATAATTAATAATAGTGCCCGTCTGCACTAAAGTCAATAAAGACAAAAAAAACTAAGCATCACTTAAACTAAGTCGCTGTTAGGCAAGTCAAGGAAAGGACATGTCTTACGCATTTAGGCAACCTCCTAACTTGGTGCAACGCAATTTTCATTGTTAGTTACGTCCTAGAGAGTTAAATTTGATCTTAGGAGCTGTCAAAGCTTAGTGCAGACGGGCATTAGTCTCTTCTTTGGCAAGAAATCGAACAGTTCGAGATATAAAAACTTTTATCCCAAGCTCAACCAAGTTCCAATAAACTATCAACTCAATTTCTAACAAAATAACCAGTGACATTATAGTAAAGACAAACAGCGGGTGGCGCAATTATCGCCACTCTATGGAGCCCACTTGTGGTGCCAACTGTGGCCCGCAGTCGCCGCACCGTCGCCCCCCGCCGGCTTATTGCAAATTGAAGATGATTACGTACGAAATTGTTGCAAATAATGCCGTAACTGCTTAGTTTTGACGCTTATCTTGATTATTAAAGTTTATAGTTAGATAAATTGTCGTGGTAGTGACATTTCAAACATACTTATTTACCTACGATAGCTGCCTGCTTTGAGATTACGATTTAAAATTCGGAGTTGTCAGGCAGAAAATTTTTACAATGGTGCTAGTATAGATGGTGTTTTTTTCATTATATTTTTTATATTTATTTTTAACTTTTATAAGATGTTAAGTTTTTTGAATTTGCAGTTCATTTTTGATTTTGGATTTTGATTTAATTATCTATCGTAGGCAATTATTTTAACATATAATTTAGATTCTATGGAAACTGAACTATTTATTTCATATACATATTTACAATAAAATATAACCAAACTACTTAAAATTAAAACAACGTAAATTACAAACAAAAATAAATAAATACAAAAACCAAATCTACAGGCCCCTTGGTGGAAGGTGGCCAGAAAGCTGGCAGCATTGCCACGCTGGATGGCAATGCTAAGTTTTTGCCCATAATAAGTCCCAGCATTCTGGTCATTCGTATATTATGTTTAATCAATTTATTCTATTTTGGTTTGCTCCCCGATTCTATTGCTATTAAAGATTGTTGATAATTCCGTGATTTGAACGCACCGGAAAATCCACCACAAAATGTACATTATTTTAAATTTACTTTATTTTTACGCATAAAATACTACAACATCAGCATCACAAAATAAAATAAATACAAAATAAGAAGGGATAATATAATAATATAATATATTATTATTATAAAACACACTAACTATACTAAGGCTGAGCTGTCATGAGTTTCCGACAGATTGGATAGATTAAACTAAAAAGTTTGAATTAGATAATTTATTTACATGACTACTGTGATTAAAATGTTAACTCATTAAAATTCATTCTATGAATAATAAACCAACTCGTCAAACAACATCCAGCCCAAAATTAAAACAAGTTAAATCATTTAAATCATTTCAATTTAAAACAATCGAGGTACTTAATTGATCGGTCCTAAAACAACGTACCAGATTAATTCAGATAAAACTCGTGACGTGTGCGATAAATCAGAGCAAACTGTAGATAATTTCATCGCTAAGCCCGCATTTCACACTCGAGTTGGCAATTACCTGCGATCTGTCTGATTAACATGCGTTGTCGGTGCCGCACGAGCGGGTGCTACAGCCAGCGTGGAGCAGGCAAGGGCTTTGAATGTTTTCACATGTAAATATGAATCAAAGAATGTTTGGTAAAGTTAGTTTATAAGTACTATTGCTGTACGTAATGCAAAGTTAAACTAAGATTGCTGTGAGAGGGTGGTGCTAATGCTAGCGGACAGCGAGCTAAATATGGTTCAGTTTTATGTAATTCTGATTGTAACCAAATCAAGCATTGAATTTATTATCATTTGCGGACAGCGGCAAGCTTTGTTGTATATATTTTTCTATGACCAAACGCTCTAGAAGGACGGCAATATGGCCGAGCATCTTGCCTGTAACTAGTTAAGGTAAATTCTGTGGTATTAGTGGACAGCGAATTAAGCGAATCTACGAGACCAAAGCTCGCTCTTATTTCCGTCTGCAAGTCCTCGTCTTAATAAAAAAGTTTCTTCCAGTCGTTTGGTATGTGAAATCGTTTTTTTCAATTACTTCTACCAACATTTTCACGTGACAGAAAATATCAACTTAAAGGTCTCCGTCCACTCTTCAACTCCGCGCAAGACCAGTGCCGCCTCACCTCATAATCGTGGAATGAAAAACGGAGTTATACTGTGCGGCTTAAGGTCTATTTAAGACTTGTAGTAAAGTCGGCTATTTTGCTTACAATTGTAAAATCTGCTGGTCTGGCGCGGAGTTGAAAAGTGGACGGAGTTCTTAGATCTTTAATCTCATAAATCTGCTCATAAATTAAATAAAATTGTAGTTTTCGACCACCATTACTAGCCCTCATCAGTCTACTTCTAGGCCTGCTGTCAGACAGACTGTGGTGTTATTGGTGCGCCTCAGCTTTTCCAGTCGCTCAATTTCCTTCTTGCTGCGTTATATTATATCCGTGTTATTTTCTATAAGAGTTTTTGTAACCATTTCCCGCCTTATTATTACTGAATGCAGTTAAATCACGTTAAATAACGATGTGGTTAAAGAAGAGAAGCATAATAATATGCCTATTTTGGAATGGGTCCTAAATCTCAAATAAAGTTGTCTGAACAAATATTTAAGTGCATTTTAACATATTTTTAACTCGCTCCCCGCTGCGGCTAGGTCCATGCCCTCTACTTAGCACCAACTAACTGTCGGGTCGGTGGCTCTGACGCGTGATCTTTCAGGTGCTCTGATTAATTCGTAGATGCGCTCTGAGCTATTGTAGCGTCATTGTGCGCTAATCCTTACTAATTTATCGTTTATTTGTTAGAATTGGGTTACACGAATAATATTATTAAAATAAGAACAAAATACGTAACTGCTAAATAGCCTATGTGAATAGGAATCCACCGAAACATCACTCGTCAAAATCAGTCAAACCGTTTTGACTACATACACAGGACATCCATGAAAATTCGCTCACAACTAGAAATCCTACTGCATCATCCGCAGAAATTGAAGAGAATATTGACCTGAGTGCATCCCAACCGAGATATTGTAGGGTTAGATTGAAGTACCCTCGTGTTTGAACAGATCGCTCTCCGTCTCATTTTATCTCTCGCTTTCTCGTTCTTCGTAACACATTAAACCTATTGGATGATATCGACGGTATTTTACGACTGTTTGCATGGCGAACTGTACTCTTGAAACTCGAAAACGTCTCATAGGAAATGAATCATTACTGTTGAATTTAGGTGTATTTTTATGAAATACAAATAGATGTTACACTAGTACGGGATTTAAATTAGTAGGTAGTAATGCAAATGCGTGTTGATCCACTGAGTAATGTGCCTTGTACTAAAATGTTTGGAATTTAGAATAGGTATACCAATTGGGTACTGGGTGCTATTGGGTGTTGGCGAACTGGATGACGAAGCGCAGGCAGGCCGCCCACAAGGTGGACCAACGACATTGTGAAAGTTGCGGGCAACCGGTGGATGCAATGGCAAGTTGTCGGTCAGTGTGACGCTCTAAGGGGGAGGCCTTTGTTCAGCTATGGACGTGTTTCGACTGATGATGATGATGATTGGGTATTAAAGTGATTCTCAAACTGCTCCGAGAAACGCGCCGGTGCGATACGCGACGGTGCGTGGGATCTCGTTTTTAACGTACCGAAGTATTTCAGTTTCAGTACAACACAACGAAAACGCCTCTCCACGCGGCGCGCTTGTCTCCGCATCCCGCTTACCGTCGCGTGGCGCGGAGCAGTATAAGAACTGCCTAAATATCACCAGTATTTATTTATTTGAATTTTCGGAAATGAGTATCATGTATATATTCTCTGTATTTATTTCCAAATATGTATAGTAGTAGCTCATAGTTCATAGTATTTATTCATAAAAATTAGTTACAAGTCAAAAAGTAAATAGTATTTTTTTTTAAATAGCATTCAATTGTTCAGTCAAATTAATTACTAGTCACATGAAACATATATAAAAATTGTATCAGACGTATACAGATTAAATAATACAACAATAACATGGTCAAGTTAGAAAAAGAGCAAAATGTACGATTAGTACATAAATAAAAAATAAATAAAATATAGTATCGTAAACAGCTGTACTATGAAGCCATGTCTGCTACAGTTCCAACCTCTGGAGTGTCCATCTAAAGCTTAATTTGGTACGTTCATTAATTTTTATCGTTGATATTAATAAGAGTAGTTTACTATGAAAACTGACGTGGTTTTGATACATTTTGTTTTAATAAAACGAGAATACTCACGTTAAATTGAGTGCAAGGTAAGACGAGGTCGCGCGCGTGTCTCGATAAGCATTCCTTGATAAAGGTCACCGAATGTGATCGAAACTATAGTCGGAATAACCGACTCAATTTAACGTGAGTATTTCCGTTTTATTAAAACAAAAAGAGTAGTTTAGCTTGGATAACTTAGATAAACAAGATAATTTTCATTTGTGTCATGAAAATCTCACTTAAACTAGGTAAAAATATACAATTCATTCAAAAACAAATGGTAGCGACCCCGCTTCCAAATCTATCTCTTAACTTTATGAGTCGCATTGAATTGAATTGTTGATTTTTGGCGAATTTTGAGGAGGCAATAAAACGTTTTATCTCCCTCTCTTGGGAGGGGAGGAAAAGGGAGTTTCTTCTGTATTGCTGAGACAGGTAGAAGTTAATTGCGTGGTTGCAAATAAATGAGGCGCAAGTGAACTTGGATATTCATATAAATTAATATTCTTCTTATCAACTCCTAGACATCCACTACAGGCTCCACGCTGGACAGGCAGCTTGGATATCAGAGAACAATCACTATTTACTAAGAGGACGCTGCTGCCCGACATCCAGTGGTTATGATCGCAAAGGACATACCCGGGTCCAAATTTGTATTATTATTATTATGATTAAAATATTTAGTCTTTAATCTAATTCAGATATGAAATAAATCAACTTATGCGAGACCATAAATTCGAAACACTGCATTGCGTAAATAAGTAAATTGAGAGACCAAATTACATTACGTGTCAAAGTTATTATGCCGCACAATAGCCGCAGCCATGGCGTACCTATCAAATTTACTAGATCTTCTGACAAATTAGCCAAAAGTAGGGCTGTGGTCTAATTGTAGTTATTGGTTCATTGTTCTATTTAATAGCACCCATTTGACCGAGCAGGGCTAAGGGCTACGAGTACGGGCACAAATCGGCAGTTGTATGTTTGTAATTTTTGTACATTTTTTGTAACACGATAACTTGCAAACTGTTGATCTGATCGTCATGAAA
The DNA here is from genome assembly GCA_947579745.1 of Apocheima hispidaria. NCBI lineage: Eukaryota > Metazoa > Arthropoda > Insecta > Lepidoptera > Geometridae > Apocheima > Apocheima hispidaria. The sequence goes on along the minus strand of OX388150.1, from coordinate 15,833,036 downwards.
TATTGTAGGCAAGTCTTTCATTTCAATACAATTAACTTCCAATATGACAAAATTGATCAAGGGGTGGTGAAGTAGTCGTGAGCTATCAGTTCGCGCGAACTACTAGTTTTAATTTTTTTCTGACCCACTCGCACTATATGGGTGTTATTATCTATATAAGTATGTATTTAAAAATATCTATGTACGTATATCAGTCTCTGGCAGCCATATTACAAGCTTTGCTTAGTTTGGGGTCAGGTGACGATGTGTGCAAAAATGTCCCAGATATTTATTTATTTATTTATTTTATATATTATGATGAATTTATTAAATGTCAATGAAAAATATTTTTGCGACATTTTTCTTGGCCTACCACAACGATACAAACAAGTTTTCAAGACTGTAAGTAGTTTTTTAACTCTATTGCTTAGTAATCATGTAATGTTATATTTTTAAATTAAATCTCAATTTTCACAGAAAATATTGTAATAAAGAAAAAAATGCAAAACTAGATTTAAATACCCTCTTAGTAATTTAATAAATAAAATATGAGTTCAAAAACTAAAAGCCGCCTACGTAAAAGTATGAAACAAGAAAATATTATTCGAAATGTAAAATGGGTCTTTTAATGTACATAGTGTTTTTCCAATGACAAAGTTATTTTGTGTAGTATCTTCTGATCTAATCTTGACAAAGTTTAAGTACACATAAAAACGCTCGACATTGCCCAAATATTATCTAAAACTAAAATATAGTCCAAGAGCCAGCAACTTTAAGCGCGACGCAATGGTCCAGCGAATTTCGTTTGAAAGCTCATAAATCTGTCAGCTGTCAAAGTAAGCCGCGTATCGAGCGGCGCAGCCCGCGGGTAAGTTGTGAACTAGGTAGTTGTGCATTTTACGCTGTTTTATTCTGTCTGCTGCTTAATTGCATTATTGTTTAAAATAATCATTGAATTAAAATAATTTTAATGCTGCGACCATACATTGGCATTTTTAAGCATTTTTTGTTTGGTAATTACTAGGCACAAAGAGATAAGACAAGTGACGTGAGTATTGCATTGCCGCGCATGGTTTCGTACAGTTGAATTTCAAAATGTTGGGTGGCTTTGAACTGTAATGCAATAGGCATGCGTTATCTAACAACCAGTCGAGCGATTTGTATGCCTCGTTGCTGAATTGCACAAAATATCTAAATATTGGGCTCATCTCCAGTCAGACATACTCATGTTGGGCTGACGGAAAAGAGGAATCCTATTTGTTTACTTACTTTACTTTATGGTAATAATGGTATCGGTAAGTCCTGGTAGTGGGGGCATGCTCGCTTCACATTCGTAGGGTCATGGGTTCGAACCCAGGCGGGTCCGTACCAATGAGTTCTTTAGAACTTATGTACGGATATACCACTGGCTTTTCGGTGAAGGAAAACAACGTCAGGAAACCTGAATATTTCCGGAGAAGAAATTCGATGGCGTATGTGAATCCGCCACTGAGCCAGCATTATGGATATGGCCCAATTACCTTTCGAGGGTAGGACGATATCTCAGCAGTCTGATGCAGATGCAGAATAATGGTATCATATGGGTACAGACCATAGCCCTTAATGCTTGAAATAAATGAATTATAATAAACATAATAGGTATTTTATAAGGCATCAATGTTTAGTAATAAATTAAGTATAGGCTAATTTGTTTTGTTACTGACCACTACTCTATTAAACTAATTCAAAGTTTTCAAAAAAGCTCTTCATTATCCACAAAAATCTATGGAAAAAAAACAGCCCGACCAACAAACCAACAAAGCAACATCTCCACCCTTCAAGCGGGTCACGTGGCCGGCACGTGACCGCAATCAATGCCTGACAGGTGAGGAAATTGCAGCTACCGGCTCCTACACTAACATGAATACTGTTTTAGGAAAAGCAAATAGTTGGCCGAAGAGCAAATACTTATAAAAAGCTCAATTTCTAACCAAAAAGCATCCAGAAGAAAAAAAAAAATAGAATCATGGTGGTAAGCCAAAGATGCCGCCATCGCCTTTGAAAATCTGTGAATCGCATAAGCTAGATAATAACAGGGCTTTATAAACTAACCAAACTTTATAGCAGGCAGCCTGCTTCCCTATATCATAATTTACAACCTTTACACAAAACATAATTTACACTGCCAAAAAAACGTCAAGTTTGTCTTTTCTTGTCTTTGTATTTTTCTGTGCGTATGTCAACTCCGCCCACAGAAAAGAGAAAGGTATAATTTTTTGTTTCTCTTCTGTGGTAACACTTCTCATTTGAAACTGCGTATTGTTTTTGTCTCTTCTTTTATATTATTTGATCGAGTGTCTCCTTGGACGAAAAATCAATGCTAAATCCACGAGTGTCTGTGTACACCAAGTGACTTACAAATTTAGAAAGGTAAATTAAAAGGTTTTAGTTCAATTTGTTACAACTACTGCTGTGGAACCGTACTTTGATTATTTTAGACTTTGTGTGGTTTGTGTCTACATCATTTCACTGAGTTTAGAGAAGTGTTAATAACGGTGATACCTAGAAAAATAGCAAATCAAAGGGTGATACTGAGGAAGATGTGAGAAGAAATAAAAAAATAAATGTTTTCTTTCTTTCTTTCTAGATACCATTACCAAGTGAAAATGAGAAAACTTTCACACACACAATTCATAATCAATATGGAGACCAGTAATTAAGATCATAATCTTGTATATAATGAATAAAAAAATATTTATTTATTTATGCGAAACAACACATACAATAATTAGGACTTAAACTTAAGACTAATTATAAAGTATATAAGTAGCCTGGCACACTAGGGCGTTGGGTTTAAATTAAAAACAACAGGCATATTTTCCAGTTATTAATTAAAGCAGCCCCAAAATCGTCTTGGAACAATACTTTATTTTACTGAACTATTTCCACATCAATCTGAAATCCATTAATGATGACTTGTTCTGTGTAGAGGTCCTTCGGATTACGGAGCCAGTAATGAGGGGTCTCCTCTAATGATTTATACGATGAGCCCCCATCGAGTGCCATTCAAATCGAAATGTGCTTTGCGTTTGTTCTTCAAGTTAATTGACTTTAACGAGATTTGGGCCTCGGTGATGACGTCAGCTAGATTTATTTTGGGTTTCGAGGCCTTTGAGGAATGTTTTACGGGTTTGATTTCTATTGAGGCATTTTGAAGACGAGCTAATGATAAGTCAATTTTGCAAGTCTTCCTTGTATGATTTTGCTATTGAGCATGGTTTTTTGGCCGTAATTATATCTTACTAGTTTTTTTTTTTGTACTTTCTAGGCATTCGATTAGAAACTCATATGATGGTATTTTATTCGCAGATGGTAAACACACATAGATGGCTCGCAATGTGGGTTGTATAAAAAAAATTACATGGACATTTTAATAAGGTATTGGCAATGGTATTCTAAAGATGTGAAGATATGTATAGACTAAGTTTCAAAAAATAAAAATACTTTTTTTTTTGTAATATAATGTTAGCTCCCGTATATGTAAAGAGGGGATGAAAAAAAAATTGGCTGTATCGTCATGTGGGGTGTCATTGAACAGGTCTTTTAAAGTTAACAATTTTGAAATAATAAAAAAAACATAAATGTATATTAACCACAAATAGGCATATTTATAGCTAGATTCTTCTTTAGGAAGAAAGAAAAAGTCAAGTCGATCTAGTATACCGCTGCCATTTCTAAACTATGCATCTCAGAAACTTATTATCTTCCAAGTTGATAGACCTTAGTAAAAACTTTCTTTTAAAATTATTTCGGACAACACTTGATAATGACTTTGAGATAAACGGAAAAAAACTGATAAATAAGTCAAACGTCCTACGCACCTACGGAACCCTACTAAGCATGGCCCGACATGCTAACAAGTTATTTTTTATCAGACATTTCGACCCCAATTCTCTCAAATTAGGTTTGTTCTCTGCTCCTCAATTCAATAACTAGTCTAGCGATAATGTGGTAGAAATCAGCATAGATTTTCCGAATCGCAGCAGATCGAAAAATAATGTTCCCCCAATGTTCAGCCTGCAGGGGGCCACGTAGCTCTTGAAGGCTCATTACATCTTCGACAATCGCCAACGATAATTGTCTACAAGCTCGACAAGCTGTCCAATACAGTCGACATTTTATTTGTGTGCCGTGTACAATTTGTAAATCAATGATAGAGATTTTCAGAATTTTGAGTGATTATCTTGACTTTGATACGCTTGATTCAAATAATAACTTTGATATTGTCAATAACGAACCTCGACTACATTTTCACCTGCCAAAAGTAAATGGCATAGCAAGAGAGAGGCGTACACCCAGCAGTGGGAAGAAGCTGTTGATGCTGATGATAAAGAGATAAACAGCATTGAATTAAGTCTTCGAACTTTGTTTTAGAGATTATTAGGTGATTTAAATGTCTAGTATATTTTAAAGACTTCTGCCAAGTGAAGTATTTCCGAATTTGCCCACTTTAATCGTATTTTCCGACAAAATAACTCACTCGTCCAGGAACCCTATAAAAACACTACTTATTCATACAATCCGGTTACTCTCGTAATCTCTGTCTAATGTTAAAAAGTACCTCCTTATATCTCTTACATCTGGTTACTAACATGTTTAATGGCAACGCGAGGAATTTGCTGAGGATAGAGCACGCAGATCTATGTATATTGCTCGAGGCTTCACCCGGACTGTGAATAAAACATAGCCAATGACACGCAGGGATTGAGTTGCTTTTTTCCAGTGAAAGAATTTTCAATATCGGTTCACTAGTTCCGTAGATTACCTTCTACAAACAAACAAAACGTAGACGATCTTTCTTTCTTTCTCAATTTCGTTCTAGTCCGAACATTACATAGCATTGCTCATCTAAAGACTCTACACACTGTGTGAAAGGTCGCAGACAGTAGGTCAGCAACGCTACGAGAATTTCATGATATGGCGCGATTATTATCGGTGCTTTTGATTAAGTGCGGACAGATTCAATTCTACTTTTGTAATGGATATATAGCCTATCTCGATCTGATGGAATTCATTTTTTTTCTGTCAAGTGAGAAATATAAGAGTAGATTTAATCGTGAGAGCTAGTGAGTTTTGATAGAAATAAATAAAAAACTGTAATAAATTATATGAAGTGTTTCATTGACTATAAAAGTTGGTCCCATAGTAGGAAAGGTTCATAATAACGTGTACTATGATATCTTTGAATAAGTAACCGAATACCCATTACGAGAATTACTGTATAAATCACACTAATACTATAAATGCGAAAGTTTGTGTATAAGTGTGTAGGTATGTAAGTGTGTTTGTTCCCTTTCATCTATGTAATGTCTGAACCGATTTTAATGTAATTTGGTATGGAGGTATCATATATCCTGGATTGACACATAGGCTACTTTTTATCCCGGAAAATATTCGGTTTCAGTAAAATAGCGGGTGAAGCCGCGGGGCACAACTATTAAAACTAATTTTGTTTAACGTAAGATTTCTCATATAATTTAAAAACGCCAAAATCTTTAAAAACCAATTATTATAATAAACTAAAACTAATCTAATATTCCCATGGCGGAGGGAAAATTGACTAGTTAAAATTATAGTTATTTTTGACGTAATTTCGCGCAGTGAAGGATGTTTTTAATATATGACGAGGGATTCCTAAATACATATATATAAATATAAATATTATAACTCCCAAATGTATTTATATGTAATATATTTAAACCAATGACTCAATAAATCCTGAAATCTTTAATAGTTAAGGTCAATTTTTTACGTAGAAATCCGAAAAATTCTGAAACCCGAAATTATTAAAAGAAAAAGTCTGAGTAATTAAATGTAACTGTGAAATGTGTGACATTATTGTAATTATAGATAGAACTCTTTACTGTTTACACCAAAAATGCACATATGACAAAAAACTACTTTGAACTAGTGTAAACACTGACGGCCTTATCGATTAAGGTGTCTCTCTATCAGGTAACCTTACGTTCCTTGGTAGATGGGTTGATAGCTTAGGATGGGTTCGATTCCTTTTGCGTATAAGTCCGCGTTTGTCCAACAATTCCATTGTTTGTTTTGTAGCGCTGATAGGTCAGTGGTTCGCGCGTTTGGATCGTACGCCGCAGGACTTGGGTTCAAAACTTAATAATGAACTTGAGCTACCTGTGAGGTAAAACATCGTGAGCAAAACTTGGTGGTAGTGTCATTTCTAGAACTTGGCTGGCTTGCTACGACCCTCATGTTGCAAATCTGTCACCAAGCACCTTAAGGGTTGTTCCGGCAGCTTCATTTGAAAGCCACTTCCCATTTCAGGCTAGGCGTACCGTCTTCGACCACACGTCACTTAACATCAAGTATTCTGTAGACAAATGCCTAGCCAGTCTAGCATTAAGAAAATCGTCTACGACGCGATGTCATGGTCGGAGATGACGTACGCAGATTTAGTATAACTCTTGCCTTGAAAAGCCCTAGATTACGAAACAAGGAAGCTTGGAGTTTGTTCTAAGTACCTGCTTCGATCTATGCGTTTCTACATGACTGCTGAAAAAAAGAGTGTAACTTATAGGAAAACTCTATTTTTCTCCGCTCTACATCTTCGTTCTTACAAAAACTCAAAGGACTACTTTGAATAATTTTGTTAGTTTGAACAGTCCATCGGCCCTCTTTGCAAATGTGGGGTAGATTGAGTTTCAAAAGGGGCTTCGGTCGAGAAACAAAATGTTATTTGAACAAGTACAAGATCCGCGGTGTGTGATTTTTGAAGAGAAGTTGCGTGGGATGGCATAACAATGAGAAAGGTTGTCACTGAATAAAGAACAGGAAAAATCACAAGCTTAGGAAAAGGAAACGATTCAAGACGACAAGAATGTAATACAACTTTGGTACTATTGATACGTTATACGGCAACAGTAATTATCGGCTTCTCATTGGACATCAATTCTAGAAACTCTTATCTTAATGTTCTCTGGGTAATCAATCTCCTTTTGTGTGGTAGGCTGAGTAGTTTGTTTAGTTCGTAATACAAACTAAAACTAGTATTTTATTTAGTTGGTAATGAAGGCAAAAAATATAGGAATTTAATATTTAATGGGTTGCTTGACAATTTCAACCTGAAAAATTATGATACAACTAGAACTGACGAAAATCGGACAAATATATTTATTGTAACTGCAGTCACAACTCAGTTGCAAATTAAATTGACACGGTAAACTATAGCATGCTAGACCGGCATAGTCGCATTTGCGCTCGAAAGTCAACAAAGCGCCACACACTCGGAATCAGCTCCAGAACAAACAGACTGAAAACTCTTTAAAGTCAAACTACTAAGTCTATTGTGAGACCGGAAGGCGTTCGACCCTCCTCCAAGATATATCGGTTTTGTTTCAAAGTCGGTCTTGACGGGAAAAAAACGGTACAAAAGGTCTCTACGACAAGAAAAAAAGATTTGATGACCTACATTTTTTTTTTTCCGAATACTGTTACTTTTGACCTGTACAATTGTACATATGGTGGAGTTTCTTCACGTACGCACCAAGCGCTGCGATTCCATTTTTATTATAATCGTAGCGAGCATATGGATCTCTCTAGCTAAGTGAAAAACAATGTCGATGCCTTCAAATCTACACTATACATATAAGAAGAACCACCAGGCAGGATGTGGATAATATGCAAAATGTCTGAGTTAATTTAAAAAAAATGTACACTATCAAAATGAGTTGATATTTTAGCCTCGTAGTTCCTCGTGGTTCCAACCATGATACTGTCCGTCCTTACTCTGTCTCCGATCGAGCCTTCATTTTCGGGATAATGAAACTTCGGACAACTTTACGGAAAAGCGAAACTCACTTTTGTGTGAAGTCGGCGACGTAGGGATTATGTGACATGTAAATTATGAGCAGCTTTATGAGATTTCCTTGGGAGTTGGTGACACAGTTCGCTGTGGGGATAAGTGAAAAGTTAATTTGGACGGCTATAAAAATCTGCTGAGTAAGAACGCCTTTCGGGGCGCGTGGGAGAATTGCCAGATTTCATTTTTCTTTGCGTTATAGAAATAACAAACACAATTGTGGTAGTGACAAAATTCTACAAACTACACAATACAAGTTGTTACCCGCGACTTCGTTCGCGTAGACAAAAAATTATAGATTTTGTGATATACAGTAACTCCTTATCAAATTTTATTGAGATCCGTTCAGCCGTTCAGCCGTTTAGCCGTGATAACGCGACAAACATCCAGACAGAGAGACAAACTTACTTCCTATAGTTCGCTAGAAGACGTTGATCCATTTTTGTGTAGTTTTTGACGTTTTGTATGGACTGACAGTTGTAATGTAGGGAGTCCTGAATCGCGCAAACGAAGTTTTTTCCTCGACACGAACGTATTCATTTTTATACCTAGAAGATTTATTGGTACCATTGCTACTACGGCAATATTCCTCTCAATTATAATATTAGATAGGAGTTAGGATTAGGATTAGTTAGGAAGTTAGGATACGAAAAATTAAATAAAACTCTTCGTGATAATTCACATGTATTAATTACCTTTTTTCCAAATCAAATTTCATTTTAACTTTTCTAGGCGTAGGCTTTTTTATTTAATTTTGTATAATATCTGTTTTCATCATGTCGAGAACCTCAAGACGTCCACTGTTGAACAAAGGCCTCCCCCTTAGACCGCCACACTGAACGACAATTTGCAACTTGCATTCACCGCGACCCTTAAAATGTCGTCAGTCCACCTAGTGGGAGGAACATACTTACATTAACCGCGAAAATTGTGGAAAAACTTGACAATCGCAATAATAATTATATCCGATGGGTTCCGATCACACATTGTACTATATACGAAGGCATTACTCGACTGGTAGAGATGCTTATGTCTTCTTTCTACGCGGTAGCAACGTGCACCGCCGCGCCGCCCTCGCCCTTGTGAGCCGTAATGAAGCGGCGTAACGAACGCGTGCTGACGTCACCTGCTTCCGCTAGGTCTGAGGCGCTCAAACGTAGCATTTGACCTTATAACTTGTGAACGTTAGTAGTGAAATCCTATGAGACTAATCGAGTACTACTACTACATATTTTGCTGCAATATATAGCTAAAATCGATAATGGCGGCGCTCCACTATCATCATTTCTACCGTATGTAAGGTATTCAGATATTTTGTTTAAATGAGAGCCAATATTTTTTTTTTATTGTTCTGGCTGTCGAGACGAGCAATTCGCTCACCTGTTATTTAGCGTCACGCTTGCCCATAACAGTTCAATGCTACTCAAAATTTTGAACTTCAACAGTTCCAAACTCTGCACGGCACCGCACTGCGCTCGTCACCCTGAGATATTAGATAGACCCTGAGATATATACCTATGTTAAATATCTGTATGCCCAGTAATTTTGCTGGAAACATTGCCTTTCAATCCGGAACACAGTGATGCTTGCACACTACTACTTGGCGGTTGAATAACTGGCAAAGGTGTGGTACTTTCTCAGAATTACTCTTGCAAAAGATTCCTACCACTACAGGAAAAATATTAGTTCCTATTGGATATTTTGCACCTTACAATGATAATATATTATTATAAATGCTATTCTATCTTGTATAGATTGCTTATTCTTTCAATTAAACCATCATAGTACAAGACTGACAAAGAATGCTCTAAAAATGGCGATGGGCTCCAAGCTAACACTGTCGATAACATATTGCTAATAGATGCCATTTTTCAAGGTTTCCTAATCGCATTAAAAAAAAAATGCTCATTCATTAGTAGCCTTAGTACGTTTCCTATGACTAAGATATCTGTTTACTTAAGAAACAATTTTTCATTTTTTCCTTCTATATTATATTTTGACCTCTCTTATCTCTTTTTTTCACAGTGTATGTCTTGTCAAGTATTTCAAGTGCAGTATAATATCACAAAAAAAAAACAACTCTCATTCATATTACCTACAGAGTAAGGTGTAAATTGTGAAAGTGCTTTCGGGAATTGGAATCAATACGAAATTACACTTAATAGATTTTCCCAAACTCGTGCACGTTAAAGAACACATAATGGATATTAATACATCATTATTACATTTCAACACACAAACGATCACAAGTTTTTGAAAATAATACTTAGCGGCCATATGATTTTTTCATGCTAGCGATAAAGTCCCATCTTATTAACATTATGCATTGAAACTAAAATAAAATATTGCAGAAAGCGCCATACGGAATTCATTCTCTACAAACATTCAACAACAATATGTCCCAAAAACAAACAAGCCGCACTCTAGATCAAACCAGCAGAGCGTAACATCCCAATCTCGGATCCACTTAGTCCACCAAGACTCCATTATTACGTCGTCCCACAAAAAAGCGGGATTCCTTTGTAAAAGTTTGAGAGCCTCTCGCTTCGGAAAGAAACGTTTTGTAACTCAATTTGCGGCGAGTGGTGCAGTGTGCACTCGCCTTTATGTGTTTGGCTATTGAAGGTTTTATGGTCATGTCATGGGGCACACGTAAAATAACCGTTTCAGATTTTACGCTGTTTTCAGGTTGTGAATGGAGATGGCTTATGAGGGGTTATTTAAGATTTTATGTTTGATGCTATAATTGTTAAATAAAAAATCTATTTATTCATTTTGGCTTACTTACCTAATACTCAGTACTAAAATACCACATCGAAGCTGGAATAAAAGAAGTCTCAGTAAGTATTATTTCAGCACGAATAAAAACCAACTTGGCTACTCGTACCACTGCTACTTGTACTACTGCTACTCGTACCACGGCTACTCGTACCACTCCTACTCTTACCACTGCTACTCGTACCGTTGCTACTTGTACCACTCCTACTCGTACAACTGCTACTCGTACCGCTGCTACTTGTACCACTGCTACTTGTACCACTCCTACTCGTACCACGTGCTACTTGTACAACTCCTACTCGTACCATTGCTACTTATACCAATCCTACCCGTACCACTGCTAGACTTATAAGTTTACTTCTTCTTAACTTTTTTTTTATGAAACGGATTGACGATAAGAGTAAGCCAATCGCCTGGTGGTAAGCGTCACGCTTGCCCATAACAGACCCGACAGTATTATGAACCGTAGCAGTTCAGACACTGCGTGTCATGATCCCGCACTCGTTTCTCTGAGATATCAGACTTTAAATCTCTTTATGCTCAGTAAAACATTGCCCTTTAATCCGATACACAGTAATGTTTACACACACTGTGGTTGAATAACTAGCAAAAGTATGCTCCACAACACTCAGAAATAAGCGGAAAACCAATAGCGTCCTAGCTAAGTAGTACCTACATCTTATTACATTCTCTAAGGGTCTAGCATACATAAACATCACCTCGACTGGAAAGCGTAATAAAAGCGGGCCAATAACAGCAATCTTGCAGCGAAACAACCGTTCAGGCACCTTGGCCATATCTCCCGATCAGCGCTCATGAAGACACATAGCCAGATATAATGACCCATCGTCTCGCAGACGTTATTTCATATTAGACGATATCCTGCAAGCACATTAGGTAGACAAATGGCTTTCATTACAACAGTAACAGTTAACCGGACGCATGTATCTGGCTGTGCTATGTTGTTTGTTTGGGCTGAGATACGGCCCTGAGATCGGCCTGTCCTTGCTGCTGGGATATGCACTTGATTTAAACGGGTTTGGAGTTTAAGCAAGGACGTCTCTGCTAATCTGTGAGACTACAGACACCACAGAATAAAATAATCGTAATACGTAGAGAAGTTTCACTCTGAGATAATATTGAATGTATTCCGGTTACGTTACAACAAAGTTATTTTACTAAAAGTAGCTCTTATTAGGTACGTAGCTCAAAAATGGATAAGTAACTCAAAAATTGATACATAGGACCTGTGTATTTGCTGAAGCCACTATCCTCGAGCCTGCCATGCGTGTGAATTATGGCAATACCTCTGCCCCAAATATGAGGCGTTTGTTCTGCCTTATACGTGATCTGCCTGCTGATTATGACGAACTCAAAAATGTGTTTCTAAAATGTTTAATATTTTAAATACGTAGCTCAAAAATGGATACGCTTACATGTATACGGTATAAATATTTGTGGACGTTGACATTTTTCACACACAGCGCCATCTAGCCCCAAACTAGGCAAGCTTGTACTATGGGAACCAGATAACTGATAGCATACATAAATACTTTTTTTTTTAATACATACATAGAATACTTAGAAACACCCAGACAAAGAACAAACATCCATGTTCATAGCACAAATGTTTGTCCTGTGTGGCAATCGAACCCACGACCTACAGCTCAGAAGGTGGAAATCCTCCCACTGAGCCGCAAGGCTAGCCGATAGTCGTAGTATGCCTTCAGCCAGTATAGTGAGTATAGTTTCATTAGAGGGAGGAATGTAAGACAAACAGTGCTAGGTAGGTTGCCGATCGGCAATCACTCGCCGGTATCGCGCCCGTCAGCTCACTCGATGCTTTGTTTGCGTTGCTCTTATCACGGCGAGCTCAAACACGCGCGCTGACCGGAACACCGGAAGCTGTACACGTGGATATGGCAAATTACTGAGAATTACGGTAAAATTAAGAGTTGATGCGGCAATTTTTATAGGAAAGTCAAGTTTGCCTTTTCTTATCAGCTCTTAGACGTCCACTGCTGGTCGTAGCTTCTCATATATTTGGGTTTGGCTGCACATAGACCCCACGGTTGGCAAATTGCAAACTTGGGGATTGCAAACCCTCATTGTTTACTAAAAGGATGCGGCTCCGTTGGTTTTGGTCGCAGTTTTAGGACTTACCATAATTTTGACTCTAAACGTATTTATTTAAACAATGTTTAATATTTTATGATAAAAACTTCTCGATATAGTAACACAATTCAGGTAAGTTACGAATAAAATTTAGCAATACATTCTAATACATTCTTTGTGGAAATTTAATTAAAACGTAGTATACCGATGCAAAAAGAACTTTAATATATTTTACTATATAGGAAAGACGGTTATTGCAGCACGTGCTTTGTTTTCCGGATTTTTTTGTCACCAGATCCAGTATGGCTTCCTTCAGGACTGGGTCGAGACGTTCAAAGAAAAGCATATTTCAATGTTACCTAACCGCACTGTTATTACGATCGAAAACGACTGATATTTTTAACGCACAATTTTAGTAACTTATTTTTGTTTTTTTTTCGGAAATATTCGGAAATATATTTCCGAATGTTTCCGTAATTTTATTATGGATTAGATTTAATAGCAATTAATTATTTTAATAGTAATAAAATACAGAACTAGATGGTATGAAATTCAACGGAAATAATGAGTGTCTGATGTAGTAAGTATTCGATAGACGGTAACGAATGTCCAAAAGTCCAAAATTACCACATTCCCCAATTCGTCTATCTCCACCGTAAAGCGCTATCCACACATTTCCGGGTCAGTGCCTTCCGAGATCCGGGCCGTCCGGACTCAAGGTCCCGTCAGGGTAATCCAGTCACACATATCAGGGTAATCCATTCAGTGTATTTCGGCGTTTTACTGTGCACAGATCACGATGGTCTCGTTACATACAGATTAATTGACAATTATATATGCATGCACAAATATATATGCAATAGCAATAATTTACATCTGTTAGATCATAAAAAAAAAAAAACTGTCGCACAAGTTCTAGTCTAAAACAAAATGTGTCAAAACCACGTCAGCTTTCATAGTAAAAAATCTATTAATATTTGTATCTATGATGCACGTGGCGACAAAAATCGGACAGAACTGACGAACATTGCGCTCGTCAGAGCATGCTCTTGAACAATGACAGCCCGAATACACCTGACACGGAACTGTGTGAACACTTACGTTTGTATACGAAATGTAAACAAACATTTTTGTTCCAGTCCCCGAAAGAACACTTAGGCCCAGATTCCAACGAAGCCGAAATATGCGGAGATGTGCACAACGGAGACAAGAAGAGATGTTTAACAGCTTGGGTGCCTCCACCGAAGCTGTGCGGAGATGCGTACTGGCTAGACCGGAGCGGAGATGTGTAATGGCTACAGCGAAGCTAAGCTGCGTGCGGCGCTGTACTAGCGAGAGTTGAGCGGCGCGGCGGGAGTGTTGTGTGATGCGCTGGAACTACTGGAGCCACTCGCCGCACGCCGCTCACATCTTCTCTCGTCTCCACTGCGTGCGCGCTTGCAAGGCACAGCTCAGGTCTCTGGTTTGTTCGCACTAAGCAAATATGAGATTCTGATATCTCCTCTCTGCTCAACGGTCTCCACCGACACTGTGCGGAGACGAGATGCGTAAACGCGATTATATCGGTTGTTTCTAGCACATATCCTCTCTTCTCGTCTCGTCACCGCCATGGCATCTGGCCCTGACAGGACCCTGACTCGGAAATGTGTGGAGAGCGCTAAACTCGCTTACTATGTACAGTCAAACAAAACAGCTGCCTGACTCGGGCTGATTAATAGCAGGAAGCACAGAATGAATGTTTAGTTCTAGATGTAGCCGATATACTGTCCTGATGAATTGCGCATACCTGACCGATTGTTTTGCTGTAAGCAAACTCAAAGGAGGTCAAGCTTAGTAACTCATTGCATATGTTTCAGGAATTGTTAGTATACGTACTACGTCATGTAATTTTTATTAATAACTTGCTGCGCACCGCGGTTTCGCCCGCTATTCTACAGAAACCGAATATTTTCCCGAGATAAAAAGCCTGTGTGTTAATCCACACCAAGTTTCATTCAAATCTGTCCAGCCGTTACAGAGTTTAATGGGAACAAACACAATTACATATTTACACACTTACGAACTTTCGCATTTGTAACATTAGTGTGATACCAAAATAATACTAAGTAAAAGCTTTCAATATCATCATCGTCAATGTATTTTTGGTAGATTTTGCAAGTTCTGGTCAAATTCAAAATCAAAAGGTGCAAATTCTGTTGAATGATTTGATCCCACTATAACAGCTCTCTCAAAATTCATCAAAATTCGTTTAGCCATTACGGAGTTCAGTGCGAACAAACATTTTCACTCACTGTAGCGCCTATAATAACAAAGCGTTTCAATTTCAGTTACAAATCGTGGACATGAATCATTCATCGGGCAGGGAACGTATTTACCATCGGCTTGGCGTCTATTGACCGTTAGAAGCCAATAAATACAAACGCTCCAGCTCTTGATCCCATCAGCTTCAATCTTAGTTAAATTATACACTGTTATATGCCCAAAGACGCTAGACAAACACGCATGACGTACACAGGCTGATGAAGTCACGATAATACCAAGACTAAGGGACTCAATAAGTAATAAATCAGGGAACAATAGCACACAGACATACGAGTACATAAGTAAACACACAATAATTCTAGCACAGAGTGAGAAAATCATAAAGAGACAACTTCTCTAAACGCAATATCCTCCGTGCGCTTCACTACAAGCTTAGAGAAGTGTGCGTCGTCTGTATAAGCATACGTATTTCTTTTTTCTGTCCCTTAGTCTCGCTGCCAGCAGTTCTGCGCGCGAACGTCGACTTAAATTTGGACTTAAATTTGGAGTTCATGTCAGGGTGAAGACAAGTTTCCTTAGGTTTGGTTAATTCAAACTGCAAAGCCTGACTTTGTTGACAATTTAACAATTACATTAAGTAAATAACATCTCAGATACAATACATTTTCAAAAAACAGTTTTGAGCTTATTGGCTTAATCACGTTTTCCAAAGGTTTGATTGGCAGGCTTTGATTGGCTGCCTGGACTCATATCCCATATCTACTCACGCGCCTAGTAGAACAGTCATGGAGATAAGATCCTTGGAGCTATCTCTCTGATAAGATGATTTACCCGACGGTTCCTGTCGGTGTGGCAGGAATTATCTCATTAGATGCCTTGATAAGGATGCTTGTCATTACTTGGATGGTGGTCTCGGGAATCGATTTGTTTTTTTTTTGTCTGCGATGTCACAGGTCAATGGATGACAAATGAGACTGTCGGAACCACAGCAATATGGAAGTCTTGTTAATAATTATTGGTTACTGCTTTGTGAACTATCAGTTCACATTGAGTCATTAAAAAGTGTGGAAAACCAGCGTAAACTCTTGTTGTATAAAATGAGACTCGCGGGCCGGCGAATACCAATTCATACGGTAATATCTTTATTTTTATTTTATTTTTTTCCTCCTAAGAGGTTTTTGGCGTCGCACGTCTTATGCATTTGCCAGTGTCAAGTATACATTTATATTCTCAAGTTTTGTTAGATATTATCAAACAAGACATAGTCACGGTCAAAGTCGAGCATAGCAAGTCACGGTCAAGTCCAAGTCATGCCGCAGTAAAGTGGTGAACATTTTACTAGAGCCTTCTATGGAGTTTTGGAAACAACACGAAAATTCACGTTTTACGACATTATACCATTCGCCAACACTCGTGCATGTACACAAACACTTAACGGGTAGAAATTCACCGTTTTTACACATTAACACTCGAAATAACACAAGTTTTGGAAAATAATAAAATGACGCGACATGAATTCTTCACGTTTCCGCCAAAAAACCGGTAATGTCTTATTATATTTCAATTACATTATAGGTTAAAAGCTAAAACCTGACTACGTTCTTGCGCCGTATTGTTACATTTCCAGCTGCGAAGGTAAGACAAAATCTGCCATATTACATTTAGTGTCACGTCATATTAACACGTATTTATATTCTATGACACCTGGAGTGTTATAAGACATATCGACAAACCCCTAATTCGCTAAAATATGACAGGTAGATAAATGGTTTAAGAATTTATTTTAATTATATAATTTATCAAGAATCTCATACAGTAAAGATTTTGGTTACCTTAACCGCAGACAGCGACATTTAGATTTAATTTATTTAAATAGTTAGTTTTAATTTTCTTTTTAGTTTTAGTTTGTTTATTAGAGTTCTCAAAAAAAAAATTACTTTTGGGTTTTGATGTTTGATTATAAAATCTGCCATTAGTGTTACATATCATATCATATACCCTTAACACGTGCAGCATTAGGACGCATCGGTAGACATCTAACTTCCTAAAATGTGATGAGAAGCCTAAGAGATAAGAGGAAACAAAGACTTCCATACATCATCATCATCACCCGTAAGACGTCTACTCCAGAACATAGGCCTCCCCCTTTGACCGTTACACTGAACAACAAAAATAATTCTCAATTTGCACTGCCCGGGACTTGTACAATGTCGTCAGGCCACCTAGTGGGAGGCCTACGCTGCGTCTTCCGGTCCATGGTCGCCACTCAAAAACCTTTCTTCCCATTGGTTATCGGTTCTTCGAGTGATGTGTCCTGCCCATTGCCAATTTAGCTTGTCAATCCTGAGAGCTATATCGGTGACTTTGGTTCTATGGCAAACTTTCTTACGTACATAAAGGGCTTTATTTTAAAAAAAAGTTCTTCTTTTTTCGTAGCTGGCCTTAAAGAATTGTAACGCCGTCTAAGACTAATGCTTCGTTGCCTTTGATGGCCCTGATATAATATCGATACTAATTATAAGTTGATGTGTCCCAATACCAGCGAATCTGTTTGTGACATCTCAAGACACGACTAATCCATTATTATAACACGGAACCACCACCTCATTAGAGGACCAGCATGGGCCAGTATAGACGAGTGCACGTCAAATATTGGTCGATGTTTGCCATTGTCGGCCAAATGGAGAGCAAACATTCATTAGGCAGATTAATTGTGGATGTTAATGCACCACTTACGCACGAGTGTTGGCTAAACTTGCCCGTAATCCGAGTGATTGGAGGGGAAAATGGGGGTATTGGTGTTGGTACAAAAATACAGGCACCAGCGTTGCAATTGATCCTGTTTTGCCTTACTCTCTCTTTGAAATTTTGAACTCAATCGAAGAAGTCTACTATCATTTACTGAGAGAGATAGGATTGGAAAGTTAACCCATCAATCGCGCTAAGTAATATTATTTTTGTACATCAGAAATCTGATGCGATTACAATTATTTAATAACTAGCTGCGCCCCGCGTTTTCACCCGCTATTCTGCAGAAACCGAATATTTTAATAGCCTATGTGTTAATTCAGGATGTAAACTACCTGCATACCAAATTTCATTCAAACCCGTTCAGCCATTACAGAGTTGAACAGGAACAAACACACTTACATACTTACCTACAGCTTACACATAAACTTTCGCATTTATAATATTAGTGTGATAATTCTGGATTGGAATATATTTTCGAAGAAATAATAACCAAACCAATGCACGCGGATACTATTATTATTAGCACTGTTTTTTATCTGTTATAGTATTTTTTTTACGTTTCACCCTCTTTTGATTTATTCACCTATAACATGGAATAACTCTTTCAACGACGCGGAAGATGCATCGTGGAAAGCAGCGAATACTCGATTATATCTTATCGAAGGTCCTAGAACCCTGAAAGTCATAAAGTTGCGGCTTGGTCGCTATCTATAAGTCTAAGAAACGGCTGGAACCGGTACTGGCAGCCAATAGGAAACAACCTAAAAACAACATAATCAAAACCATAAATGCGCTATCACTTCTCGAAATTACATCAAGAGCCATCCACGCGATACGAAGCGCGATTCGTCTCACACGGTCGCTTTCAAAAGACACTTTTACTGAACCTTTTGTCACAGTATAAGTAACTGGCAGTTACAAATATACGTACTTTCAACAGAAAATTGTTTTTCTAAAAAACTACTACTAAGTTTGATTCATGAATTCTTAAATACATAGAAATGTCATTATACAATATCATTTTACATGTCAACAATAACACAACACACACTGCCCCGGTGGCTCAGTTGGTAGTGAACCTACCTACTGTGCTTGGGGGCGTGGGTTCGATTCCCATCTAGGACAAACATTCATGTGATGAATATTTGTGTTTGTTCTATTTCTGGGTGTTAATATCTATATAAGTATGTATTTAAAAAATATCTATGTACGTATATCAGTCTCTGGCAGCCATATTACAAGCTTTGCTGAGTTCGGGGTCAGGTGACGATGTGTGCAAAAAACTCCCAGTTTTTTTTTTTTTTTTTTATGAAAAGCGGGTTTCTACATTTAAAAAACATGAGGTCAGTTTTAATAGCACATTATGATACAAGTTTAGTGTGCTATGTTAGACATTACACTCGAGGCGGTATTATTCGATAGGGGAGCCGAGAGTGTAATGATCAATGCACACTTCGGATGGTGCAACTAGTAACTTTTAGGTAAAACTGAACGCTAGTAGTATGGGTAAAATGAGACATCTAAGCAGTGCGCAGACAGGCCGCCGCTATCAGATCACCCGATAGATGCGACGCGTGACCAAAATACTGACGTTTATTTGGCGCAACGATAAGCATTGCTATTCAGTGTGGTAATGCTGCCAGCATACTGGGTACGCTGCCAACTGGTAGTGGGCTTGAAAATTCGTGTTATCTTTAGACCTTCAATGGTGTCTGAGTAATCCAACTGTTCGTCATAAGTAGTAGTTTATGTAGTTTTATGTTGTTTAGTTATTATAGACAGGTCAGTTAGAAACTTATTTACGACCGACTGTCGTGAAACAAGCTACTAACATCAAAGTACATTGCGCTGGAGATGGCTCTCCGCGCTAGAGGGGCCGAATCTGGCCGGGATCCAAACTAATGGTCGACGGACAACACTATCGATCATACGAACAATAGAGACGCCCCCGCGGTTACATAAACACTTATTTGGAAACAGAAAACTTGTCGTTATAACTATTTATAACAATAGTACCATTAAAATAGGTTTTCTCAAACACCCCATGAATACTCTGCTTATCACTAACAGAAATTTATTTTTATGGATCAAAATACTAGTAGACACTTTGAATGTCATGTTATTACAAGACTCAAAGAGATTACATTTTAATAATTACGGGAATTCACACGACAATTTAAGCAAGACTGTTTCAATCTCATCCGGGAACTTCTTCAAGGAGTGTTATAAGAGCAACGCACGAGCGACCTCGTCTTGCCTTACAAGGCCTTGTTGCTAAGGCGATCTTTTCCCGGCAGCCTTAAGATGGAGAGGATTTATCACCAACTTCAGTCAGGACGCCAGTTGCTACAGTTTTTTTTTTTTGTGTTATGCAAGTAAAATCTGGTGTGAACAATTAAGAGTTTATCTATTTACTAGTTGTAGAGGTACCCCCTATAAAAAATAAGTTTGCAATCAAATACCTAGCCTGTCAAAGATAGAAATAAAACTATTTCACAACGTATATACTCGTACTTACATACTTTGAAAGAAAAAAAAAGGGAGTCACTAAAGTCTCAAAAAACTATTTTTTTGCTAATTACCTAAGTTTGAAGAAACACTCACCGCTACTATAAGACCGCTTAAAACATAAATCAACTAATTTTATAATTAAAATGTCAAAATAATGAAAAAAATACCGATAAAAAAAAAATACTTTTAATTATTTGAAAATACCACACCATATCAAAATTTAAATATAATTGCTAAAACTAAATGAATTTTAAAAAATACGAGAAACGGAACTCTAATTAAGCGTAACTGGATTAGTTGCGAAATCGATTTGCTCACTGTTCATTTGCTAACGTCTTAAATTATCAATCTGATTTTTTAGACTGTTAGCATTGATATTCATAATTCTCACTAGTCCATCAAAACTGATATTTATTATTTTTCTCAGCATTTCAAAACCGCCTTGCTGAGCTGCAATCTCGATAATTTGCTTTGCTTGAAAACTTACCAGCTCTTTTATTAAAGTAACATTTGTTTTCAACTCAACTAAATTAAATTGGGAGGTAAAAGTTTCAACATTGGATATTTTCATGTCTATTTCTGACAATTTTTGATTTAACTTTTCTGTCATGTTATTTGCTATTGTATTGTTTTCTAATATTTCCGCCGCGGAGGTTATATTTCCATCTACGTTATTTAATAATATATCTGTTTTGTCAGGTATGATTTTTTCCAGTGCATTTATTTTAAGGTATATGTTTTTTTCCAGAGAATCGAACCTCTCTTTTAAAATAATTTCGCCTTTATCTAGTTTATCGAATTTTAAAGAGCACGTAGTATTTTGTAACAGAGATAATTTTTTATCAATCAGATTAAATTTTTGGTTTATTTCTTCATCAATTTTGACCAATTTTTCTTTCTCAAATTGTTTTAATTCACATAATACATTGCCAAATGAGTCTTGTTGTATTTTTTTCAGTGTATCTAATTTATGTAGTATTATATTGATATCTGTTTTGTCTGCTGTAATCATTTCTAGGGAATTTATTTTACGGTATATGTGTTTTTTCGTCGAGTTTAATTTCTCGTCTATATAATCCTCTAATATATCAAGTATCTTCTTCTCTTGTTTGTGAAGTTTTTCATAAATGTTTTCATCTCTTTTTTCTTCTACGTTAGTATATATTTTTTTCAATATGTCAAACTTGTTTCCTAACAGCTCATCTATTTTTTCAGGTATTCTTTTCTCCAAGGTATCAAACTTATGGTTCAAGACTTCTAAGTTTTCAAACACTTTTTTATTCATGGCATCCAGATTGCGGATAATTTCGGTTTTCATAACAGACAACGTGGCCGCTATTTTGATTTCAATTGGGCTCCCTTCGTGAACAAAATCTTCAAAGTTATTTTTATCATAAATGTCATTTTCGACTGCATAAGTTACACTTAAAATTAATAAAATGACACTAAAATATCTTATTAGCATAGCGCTCGTCTGTAACACTCTTATGTTCCAATGTAAAATGATGTCGCTTTCTGGGGCTCCGGCACTGTTTAATTTCAGAATCACTGTCCTAGAATATAAATGTACAAGATATATTATAGATTTATACACGTATATATATACTCGTAGTAACTGTGGGTACATATTAAAATTTTGCGATGTGTGTTTGTATCTTCACAACAATAAATAATTTGTAATTTGAAGATGCTAGTAGATTTTCGGTTCGCTATTGTAGAGCCCATTATGCAATCAACGGGTAGTTGACTTCATAATATTGTCTTAAAACGTTTTTTTTTTTAACTCCAATCGTATTTTTAATGCATTTTGTACAATTCCAAAATTTAAGGGTTTATAATCAATATGCGACAGTCCTTATTTTTTTGTGCGACTCTGATATTTTTGCATTGTTTTAAAATGGGGAAATAAATGAATAATTGCTATATGCTAGAATTCATAACGATACGAGTAAAGCCACGGGAACAGCTAAGAACAATTATAATTTATATCTACTTATGAATAAGTATAGCGTCATTAGTTTTAAAGAAATGTCATGCAGGTCAAGAATAATGATAATATCTTATATCTGTTAATAAGTCTCAATTATTTTGTCGAAAACATCTTTCACTGGTTATTCCCACTTCACTGGGATGGGTTGTTGTTACCCAGTTGTTACCACCAAGGGCATATTTTTGTGATTTTTTTTAATGCTTCACAGCAGGATGTAATAACAAAACATCATAAACATTATTTTACGAACTACTTACTTGATACTTGTGACTTCACAAATTAGTAAGTTTTTATGGAAAAATATATTTTTCTAGACAAGCTTTTATGAATCCGTTAATGATACTGTAAGCTGATCAAAATGAGTCCAAATTCTATAAATCTAATGTTAGTTACTGAGGAGCTTCGTTTTCCGACTTCCGTCTCCATCATTAGACCACCTCGCCTTCATAATATTGTATCGTGATCTGAATCAACATGTAAAATTTCAACTATATATGAACAAGGGGAACTGGTCTAAAATTCAGATGCAGATTTAACCCGACCATAATTATATACTTACATAAAAATATTGCAAGAAATTAAAGGTTGCAAAATAAAGAATTTTTCTCTGTCCTTTCGCAATCCTAACCTTACTCCATCCCGCTCCTGCTTCTGTACCACTCTCATGTCTAAATCTATTCCCATTTTGTACTATCCCAGTCTTAATCACGACGTTATTTTATTATTCCTATTCATACTTATACCCCCTGAAATGAGCGTGTGTGTGTGTATGTGTGTGAAATAAAATATCTAAATCGTATCTGCCTATTTTCATTAATATAAAAGTACTTTTGGATCCAAGATTTAGAACAGAACTGATGATAAAATTAAAATTTTCGACTAATATTCTTCTTACGTTTTACACGCTAATTGGTTTTTTAAAACTTTGCTTAAATCCAAAACATGGATAAATAATCAGTTTTCAATTCTAATTATTGAAAATGTAATCATAAGTATGTTTAAAACTAACTGAACACGCCTTCATAAAATAATCTCATTCTCTTCAGTATACTCCACCCCATTCTCTACCAAACTAAAAGTACCTACTCCATCTATCTACAAGTGAAGCTCAGCCGTTATTGATGGCATTCAGATTTCAGAACAGATATCGTTTATAATATTTTTTTGCACTACTCATTCGTTGCCCGGCACGATGGGACAGCGTGGTACAGTTGTGTTGAGAAGTCTTAAAGTTGTACAGGAACAACAAAATATTAGGTAGATTGATAGAAATTACAGTGTTATTGCTATAATCATCCACAGAAATAATAATACGCAATTGATGACATAATTGCAGATAGCTGAAAATTATCGCTGTGTAGTGTGATATCAAACGGTAGAAACTACACTTTGAATTTATTGTAACTTTATGAACATTGCTTAAACAGGTTGATACTGAAACGTGGTGCAATATTGAAAGGGTGAAAGGGTGTATAATTTGTATATACTTATTATTATGAACAACTTTTACTATGGGACCAACTATGGAATCGCAATAAAAACACTACTGTTCCATACATTTTGTCGAGTCTCATTGACATTTTTCTATCCAATAGATTTTTTTCCCGATTTCATGGTGGATCCCATAGTATAAGTTTTTCATAAAGTTGAGTATATGCAAACCTCTCAGTATTATCACACCTTTTCAGTAACATCTTGTGTAATAACACGAGAAATTATAAATGCAAAGACGACTGTGTCGGGTATTTTTTACCCGCTAAGTATCCTAAAGTATAGCCATAGCCGGAACGTGGTTAGTGTAGCGGGATGAATTTAGACTTGATACGAACTGAGACGTGTCCAATGTTCCCTAAGATACAGAGTACTTTAAAACTTTTTTACTCTGTGATATAATAATTATTGATCATACTCTAAGTTAGTAAAATAGTATTAAAATTAGTATTTGAACCATAAAACCATATTTTAATGTTTAAACAATTGCAATAAAAATTTCTGCAACATAATTTAACATTTAAATTTATATACATAATTAAACAAACAAAAAACAACCTGATGTTTTTTTGCAAGATAGGGAATCAAACATGTCGGTGATAGCTTTCAAAATTCAGACCAAAAAAAGATAGCTTGGCTTTTCCACCCGAGTTTTCTTTATGATTGTCGTCACGCTCTATCGGCAAGGGTTGATATATCGAAACAATTTCCAAGTGCATCTAACTGCGCCCTCAGATTTATCTTCCGTGTTGACACGTCATTTTTCTAACGTGTCACGCCTTGTCACGTGTGTAACGGCGTGGCGTGACGATCTATTGATACCAAACTTGGATTATATACCTCATACCAAAGTAATGTTTGGTTGTCATCAGCCGGTATTGTTGATCAAATTGTGGGTTCGATTTTACATAGTGTGTTTGTTTTGTGTGTGCGTATGTAGGCCTGTGTATCCTCATTACGCACACTAATTTCTTGTTATTTGTTCGACAAAAAAAACCATTAGGCCTTGTGAGAGAATTAGGACGCATAAAAACTCCTGACTAGGTATTGGCCACTCAGTCTTATCGAACAATTTTTTTTTGACCGAGCTTTACTCCGCAGACTCTGGGGTCCGTGCTTTTTGTCAAATTTATGTCCACCAAAGCTTATTACAAAAACTAAAGACTTTAGAAAAGGAATATTCCAATGAAAACTTATACTATTTTTACAGAGTTAGATGCTACTTATTACTAGATTTGCGTGTATACACCGAGCTGCTCCCGCAAGCAGCACCCGAGTTGAGTGTCCGAGTTGACCCATGTGCCAGCCATCGCTCTCCCCAGCCATAAAGAACAATTTCCCAAAAAGATAGATTAATAACTGTCTCATGATCCAAAGCTTCCCTTTTCTCTGAAGTTTACGTTTTCTGTCAGAATTAATTAATTCAGGCATTTAGAAATATTATTTATTTAAAACATACAAGTACGGAACCATGGACATATTGTAAAAGTGTATCTGACTAATGGGACAGGGACAAAAAAGCCAACAACTCAGTTGTTGCCTATGATGATAATATTATGAAATATTAATTTGTTGATTTTTAATTTGACATTGTAATTTATTGTACCTATTTATTACCTTAGGTTTTACATTTTTATTACTATTTGTACTAGGAAATTAGTTTATTATTTTAAATTTGTGTGAGATAAATGTTAGTGGATATATCCGTTTGCATCTCAATAAACCAATAATTTGAATTTGAATCGACGAGCGAGTTTCACTCGCATTTTGGCAAATATTTTACTAGCAAAAGAGTGCGAAAAGCGGGAAAACAACTCAAATCAGTACTGAAAGGAGATTTTTTTTTTCTTCTTTGCTGCATTGTAGTGATAAAGGTGCATACAAAAATGGATTTCACTGGAAAGATCCGATCCGTAAATCCAGACTGCGATAGAAATCCATTCAGTGCGAACTCTGTGTTAATATCCCATTACCCGGCGGTTGCGGTGTGCGCTGGGGCTTATTCAAATCCGACCCAGCGCAGCGACAGTACTGCTGTGTGCTTGCGACCTGCAGCAAAGTGTTGCGACTAAACGCAGCATGCGTATCATTTGTGCCCTAAGCCAATAAATTATAAAAGCCCTAAGATAAACTATATAGTTTAGATTTCAAGCATACATTTTTATAGGTTTAGTGCATTCTTTCATTCAACATTAGCTCTTGTCGGTGAAGTAATCTCCCGGTCTTGTCTTCCCGGTCCTCTTTTTCCTTATAAGATAGTTTTTCAATCGTTTATCAAGTCGTAAAAGGTCATCATACATCTGGCCTCTGGCCTCTGGCCTCTGGCCTCTGGCCTTTTATTAAGAGATTGTTGACAAATATATTTTTTTACGGCTGCTTTTATTCAAAGTTATCGCTGGCGTTATATTATTTATATACTTACGTTATTTTTTTTGCGTTAGACCTTTATTACAATTAATTCTCACAGAATTACTATGACGCGAGACAACCACAATTTAAAAAATATTTCAATTGATTAAAATTGTATTCTTCCACCGTTGCAATTGTAATGATAATCCAATCAACGCAAGTCTTCTGTATCCCGTCGCAAGTGCGCGCCGTAAGTTATTTAAATCCCACATGACACGGCCATGGTGAGCCAGCTAAATAGTGCAGATTACATAGAAACACCATCAGCTGAGAAACTTAGCTGGGGATCTTTAGCACTGCAATCGGGAACTAGAGATGGGATCTAAGTTATTTTATCTATGAAAAGTCGATAAAAATATTTTGATTGATATATGTACGTTATTTTTCTTTTATAAATTTGGCATGTTTTTCTCTTATTTTTTGTCTCCACACGCTGTGTATTTAGCCAGGGTTAAGTATTGTAATATTTCAAGTGAAGTCAAATATTTCACAATCAAAATAAGTGTCAGTCATAGTCTAAGTCAAGCAAAGTAAGTCACGGTCAAGTCCACTTTATGCCCCAGTAAAGCGGTGGAGACTTTACTAGATGTTTCAATGGAGTTTTGGAATCAACACGAAGAGTCACGTTTCACAATATTGTACTATTCACCAACACTTGTGCACGTTCACGAACACTTAATGGATAAAAATCCACCATTTTTACACATTAACACTCGAAATAACACAAGGTTTAGAAAATAATACAATGACGCGACATGACTTCTTCACGTTCCCGCCAAAACTCAAAATTTGGCATGTTGCTTACCTATACAATATTACATACCTAATTTTTGACAGATCCATAATATAACAACAGGCGCCGACGCTGCGCGATCGTGAACCTTATCGCGTATCCATACAATTCTCGGTCGTGGCGCTGGCGGCCGAAACTAACAATCATCGTGCTAAGGATGTCACGGTACGAGTCCTGGTTTTATTTAATTTGATTAAATAATGACAATTATTACAATGCCCTGAAGAGATCGGTCTTAGAAATTAGTTCGGCAGTAATTTTTCTTTAGCATTTCTACCCCTTGTTTGTAATTATTTTTGTGAACAATAGTTTATCTATATTGAAAAGAAAATCTAAAGACAAAGGCTGAGGAACTCTGTCTGCGGAAGAAGGCTCTCTCGGAAGAGGGATATAAAATTAATGATGATGATGATAATTGTCAGTAAATCTGATAATTACTACAATATTATATAGTATATCTACAGTTTCTTTCAAAAAGTACTTGATAAATTAAATCTGTGTTTTTACCTGCTTTATCGATATTGTTATAAAGTACTTCCCTAAAATGTTAACAATAGCGGCCCACATGTAACATTTGTTCCGCTGTCCGCCTCGCCCTTAGATTCAATTATTCATGGAATTGTTTATAATAATACAAGGAATTGATTTTCTGGCACGTCCAGCCAAGCTTTCATGGTCGATTCGATGCGACTTTTGTACAGAGCGAATTAATAAAATAATAAAATAAAGTTTTTATATACTTATAAATAAATCAATCACAGTAATGTTGTAAATAAATGCGAGAGTTTACATTATCTCTCTCTCTCTCTCTCGGTCCGCTGGGTATTTCCTTACCAAGACTTACCAGCTGAATCGATCTTGATGCAATTCGGCAAGAAAGTAATGTGCATCGTGATCGAAGTTTAAATTGCATATTTTATTCTATTATATTATTTGACATTTAATTTCATTATATACTAGCTGCGCCCCGCGGTTTCACTCGCTATTCTACAGATACGGTTACATTTTTCACGATAAAAAGTAGCCTATCTGTTAATCCAGGGAGTAAGCTATCTCCATACCGAATTCTATCCAAATCCGTTCAGCCGTTACAGAGTTGAACGGGAACTAACACACTTTCATACTTACCCACTTACATACATACATACTTGCACACTTACACATAAAATTTCGCATTTATAATATTAGTGTGATATGTATAGATAGATATGCCATTGAAATACATTTTGAATTACAAAAATGATATATAAATAAATAAAGAAAAGTTTGAAATGAATTCAAACTTTTTTTTAATTATTTAGGAAACTTCCGATGAGCATCACACTAATATTATAAATTAGATTCCTAATAATATTATAGGTTATATTCTGTGTATTAACACATAGGCTACTTTTTATCCCGAAAAAATATTCGGTTTCTGTAGAATAGCGGGTGAAATCGCGGGGCGCAGCGATTCCCTAATAAAATAACAATCTAGCCTCAGGAAGCCTAATAAGTAACATAAATATTAACAAATGTATCAAACAGGCTCTTTGGACTGTCATATTTGCTCACGATATTATTGTATCGCAAACAAAAGCCCAGGCTAGTGAAGAGATAGGAGCGGCCATAACGCTGCAGCATACAGCGGGCTGTCGCCATTCGTGGCAAACTGCTCTCGGGACTGCATCGGCGGTATCGTTTGCACGCCTATTAACTTGGAGATTTACCACCTGAGCCGCGCGAAAGGGCTGACTGCGGATAGATGCGACCACTGTGCATTTTATAGGCAAGTCTAAAATCATAGCCCTTTAATAAAGTATAGAAACGTTTACCATTGTTCATCTATGTATTTTTTTCTTTAATTTTTTTTACTCCACACGCTGTGTATTTAGCCAGGGTTAAGTATTCTAATATTTCAAGTGAAGTTAAATATTTCACAATTAAAATAAGTCTCCGTCATAGTCTAAGTCAAGCAAAGTAAGTCATGGTCAAGTCCACGTCATGCTCCAGTAAAGCATTGGAGACTTTACTAGAGGTTTCAATGGAGTTTTGGAAACTACACAACAACATTATACTATTCACCAACACTTGTGCACGTTCACGAATACTTAGTGGATAAAAATCGACCATTTTTACACATTAACGCTCGAAATAACACAAGTTTTGGAAAATAATACAATGACGCGACATGACTTCTTCACGTTCCCGCCAAAACACAACTATGTTTATGTATGTCAATTTTTGCGTGACACACATTATTAATACTAATAGACCAACAGCACAAAAATAATCATAAACAAACATATAATACAGCCAATAAAAGGACATTTATCCAAATCCTATTAACTAATATTATAATTGAGAGGAATATAGCTGCTGGACCAATAAAGCTTCGAGGTATCAAAATGATTACGTTCGTCCGAGGAAAAAACTTCGCTTGCGCGATTCAGAACTCCCTAAATTACAGCTATCAGTACATACAAAACGTCAAAAAATGCACAAAAATGGATCAACGCCGTATAACGAACAATAGGAAATAGAATCTCTCTTTCTAGATGTTTATCGTGTTATCACGGCTAAACGGTTGAACTAATCGTGATAAAATTTGATAAGGAGCTACTACTGTATATCAAAAAGACGGACATAGGATACGTTTCTATGTCCACGTGAACGAAGTCGCGGGTAACAACTAGTTACTTATTTAGGTATAAACAAAATCGCATTAGATACTACTTGGTACTATAAATTTGAAACAAAAAACTAAATATTAAAACAAAAAAATATTCCCTCATATAGCACACTCCGTTCATTATCTCGTCCTTAAATATCATCTCCATGCTAAGGTTTCTTGGAAGAGATCGCTCCTATCGATAAGGCCGCCAGTTGTAACTGTCAAAATTTCTGATGTGAACAGTCAATAGTTCGCTATCTGAATATTTACACGCGTATCCGTTTTTTTTTCAATTCAAAAACGATATCTCAATAAGACCATAGTTATATTTTGATGCCATCTGCGATGAGCAAGATGGCTCGCTATTTTCGTTTTTAGTCCTTCAAGCGTTCAAAATCGAGTCTCCATGAAGCAACACACACGTAAGCACTAACAGACATTACTCTGTACACTTTAGTGCTGCTCCCAGATTGTAACACAGACCACGTTGTTGTACTTCCCACGCGCGTCAGTTAATACGTCGACGCTCGACGCAGTACGATTTGCAAGATTTACTTTCCAATTGTTAATATTAGTGATTTTGAAAAATTGATTTCTTTTTATTTAAAAACTAAACTTAATGTCGCTTCACAGTAGCGCTTCATACTTTGATAGTAGATAGAGAATCCTTTAATAAAAACCACACAATATACATGGTTATAAGGAAAGTGTATACTAAGTTAGAAAGGGCTTGTAGTAATCATCATTATGAACAATTTTTACTATGGGACCAACCCGGAAATCGAGAAATAATATCAGCTGTTCCCTTGAAAAATGTCAATGACACTCGTATGTAATGTAAGTCAGCCTTGTACCTACTCATCTTTATATTACTTATATATATATGTTATTAAAAAAAGTAGAAATAAGTACCTTGGCTTTTGTACTACCTGCCTTTATGACAAAAGCCTGAAAAATGTGAAAACAATAAACAATTAATTACTTTTTCACTTTTTTTTTTCAAAAATGACATTTTATTTTTGCATAATTATTACGTATAACGTTTTTTGTAATTTTTATTAGTTTTTATAATGTAAGTAAAATGTTGTGTGAACAATAAAGAGTAATCTTATCTTTCATTAAAAATAATTAATAATTTTAATTTTTTTTTTTATCTGGTAACCATGCTCATCCATGTAGCTACCCTAATAGGTTTCCCTGTGTTGAGATTCCATGGAACACCCACAAATACACAGACAACTAACAGGCCCAGGACAGATATTTAAATTCATCACTTAAATATCTGCCCGGCCGAGAATCGAAACCGGAACTTCCTCCTCATGAGGTACACTCGCTACCAACTAAGCCAGGAGGGTCGCCAAAAGTTGTTTGATTATGTATGATATTGTTACCAATGAGAGTGAATGAAGGAATGAATGTTGATAATTCACGAACTTTGTAGTTTGTTTTGACCAGGGTCTGGATTCTGGCATAGATAGCTATATAACTTTATTGTTCACACGAGAAATTACATACTTATGCAAAAAAACAACTTAAAACTAGTGGTGGTAAAAAAACTGGCGGCCTTATCGCTTAAAGCGATCTTTTCCTGGCAACCTTAGCGTGGAGTGGGTTTATATGGAAGTGGTAAGGTACGGGGTATGCCTTTAATAATCAAGCAAGTCAAGTCATAGGCAAGACTGTAACTATCACTTTCACATCATCAGATCGATCGAGATGCGAGATTGAGAGAGAGAAAGAGAGAGAGAGAGAGATAGCCAGATACTCTGCTGCTAAGCCAGTGATGTTCAAGCAATTCCTAAAAATTTTGGTACTGGGATGACAAAGTGATGCAGTAGTGCTTAGGATTTTATAACCCAAACAAAGCTTTACATTTGGCAGCAATTTCAAATTTGGAGGACGCGTGACGCTAACCATCACGCACGAGTGTTTTAATACCATCTCCTTATATTTGGTGTTTTGCTATAAAATAAATCACTGATTGATAATCCGATTGCTACGTATCAAACGAATAACGTATCGCGTCGCAATCAAGCAAATCAAACAAAAATTAACCGAATATAGTGACGGACGACAAACAGACGGACACTCCTAATAACGCGTGTAAACATGTCGAATCATCGGATTTTTTTACCGATGGATCTTTTTACTTGTTTTTATCTGTGGCGTGTAATATTACATGCTTATTAAATGTTGTATATATAGTTTTTAAGTACGGTACTTTGATATCTTATCATCATCAGCCAGAAGTCGTCCACTGCTGAGCATAGGCCTCCCCCTTAGACCGCCACATATCGTATAATATTTTTTAAATTATCATTTGCTTATAATTTAAGCAGTATTATGTTATAATAAACATTTCAACCAAAATTCTGTCTACGGCACCGTAGGCAATTTTGTTTTAGAGAGTTTTCCGAAAAAAAAAATGTTTGTAAATACTTCATATCAAACAGATAGAGGCAATTTTTTTTTAAAGCGTGTTATATATTATGCTAGGAAACAATAAGGAAACCATATAAATAAATATAAAAACATCAAAATTGCAGAGGATAACATCGTGCCGCCCCTGGCGTAAGGAAATGGGGGTAGAACAGAAAACGCAATGATCATAATGATGTACGCCTGTCCGTACGTGCGGGAACGGCAAATTAGGGGGATTGCCATACTGACGGTGGGTGGCAGTTTTTTTATTTTTTTTTTGTTTTATTAGTGTTCTGCAATATTTAGCAAAAGCACATTTTTTGACAAGGCACGACCACCAAAGCTATATGGAGTGGAGTGGGCTTATAACTAAAAATTTAATTTTTCAAAGAAAAAATCAATAGGGAAATTAACGCAGTGGTAGGACTCTTTTGCAGAATCCGACTGGGGCAGTACCACACCATTGCCAGCTGTTCAACCTCCAAACAGTAGTGTGCAAACGTCACTGTATTCTAGATTGAAAAGCAATATTTCCAGTGAAATTACTGGGCATAAAGAGATATTTATCTCAGGGTGACGAGCGCAGCGAGTTTTGAACTATAGAAGTTTAAAATTCTGGTTAGTGCTTTCCATTAGGGAAGCGAATTTCTTGTCTCGTAGTAGTAGTATAAAAATAAAAATTACAAACTTCCTTACTTATTTTTATTTGATAAAAATTCAACCCGACAAAAATCATTTTACCTTTTCTGCGCACTGGATTTTATCTATAAGACAGTGTCTGATAGATTTAAGTCAATAACATTCTGTGAGCTGATGACATTGAGCAACACGGTACCGGAACCTGTGCCTGTGCCTGTGCCTGTGCCTGTGCCCGAAGCCTGTGTTGCTCAAACGCTGATGATTATCATTCCACTAGCTAAGTTTAAAAACCAAAAATGATTTTCTTTTTTTAAAATAAAAGAATGACGTTTGATTCGACCGGAACCCTCTCCTACAAACTTTTCTACCTACCTCGCAATCAGTTTTTGCTTTGTCTCAAACGTAGACAATTGATTTGTGTACGTCTTGGTTGTTTGTCTGTCCAATAAAGGGAGATTTCGACAGTCGTGCGGGGCTCAGGGCGGCTTAGCTCTGCTTACTGAACGTGGAATAAAATTATGTAGCGCTGTTTTTAAGGTACAAGCATAATTTTTAAATAAATAATAAAATTCCATACATACACACGCCATATACATAGAAAATGTACACTATACATAGAAAAATGCAATCTCTAGATAAGTTCCTATAAAAAGAATGCCAAGAAATATCATCATCCACAGCCGTTTTTTTTTCCCACTGCTGAAAGAAAAAAAACGGCGTCGATTAAAACACATACATACACGATAGTAGGCAGGTACTTAGCGTATACTTACCAAATATAAATATACACATAATATTACAACCATTAACAATATACAAAAATGTCGCAAAATAATGACTATAGACTATCACAACGTGCACAAAAACATAACTCTACTGCAAAGTGTCCCAGAGTGAGCAAAGTGAGATTTTGGATATTCAGATTCAGATGGTTTATGCAATGTCGCCCATCGGCATGTGACTGCCCGAAAAGGGCTAAGAAATATGTCAATGACAGTCGATAAAATGTATGGAACAGTAGAAAATGTATGGTAGAATGTTTTTTTTTTTCTCGTTTTCCTGGTTGGTCCCATAGTAAAAGTATTATAAGACCTTTTCGGGCGGTCACTTGCCGTTGGCGACATTGTATATTGCTTCTATATAGTAAAAGAGGTAAATAAAAAATGTTTCTTCATTATAGACCCGTCGGGCACACCAGACAGAAAAAAAAAGTGAAGGACAGCTAAAATAAAATGTTTTTTCACAAAATCAGTACAACATTAATAAATTAAAGCCGCGACCCCATGACTGAGAGGCGAGCGAGCTCCCACTGAGCCACGACAATTGTCTGTGTATGTAATGTTATCTTTCAGAACTACTTACAATTTTAGTTTTTAACTCAAATTGTAAACTCAACTAAAATCAACACAAGCAAACCCCGCTCTTATCACGATAGTAATAAAAGCCGCGGAAAATACGATTTAATGGCAGACTAAACAAGAAATCTAATGAATTTCAAGAGTCGATTTCGCTTAAATGTAAAGGACTAATATTGGAGCAACTCTCATGGAGGGTAATAAATGCTAATTCTATAGTTAGAGGGCTAATTGCTAGCTCTCGGTGGGACGTGAAGTCAGTAAGGAAGTTTCATTAATAATTACGCCATTTTACTTTACTCGTAATTTACACTCATAAGTCGAGATTTCGCGCGAGTCGAGGTGCAGAATGCAGAGCTATCTAAAAAAACTAAAAACACTCGAACAATACAGAAAGCGCCTAAGCATAAACGAATTTTCTCAGCGTCTCCCCACAGCAGCAGCATACCTACGTACATATGGGTTCTGTAGACTTGTTTCCAAAAATACTCGAATGAAGCTCCATAACTAAGCCAAATTTTAGAACTGTTACGTCATAGCGTAATATTTCTACTTTTTACAACGTTATTGAACAGAAGACTATTATGTTTGTGAATACATTGATTCTTACATCGATAAAAACAACAGTGAATTGAAACTTAATCTAAGTAGCTTTTTCTCAATATCTCAAGTTTTGTGTGAATGAATGAAATGCGAATGAAGTGAATGAAATGTGGAAAATTAAAATAAGGTATTTGTACATACTTCCTGAAACCGTTTTTGCAGTTTTATACGAATAGTATTAGTGGTACGAGTACTTCTATGAGCATAACCATAATTGTATGCCATGTTCGCAAATATGAGAGCTGATCTACTGTTAAGTTTTATACGCAAAGGAGGTAAATATTTACATGACGCCACTTGACTTTAAAAGTAAAATTTTATTGAAATCTGCGATCGGATTGAGCCGTTTCGGTCGACTTTTTAACTTACCTTTGCTGCTGAGGGGTTTTCACAACCTGGAACAGAAGAAAGTCGGGTGAACTTTTTTTTTTTTACCTTTCCTTATTTATCAAACCAAAACAAAATACCATCTAATTAAATTCCTATAATTCAAAAATAAATTATTAATTGATTTTCAATTAATACACTTTTTTAATTATAGTATTAAATAAGTTGATGGCTGCAAATTTTTAACTAGGTGATATTTAATAATTTTTGTGTTAATAATTTGTTTAATAAGTTTTGTTTGCCGCAGAAAGTCTTACAAAAAATATTCACCGCAATTGCCATTCATAGAGCTTTTACAGGCATAGTGCAGATATCCTTTACATACTGGTAGAACGTTCTAGAAACTGATTATAAAATCATTACTTACAATAGCCCGGGTATGCCCTAAGCGACCAAAAGCACCAGAGGACATGCACCAGCGTCTTCTGAGTAAATGGTGAACATACTATCTCCAAGCCTGCCAACCGTGGGGATTATGACAAAATATACGAGGGAGGCTTCGTCTAAAATCTGATAGGGATAGGACTTACAAAAATATTGTTCAACTAAACTATCAATGAAAGAAACATACATTCCATCGAACACAATAACACCAAGCAATATTATTAAAAAGGAATAAAAGAATACAAAACACCCGTCTGCAAAGTGTAGTTTATGTCACTTCGTACGCAAAGAGGTATCCAACGCCACCTCACTCGTCAAAATCTTTCTAGCCGTTAAGGCTTCAGCAGGCTTTATAGGAACACATACACTCCTTCTTGGACAGTTGGGTAAAATAATAAGGAAGTAATCTCAAAAAGTTTCTTCGGATAGTCGAATTAGGAAACGCTTGGCAAGTACCGTGCACACGTATGCCGAGCTCCCTGAATCCTCGATTGTCAAAGCTTTGTCGCATACCGACTGCATACCGCTGCATACCGACTGTATCCCGACTGCATGCCGTATCGCCATTTGTTTTTTAACTCTTAGCCAGCATTCAAATTCAAGAAACTCGTTCAGAGTTGGCCCGCTCTTCGACTTAGCAATCTTTGTGTCACAGTCGCTTTTTGATTTATATGTGCTTCAGATCTTTGTTGAAGTCTGGGTTTTGAGATACTTTTTGTGGACATAGTTTTTGTGAACGTTTGTAGTGACAGGACTCTTTTGCAGAGCTTACCTGCGGAACAATTTTTGCTATAATTTTTTGAGTTATTTTTTTCAAGTAAACAAAATAAATGACTTGCTAAAACTAATTAAAAATGGTGACTGAAATTCATAAAATAATAATATTTGTGGAAAAAAATTAAATTCTAGACAAGCTTTTATAAAATCCGTTACTGGTACTATACGCTGATCAAAATAAGTCCTAAAACCATAAATCTACTGTTAGTTACTGAGGAGATCGTTTTCCACCTTCCATATCCATCATCAGATCGGCTCGCTGTCATAATATAGTATTGCCATCGGAACTAGACAAGCATGCAAAATTTCAACTCAATTGAACAGAGGGGATCTAAAATTGAGTTCCAAGATTTGACCTTAACATACAGACATACATACAAACATTGCAAGTTAAATAAAAGCTTGTGAAACGTACGTCAACAAACCCAACAAATTCAATTCAATTAGCCCAAGTTAAAAAGGTCTAAGACAAAAAACTATTTCTACAACAAATAAAGTAATCGTCTAGACAACCAAAATCCCTTGCGCAGCGTAACAAAACAATTTTAATTTAGATAGAGTAACTGATCTGGTGGGTTCTTCGAAAATGTCAATATCTGAGCTCCTTTGAACCATCAAAGTTGTCTCCACTCGCATTTCAGTACTTACAACCGGGGTGGTTACAATGGAACTCAAAAAAGAAATGAAACTGTTATAACTGTTATGTACTTTCACTTGGTAAGTAAAGGTACACTTACATTGTCAATATATTTTAATTTTCGTACTTTATTATACATGTGTTGTGTTTGCCAGTTATATGACTACCAAGCAGTAGCGCGCAAACATCTCTGAATCCAATCTCTGAATACTAGGCGTATTAGAGAAGAATTACATCTAATATTACAGAGTGACCATGCTTACTCCATTGCCACTGTTGAAGTTCGAAATTTTGCGGCTCCGAATTATTATTTTTAAGGCAAACGTGGCGCTCACCATCAGGCGAGAAACTTGCTCGTATTGTCACAAAGCTACATAAATATTGTATTCAACAGGCCAAGTGCGAATTGGTCTCGTGCACCGAGGGTTCCACACCAAAGTTACCAAAACCTTGTGTTATATTTCATTCACTTCAGAATCCTTAGCGCTAGCCCAACCTACACTTGCCCAATTTTAATGTATGACCAATTTTTATACTTGTTGTTATACTATAAAGTTTGTACTATAATCAAAGCCAACACACTGTGCGATTAAGTCATGCCATTTGGGGTTCTGATTTACTTGTACTGATTTTACTGATTAGTCTTACTTCGTGACACGGGTCTATATATAAGCTTGCAATACCAGCTGGTGTGCTACATTGCTGCCTGAATGCAATAACCGCTTTCTCGCTTGCTCATTGTTACGCAATGTTACAAAAAATACATTTCTTTCACTAGTTCTGTCACTTCTCGTCTTTTCAAATCACTGAACATCCAGAACTGTCGGCCATAACTCACGGTGTCGCAAGTTAGTTTGAACAGCAAGTTAGACAAAAGAGGGCGCTAGTACCGTAGTTCCACGGAGCCACCTTGGGCCGACTATTCGAATACTTCAAACTTTGCCACTTCCACGTTTCCTTTTATCCGTTTGAAAGTGTTTCTCTGTAAATTATTATTAGGGTTCCGTATCGTAACAAGAGACCCTTGTAATATTGTCATAACTGTATTGTTCTATGAACTCAGAGATTTAGAGAGAGAGATAAGTGTGATAGAGAAACGATATAGGATAGTGCCAATGAACATAGAAAGATGCGTAAAACGATATGGAGTATCTGATAAGGGCGAAAGATGTCGCTAAGTGTTTCGAATTGCCAAAATTCCTGTTTGACTTGAAATAGAAACCCAAGATATCTCATTCGTAATACTACGAGGAAAAAATGTTACTTGTTAAGAATGTTACGTCGTATTATATCTAATTTGAACTGAACCATAAATTGCGGATATATATAAATACTATATTTCTATATTACCCATATTTTCTTATGCTGTTTTTTTCAGGCATACGCTTTTTTGTATGATATTGTCATTATTCTCGTATATTTTTTTTATGCTGTGATAAAAAATCTGATATTCTTTTTATTCTTTATTATATCTCATATGTTTTTTCAGATTTCTTTCTTTTTTAATTTTGCTTGAATCGATGCTTAAAGTGTACTTAAGTAAAGATACTCTCTTGTAGAAGTAATTATATTGAAGTGGTTCTATGCTTTACATATTACTTTAGTGTAGAGATATTAACCACCCATGCATGTATTCTACTTTTGAAGTGTTAAAAGCGAGAGTTAAGAGAAGGCTATTTATGACTATGACTATTATGATTTTTTGGGCAGAAAAGTAATTTAAGGAACCGCATCGTGTCCATGCTGGTCACTTTCTTGGCTGTATTTTTTCTCCTTGCTTTATGAACCGTGTGAAGTAACACGAAACTTCTCGACGTCGCTCCCGTGGGACTTTTATTTAAAAGTTTGTGAAACACTGGTGCTCGATATAACGTAGAAAATACTCTACAAAGTTTTCTAAAAATGCTAACATTTATTTTATTTTCTTAATAATGATGTTATAGTTTGAACAAAATGTTAGTAGTATAGTAGATTACAAAAGCTACGTACTATGCGTGTCCCACTATGTGTATGCTCTCCTATTTGGCATCTATTATCCATTTATTCAGGCAAATTACACCCATACACCTTATAAAATAACTTAAAACATATCACAGAATCTGTGACACAGATCACAGAACTTAATAGAAAAAGTCAGTAGAAAAATAACTATAATACGTGTCATTCAAAATAAAATTTAGTACACAACAAAATCAACATTAAATTTTTTAATATTAAATTAATACGATTAGGTTAAAAAAATGTAGTATTTATCGTAAAACCATCACAACCTAATTTTGGTGTCCGGTATACGGGGTGCTCTAATGAACGACGGACATAGTATAGCATGACATTGTTCTCGTCATTAAGAATAACCTTTACTACGGGATCAAACATAAAATCCTTACTCCTACTTAATCCCCATACATTTCGTAAAGATTTATTTTTTATGGACAAACTGTAATTTTTCCGTGCTTTCAGAGCTGGCCTCATAAAAAAAGTTGTTCATACTCAATACTCAATACATTTATTGCAAACATTATGTAAATAATGATTGTGATGATGATGATGTAGATATTGATTCATAATGATTCATTTGACATTTAATATGTACTTTTATCAATTTGACTGCTATTTTTATTTTATTTTTTGACATGGATTTTTATATTATTATTAATACTTAATGTTACATCTTAACGCTTTTTGTATCTTAATTGTAATGTAGTTAGTGTAATTGGTTTAATACCGTACTAATGAAATAAATAAATAAATAATAAATAAATAATGATGATTACAATGATATGAATGTTCTCATGGACGATGGACTTATTCTAATATGTCCGTCATTCATAAGAACATTCCGTATAATAAAAAAGATTTCCGAAAAAGGCAATGATTTTCTAACCTGATAAATTCTTTAAAACCATTTTACATTACCAGTTTACATGGCAAGAACACAGAATAGAGCAGATATAGATATATAATACATATGTAGAGATTTCAGGTCTGCTCACCTTTGCAAATAAGGGCAGAATTAACATTCTTCTGGAAATAAATTAAAAGGAACAGGCGCGCAAAGTAAGCACCTTACATCGAAAAGCTGCGGTGACTACAATTTTGGAAGAATAAGTAGACAATTTAGTGTAATTTTAAAGTTTTTCGAGTTTTGGTTGAATCAGGCGTAACTTTCGAGTGTTGCTTTATTAAAAATGGCAAATAATTAAGTATTATTATTATTATTATAATTAATTATCTTGCATTTTTTTTTCAGAAATTGTGTCTTCTTTGTAATTGACTGAGCAAAGTGAATGGCCGTTTGTATGTTTTTTTTAACCATAACTCGTATATGTTTTATGTCGTGTTGTTGTTGCTATCTATGTTAAATTTTATAGGAAAGATTCTTGAAATTAAAATATGAGCATTCGACCTTCAACTCATAATAATATTGAGAGCAATGGTTCCTGCAAGTGAAGTATTTATTTTTATATTTTATATTATAAAAAACTCCAGAAAAGTATAGCGCCATAAACTTTAGAGACGGCTTCAGCGCGCGCTAGTTAAAATATAAGGTAATCGCTGTACCATAAACAACTAAATCACAAAACCAAACAAAATTCTGTTCAAAGCTATCCTAGAAATAATCACCATCGTAATAATCATAATAATCACTTGTATATACAATAGGCGTTCGGAGGTCTGGCGAAAAATGTGTGTTAATCAATGATATTTTACTAGAGATATGATTTTAGTGCACTTAAAATTACCCCGCAAATCTGTCCTTCCGGACAGATTTCGTTATTGCTATCTCTTTTACTCTTTAATATTTCGCATCTTCTTTCGCGCTCTTTGGCGGCTGTAAAAATAATGCAGTGGAGCCGAATTCAGAGCGCCATTTTTGGGTAAAAACCTATATTTAGTAAAATATCATTGGTGTAAATCGAGAATATTTAAATGTCCCTCTTTGCTATACTAGACGATAAAACCAAAAAAACAATATATCTCAAAACATAAGGTTCTAATCTACGTAACTAACAAGGTTCATGGAAAAAACCAATTTTTTCAGTTTAGTTTCTTAATAAATTCTAGACCTACTGGACATTAAATGCATATGCTTAAATATTCTATAGAAAATGAAGATACCACGTGAGATTCCTCCATGCTATTGATTCTGTTTAAAACCCCAATATCATATCCACCCTACTACCAAAGTAATGCGCATTTTTACAGCCATGAATGGGGCGGGATAAAAAATCGCTTTTTTTAAATAGGTTTTGCGGGTAGAAGTGATTTAATGATCTCAGCTCGATTCTCATGCACCGCGCGTGGTGACGCGCACTTTTTACCATTCGTAATTGATTTCTGGAATGGGAGGGTAGATTGAAATTCTTTAGGCAGGTGTGAGGTGAATGAGATTAGGTATTATTTGATTTTTTGGAATATTTCGGATGGTCGTTCGAGTTGGACTATTGGAATGCCATGGCATTCGCAGTTTTCCAGAAGTTTTACTGGTATCTCTGAACAATACATTTTTTTCCTGACGTAGTATTTCATAACGATAGGTAAAACAAGTAGAATTTTCGGAACGAAACCAACTCTTGTATTTTTATTAGAAAAACGGTTATAAGTATCGCTGCACACTTATAACTCCCCACTAAGCTTTACTGTGTCGAGGATGACACGGAACACACAGAAAGACACAGACAACACCCACACCCAGAGCAGATATAACACATCATTCAAACATCTACCCGGCCGGGAATTGAACCCGGGAACTATGAGGTTGATGAGGCTTGTAATGCAGGTGCGCTACCAATTAAGCCAGTAGTCGCGAGGCCATAAATGTCTATAAAGTACGTATACCACATTTACTTCAACTTTAGTTTCATTAAAGCAGCGGCAGCGAATGATGAATGAACTTATAAGATTAAGCGTTAGCGTAATAAGTAGAATGACGCATATAATTGTAGGTCCCAGTTATTTGTTTAATTACTATTAATTTATTTAATTTGACATAGCTGGTCAACCATACTCAACCAACTAAAATGTATTTAATTACCTTCATTTGCATGCACATTTACTTTAACATATCTCAATTGCATGAAACAAAACATCTACATCAATTGCCAATGTATTTTCAAGCTAAACTATTGACTATTCGGCCCCATTCTCATTACGTAAGACTGTATTAA
The DNA here is from genome assembly GCA_947579745.1 of Apocheima hispidaria. NCBI lineage: Eukaryota > Metazoa > Arthropoda > Insecta > Lepidoptera > Geometridae > Apocheima > Apocheima hispidaria. The sequence goes on along the minus strand of OX388150.1, from coordinate 15,791,069 downwards.
GACGTAACGTTATCTCGATCTAAAGTTAGGTCGGTAGATCGCAGGCTGCAGGCTGGATGACCTACGACCTAGTGCTTATCCAGGCATCTCTAGCTCGAAGATTAATGTTTGTTATTTGAGTTTCAGATTAAAAACAGCGGGTAGGAGATAAAATAAATAGGCAATAGAAGACGATAAATAAAACATAAAAAGTGAATGATGTTGCTGAGAATCATAGCTTAATATGGTTTCATAATGGCCCTTTAAACAGTGGAGTAGTTGGGTGTTAACCAGATTAATATTTTAAGAGTTCAGTTTTTCATATTTTAAGTATTATGATTTTCCTGTATTTCTGTTTCTGTAAGCCTGCAAGACCAAAGAGCCAGCAAGAAGTCGAAGGTCAAATAGTCATATAATATATGAGCAGGAGCAAGAAATATTACGTTGACCAGACCACCTACTAATTTACCATCACAGATACCAAAATCAATCAAAAATCTTGTGATTCGGTATCTATAGATTATTTTTGATTGATTTTGGTAATCACAAGATTTTTGACACACCGAAATTAGAGGATAACGACGGTTGCGAGGACTGAGACTGCGCCTACTCGCTCCACAGCAATGGACAAGCCATTGTTAATTTGTATAGGTGTATTTTCTCCAATACGTGGTGTGCTTCAATCGCCCTGAGTACAAAATCTTTGCGTGATCTGTGTTTGTCACTGCATAAAACAAGGTATATATTTTAGCACTCAACACAAATTCTACAATTCCTTGTACATCAAAATCTATCAAGCCATTTAGGCTACAGGAAGTAATAATATGAGGCCAGACAAATATTCATACTTATACCCGAAAAGCCTATGAGGCCTATGTTCAGCAGAGGAACGTCTTTTGGCTGATGATGATGATACCCGAAAAACATTTACTTTTTTCTATGACTAAGGTTTAAAAAATATGTTTGTCAGTTTATTGGATTTTCCACTTAAAAATCAAAATCGAATCAAGCGGAAATTAAACGAACGTTACAAAGCAAACTTCTAAAACCACTTATTCTCAAACCGCTCTCAAAACAACCGCCTCGCTATGGCGAATTTCGCGCGAAAGCGATCGCGCCGTTAATTATTATAGTCTAGTGATTCTGCAAGGGGATGCGGGGTTCGGTTCTGTACGGTTATGTTGCGATCTCGAGTACGTAGGCAGGTACCTAATATCGATCGACCTCAGAATATGGCCGGGTAACTAAGCAAGTTTAATTTAATTAAAAACATGCGGTGTTCAACTCAACGATAGTTTGTGTATTCTATACATTTTTGATACCTGTCTCTCTAACATACCTAAAGGCCTTTGGTCTACGAAACTTAGTACAAATATATTATGTTACCTTGTCCCTCTCGTCCCTTGGTAATTACCTATACGTTGTTCTACTCATTCCTACCAGCCACTTTTAAAAAAAATAGATAATTAATTCTTCAAACGGACAACTAACACCCAGACCCAGACATATTAATTAATCATTCAGACATCTCGGCCGGTTCGAACCCAACTCCTGCCTCTAGGTCAAACGCTATACCACCTAAATCAAGAAGGTCGTATTGCGTTTATCGTCATAGTACAGTACGGTACTTTTTTGTCGCACCCGGTTAGTACATGCATACTATAATATAAGTATGATTGTATGTTCCTTTAGTAACTCCTGCAGCCTGCAAACGGCTTGACCAATTTTGACGAGTGAGATGTCGTTGGATTCCACTTTGCATCCGGAGGGCTACAACCTAGGCTACATTTTGCAGGCAGGTATTTTTTAAATAATATTATTAGTTTTGGTAAATAAACTCGTCATAAACAAGTAGCTAACAAATACCTAATTTCCAAATTAACTTATCTATTAATTACAAACTATAAACCAATAGTGTATTCGCCGGTAACTACCGTATTGGGAGCGGCGATAAGACGCGGATTAGACCGACTCCCGCGTGTAAGGGGTAATAGAGTGTGCGGGCAACACTGATTGCAGTTCTTCGGAGTAAACCAATTATTGGCTCTATTGTATGAAACATTCTTGATCTTCTTGAAAAGACTTATTTACTTTGCGGATTTATATTTGTGTGTATAATGTTTTTTTTTTTTGCTATTTTTATCATAAAATATACATAGATGCTGCAATACCTTTTTACCTTTTAGACATTGCAAGTAGCTTTGTCGGACTTTTTTTTTTCATTACTCGGTGACGATACGAGCAAGTCGCTCACCTGATGTTAAGCGTCACGCTTGCCTATAACAGTTCAGTGCCACCCAGAATTTTGAACTGCAGCAGTATTCAGTATTCATTCAACAGTTCAACACTATGCGCGGCAATGCACTGCGCTCGTCACCAAGAGATGTTATATATTAAATCTCTGTATACTCAGTAATTACGCTGGCAACATTGCCCTTCAATCCGGAACACATTAATGCTTGCACACATTTTACACTTTTGTTTTGCAAAACTTCATGTATGTACGTTTATACCTATGGAAGTTATAAGGCTGTAAAGGATTCAGACAGAAAGACAGACAGACGGACATAACGAACTTATTCTCCTTGTAGTGCTACGGAACCCTAAAAAGTACCTATTCTAAGTACTTTTTCCTGTTCCACAAATTTTCTCAACAAATCTTGAAAAATCCCACACAATATAAATCGACTGAAATACGAATAGCAACTGATGTTTTTATATCTTCAAACAACAAGTCCATTGGTTTGGTCAGCGACTGAGCGCCAAACTCCTAATTTTTCGCTTCATTTAACAGTCTTATGGTCGAAGTGGGCGCCGTCCATCAGAGTATAACATCTGCAGAGGAACTGATTCTAAACAGCTGGTATTTTACTAATTTATGTTAAACGTTGAGGATAAAACAAGACAACAACAGTTAAGATAATATGGGCTTATCAAGTCGATGACTTGAGGGTATTATTGGGTAGTCTTAAAAAAATACGTAAACAGGGCGTATAAATGTTATAATTATTTCGGTTTAATGTATACACCGGTTACGCGTTTGGTATTACATAAAATGGCAACTTGAGTGTTTGAAATTAGATTTTATTAAGCTCATTGCCTGACCATTACGAGATTTGCAATCTTGGCATTTATTATGAAATCTAATTTAACAAATACAGAAATCGGTGCATTTATAGTGAGATATTTATCGACGGTCATTAGCTCTTAACTATTTCTTGGTAAATTTTCTACTCCGTGTCTGTTGATAGATTCGCCGTTAGATTGCTGAATGGGAATGCCCACCTACGATATAAATTTCACCGTATCAAATGTGAATTGTAGCTCGAGTTACATTTATAGGGGAATTTTATTATCGGAGTTACTTGATGGTGTTATGACGGTTTTTTGATAGTTCTGTTAAATTAGATATCAATGTCTGACATCTGCAACATGCATTTGAATCTGAAAGTGAAAGTCGCGGGCAACCGCTGGATGCAAGTAGCACGTTGTCGGTCGGTGTGGTAAAGCCCTTTTTGACTAGCTCTTTTTGGCAATAGAAATTTGACCACCTATCTATCACTTTCACTCAACAATATTACAGTTGACGACGACATAGACAATTTCTATTGTCTTAAAATTCGACCTCTAATTTTATACGATCCTCTTTGCATTTTATTTTCAAGGCCTGATCAAAACAATTGCAATAATCTTCGAAGATAAAACAAATAAAATCCAATATCTCCAAAATCATCCCCAAATCGTACATCAGATTGAAATGGCGAGTGACAAAGAATAAAGGAAAAATAATAAAAAAGACATACATGACTAGCTCCCCTCCCGTCGAAGCGTGGAGGATAAATCTGCAGGTGGATTATAGAGACTTATTGTGTGCCTGATGGGCTGTGGCGAGTGTAGGGAGCGTCTCCACGTGTTCCTCACACGGCTGCTCCTCGAACTTCGGTTTGAAATCCAAATAGTAGCATTATAATAGTAGCGTATTTAAATTTGTATCAAACAAAACGATTGGTTCAATCATTGCTCAGAAAATTGAGTGTAAAATACGAAATTTTCACCCTAGCTGGTTGTCCATGTCTTTGTGTGTGTTCCATGGCAGCCTTGGAACAGGGAAACTTACTTAGGGGAGCTTACTTACGAGTGTAAAGCGTTTTTTTATGTATTTATTTATTTATATTGGTGGAAACCGAAATTTTGCTACGTGAGTTATTTTATCTATTAGTTGAAACAAAAAAATACATGATTTTTCTCGTACATCAATAACGCGTTTTTCAACATTTGTTAAGAAAATAAAACACCGAAAGGGAAATTAAAAAAAAAACATTCTGTAAGCTATAAAGTAACAAAGACAATATCATTCTTAACACTTTTTGGTTAGTTTGAATTCCCAAAAATTTTCATAATTTGTGAAGCAGATAGGTAAAAAAAAACTAGGAAAATAGCTAGTTTTAGGGCACTAGCCACGGTAGGATTCCCTCAGTTTGTGAGATAAACTGATTCTAAAAGAAAAATTCAAGAAGCCCACCAATCTATAAAAGAAACAAAAATCCCTACTATAATTTTCCTACAAATTCTTAGACATAAATCATTTATAAGTTTTCCTATAAGGAAAACCCTATAGTGTTGCCATAAACCCGCCTATATAGATATATCTACTCTCTGCTGCGATACGAATCAGTATCTAGTGGAATGAGTCAATCGGGTTTCGGGTTCGATTCCTGCTATCTCGTGTTAGGATCTTTTTATTCAACTTGCGCCTTATGTATTGTAGGAATGGTGCTGATTTGTATTTTACAAGTTCCGGATATGAGTTATCTATTGATTAAGTCATAGGCAATCAACCGTAAAACTATGTAAAAAATATTATTGCCACTCTGTAACGGCTAAACCAATTGAGATGAAATTTGGTGACGAAATAGATCACTAATATTATAAATGTGAAATTTTGTGTGTAAGTATGTAATTATGTAAGTAGATAAGTAGGTATATAGGTAAGAATGTAAGTGTACTTGATCCCGTTCAACTCTGCAACGGCTGAATAGATTTGAATGAAATTTGGAATGGAGGTAGGTTATACACTGGATTAACACATATAGGCTACTTTTTATTCAGAAAATATATTCGGTTTCTGTAGAATAGCGGATGAAACCGCGGCATGCAGGTAGTGATTCATATATTCGAGACTATAATAGAATTTGAGCATTCTTGTTATACCGTAGGAAGCGGAAACGATGTTTCGTATGAAACTACGGAGTGGAAAAAATACTTAACAAGCCAATAACTAGTTAAAATAATTATTATCAACGTTATGGATATGAAATCACGTTTTTGATCCAAATTTCAAATTGTGATCCACTTACATATACGTTTTATTACCCGGGACTCAGAACCAAAGTACGTCCTAAAAATACGAGGATGGGTAGCAGCGTCCTTTTAGTAAGTTGAGATCGCCAAGCGACCTTTGAAGCATGGGGATTAGGGCAAGCCCCCTTGTTCAACAGTGGACGTGTTCTGGCTGATGACGATACGCTTTACTAAGATTCGTTAGACCTCAGACTCAGGCGTCTTCAGTATTAGATACCATTCTTAAATTCACCGCCATGATACCATCAGCTTGTGTTACGCACACAATAAGAAAAGCTTAATTAATTGTTATTGTTGAAAGCTTTCGCTGCGAAATGAGGAAAAGATGGTGATAATGATAGAGCACCTACACCAGGGAATATCAGAAATTGGAATTAACACGGACACGATGATCAGTGGCGGTGGATATGAAGGTTATTTTATTTAAATATTAGACCACCAAGTCTGTCTCATATCCTTGTGTGTCTAAATATAACTATAAGAATAAAATTATTGCCTAAAACATCAACAATACCAAACATCGAGGTATCTTCAGGCGTTTTGAGTTGAGCGGAAACACACTTACGCTCATAAACAGATACTTTCTTATTTTTGCATATTAGTGTGATTGAGAGTAGAGCCAGTTTGAGAACAACAAACAAGGAACAAGGAGCGCATCGTTTATTTTCATAACTTAAACAATAACTTTACAGGCCTATCTTCCAAGACCTTTATTACATTCAAAACTACGACAATAATAGTTGAAGAGCTAATGGTTCACTTTTGTGCTCCAGTAATAGTTTGCGAGTAAAATGCGAGCACCCAACCGTGGCGTATTAATTCTCGCACAAAGGGGCTGCGCACCAATTTCGACGAAATTCGGAGTCTGTTCGCAACTTGATACATTTCGGTGGAGTTTAGACAACCGATGTTGTGATTTGTTGAAAAATTTACTTCGAAACTTGTTTGGTACCTATTGGTACGTATTAAATATATTATCTGAATCCACTCAAATTCGTCACAATTCGTTTGATAGAGTACATTTTAAAACATTTTACCTACTAGTAAGTCTATTAAATTTTAATTAATTCAAAGTTCATGTTTAGCAAAGTAGCGAGCATTAGTTCTGGTTCGACTCTTGCAGAGTTCGACTTTTGCCAGTTATTTAACTGCCAAGCAGTAGTGTGCAAACATTACAGTGTTCCGAATTGAAGGGATTTTTTTTTCCAGCGAAATTACTGTCTACAAAGAGATATAACATCTCAGGGTGGCATTGCTGTGCGTGGATTTGAACTTTAGATGTTCTAGTTGGGACTGTACTGTTATGGGCAAGCGTGACGCTTAACATCAGGTGAGCGACTTGCTCGTCTAGTCAACCCATATAAAAAAATACTAGTTAAAAAAACGTATGTCAGAGTTTTTGGGTCACCTGATAGCCTCTTACATGGCTAAGCGGTTTATTTTCTCTTAAGTTTTGGCTCCACATTTTGTGTATTTCGCCAGTGTCAAGTATATAGTATTTCAATTGAAGTCAAACATTTCACAATTCAAACAAGTCTCAGTCATAGTTTAAACAAATTAAGTCACGTTCTAGTCCAAGTCATACTCCAGTAAAGAGATGGAAACTTTACTATGAACCGTGCGATTGAGTGGGATGGCATCAAACTTACGCAATAAGGCCGCGGGACCTGTAATGTCTATTGGAAACGAAATTCCTAGTAGAATTTAGTTTCAAACGTTTGTTGGAGGCGACATGTAAGTTTTTGATAATTATTTTAAGGTAGTATCGTTTTACCCGACTGCGAAGAAGAAAGAGGGTATCAAAGTTCCCATTTTTGGGAGAAATACCCCTCCAATTCAAAATCGCCGACGAGTAAAAAATTCTATAAATTTATAGAATATTGTATACTAAGTTTCGCCAAAATTGGTTGAAAAATACGACCTGTACGAGAGTACCAACATACGGATATTATCAGAAACGGCCGGTGTATTGCGGCACCACAAATTTCCCCCCTTTTTGGGGAAAATACCCCACTAAGTAAAAAAACACGACAAAAAAAAAAAAAAAAATCGTAGAACCTGTATACCAAGTTCGGTCAAAATTGGTTCAAAAATACGACCTGTACGCGAGTACCACGGACAGATGATAGCAAATTTTGCCAGTTAAAACTGGGAGCTTTCGTTCGCTTCGTTCACTCGGTCAAATTTGTTTGTGTAAGTTTTAACTTCGTGATGCCTAAACGGCTTGACGGATTTTAATGAGTAAAGTGTCGTTGGATTCTTGGAATACTATATACTTTATAGTATTTCAATTGAAGTCAAACATTTCACAATTCAAACAAGTCTCAGTCATAGTTTAAACAAATTAAGTCACGTTCTAGTCCAAGTCATACTCCAGTAAAGAGATGGAAACTTTACTATGAACCGTGCGATTGAGTGGGATGGCATCAAACTTACGCAATAAGGCCGCGGGACCTGTAATGTCTATTGGAAACGAAATTCCTAGTAGAATTTAGTTTCAAACGTTTGTTGGAGGCGACATGTAAGTTTTTGATAATTATTTTAAGGTAGTATCGTTTTACCCGACTGCGAAGAAGAAAGAGGGTATCAAAGTTCCCATTTTTGGGAGAAATACCCCTCCAATTCAAAATCGCCGACGAGTAAAAAATTCTATAAATTTATAGAATATTGTATACTAAGTTTCGCCAAAATTGGTTGAAAAATACGACCTGTACGAGAGTACCAACATACGGATATTATCAGAAACGGCCGGTGTATTGCGGCACCACAAATTTCCCCCCTTTTTGGGGAAAATACCCCACTAAGTAAAAAAACACGACAAAAAAAAAAAAAAAATCGTAGAACCTGTATACCAAGTTCGGTCAAAATTGGTTCAAAAATACGACCTGTACGCGAGTACCACGGACAGATGATAGCAAATTTTGCCAGTTAAAACTGGGAGCTTTCGTTCGCTTCGTTCACTCGGTCAAATTTGTTTGTGTAAGTTTTAACTTCGTGATGCCTAAACGGCTTGACGGATTTTAATGAGTAAAGTGTCGTTGGATTCTTTTTTACGTCTGGAGTAACATAAGCTACAATCTGCAGTCAGGTATTTTGTTTTTCTTTTAATAATATTACTGGATTGTGTTAATATTTTTTCCTTGTATATACTTATTAAAAATAAAAATAAGTTTAATTTCTAGTAGTCCTAGCAGTCGAGCTATTCGGTAGCCATTAATTCGCCCGTTAGATGAATAACTACCATGACTTGGCTAGTTCTGTTTCTAACAATATAATTTGAAAAATACTGCGTGTGTATCTGTATATCATAATGCAAATATCTCAGATAATGACCAAATGTTGTCAGATTTAATACTGATTTCCGATTGAATCACCGATGAGAATTTCATAGTTTAACTAAAGTAAAATATTTCACATCAAAACAAGTCACAGTTATACTCTAGAAGCTATTTAAACTAAAAGCTACTACGGATTTTTAGAAACAACAGGAACTCGATTATGCGATTTGACTGGATTCTAAAGAAATAATTAATATTATCTCCGGACCGGGATATTTGTCCTAAAACTGCAGCCAGACCACTGGAAGACAGGTGGCAGCGTCCTCTTAGTAAACAGTGAGAGTTCTGCGCTCCCCAAGCCGAGAGTGGGGATTATGGCACCCTTCCCCCTTGCTAAGAGGAGGCCGAGTTAGAGAACTGAAAAATCCACAGAAATGTTTTTTTTTTCTCTTCTGTGTAAAAATCTCAATCAATTCACCATTTTTAAATCCAGAGCTTGTAATTCAAACACCACCTTTCCATTAATTACCACAGACGAGAGCAATATAGATGCGAAAGCCGACAATTGAACTCTTCACCGCGCGGCGCCGTCATGCCGTCGAGAGCAGAATTAATATTGCCCTTTGTAATGAAGGAGCTTTTATAGCATGAAGAATCTTATATCTATACTCTATATCTAGGTAAGCTGGGTTGTTATTTAAAATTCGGATATTGCAGAGAAAAAAAGTGTCTAATATTATGTGTATTTTAAACTTATCCTGCGCCATTTTATGTACAATGTTATCTCTCAAAAGAAATGTATGTTTTAGAGATACTTTCAAGTACTCACCAGTCAATTTGCGTGCATCATACTAGTAGATCCGCTGCTGTGCGTTTATTTTAAAAGTCGTTCAGAGCGTGTCGAGACACGGACATGACACGATTCCGTAGATCATGTTCCCAAAATGCACGAATAAAGCTCACTGATTAAATTTTAGAGGTGTCACGTCACAAAACTTAGATTTACGACATATATTTTTTGATCTAAGATTACCCGACCAGCAAGACAATATAATATATTATTTGTGAAGAAATTTTAAAGAAAAGCTTGTCACATAATTATATTTTTGCATTAATATGTCTGCAGATAGACCGTCGAGTTAAGGGCATTTCACCACTTACAAGTTCCCGGCAGAAAGGATAGATAAAATCAGACTGTTATTTACATTCATCATTCAGTCAGAAGACGTCCACTGCTGAACATACCGACAATTTTCATTTGCATGCACCGGTCGCCCGCGGCTTCCACGTATTGTCGATCCAGCTAGTGGGAAGCCTACCCAGTCTTTCAGATCGTAATTGCTACTCTAGAATCTTCTCCATCGGTTATTGTTTCTTCGAGTAATGAGTCCTTCCAGCTGCCCCTTCAGCTTGCAAACCTTGCAATCTATGTGGGTGACTTTGGTTCTTAGCTGAATATCCTCGTTCCGGATTATATCCCACGTACAAACTCCGAGCTCAGCTCTTTCCAGTGCCCGCTGTATTAATGAGTTTTCCAAAAGGCCAGCAGTTGAAAAACCACGTCTCAGCTCCATACCACACACTGGTTGAAGACCCTTGTCTTGATCATGTTAATTTACCATAATTCAATGAAATAGTTGCCGATAAATTTAAGTCCTAAGCTATCTACACTGTGGCATAAGTTAAATATTAACCCTCCTTGTATAAATACGTAGGTACTGCGTCTTTCCTCGCCTTGACTTGTGTTTTCGCGACGTGCTCCGTAGATTGTAATTGGCGAAATTTCGAGTTGAAACGATAATTGATTGGAACAATAGATTTGAGTCCAAGTGTTAATTGGAATCCTATTCGACTGCCGAGGAATTACGAGTAAATTTGGCTATAATTTTCTGAACTGGGGTTACAATCGGAAAATGCTGTTTTGGAGTAAAATTATTAGTCTGGTTGATTTCAATTATGGGTTCATCACGTCGGTCCAAGCAGTAGTGTAAAGTACATATTTTTTTTTGTAGGAACAGGCTTAGCTTAGACGCATATTATAATGAGCACTCTAGTATACACTCATGTTGATTATATACTGTTGTAGCAGGAGGGCCTAAAATATTTTTGCTATTTTTTTTTTTGTTTTTTTTTTTAAATATAAATGGAATTTATTATTTAACTAAGGATCTGATGCCAATAACTTTACGTGGCTGAAAAGAGGAGAATGGCGGTCCGAGCGCTTAGGAGTAAAATCTTACGCCTACAAAATACAAAGCTACAAAAAGTTTGAGTTGTGTATGTTGATAATATCATTCACCTAAGATTGTTACAATTTTTTTTTCATCCTCAATAACTAGTTAATATCCCATTTCCATTTAAAACCATTTAATTTTCTAATTAAAACTAAGTACTTAATTATTTAATAATAATGCCATAATTACCTTGATATGTAAAGTAACTCCCCGAGGATTGGAGGTGTTAAGACCCGACCAAGAGTTATTTATTATTCAGTGTTGCTAGATTTATTGCTTTCAGCAACGCCGGTGTGGTTAGACCACTATGTCTGCAGAGAATCATGACAAAAATAAAAACACACTCACAGTTCCCCCCCTAAGCAGTCCCTGTGTTGGGGTTACGATGTAATGCTCATGAAGACACGGACAACTAACACCCAGATCCAGAGATATTTAAATTCATCAATAAAGCCTCGGCCTGGTCGGGAATAGAACCCAGGACTTCCTGCTCATAAGGCAGACGTACTACCAAATAAGCCAGGAGGCTCGTCAACTGATAAGATATTTATAATGATAAGATACCAAAAAGGTAAGATACAAGCTGAAAATTAATTCGATACTTAAAAATTGAACTACTTCATCACAACTACTTACCTGCAAAATTTCATAAAGATTGGATCAACAGTTCGCATGTTTATCCTTAGACAAATAAACACACAAACATAGGTACATATACAAACACCAACTTGTCCCCGCGCACTCTGAGACGTTCGTATCACTCGGTAATAATTCAGCTTTTTGCAAAGTTATCACAGATGTCAGAACGTTTCTTAGCGCGGTTCGAGTATAATCACATAATCACGTTTAAACATCAAAATAGATTCGGGTGATATTCGATTCGGTAAAAGAGTTTTTTGACGATAAAGTAAATTTAAATATTTATATAAAAGTAAATGAATTAAGGAACCTGTTCTTAGGAAAATATCGAAAACTCTAATAAGTCTCAAGTAAACCAACATTTACCGAGAGCCGGGTGTGACTCGGGAACTATTCAATTTAACTTTGCTTGATAGCGAAACTAAACAATTAAATTAATTAATCAAATCAAGCTTCCGTTCGTTTCTTCTTCTTTCTTTTTTCAAATCAAAACAAATCATTTATTGATAACACCCAGTTACACGTCACATTACATTAATAAATGACAATACAAGTTTAATAATAATAAAATAAATTAAATTAATTCCATTAATAATTGTCAATATAAGTTTAATAATAATAAAATAAATTTAATTAATGAATTATTAATTAATAAATTATTAATAGGCGCTTAACTTTAAATAATTCCTAATGTTGTAGAACAGGTTCTTTTGTAACCGAGCTCTCAGCTTGGTTTTGAAGCACATCCCGAATGGTGGCAGGTATGCGATTGTATAACGCGGGCCCCAAGATATAAACCGACATCTCCGACTTGACGAGGTGGTGCGATGGCGTTATTAGTTTTTTTTTTTTTTATTGCTTTGCAACTGTAACGTACTGTGTACACCCCTGCGTTGAAATGCACCTAAGTTCGTGTGGGTGAACATGAACAGGTCTACCCGGTAAATTAACTCACACAGCAAAGGCAATATCTGAAGTTCCCTAAACAGATCTACGCATGAGACGCCATCCTGAACGCCAGAAATTACTTCTTACATATATAATATGAATACCTACTTACTATAAATAAAAGATTTCTTCTTGCCACAGTCTGCGAAATCCAAGACAATTCCAGTTGATAACCTCAACACCTCTGAGAGGAGCTTCTAAGTGTTTTCCCCTGTAATCCAACACCTCCGCCGCCGCAAAAAATGCAACACGGAGTTTCCCATTTAATATGTAAAGACGAACAAGAATTAACTCATATAGCATGTGTTCTTTATAGTTACTACTGGTGGAACATTCGACGCCAACCCAACTTACAAAAAAGGAGGATAATGTTTTTGTAGTGCATTTCAGTGTGTAAGAACGTATGTCCTTATCATTATTACCTCGTGTAGCCTAAATGGGCTAATTTTGTTGGATTTATTTTTTACTAGCTATTTCCCAAGACTTCGTTCGCATGGGCCAATACGAAAAAATAAGTCTATGTCCGTCTCCTACCCTTTATCTATATCTTTGCAAAAATTAAGGTCTATCCGTTCAGCCGTTTAGCCGTGATAACGCGACAAACACCCAGACAGAGGCAGAGAGACAAATAGACAGAGTTACATTCGCATTTTATAATATGAGTAAGGATGTACGGTGTGTCATAGACTACCTAGTCAAAATCGAAGAACCAGAAAAATACTTTTTTAAAAATACAATTTTTATTTGTGTCCGATACACTTGAGAGTAACTTAATTAATGCTCTTAAAAATTATTTAATTCTACTCGAGAACTCTCTTATCTCGTTGTGCATTCCGGTGCAACCGGGGCCCAGACGCTTAGTCAGCGGTCTACGCTGCTACTTGTATTGTGTTATTCGGTGTACCGGAATGCGTAACTTCTCCCTCCCTCATTTCGAAATTATCGGGTGAACATGCGTGAATCCGAGAATTTCGATTTACAATCATTTTCTTAACATAAAATACAATGACTAAAACTAGGATTACATATAAAATTAATGTACCGATACTCATATCGTTCGCGTTAATAATGCCTCGATTTTCACTAAAATTTTCACTTACACTTTCACTTTTTGTTAAAACTTCAGTCAGATGTTGCAGATTTGACAGTTCTACGTCGTCCACGTTGACAGGACCAATTTCCGGGGAAGATGTCCTTACAGGCATGGGTATCTGAGGCAGGTTGATAATTGGCAGGGCAGATAAGTAAATCTTTTGTGTACTGCCTTGGCGTTTTCTTAATTTTATTCCTTTTATTTCGGTTTCACAGTCGTCATCGATAGTCAGGATATATGTTCCATAGATGTGGCGATACGTGTTTTCTTCTTTACAGATCTGGGTTAGTATGAGGCTTGACTTTGTGTAAATCATCCATCTATCAGGTTGTATCCTTTCAACCTTGACGTTTTCTATGTTTACTGGAATCGGAATACATTGCGTCGTATTATCAGCAAAAGTTATCAGATCGGTGACGCACTCGTCTTTCACGAGGGATGATGTGAAGTCTTCTTCACACAGGAACAGGAAGTCATCTATTTCTCTGCAAGGGCGGTGGAGCGACACAGTTTTCAACCCTTTCGCTAAGAGGTAAGGGAACTTGGGTAGGATGAGGCAAGTTTGATTGAGAACATTGGTTATAGGCAAGGGAAGGATTTTGTAATATATATACACATCACTATCAACTAAGGGTATGTCTAAAATGAACGTTATTTGATTTTCCTTTATGTAAACTTTTAAGTCAATACATTGTTCTAATTTTAATATGTTTTCGGCCTTAACAGGAAAAATAAGCCGATTTTGTTTTTCAATATTTTGGAGCATTACAAGTAATTCATTTGTATCAATAACTGCTTGATGCAGCATTCCTAATTTACTAAATGCAACTGTTGTTTCAATCTCATCCAGTTTGGCATAAAGCGTTTGGAAGTTATGCAAAAATAAATTATAAACATTATATAGTCTTAGCACATTTTGGTTTTGGTTTGTATCATTTAATTGTTTTCTAATGTCCCAGATTGCTTTGTCTAATTGGATGAAATTGTATTTAGTGCTATTGGTAATATCTACTAATGTCTTCAACACTTCAGCGATCACTGTGACCTTCTTATCATTTTCATTCTGTTTTACTTTTACGTTGTTAATTAGTGTCTCATACCTTATGGCATCGTCGTTATCTAGATTTCCCAAAATTAGCTTTATTATAGAACCGAGAGGATTTAGAATACCGCGTTTGGTTTTCTTTGGTGGTAAGAGTTGATTGAGTTTTTCCACTGTCAAATTTCTAACATAATCAGTCTGAGTTTTAACGTCACTAATTTCCGGGAAAATGTATTTCTTTTCGAAATGATTGGAAACGTGCTTGTTTAGGATCGCATACCCATTCACATTAAATTCTAAATCTTCGCGAATTAAACTTAGGTCTAAAATCTTAATTAAAGTCCACTTATCATTACTAATGAGTGCCTGGCCTTCCTTTATTGGGAGAATCCCAGGGTTGCGGTCAATCCGCTGAAGAAGAAGGGCCAGGCCTGCTGATGTCTGCATCAGGATCAGGACGAACCTGTGAAGGACGTTTTATATCCTTTATAGGTGCTTTAGTTTCACGGCCCTTAATATTAACTGGTACTATATTCCTAACTATTTCTCCTGTTACTTCCGCTTTTTTGTAACGTGGTTTGTCTTTGCTCCTTCTGTCATTTACGCCTTTCACATACACTGTATCTCCATCGTGTACATTAAAATGTTTTTCACCTCCATGCTTTTCCTTGATTTTCTCTTTCTTTTCTATCGCCTTATTAGTTAAGTACTCATATAAGTATTTTGTGCGTTTTTTATGATCCTGGACTAGTTTTTGGGTATAGTCTTTATTGAATTCTACGTTAAAAGGGCTCATAGCTTCGGTGTGACCGAAGACAACTTCAAAGGGGGTTAAACCAGTTGTACTATGTATAGTCTGATTATAGGATAAAAGTGCATATGTCATTACTGATGCCGCGTCAGTAAATTTGTGTTCATAGTTTGCCAATCGGTAAATCTCTATTATGGTCGAGTGGAACCGTTCAACAATTCCCATAGAATTGGGGTTGTGCGGGGTGCCAATGTGTAGGTCTATTTTATAGAAACTTAAGGTTTCCTTCAGCAGATCGTTATTGAATTCCGCGCCTGAGTCTGCACTTATTCTATGTGGAACTCCATATATAGAAAAGTACTTGAGAAGGGCTCTTATTACTTCTGGTGTGGTTTTATTGTTTATTTCCATTGCCTGTCCTAGTTTACTAAAAGCATCTACTATTGTTAGGTAGGTTTTACCATCAATTCCGAATACATCTATGAAAAGTTCTTGAAATGGTTTCGTCTGAGTTTTGGTTAATTGTAGTTCCGGTTTTAAGGGCTTCCTGTCGTACTTCATTATTTTACAGCTATCGCAAGAGTTTATTATTGTTGCTACGGTGAGTTCCATATTAGTCCAGTAATATGTTCGTTTGATGTGGATTAGTGTCTCCTTAATACCTCGGTGGCAAGTTTTTCCTACATGATACTTCTTTACTATTTCTTTCTGCTCGTCTTCATTTTCCACGTAAACTACTCTTTCTGTGCATTCCAAAATTTTACTGTATTCTTTTTGAAAAGAGCTATCGTAGCTTCTGCGAACTGTTTCCGGTGAATTTTATCTTCGAAATAAATGAAATATTTAGTTTTCGGTTTAATATATTCTTTCAGAAATTGTTTGACTAAATGTGGCTTATTCAATGGTAGATGGGCCTCTAAAATTTTTTGTTTAGGTCTGGATATATCTTTTACTGCAAGTTCATTTCTAAACCAAGTATGTACTAATATTTGATTGGGCTTAGTATCTATGGCTTCATGTAAAATAGGAATTCCTGTCGTGTCTGTGTCAAAAACTGAATGTTCCGTTTGGGAACTTAAGTGTGCCGAGACGGTACTATTAGTTGGGGATGGTATAGAGAAGGGTGATCTTGTGTCATGGGGTGGTATTACTGACACAGTTTTCTCCGAGTCTGATGATAAGATTATGGTGCTGTTATTTTCCTCGTTTGGTTTTTGCTGCAACCTCTGCAATATTTCAATTTCTCTCATTACTTCATCTATTTCTTTTTGTAATTTATCTTCATCAACATTGACCTTCATGGATATGTCGTCGCTGTCTACGGCGTTTACTTTAATTCGGGACAGGGCATCGGCGACAACATTTTGTTTTCCGTTTTTGTACTCAATGTCATAATCAAATTCTGATAGTCTGAGTTTCCAGCGTGTCAATTTACTATTGTGCTCTTTCATGTTGTTTAGCCAGGCTAGGGGTCGATGGTCTGTATATATAGTGAAACGTCTACCATATAGGTAGGGTCTAAAATGTTTGACCGCCCACACTATTGCAAGTAATTCCTTTTCCACGGTACTGTACCGCGATTCGGCGTCGTTTAAGGTCCTGCTGGCATATGCTATTGGTTTATCGTTGCCTAAAGGGCCTTGAGATATTACCGCGCCTATTGCGTAATCGGAAGCATCTGTGGTGAGAATGAATGGTTTTTCGAAATCCGGGAATTGCAAAATTGGGGCGTTTACTGGTAGTTCTTTGCACATCTCAAATGCTGCTACATATTCATCTGTTAGTTCAATTTTATTTCGTTTTTTTAAACAATTTGTTAGCGGGCGAGTTATTTTGGCAAAGTCTTGTATGAATTTTCGATAATAGCCGACTAATCCCAGGAAACTTTTAATTTCCGTTGTGGTTCTTGGAACGGGGAAGTTTAGTACTGCCTGAATTTTGTCGTTATTTGGCTTAAGGCCGTCTTTCGTTATCATATGGCCAAGGTAAAGAACTTCTTTGCGGAAGAACTCACATTTATCTAAGGTTACTTTCAAATTGGTGGTTCTAAGTCTGTCAAAAACCATACGTAGTTTTTCTATATGCTCTTGTAAACTTGCTGAGTAGACAATTATATCATCGAGATAAACAAGGCAATGCAAGCCCTGTAGACCTCTCAGGACGTTATCCATAGCTCGCTGAAATGTGGCGGGAGCCGTCTTAAGACCAAACGGCATTCGGGTAAACTCATAATGTCCGGATTGTGTAGAAAATGCAGTTTTTTGCCTGTCCTCTTCCTTAACTTCAATTTGATGGTAACCGCTCGCTAAATCGATTGTACTAAAGTATACAGATTTGCCTAATTTATCGAATAAATCTGAAATGTTGGGAAGTGGATATTTGTCGTCGGTGGTAATTTCATTCAAACGTCGGTAGTCGATAACCATTCTGAATTTAATTTCTCCGGAGGCGTCGGTCTTTTTGGGAACTAGATGTACTGGTGCGCTCCATGGGGAGTGTGACTCCCGAATGACGTCATTTTTGAGTAACTTTTCTACTTGGTTTTGTATTTCCGCGGTATAAGTCGGAGGGTGTCGGTATGGTCTAATGTATATGGGGTCTTCATTTTTTGTTCTTATTTCGTGTTTAACCCCGTTAGTAAAGGAAAGCGGTATATCTTCACTGTAGAAAATGTCTCTGTATTCGTAGCATAGCTTTTCTATGCACTGTTTTTCTTCCTGATTGGTGTGGTCTAAACGTAGTTTTCGCAAATTTTGTTTCAGCAATTCGTCAATCTCACATTCATTCATCGTCACATTCACTGTACATTCTTCTCTTACATACTTACTCACTTTCAGTGGTTTCGAAAAAGTCATTGTTACCCTATCTTCAGAAGCATTTTGTATGATGGTATACGCGAATGAATCTTTGCACGATACTAAAGCACATGGCATTCTTACGTCTTGGCCAAAATCAACATAGTCGATAATGGCCTCGCCATTTTGTAGATCAGTTGGTACTTTCACTCGCGTCTCTGTCCTTGGTTCTATTGTTATTTCATACGGCGGGTTGTAGATTATAGGTATATTTGCGGTAGGTGTTTGTAGGACCTGATTTTTCATATCAATTTTTGCTTCGAGTTGTTTTAGAAGGTCAGAGCCAATCAAGCCGTCATATCGACTGTCTACATCGTATACATAGAATTTGTGGTGTCCTAAATTTTTGAAGGTTTTCAGCATTGGGATGTAAATAGCTTCGTTGTGTTGACTACGGGCATGAGTGCTGACTACTTCAAATGGTTCGTAGTACTGGTAATTTTGGAAATATTCTTTGACTTTTGCGGGGCCAATAAATGACCGGGTGCTACCTGTATCGATCATAAATCGGGCTTTTATTTCTGGTATTTTAATGTGTGGGAGCTTTAACAGAGAATCGCAATTTATTTGTATTATTTGGGATGGAGGCTCGAGGCCCGAACATAAAAATTTTCTGTGCTGTTTTGTTCTGTATGTGCTTCGTAATTTTCGTCGTAAGGCTGAATTTCTGGCATTTCTAAATTGTACGAATAATTTTCGTTGCAATAGTCAAAGTTGGGGTCGCTGTACTGATCAGGGGGTGAATCAATTTGTTCAGTGCTGTAGAAGGGGTCGTCATTTTCCACAGCGTCTGGTGGAGTGCCTGTTAGCATATTTTGTCTAAATGGGCGCGCCGTGCGCATGGACACGTCTGTGTTTTCTTGCGGTTTCGGGGCCTGTGTCTGGGAATTGGGGATTCCAAATTTGAAATTGTGTTGGGGTGCATTTGCTTGAGGTGGTGGTGGTCTATTAAAATTATGGAATGGTGGCCTATAGCCTTGCTGAGGGATGCCGTTATTGAATGGTGGCCTATAGCCTTGCTGAGGAGTGCCGTAGTTGAAGTTTGGCTGTTGTCTCGGGATGCCAAACCTAAAGTTTTGTTGGGGTGCTGGGTTAAATCTAAATCCAGTGGGCTGATTTTGTGGGACGAACCTATAACCTTGAGGTTGTTGTTGTGAAACGCTCGGTCTCAGATTTTGATTAGGCGTCGGGACTCTGTTTTGACCGAATTGGGAAATACCATGCGGAATACCAAATCTGAAATTCGGGGTTGGTGCTGCTGCTACTAGTGGTTTGAATGCCTGAGGGGCGGAATTTGTGCGCATTTTGTTTCTTGCATTGTATTGATTCATAAAATTGACTTCCTCGGTGACTATACATAAAGCGGCTTCCAAGGTTGTACACCCCTTGAGGCGTACGATGCGGATCAAATCCTCTGTTAAGTTATACAGGAATACATTTAGTGCCAAATTGTTGTATACTATCATTTTAGCAGCTTTCACACCTTCATCCGAAAGTAAGTTGACCTTCGCGAATAAGCTACTGCGCGTGTGTTGGATTCGATGGCAAAAGTCGATGTAGGATTCGACGGGCTTAATTTTTAGTTGTTCTAGTTCTATTGCAATACATTCCTCAGATCTTGGATCGCCAAAATGTTGAATTAATATTTCCTGTAATTTCTCCCAAGAATTCACGTCCTCTCTTTCACTTAGGAGAATTGCTGCTCTACCTGTGACTCGACTTGAAATTGCGTGAAAAACATAAGTTTTCTGTGCGAGAGAAGTTGTTGTCGGGGGTGAAAAGGCGTTGTATATATATTGGGCCTTTTTTATAAATAAGTTTAATAAGCCCTCTTCACCTTCAAATTTCGGAATAATACATAGTAAATCTTTTGGTATCGTTCTTATTTGCTCCATTTTTAATTTATTTATTATTGTAAATCTAACTTCTTAAATATAATTTTACCTAAAAGAGTTTCACAAATAATACACTAATAAAACAATAAAATTCACACAATAATACAAATTAAGGAAAATCAAATAACTAAGTACCTAAAATGCTGACAAACGGAAATAGATAAGGAATGGGCAGGAAAATGCGAAAAGGTTTACTCACATAGTCGCCGCTCTCATCCTTCCGTTGGGGTCAGGCCGTAGTTGAGACTCCGTTGACTAATTTATTTGGTTTGCTGGATTTCCGCGCCAGTGCGAAGCGGCACAGCGACAGCCACGATTACGTGATATTAACGTTAAAGACGTAGCCTTATCGCGCGCGAAAATCCTACCGGCTGCGCCAGTCAAAATCGAAGAACCAGAAAAATACTTTTTAAAAAATACAATTTTTATTTGTGTCCGATACACTTGAGAGTAACTTAATTAATGCTCTTAAAAATTATTTAATTCTACTCGAGAACTCTCTTATCTCGTTGTGCATTCCGGTGCAACCGGGGCCCAGACGCTTAGTCAGCGGTCTACGCTGCTACTTGTATTGTGTTATTCGGTGTACCGGAATGCGTAACTACCTACATTGTGCAGTCGGTTTTTTGTTTTTGTTTCTATAATAATACTGGTTGAAAAATCGAATGACAAAACATAATGGATTAATTAGTTTAGATTTGAAATCACGTATCTATGTATTCATTAAATTGTCAACGAGTCATTAAATTGTCTTGTTGACGATTGCGTCGATTCTGTTGTTACACACACCAAGCTGAACTAATTTCGCTGACTAAAATTATGTGCGTCTCTTTTCATTTTAATAATAGATGATATGGGAGAAGAAGATAGCAACAATATTAGTGTTGTAAAATTTGGTTTTGTTAAGAAATTGGTACAACAGAATCGACACCAATTGTGTGTAATTTAAAGTGTACAAAAGCTACCCATATTTTGACAATATAGTAACAGCGTCAGAATAAATATTAGTAACGTGACTTTTCACTGCTTTGGACTTAGCTTTATCATGTTTTTTTTTTATACAGCTCTCCGAACTGGCTGAATTTCATCCAATAACAGCGAGAGATCAAACCAATTACATTTGGTGTGGTGCGGGCACGGGGCCTGGGGCGGTATGGAGTTTAAACGATTTTCATTTCAACTAATGGATCTTGCCTAGATGTAGTCGATCTCAGTTCCTATCTGCTTGTCTTTACGATTCTAAAACTAACAAGAAGCCATTATTCATAAGTAAATTAGTTTTAAATAGGCCGAGTGGGCAGACCTGATGTCAGATTTTTTAGCCCGCTTAAAGGCCTCTGACATATTTTGTTTTAATAAAACGGGAATACTCACGTTAAATTGAGTCGTTTATTGCGACTATAGTTTCGATCATATTCGGTGACCAAGGAATGCTAAAGGAGACACGCGCGCGACATGTTTTAATTGAAATAGGGCAAACAACATGGACCTATAATTGAACACATCACCCGACCCATGGTATATATTGCTAAATTGTAAGTGAGATTATTATCCATCATCAAAGGAAACACTTTCTATCTGAGGGTAGTCTCCATCATATAAAATGAGGCAATAAACACCAGATGTGTCAAATAAATTGTTTTTAAAAAAGCTAAAGCAATGTATTTCTAGCGCTAGAGTTGCGCCTGTATTTATATGAACTTACTGTTGTTAGCACAGCAATAGATAGCATGATAAGTAAACGTAGAAAGTAATTGTGATGTCACCTACAGTACCATAATAGAATGATAAATAACCTTTAATTTATCTGATATATTATGTGGAAATGTGAGTACGCATATGAGTTAGAATAGAACATATCGCTGTGAAATGATTCCCAAAAATATTTTAAAACTGTTTGCAAATAATTTGCAGACAGAGAAAAATCTAGAACTATCAGCTCTATCGATAGCCAGAAGGTCGAGTAAAAGATATCGGCTATTCTTCACAATTTCAACTCCAATATCATAAGAGACATTTTGAGAATCGCCATCGATAAAACTAGAAATTTTCTTTCAATTCACTAATGCATCAACGTCACAGACGATAAGTTGATAACACGAGTTTTGGATGCCACATGCGTATGCTCTCTAGAATGGTGAAACATTTTATTTCTCAGCAGACCTTTGTTGCTTAGGAAGACAATTTGCCCAACAAATTATTGGTTCAGAGAAAAAAAAACAGCATGTTGAGACACGGTCGAAACCAAAGAGAATACAAATACTACGTCGAAGCAATATAAATTAATGGTTTGTTGGTTCCTGAAAATTTTGCCGAGTTAAAATAACATGACAAAAATCCCTACGTTTAAATAGTCAAATTCAAACTTTTCACTCGCGTTCTTGGCAGTTAGTAACACAATAGCTCGTTCTCAACCTCAAAAACCAATCAAACACAAAACGTGACAACCTGGAAAACTCCAAACAGCATCAAGAACAAACAATTACCCAAATCTCACAATCAAGCTGACAAATTCGACAAATTAAATCAGGTCTAATAATCAGTACGCAGCACCCCACTTTCGGTTTTTCCACTAGAATCCTCTCCCCACTTTTGTCTCACTATCTCATAAAAGACGCACTCGCCGGAACAGGAAAATTAATTTCAGACAATGCGGCCCTGGCACGAGGCGAGAAAGGATTTTAGCACTGGTATGGTTTAGCACTGGAACAGTTTTATGTATTTACAGCGAGGCACGGGAATGCTCCGTCGGCCGTGTTATAAGAAATGAGAAAAAGTTAGAATAGTGCAGCAAGCCAGTGTTCCGTTTCGGGGGATTCAAATTGTAATAGGGAAATGGTCTTATTTTATTAGGAAGTATTTAATCTGTCGAACAAAATAAAATTATATTTGGAAACATAATAATCTCTTTTAACTTAAACTTTTGGGTTTCTGAATTTAACGTGTACTTGTATCCATTTATCGTCATACCAATCATCATCATCATCTTGGTTCAATATATTTTTTTTGTATCATAAGTTGTTAAGACGAAAATTATGCTTAGATGTCTTGGAAAATCTTGTCATGTTTTTTTTAAAAATAATTTTCATTTTCATATTTTTTACTTTCCCGTGTGTATTAGGTAAACTGGTATTAGATGTTGTTTAAACTGGCTAATATCCTCGAATTGATGAACCCGCATAAACTTATTTAGTACTCAAGTTTTGGGCTTGGGAACGAGTAAACGAGTAGCGGACACAAAGCAAAAATTACTAACTTCAACACTTGCTCATCTACTCCGGGTGCGCGGTGTCTATCAATCAGTCGCTTAAATTTAAATAGGTAGATTTTTTGAGGGTAGATAACGTTCTCAAAAAGTTTAAATCTAAAAGTCAAAGAATAAAGACCAAAAAATCGGCAATCATTTAGCAACCGTAACGGTCAATCTTCCCAACCGAAATATTTAAATAGGCAAAGAACACCATTGTGCCAGATTGAATGTCGAAAATAGCCTATTACGCGGGCGGAGCGCGGCAATATTGCTGCTTTATCCAATTTATCGTTCCTTCACTATTCCTTGCCTATTCCTTCAGACAATCGCGATTTATTTCACGAACTCTTTGAATGCGCACGGTGCTCGTAGGTAATAAATGTAAGTTTGGAGTGGGTTGCCGCTTTTCGACTAAATTCTTTGGTGCGTTTGATGTTAACGTTAAAATAATGAAGTTGTTCGTTAACGTGCATAAGGTCGGTAAATCACAATGGTGAAACGTGTCTTTTCGTGGTTTTTTAAACTCCGCAGCTTCCAGTAAAGCACCGCCCGCTTTATTGCAGCATGACTTGGACTGTGACTAAATTTGATTTAGACTATAACGCTAAGACTCCTTTTGATGGTAAAATATTTTAGTTCACTTTCAATATAACAAAAGATAAGAATTTTATGGTATGCAATATACCATAACAAAGTTTATAGTAATACATTAATTTTATTAGGAAAATGGCAAATTGGCCAATAATATTTATATCAATCAAAAGTTATCAATATTCTGTATTTATTTTGAGATATTATGAAGCACCGTGTTGATGTTATTTTGTTATATCGGATAAAGTTCCGCTTTTGACCACCAATTTAAGGGAACGCACCAGAACCTTCGGCACCACGCTTCAGCTCCTACCGGGACACTTATGAGCTGTCCTGCTGAGACGCCTGCGCCTACGACAACGTCAGCCACTCGACGCTGTTATCCTCCCCGTGCTCGTTTAGGTAGTTGGCTCTAACTACCCCCAAGCCCAGTTATCCCCTTTTAGTAGCCTCTTACTACAGGCAGAGGATACCGATACCGTATTCTAGTGCCCCAACATCAGGGCAAGATCTTATAGACCTAGGACGTATTATACTTAGATATAATTATTTAAACCTTTAATTTTCTTTTAATAATCTTTAATCTAATACAATTTATGTATAACACAGGTAATTAGAAAGTAATTCTTAGAAAATACGTAGGTAGGCCCCTCTTTCACAACAGCCCATTACGCGTACTTTCAAAGCACGCATTATTCCCCTCTGAACATTGTAATGAAAATTTTATCGTTTCGACTTTCAATTAAGACCCTGCAATATATCTCGGGAACAATATCCTAAGATTCCTGCTAAATTAATTCGCACTACGAGCATAATGAGAGCTATAAAACAATCGCAACATTAAGGAACCACAGCATGCCTCTTCATCCACACCTTGGTCTCTTAAAATATAGCTTGGGGAATTAAATGAAGGCCATAATTTAGGCTATTTCATTGTTGTAGCATTAATGTAACACACAAAGTTTAGATAAAGACCTTAGTTATCTTTTGGTTCTGACTGACGAGACGCAAGTTGCTCACCTAATGTTAAGCGTCACGCTGCACTGACGGTTCAATGCCACCCCAAAATGTTGAACTTTAACAGTTCCTAACTCTGCGCGGCACCGCATTGCGCTCGTCACCCTGAGATGTTAAATCTTTATATGCCCAGTAATTTCGCTGCAAACATTGCCCTTCAATCCGAAACACAGTAACGCTTGCACACTACTGCTTGGCGGTTGAATAAGTGGCACGTAAGTGGCAAAGGTGTGGTACTTCCCAGGCGGACTCTTGCAAAAGACCGCAAACTATAATAACCACAATCTATAATATATTAGCCTTGAGATGAGGACAGGCAGAACTAAATTTAAAGTTATGGCAGTATCAGACCTGGGTAAGTTCTAAAACTGCGTTAAAAATCACCTGAGGATGGGGGGCAGCGTCCTGTTAGAAAACAGTTAGTATTCTGCGATCTCCAAGCCACCTGCCAAGCGTAGGTATTATGGCAACCCACTTCTTTTATAAGGGAGAGGAGTTTGTTTAGCATTGGAAGTAGTCGACTGGTGATGAAGGCAGTTTTTAAGTTCAATGTCAAAATTACAGTCATTGACTATTGAATATTTAGAAAAAGATATACTCATTATTGTCCTCATCAGAACAAATGAGATAAATAAAATATGTATATAGGTTCAAACAGGTTTACTCACAAAAACTTTGGAACACATAATCTCTTTGTTGAGCTTTTCATTATTACAACATACGAACCTCGAAACATTATGATCAAATCATAACAGTTTTGTTTTGCTGAACGCAGAGCATCTTTTGAAAATTTAACCAAAACACTATAAGCATGGCGCCTATTCTCAAAGCGCTCGCAAACTCCAAGCTCCGTAATGAATTCGTAACGCTCGATAATTGACACGTCTCAACCGTTGTAATCCGGATCGGGCAAGATCGCGACAACTTCACGATCCCACTTCTGATATTTCACGCACAACTCGGAGATTAGTCGGGGAAACGGAAATTGGTCTCGTAATTCCAAAATATTACAGTGCGAATTTCACAAAATGTGCCAGTCGCGAAATTGTCTGTCGCATTTTGTTTTGTTATCACATTGTTGTGTGAAGATTGGGGCGATAACTCTGTCGAATGTTTTTTTCGGTGTCTCGTTAGGAAACAATTTGTGAATAAAAAAGAGTACGTACAATTTACTGAAAATTTGCACGCAACAACAGATTTCATGCTTGATTCATGGCATTTTTTGTTCCGGTGGTTTAGAAATGGATTGAATTGGCAATTTTGTCTTTTTTTGTTTTTTCGATATATTATTGTATGCAGTGTATTTATATGACTTTAAGATCATATCAGCAAAAAAGGTCATTTAGTTAATTAAAAAGTAACGAAATTAAAAAAAAATGCAAAATATAAAATCATCAAGGACCAATCTTCATCGTCTTCATATTAAGCTTTAATAGTAGAAAACGTAATTAACTCAGGTAAATCGGATTGGGTGAAAGTTTTCACACGATAACTGGAGCGGAAACCCTTTCACACCCCACCCCATCCCTCTACACCCCTTTAAGCCTAACGAGGGTGGTTTATGATGCTCATTAAAATTTAAACTGTTAAATAATTTCAGTTTTTGATGCAACTGTACCGGGTGACGGTTTGTCGAGCGATTTTGAGAATGGGCGCATAATTGGTTGTTAAATTTGATGCTTTCCGGACAGTTGTTATGTTGTGTATTGTTGAAATATTTTTGTTAATAACAAGCTAATTGTTTGAATGTTAAGTTACAGTATGATCAAAGATGGTAACAAATCAAGCCCAACACCTATGGGTCACAAATCAACAAGATTAGTTACTAGATAAAAGCCATCGTAAGACTCTTTTGCAGAGTATGCTTGGGGAATTATCACACATTAGCCCGTTATTTAACAACCAAGCAGTAGTGTGCAAATATTACTGTGTTCCGGATTAAAAGGTAATGTTTTCAGGGCTGTATTCTGCCTTGTGTGCCAATGAACTAAAAAAAAAAAAAAAAATATAGTTTATTAGACATATAGAGAAATATTATTTTCGTTCTTTTTTTTGTACAGAATAATGTTCGGTTACTATATCGATAAGCTATGATTTTCAAATGTTTTTATCCATCAACAATTTTCTAGATTTCCCGTATAATAAATATCAATAGCTCCAGGTTAACTTCAAATCACAATCTCCAGTAAATTATTAAATCTTTCACCTACCTACCAGCACTTAGAATAAGAATCCCGCAGCCCCCAGAATCGTTTATTAGCGCAAGTAATAAGAAAACTTCAGAAGAATCTTCGCGAATTTGCATTTTATCAGTTCAAGAACACAACTTACTTGAAAAGGGTTCAACAGATAGAAGCCAAGAAGTTTTACGTGATTTATTTCGGTCTAGTGACTTAGCTGATATTGGTTTATGAAAAAAAAAATTGATTTAGACTTTGTCCTTCATTTTATCTTTCGAAACAATAAAGAAAAGTTTTGTTAGGTTTTTTTTTTAAGCATTTAAGAATGAGTTGTACAAAAGTATTTTAATAGTATTTTTATCGTCATAATTATTATTCTATCTACAAAAAAAATTGCTATTTAAGTAAAATGAAAAATAAATAACGTTTCACACTCCTAGCTCCCTATGTGTTTCTCTGGGTCGCGGATGCCATGGAAAACGAACAAAGACACTGACAATGAACACCCAAAACCAGAGTAGATATTTTAATTCATCAATAAAACATCTTCCCCGCCGGTAATCTAACCCGAGACCGCCTGCTCTGAAGGCACACGTGGTAAGCAGTCAAAACCAAAAATAAAAATGCGTTGAGAATCAAAACATTTTTTTAAATTGTTTAATCTGTACGAAATAAATATTATAACGGTATATTTGTCAAAAAACAACATTAATAAATCACTTTGAGACATTAATTAAAGCCATTTATAAAATGAATGAAACCTGATTATACCATTTTATAAAAATACATTTTGGTTTGTTGGCAGGACTTAAACACTCTAGAAACCATTTAATTTATTTACTTAGACGTTTTGTTTTTAGCGTGGTTAAGCCTTGATCACCTCCTTAAATTATGTGTCTAAATCGCGAAAATTTAAAAGTTACATATGAAAATAAAATCTAAAATGAATTTGCAATATTTTTAAAATAATTAGTCTCTTCTGCACAACATCGCCCAGCCCACCTTCACCGAGCGCCGTCTTATGATAACAACTTTCCTTCCTTTTTTATCACGAGTTTTTTTTTAATATTATTACGGCGACAACTTTACTACAGGGGCTGCGATGTCCCCAGCTGCTAGGGAGAACTCCCGAGCCTGGGAAAAATGTCCTAAATTTTCACCAAAAAAAACCCAAATTGTTTTCGCGCCCTGCTCTTTTTCGGAAACAATTTTCATTGAATTGTATTGTAATTAGAATGTATTATTTAAAGCTAAAACAATATACCGAGCAATAAAACTGCGTTCTTTTTTTTTTAGACCTTGACCTTTTTTGACCGACTGCCCAAAAAGGAGCGAATGCACCGAGGATAGTATGTGCATGTGTAAATATTTAAGTTCAATTCAATTATTTATTTGGTCGTTAATGGATAACGTAGATCTTAAATTAACTTTAAGCAGCCAATAACAACCTCTGATTAGGTATGCAAATTAATTAAATATTGTACTTATGTTTGTGTATTGTTTCTAAATGTGTAATTCTAAATTTTAAATATGTAGTCTAGTGTAGCCTAAAAGGCTTAATCGATGTTGACTAGTGAGGTGTCGTTGGATTCTCTCTTTATGTCCGGGATGTCATACTCTACATTTTGCAATTAAGTTTTTTATTTTATTATAAAAATAGGTAATATATTGTGTTTACGTGTGTTTTAGCATTGTTCTCGCGGATTAAAAGTATTACGCGCAGAACTAGGGACGTTTTTTGCAAAAAGTGGCGCACAAAAATACTTGCCTATGACCAGCAAAGGGCTTTTTTATTGAGGCGCAGTGATGAGACAAGCAAGTCGCCTAATAGTAAGCGGCATGATTGTAGTAGTTCAGTGCCAGATTTGAAGTTCAATAGGACAAAACCCTGCGCGGCAATGCATTGCGCTAGATTATAAGATGTTAAATATGATTTATATCTGATCTGATATATGAATTTCCCTTCAATCCGGATTTTATTATGTAAGAAGAAAATAACGAAAAGAGTGTTTCTCTATAAAGTGAAATAGTTACGCTGAAAACATTGCCCTTTAATCCGGAAGTCCACAGTAAGTCCACACTACTGGCTAACTGGCAAAGGTAGTACTTCCCCACGCAGACACTGAAAAATAGTTCTACCACTACAGAAAAAAAAAGATGAAATAGAAAGTAAACTAAAAAAAATACATCCACAATTAATTAAAATTAATTAAATAAGCAATACACTTACATATTAGTCATGTAATTTTATTAAAAGATACGCCATCTATGAATTTCCAAACTAAAACTAACCAAGAAAGTATTATTACCGATGCTCCAAGGAATGCAAGCAACAAAGTAATTTAAGACTAAGTGAAACACAGGTAAGTTACGCACCAAAGTAGTGTTTTAGTAAGAGCTGCCATAAAATAAAGGTTAATGACCCCGCAGCATTTGTAAGGGAGATTTTATGGACCCTGGCACTACCCTTCTGAGTGTTGTATGTAAGTTCGGAGTTTGTTACTCGGGCGCTATCAAAATCTTGCAAAGCAAGGTAATAAATGCGCCATTAAAATACTATCATAACCTGTTGGATCCGTGTCCTGCGGCTCGTGATATACGTCTAAGTTATACCAATTTATTATATGAAATAAAGTCGCAATAAAGTTAATTTTAGGACGCACAGTGAAGCGTAAATGCCGTCGATAAATACTTACAGATGCGCAACGCCGTCGAAATGGCAGGAGTGCGAGGCGGGTTTGTCATTTCCAATATTAAAAAAGTTTGTGGTCTAAATGACTTGACCGATTTTGACGTGTGATGTGTCGTTGGTTTCCTCTTTATGTCAAGTGGAGTCATGGGCTATATAATTTTTTTTTTGTTTATAGTAATACTTGTGCGCTAAAGGTATAGAGCCGTAACAAAACTAAATCTTACAAGCATTCCTTAAGTAAATATTAAAATGTATGTATTTTTTTAGTTTTCTCCATACAACAGTGCACACCTATATTCTAAGCATTTAATTTAAAAGTCTATAAAACTCATAATATCTTCTTCATTGCTAGCAATTCTTTCACAAAACGGCATCAAAACTAGGTCAGCCTTTAGTATATCCAGAGGTTAATGAGGGTACCGTCTGACGGGAACAGGAAAATTAACCCTCAAGGGTTCCGTAGGTTTTCCCTCTCCGTTCTATATAGATTTGTAGAGGTTATTATGAACGTTCCATTCAGGACAGAATAGAGGAGTGACGAATTTTTGTAAAAGTTTTTCTAGAAATTGTTTGAAGGAAGAATTTTCGAATTAAAAAATAAAGTAAGGGTAAGTGTCCTTTATTATTCAACAACTGCGACCAGAACCACCGAAGGACGGGAAGCAGCATCTTCTTAGTGAACGGTGAGCGTTCATGCCAAAGTTTGTGTGTTAGTGCGCATATGTGTTTTTTCCTACTCAACTCTCAAATTAAATTGATTTATTATTAATTTGGCAAGGAGGTTATAGCTTATATTATCTCAGGTTTTTTGCCTTCACTTTTAGGTTTTTAATACCGGGAAAATATATTCGGTTTTGTGGTATAGTGGGTGAAACCGCGGGGTGCTCGTAGTATTCAATTTTTTTTTTCATATCGTATTGATATTGTTCATTTCACAGATTTTGAATTATTACTGCCCTGCTCTGCTCATCTCTGCTTTGAACAATATAACACCGGTACAATTCCTGTGGAAGTTAGCAAAGTTGTTAACTGCAGCATGGTTCAAGCGCACCGAGTACGGGCCCGCACCAATTTTACGATGCCACGGCTTTTGCACTGCAATTTCAAAGTTGGCAAAAGTTTTTTTTAACATTGTACGCGCTTATTACCTTGTTTAAGAGATTGTTTTGGGAGATTTCGTCTGCAAGGCTGAAAGCCTTAAAGATATTTTAGTCTTGAAATGACGACTTAAAAAAAATGCATCGGATAAGACTGCATTGAACACATTGTAGTTTTTTACTTTATTTAGAAACTACATTTAATTTGGAAATCTTTTGATCGCAAAAATTACGCGCATCTCCATCCAGGCACGCACTACGTAAGATTACCGTGGAGGGGCGCACAATTTTAGGTTTCGAAAATCACCAACAACAGCCGTTAAATGTTTCGGGATAAAAAGTAGTATATGTGTTAATCTAGTGAATAAGCTACCTCCATACCAAATTTCATCCAAATTCGTTCAGCCGTTGCAAAGTTGAACGGGACAAACACACTTACATACTTACCTACTTACATACTTCCACACAAACTTTCGCATTTATAATATTAGTGTGATTTTAGTGTCAGCCATCATCAGCAGTCACCAGTAATTAAAAATTTAGTAAGTTCGTACAGCCTAAACCTAAAACAGGGCCCGTAGAGTGAGGAGTTATTGCGATGATTGTTAGGCTCTAATAAAAGGACAAATAACCAACTCAAAATTTAAGTTGACGTCAGACCCACGTTCGTTGGCGCTTAGTTGTAAATGCTACTCGCGGTTACCCATCCGAAGACTGACCGGGCCGTTCGTTGCTTAGATGTGATGGTGATGGTTTAAGATCACTTATTCGAGCTACGCTATGAACGCTACATACATATAAATAAATACTAGTTATTACAGCTTACAATAGATATGCCACTTATCTTATCCATATTGTTACCATTGATATTGGTAACATTTTAGTACTACGTCTAATTCCCTCCAGTAGAGAATAAATTGCTTTAGACAAGTTGATTCAGCTAAAATCATCATTCAATACAATATTTTATAACCATTGTTCCAGTAAATTATTAAAATATCAGTTTCAGGTAAATAAATCTCCTTGCATCGCCACCCCGGTGTATAAATAACGTTATAATTGCCAGTCGTGACAAACGACTAGCGTTTACCCGAATTTCAGGGAGTTAACTAGCAGACCGTTTATTATTTGTAGGTGCCTTGTTTTCCATTTCTTGTAGTGTCTGAATTTAATTGTTTTTTTTTTTATTTTTAGGTCTGGGCTTATGGATTTAATCTACTTTGTTTAATTTAAAAAATAATAGAAATATTGTATGACGTGCGCTATGTTTTTGTTTTTTAAAAGAAAGAAAGAAAAAGAAAATCTAATAGATAATTGAGGAACTAGGAAAAAAAACACTAAGCTATGGTCGTTTTTCACCGGCCTTTAAATTTCTATCAAATTCTGAATTCAAAACCCATCCTAATTTTAATCTCCTCCTGCCATTTTGAAAATCCCCAAAGTCATAAAACGTTAGCATACGTAAACATTTTTTTTTATTGCTCGATACTAATATGGACATGATAATAATTATGTGGCCATAAAAAAATATAATATATATGTTTGCTCATTAATAGACAATAGACAATGGTTTATTTGCCACAAAAACAAAACAAAATATAAACAAAACTTAAAAGATAAATAAAAATTACAATTAAAAAACAACAAACACCTATTTTGTTTTATTTTTGTCACAAACCGGCCCCACCTCAGCATGATGCCGGCTGTGAGCAACCAGCGCTGGTCTTCCGTTGGAGCCGGCAGGTGACGTCACGCACGAGAGTATCAAGAGGCGTGAAAGAGAGCTTAACGAAAAAATTAAATAAAAATTAAATAAAAAACTACATATTATTCCAAACAACAGTTAAATTTGTAAAAAATAGACAAAAACAAATAAACAACAACAGTGAGACAAAAACAGGAAGGTAGCTACGGCAAAGGGAAAAAGAAAAATATAAAAGGGTAATATATGTTTCCCACTCGCTTACGGCAGGTTGCGTCAACTAGTTGAACAGTAATTTGGACCTAAGGCTATACGACAGGTAACATAAATTTAATTGGCATTAAACAATATGAAGAATGACACCGCGCTACACAATCCATGCAGCAGGTACACTCATACTAAATGGTTCATATAACACTAGTGTCATTCCTCATGAGTTCCTCGCCTTTCTGATGCCCAAACATAAACATCTTTAGCTTTCGTCTAAAACTGTGTATACCCTGCAGGTTCCTTATTGGCGGAGGAATGTTATTCCAACACTTCGACGCAGCGTACCGGAAACTACCTCTAAAGGCAGATGAACTGTGCCGCTGTGTCATGAGCTGCGCCGAGCATTGGCGGGCGGGCTTGCAACTCGATTTCCATGACAACTTTTCGTACAGATAAGCCGGAGTTTTGAATTTAATGACACCAAACATAAGACTCGCCAAGTGAAGCTTACGGCGATGCATCATTTTCAATAGTGATTTTTTATTAAGAAATGGAGTCACATGTGATCTCAACGGAATTTGAAAGCAGAAGCGAGCACAAGCATTCTGAACACGTTGTACCAGCTTCTTGGTTTTGGATAGTAGACGTGGACCAAAGACTGTATCCATGTAATTTAATTTTGACAGAATTAGTGACTCAGTCAGTTGAATACGAAGTTCTTCTTTTATAAATGGTCTAATTCTGTACAAAAGTTTCAGTTTATAAAAGCAATTCTGTACACAATTCGCTATATGTTTCTCATACCGTAGTGCACAGTCCATGAGTAAGCCTAGATTCCGCGCTTCATATACTCGCTCAATGGGTTTACCCATAAGCGTGACACTTGAAGTTGGACTGAGACTATCTAGTTGGCGCTTGGTGCCGAATATTAAATATTTTGTTTTAGTTGGATTAAGCAAAAGGCAGTTATTAACAGACCACGCCTCTATTCTCGCCAGATCACCGTTAAGTTTGCTAATGGCTATATCAATATCCTGCGGCTTACACGATATATATACCTGAGTATCATCCGCGTATATATGAATCTTGCAGTCCCTGACATGCGTTACGACGTCTGCGGTATACAAACTGAAAAGAATAGGTCCACCGATGGAGCCTTGTGGCACTCCCCTATCTACCGCCAACTTTTCTGATAGTCGTGAAGAGCCGTCAGTGCGACTAATCTTCACAGACTGAGAACGATTACTTAAATAACTGTTAAACCACTGTTTAGCCTCACAGTCAAACCCATAGTAACTTAGTTTAGAAAGGAGAATGTTTATATTTAAAGAATCAAATGCCCTAGAAAAATCTAATAAAACTAAAATTGTACACATACCTTGATCCTGGGCATTGATAATATTATCAGTGACATCGAGCAGAGCTGTTGTGGTGCTGTGACCTTTTCTAAAACCCGACTGCACTTCAGGAAAAATATTATTGACTTCAAGGTATTCTGTTAGCTGCTCACATACAGCCTTTTCTAAGATCTTGGATATACATGGCAAAATACTAATAGGCCTAAGGTCTTTTAAATCAACCGGATTACTAACTTTAGGTAGTGGTCGCACAATTGCGTGCTTCCATGTGTCGGGAAACGTTTGGGTGGCAATAGAAGTATTTATAAGCGCTTGTATGCTATCCACTGTGTGGGGAAAAGTCATTATCAGCATGTCCAGACTAATATCATCACAGCCTTCAGCGTTAGATTTTAGACTACTAATGATTTTAATCATTCGATCTAGGCTAACTTGTTCGATATGAAATACTGCATCGCTAAACCTGTGATGTTCGAAATAAGTGAGATAAGAAATTGTAGTATCAGAGCTACCAGGTATATTTAAAAAATGATTGTTTATAACGTCAGGATCATTAAAAAAATATGGTAAAATAGTGTCATTGAGAGGTAGTAAATAGTTTTTAAGGTTTTTCCAGAGTTGTTTAGGGTTGCGCAAGTTATTGTTTATGTTTTGTTTAAAATAAGCCGATTTCTCATGAAAAAGTGCTTTGTTCACAATAGATTTTAAACTTTTGTAGTATTTTTTCTTGATTTCAGACTTTGTTCTGTGATAGTCAGTAGCAGCCTGATCACGCAGCTTCATCATAATTTTAATAGTGTCAGTAATCCACGGATAGGAGCGATCCCTGATGACAACTGACTTCATTGGCGCATGACGGTCAAAAACAGCTAAAACGCTGCGATTAAAGGCTGTAACCATGCTATCAACGTCGGGATGTTGGGGAAAAGTATCCCATCCTATAGCCAGCAGCTCAGCGTTAAAATTTTCTATACAAATGTTTTTCTTAGCTCTGTAGGTTATAGTGCGAGGAACAGTTTTCATCCGTCTAATATTAAACTCACATACTACAAGGCAGTGACCGTTAAGAGTCCCTACAAGCCCTAAAGTTATTCTATTAGCTCGCAAATCAGTACAAACTACGTCAATTAACGTTTGACTAGTATCAGTAAAATGAGTAGGATCAGTGACCACTTGTTGCAAATTAAAACATGATAGAAAAGATTTAAATTTGATTGTAAAACTGTCATTTGTATTTAAAATATTTATATTAAAATCACCTAGAAAAATCAGATTGTCATATTCAGGACTCGAACTAATGGAATCCGTAATTGCATCGAAGAATAAATCGACGCTAATCCAGCGCGGTCTATATCCCGTGCCAATCAAAAGTTTCTTTCCGTTGAGGGTCAAAGTTAACCACATTTGTTCAACTGCCATATGCAGTGGGTCCACGGGATGGCGCCAGTCGCGCACAGCGACACCCCGCTTGATGTAGAAGCCGACGCCACCTCC
The DNA here is from genome assembly GCA_947579745.1 of Apocheima hispidaria. NCBI lineage: Eukaryota > Metazoa > Arthropoda > Insecta > Lepidoptera > Geometridae > Apocheima > Apocheima hispidaria. Next base: position 15,755,403 of record OX388150.1, on the reverse strand, counting down.
ACGCGAGCGAAACCCGCGCGGGCGCGGCGTGTGCCTCAACCTGTACCCCGGTATAACGGGGGCTCGCCCCTCCTCCCCGGCGTGGACCCACGTCTCGTTTATCGCCAAAATATCTACACCACTCCGGGTTACAGACGCTATTATGTTGTCGTGGTTAGTGCCAAGGGAACCTGCATTGTATAGTCCAACTGTAAGATTTCTGGTAGCCATTAACATACATGAACAATTACATCTTCAAAAATCAACAAACACATAGTACACATAGGTAACTTCTTACTGTTGTTTTCAAAATATTTATAACAATAATTACAGATTACTAAAATACTTTTACAATTTATTTCACGCCACGACTTCATACAAATCCTATATATATTTTTCAGCGATGAGCTTCCTGTATGTCCAAGGAATCGCCACGAAAAACCTTCCTGAGATCTTGCTCCGACTGCACCCGGAAAGAGGCCGTCCCCGTCTCGCGCCGCATGTATATTCGCCCATCTCGGGTCCACGCGTACTTCCACCCGTGGGAACGGGTTTCTTCGCGAGTCTTGAAAAAAAGCATTTTATTGTGCTTGGAGAGGCGCTCGTTGACATAAAACCTAGTCGGGGCTGCACTGAGTCCCATGTCCGCCGTAGTGGCACCACGACGCACGCGCGCCGCCCGAAGAAAAGCGTCACGCACCTGACGGCGCGCCAGGCGCACATTTAGCAACCGCGGCCGCGGCAGCGCCGCTGAATCGCCGCCAGAGGTCGCTCGGCGCCCGCCCGCCCGCTCCACCGAAACAAAATCACGCTCCTCGCATGACACGCCCAATTTATCCGCAATGATGTTCACCAGGTGAAGCAAATTTTCGCTCTGCTCCTCCGGAACGCCGCTGATCTCGACATCGTTGCAAAATGAATCTTGGTCACGCTCGTTAAGCTCGTCATTAAAATATGTAAAATAGAATTTATGTGGACATACAGAAAATAAATAGACATACATAAATTTACAAGATATATACATAATATGCTAGTGCACTATTTACATACTTAACGTAAATAACTAATTAATATATAACAGGAAAGAAATATGTGGCTATAATAGTTTTTATTGCTCTGAAATTAAAAAACGGAAAACGCTCCAAAATATGGTTTTAAAATACAGATTCATGGATCATTAATTCTATATTAAAAACCACATTGTATCAGCCAGATTGTTTGAGACGCCCAAGTGACTACTGTGACTTACTTTTACAACAAAAATAATCAAGATTTCCTCTTCTGTTTTACGTTCAAGAATTAACTTCAAGCTTACATAAAATACAGCCAATCCGTTATCAAACGACCCATCTTCAAAACTGAAATCTCCAAGTGAAGAGAATCGAGTGAAGCCGGAATATTGTCTAGCTAGTGGCGCGGATGCACGATCCGCTAGTTCGAGCTGCCTACTGGAGCGAGTAACTCGCCCCATAGTTGGGATAAAGATCACAGTTCAATTCTGTGGAAAATATCTTTTGACCCTCTCGTAATATATTTTTTGTCTATAGACTTAATGTGGTATCGGATTTAGGCATCGTTGTACCAGCCGTTTTCAAAAGACAAGATGTCGGTAAAAAACATTTATACACTCAGGTTCAGATTCAGATTATACCAGGCATCAACGTATTGTATTAAATATATCTAGTTAAAAAGTGTCATTAAAAACAGACTAGGACTTTCCGAAACCCTTTGCTGTTTGTTTGAAAATGACCAACGCAAGTTATGGAAAAAAAATATTGGAAAACTTCGACTTATAAGAAGCTAGGTTTAGCCTGTTGGTATTTTACAGAATACACTACGGTAAGTATGCACAAGAACTGCTTGACCTAAATCATGCCATCACCAAAAACATTACTCTCTCTTGCGCAGTCGGGTAAAAATGTAATAAGATCATACTGTTTCAATTAGGACCGAACCACAGCCCGTCCTAAGCTAAGCTTTAGAGAGAACCACACCGCGTAGTTCACGTAGACTACCGAAATAGGTGCACGGTCCTAAGCATGAATAAAATTAACGGCATTTGAATATAATCACTGTTGTACAACGAACCATTTGCATAGAGGCCATTAATATGCGTTGATAACGCGTGTTTCGCCACGGGTAGGTCAGGAGACACTGGTGCATTTACTTACAAACTTATTTATGCGTAGTTACTGGACGACATAAGTCCAAGGCCGAGTAAAATGGAAAGAAGGCCCAGAGAAAGGAAGGGAAGGAAAGAGGGGAAATAAGGAATGACGAATTATGATCAGGAATGTGATGATGGAGGAATGGGATGAGGGATGGACTTTCGCCCTGCAATGGGACAGTTTTTACTCATAATTATAACTTTATCATCAGCCAGAAGATGTCCACTGCTGAACGTAGGCCTCCTCCTAATTTATATCCCATAAGTACCACGAGGAGAAAAAAAAAACTGTTCTGGAAAAATTATGAGATAATAGAAGGTTGTAATTAGAACAATGGTTATAAATTAAACCGGTAGGATATGTAAAAATAATAGTAACGCTTCACACTTAAATGTCTCAGGTTCGATTCCCAGCCGGGCGGAAGTTTAAATTATGAAAATTATGTTTTAAATTATGGAAGTCTAGTTTTAATTATATTATGGATTTATCATGCATTCCACTGCCAACCCATGGAGAGTTTATCTTTTTGCTAAACTCTCCATCAAGTTTGATTTAACTCAACTTTTCCTTTTTACATTAACGAGTAATTAAACTGCGCAGATGACTCGTCACCTACTCAAGTAAAAACGGGGGTGAAGTAAGGACGGCGGAGAGAGGGTAAGGAATTCTGATAGAATTTTCATGTCTTGGTGATATATTACTCGGCGGTATGCGAGAACTTTTGCTTACGAAGTTTCAACTGATAAGATGTCTGTGGATGTTTATATACCTACTCGATTTTGTACTGTTTGGTGTAAATTGACAGCTGTCTCGGTCGCGCATTTTCACATTATTGAACATGTTAAATCACTAGGTGCGATTTTCCATATTATTAATAACAATTATGTCGTGTCTATTTATAGTTAGATTAAAATTTTCACAAATTAACTTTTTTTTTTTATTGTAATATAATTTCTGTTGTTAGGATAGATAGATACAACACACACAACACAGTTAATAAAATAAAATAAATAACAAAAACTTGCAAAAGTTCGAGTAAGATAGCTATGGCACCACTTCAAACCGCTTAACTCGGTTCTACGTTGCTTATTCATACATAGATAAGAAAACAAATACTCGATCAGAATTCCTTTCATTTTGGTTAAATTAGCAGTCCACATCGCTCGAAGAACCGATAACCGATGGATAATAATGGTTCTTGAGTGGAAACCATGAGCTGTAAGGCGCAGCGTAGGTAGGCCTAGATGGAATGACGTAATTTTTGGTCGCGGGTAACCGAAGGATACAAGTTACAAATTTTCGTTCAGTGTAGCGGTCTAAGGGGGAGACCTTTATTCAGCAGTGGACGTCTTCATTCAGGCTGTTGATAATGATGGTCATAATTATCTACCACGGCGAGTGACGTAAACAAAAATGGACAAGTGTGAGTCTAACTCGCGCACTGAGTCGTCCGTACAAACATAACATTGTTAGTGAAAAAATTGTCTCCCATAATAAATCAAATAAATCTATTTGTGAAGTAAGACGTTACTTCTTGCCAAGTTTCATGATTCTAGGTCAACAGCAAGTACCCTACAGGTTTTGATTTACATGCGAGTGTGGCAAAAGCGACAAAATACGCGGATTAAATGGCCGTATTTTTTGATTGCGTAGACTTAGAAGCTTGATTTTTACAGCTCCAAGGCACCGTAGGCCTCTGCATTTGATATTAATATAAATTTATTACCACTGCGCGTTTCTGAGAAATAGGGTCTTGACAGACAGACAGACCACGAAGTGATCCTGTAACGGTTCCTTTTTCCCTTTACGGAACCCTAGAAATAACACAAAAATTGTGATCCTGCTTTGAGGATTTATTTTACTCCCTTATTAGGTTTTTTTGGCCCAGTTCTTTATACAACCCATTTGTCAAATATACCTCACGCTTTATAAAAAAACCAATAAGCAAAACAGTTATCATTTTCACAATAAACAAAAAACAAAACTATCATCCAAATCGACTATAACCCACACCTGCCGCCGTATTTCGCTACCGGAGCGACCTCTATAAATTCAAGTAAGAAAACAGTTAAATTGAACGGCCCAAGAGATATATGCGGATGGAAAAAACACTATTTCAGAGGCGATGGAACCGATAAGATGGGCCAAAGTTGTTTGTGTATTTCTTTTGTTATCGTGCGATTGAGAAATGTGAAAGGATTTCTTTTTGTAAGAATGCTAGGTGCGATATTCTCGTACCTGTTCCCACTGCTGGTGACATTCTCCGGTTACCCCTACGCGTTTCACGCACAAACTTCCCCACTAGGATTCCCTGTGTCGAAGATGCCATGAAACACACAAAATCACTGACAACTATAACCCAAACCTATAGCAGATATTTAAATTCATCATTCAAACATAAGGCCGTCGTTATACCATTGAGCCCAACAGGTCGTCACGAAATAATCTTTGATTGGATGACTAGAAAACCACGCCTTGCAAAGAAATGAGTCAAGACGAAATAAGAAGATTACGTTTGAGTCCGTTTGACCAGTCAAGATCGTAGGAGTGAGGTTTTCTTCACATTGTTTTTATTCCGCTTCTCGACACATGTAACACTAGTGGTATTTTTGGTGCTTTGCCACCCTCGATAAGTATTTGTAGGCACTTTTTTTAAACACTATGTTATGGCTTGGTGGGAAGACCTTCGGGGGCAGGACGTTCCACATCTTGCTGGTTTGAAGAGAAAGGTGTTAAAACCTGACAGTGGAATTTATAGCTTTCCAAGATGTGGCAGTGAGCCTTTTAGTTATGGTGGAATTCCTACCCAGGAATAAGATCAAAAAGCTTTTCAGAGGATTAATTATCTAAATATACTTTTTTTAACAAACACTAAGGCTGGGTTGCACCATTATCCTAGTCAAAGTTACTGTTATAGTTAAATTAACATTAACCTTAACCATGAAATTTTGCCAGCATGTGTTATCCGTCATTTTGACCATAGTTAAAATGGTGCAGCACATTTTTCTGCTTAACCTGAGTTTTAACTACAGTTATTACTGTAGTTTAAAGTTAACACAGCTGGTGCGACCCGGCCCAATTATGTAGTTTTAAATTAATGTTATGTTGTTAAACTTTTAAATTCAGGTCCGTTACTTAATAGACGGTTGACATAACATTACAATACATTTCCGCAACTATCCGCCATAATTATGCAAAAAAAAAAAAAAATTACTTCGCTTCCTTCTAGTTTACAGTTTGTAAGTATTTAAGTAAAGTATTTTCTCTTTTATGTGAATTTACATTATTTTAAGAAAATAAATATCTTATATAATAAAAAAGTACTACAAAGTATACAACAATACAGAAAATTATATTTGAAATAACTCATATTACCAAAGGTATACAAACTTTCAGCAAACACTAAACTTCAACACCAATAAACTAAAGCTGAAGTCACATTGAAACTGTTCGTACCTTCCCACGCGTTCATTTATCAAGGCCTATAACAATGAATTTAGCGAAATAATAAACAGAGTAGTGTCGCATTTGGACCGTTGAAGTTATGGGGGTCTCCGCGGAATTAGTTTTTGCTATAGAGGCTAACTGGGGATCTGGGTGTCTTCTGGGGAGGAGACCGCAGACGGACAGGCAGACGGAGGCTATGGAGTTGGCGGTTTGGTATAACCTCTTTGTTGGCCAATGTATTATAGTGTTGCTACTTGGGTGTTCTGGAAGACGACGGACTTACTGTAGAATATTACTGTATGAACAACTTTTAATAAGGGACCCACCAAAAATCACAAATTAAAAAAACTAAAACCCGCCTGGGTTTTAAAAAAATACTATTCGAAACTCATAAATGCACAATGCATAAATGCATAATGTCCATATAATATTCAATGAGTTTTCGAGTCCCTTTCACCTTCTAGCGGCTTGATTCCTTGCTCGCTTTTACTCTGCAACACCATTTTCTTGTTATTTTAGTAATCATATCGTTATCTAATAGACAGTATAAAATAAAGTCACGCCTCTATCCCTCTGTCTGTCTGTATATCCTCTAACTCCTCATAAACCACGCCACGGATTTTGAAGCGATCCACCATCAGTTAGATAATTTTTCACGGAATGTTTATATAGATTAAAAAAAAATATTACACCCGTGCGAAACCGGGGCGGATTAGTATTTCAAAAACTAGGTGTCTAATTAATTTGCCCCTCTCCTTTCTCATAGCCACACGGAAACGACAAAATTCCCAACTGTTTACACCCAACCTCCGGAATAGTTCGGGACCCTGCTGTTCTGACATATTCATTGCTCAACATTCGGTCAGGGTGTTAAATTTATTGTTTTAATTAACTATCGCTCGCGGGACACTTCCATTTCGCAATATACCGTCTGTTTATGACGTATTTTTGAACTATGGTACGTTCCCGCGTCTGGGCAGCTGAAATATTGAATAAGTTGGACTCGCTCGGCCAATTTCAGTTACAATACATAAAATGTAAGGTTATCATACCCTTTGTGAAGGTATATGTTAGCAATCAGTCGGTCAGATTGTAAAATTAAGTTATACAGTGCTATAATTAGATAAGCAAATAGGTGTAGCATGCACAGACAATATACTTTTTATTATAGACTGGTAGAATTTTCTGAGGCAGAATGAGGAAAAAATCTGTGATACCTTTGACAAGGATTGGCAGGAGTCAGCTTTAAACCGACAAAATTTGAAAAGTCAAGGGTAAGCCTTTGCCCAGCTGTGGGATGCCACGGACTAGCAACAAACATCTGAACCATGTCAAGTAGCTCGGCTAATGCATTGCGCTCACCCTGAGTTATAAGAAGTAATTTTGCTGGAAACTTCAATCCGTAATGTTTGCACACTACTACTTGGTGGTTGAATGACTGGAACTGACTGAAGTACTGAAGGCAGAATAGAATAGCAGAGAATAGCAGTCTTACTACTACAAAACGTACGCTTAATTCCTACAACGCGAAATTAAGTTTTAAGTTTAGAGTCATACGATCTGTCGGCGAGATCCCGGAACCACTTAAATAAATCTCCTAAAGTTATTAAAGAGTCGACACTTTTTCTCCAGCAAACTTAGATTCTCTCGCGGATAACTCGTATAATTTTCTAGTTAAGTAAGTTTTTCTCTTGTCACTGTTTCACTTGCGGCACGATGGCGGAACTAGTTGTATGGAGGAGCTTGTGGTTAAATTACTTGATTAGTTGTAGCTGCTTTGACGTCATTCTCGCTCGCACAATCAACATCTTTAATTATACTAGTTGTTCGGGATGCTACATGAGTCCTCGTCTTTCGCAGTTCTTTCTTTCCTTGCTTAATCTACATTGATATTGATATCTACATTTTCGTGGCACTTCGTCGGCTTCAAGTTGGCTTCGTTTTGTTTTTTTTTTATTTTTTTTTTTCTCTTTCCTCCTGAGAGGATTTTGGCGTCGCACGTCTTATGCATTTGCCAGTGTCAAGTATACTTATATATTTTCAAGTTTTGTTAGATATTATCAAACAAGTCAGAGTCACAGTCAAAGGTGAGCAAAGCAAGTCATGGTCAAGTCCAAGTCATGCTCCAGTAAAGTGGTGAAAACTTTACTAGAGCCTTCTAAGGAGTTTTGGAAACAACACGAAAATTCACGTTTCACGACATTATACCATTCACCAACACTCGTGCATATTTACGAACACTTAACGGGTAAAAATTCACCGTTTTTACACATTAACACTCGAAATAACACATGTTTTGGAAAATAATAAAATGACGCGACATGATTTCTTCACGTTCCCGCCAAAACTCCCTTCGTTTTGTTTTTCTATTTCATTTTGTTATAATGGCGGCAAGTGACAGATGGAATAGTCATTATTATTTTTTCTTTGGCGTTTTGGCTTGTAAGTTTTTTGTTTTGTTTAAGCAGTTGCTTAAACACTAGTAGTTCTGCGAATAGTAGACCTCGCAGGCACAATGTCCCGAACTGAGACCTTACCTTATATATTGACAACATCTTGACCCGATTTTGCTCATATTTTAAATTCATGTTTAGAATTGAGTACCAAATGTTATATTATTACCGAAATCGGCGGGTAAACGACGCTGCAGCATACTTCCCTCCTTTTCGGGGGAAATACTATTCTAATCAAAAATCGGCGACGACAACAAAAAATATGAAGCTAGAACCTGTATACCAAGTTTCATCAAGATTACTTGTAAAATGATGCTTATACGCGAGTACGAACATACGGACAGATGAAAACAAATTTTGCCAGTTTTTCCAGACTTTCGCGTGCTTGGTCAATAGAGTCATCATCCTCAGCCAGAAGAAATGCCTCAAGAGGCCATAATCCCTAAAACGTAACCACTTGGTAGGCGGCTTGGGGATCGCAGAATACTGAAAGTTTACTAAAAAGGCGTTTTTATTTCCTCCGATATAAAAATCACTGTGGATGATATACAAAAATGTTTGGCAATATTCTTTGTTAACATGTTTTAGTGAAACAACAAACAAACCTGTCTGCAAAATGTAGCTTACGCTACTCCTGACATAAAGATAAATCCTACGACAACTCACTCGTCAAAATAGGTCAAGCCGTTTAGGCTACAGGAGATACTATAAAAACACACAAACATACTCTTACAAGGTTAAATACACCCCGAAAACATTACCCTCCTTCTTGGGCACTTGGGTAAAAACTAAAGTTTATTTAAAACATTTGTTATCTTATCTTATCATAAACGTACACTACATACACATATAAAAATACCCTGACGATGTTGTCGAGGGTGGCAAACACACCTTGCCTGGAGCGGTAACTGGCTATCAAGGCTGTTTATTTGTTTAATTACATAATAAATGATATTGCGTAATTGAATTTATCATTGATAACATATAAGCAAAAGTTTGTATGTAAGTGTCTAAGTATGTATGGATTTGAATGAAATTTGGTATAGGCTACTTTTTATCCCGGTAAAATATTCCGCTTCTGTAGAATAGCGGGTGAAACCGCGGGGCACAGCCAGTAGTTTATAAAGCTTAATTTTTGTTTTCGTGCGAAAGTTGAGCCGAACCAGTCCTTCAATATTCGGCTGAGCAAGCCCAGCTCCCAGCAGTTCCGGGAAATGACGTAATTACTTTAAAAGCTGGCAAATATTTTTCTAGGGAATAACCGACTGCGGAATATTACCGGCGCAGTAGTAGCTTAAACAAATCCATTACTTAATGTATTGTTATAACTGAGGAGCTCTCGAGACACTTCTTGATTTTTACTGGAGGGCTTAAGACGTTATTGGCACTTCGTTGTGTAGATATTTAAATAGATAACTCTTTATTTTTTTAACCAGAAATTACATTATTATCATCATCAGCCAGAAGACGTCCACTGCTGAACATAGGCCTCCCCCTTAGACCGCCACACCGAACGATAACGTGCCACTTGCATCCACTGGTTGCCCGAGACTTTCACAATATCGGTCCACCTAGTGGGAGGCCTACCTACGCTAAATTACATACATAATACAAAAATCTTCTTATAACTAGTGTAACAATTGGCGGCCTTATGGGATAAAGTGATAGTGATTAAAGTGATCTCTTCCAGGCAACCTTAGCATGGAGAGGAATTATAAGGAAGAGGTAAGGGACGGGGTGTGCTGAAATTGTAAATGTTAGTTGGTGTAATTATGTTAAACAGGGTCATAAGGAAAGGGTATTATGCTAAGCCGAAAAGGGCTCATAGTGCTCATCATTTTGAACAATTTTTACTAGAAGACCAACCCGAAAATCGAGAAAAAAATATTAGCTGTTCCATAGAAAAATGTCAGTGATACTCGATAAAATGTACGCAACAACTGTATTTTTTTCTCGATTTCATGGTTGGTCCTATAGTATAATATTATAATCGCGTTATCACGACTAAATGGCTGAACGGCTCGACCTGAATTTTTGCATAGATATAGCTTAAGGGTAGGAGACAGATATAGGTTTCTTTTTTTTTTATTGGTCCTCGGAACGAAGTTGAAGGGTAACAGCTAGTTTAAAAAAACGATTGAGTAACCTTGGTATAATAGTTCGTTTGGTCCGTGGTACTATCAGAATTACTACCAGTAGTACCACGGGTAAAAAAATCCAGTAGAACTACTTTGTCTAGTAAACGAGTGAGACACTAAGTTGCGGCGCACACTACGCCGTAGCTCGCCACTACGCCGTAGCGCACCGCTACGCGAATGCGGGTAGCGGGCCTACGAAATAACTCGGGTCTTACTCATAAAAGTTGCTTTAAGTTAAGCAATGCTTAAAATTCTCTGTCAACTTCAGGCTGCCGTAAAATGTCACGCGCAAAAACGAGACAGACCTTTTTAAGCATTGATTAAATTTAAGCAACTTTTATGAGTAAGCCCCCTTTTGTTCTACAATGTAGTCTCAATTTCAGTCGTATATTTTATTTTAATTGTTAACCTAAATTTTTTTTTAAATAAGTTTTTTCTTTTTACTCGACTAATAAAAAATATTTTCAGTTCTAAAAGCTGAGATATGAATTCATTAATAGTAAAATAATCAAATCAAGTTTCGAAACTTTTTAATTAAACTTAATCTAAACTTACCGAAAGTCTCGATCTGCGTGGTAGAAACAGTTTCACAAATAGTTCAAAAGTTCCTATAACGATCGTATACAAAACCTAGCACACTACTACACGACTACAGCAACTACTATTCACAACCGACTGAGTTAGCGTTTCAACTACACTAAGACTTCTAAAACACGAAGAATTCTAAATACTATTATAGCAAAAAATATTTTATTCCAAATTCAAAATAGTTTATCAGAAATTATCGCGTCTAATTTAATTATGGAAGTTACGGGAGACTACAGAGTCGAATCACGTTTTTGGGTATTTTTTTTTAATTTATCATAAATGTTGGAAACTTTTAGTAAAGTTTCGCGGGAGTTCTGGATTTGTGCTCTGCGATGCGTGCTTCTAGGCCCGCCGGCAGTCTGGCACTGACTAGCAGCCTCTACGACTGGCACTCGATAGGTCTAGATGTGCCTAGTTGTGCCTAGACACAGACTAACTGCTGCATGCGAGGGCGAGAGGAATGGAATGGTCGTGGGTAGCCTTTGTAAGATGGTTGTAGCCTTGGTTACAAATGATTCTGTAATTATGTCGAGAATAGTTTTATTCTCACTTTATTAAAATGAGATCATGTAAGTCTGGGTTCTGAGCCAAGATTTTAAAAGTAAGGTTCCTTTTTACCCTTCTACAAAATAGTTTTAGTAAATACATGCCTCCAAATGATAATTACAGATTACAGATAATTACATTACAATGACCCGAGTAAAGTTTACAAAATACAAGGATAAATACTTTCCATAGAAACGTTTTTTTTTGGGTGAATACATTAAGTTTTGTAAAAACACATAACACAACGGTTGTTAGGTATGATGTAGGGAAGCAACCTGCCTACCAGAGTTTGTTGGCTAGTTAAATATAACCACAAAGCGTATAATAACAAGCGTATCTATAAATTTTCCAAAACTAGCTTTGTTACAGAGATAAAATACTTTTACCACCTTTTTCGATCCTACGCGTCAATAATAAAACCACGTAAACAAAGCTACATAGGTAGTACTAAACGACAAACCAATCACACACGTCAAAGGAATTCCTTTCTTTTATCTGACGACAATCTGCTTCAACTGTAACCATTTCAACAGCCGACCGCAATAAAGGCAATTTAATTCAATCTCTTTGATCAAGAAAAAACAGACGAATGCCTAAGGTGGGCTTTTGTTTTGTTGTAGGCTGAGATTCAAAGACAGGGGTCCGAGTCCGGCACCTTCCAAGCTGGCGACTGGTGTGATCACATCACTAATAAATTATCATAGCATCGTTTTGAATCTATTTTGTGCATTTCTATTGCTATAAATATTTTATTTATTTTATTGAAATAGGTTCGGTAACAGACAATAGGTTATTAAACATACAATATATCTAGATCACCACCATAGCCTCCCAATAGGTGGACCGACGACATTGTGAAAGTCGCGGGCAACCGGTGGATGCAAGTGGCACGTTGTCGGTCGGTGTGGCGCTCTTAGGGGGAGGCCTATGTTCAGCAGTGGACGTCTTCTGGCTGATAATGTAATGTAATATCTAGATAGTAGTAGTACAAAACACTTTAAACCTAAAGTCCAATTATAACCGTACACAACGTATACGTAGAAAAAAAAAGTGAGTAACTATTGATGTAATTATTAATTACATGTGTAAAAATAAAACAAACAATGGTTTCTTAATCAAATTATTAACAGCAAATTTAGGTCTCTGGGATTAATCCAATCTAACCTTAACTAAAATAATCCAATAATACCAATAAATAATAATTCAATAATTATAATCCTAACTAATATTATAATTCAGAGGAATATAGCAGCAGTCATATTGGGACCAATAAAGCTTTGAGGTATAAAAATGAATACGTTCGTCTCAAGGAGAAACTTCGCTTGCGCATTCAGAACTCCCTACAATACATTACAAGTGACAGTCCATACAAAACGTCTAAAAATGCACAAAAATGGATCAAAGCCACCTAGCGAAGTATAGAAATTAACTTTGTTTCTCTGTCTTGATGTTTGTCGCGCTATCACGGCTAAGCGGCTGAACTGATCTTGATCAAATTTGATTAGGAGTTACTGTATGTCTCAAAGACGGACATAGGATACTTTTTTAATGTCCACGTGAACGAAGTCGCGAGTAACAACTAGTATAATATAAATATATGGCTTAAGGCATATTACACCATAGACGAATTTCCTAAACATAAAATATAATTTAATTCACTTATTTGGAATTTGATTGTTGTAGGCATTGACGTGTTAATTAAGCATTAATAGTATGAATAGGCCATATATCACATTTAATTTAAGAACTTTTTCCTGTACCTAGCAAATGAATGATGAAATGGAAGAAATACATTTGGAATTGCGCGAAGACACGAATTACTTCTAATATTAGTCGTTTTGTTAAAAAGTAATAATATTAATTCATGTCCGTTTTAGTTTCTAGATTGTATTGAAAAATAAGGATCAAGACATAGTTATAGGTTCTCCAGACTTTTGAAATAGTATACAATAATTCAAAATCACAAGGTTGGTACAAAACATCGTGATTCCGAAATAAAAGCCGGAAGGACGGACGAGCTTTCGTATTTTCAGCACAATGGGCGCACAAAGGCGCGATTGCGTTTAGATACGTGTTGGTAGAACGCCATCTATGATCGGAAATAGGAACCGCTTAGCCGGCGTTGATTGAAAAGCGGCGTCCAGTGCAATTGTGCCCCTTGGCTCGTTTTGTTCGTGTACAGTGTGAACGTTCCGATTTATGACTCGAAGCGTTGGAGTGATTGTATTGTCAAAACGTTTATTTTGAATTGGAAAGTTACAGACACAGCTTTCGAAAAAAATATGAAAAAATGTTTTTTTATGACGGAGCTCAATCGTTTCACCTGCGTGGAAAAATGTCTGTTTTTTGTGTGATTGTCCCACCGGAAGAGTTCGTTGTTCATGCTAAAAAGTACATATTATTTTACATGTTTAGACCCTCATACTATATCTACGCTAGAAATCACATCAATCCGCTACAATGTTGCTTAAACATAAATCAAGAAACATACTTTCACACTTTTACATTAAATTTTATGACTAGGATTCTCTGAATTGGAGATGCCATGGAACACACACACAGACACGGACAACCAACACACCCAGAACAGATATTTAAAAGTATCATTCTAACATCTTCCCGGCCTGGAACCGAACCCGAGACCTCCTGCTCAATTACTGGACAAGACTGGAAATAGATCTACGGTTGGCCACCAATTCGCTTGACAGAAAGTGACAGTAGAGGATGAAGCACGTCGATATAAATGTATTTATTAATGAACCTTGAAATTACTAATATATTTAATATTAATTTATTGTTTATATGATTTTAACTTTATTCATTGCAATTGCTACCAATAAATATTTCATTTTATGTATTAATTTAATTTTATTCACGTAGTTCTCCCAAGTATGAACCCACATCGTTGCATACGATTTGCAATTTTTATTGCAACTTTATTTCAATTGGCGTCAATTCGGTATCAATTATTACACGAATCTGCCAGGACTAAAGTTGTCTGGTTCCATTTAAATATGCATGTGAGAACGTTGGCAACCATTTTAGTTTTGTACAATTTAGTTTAGTTTAGAAAATAATCATCATCATCAGCTAGAAGAGGTCCTGCTGCTAAGGCCTCCCTTTTGCCATAATCCCCACGCTTGGCGGCCGTCCCTGAGATCTCAGAACGCTCACTGTCACCCGCTCACAACGCTTACGTTCTTCTGTGGTCCTGGTCGCAGTTTTAGGACAGTAGTGAAGAAAATAGTACAGCGGGATCGACTTTTAGAGAGGACATAAAAAAGTATCATATGTCCGTCTTTGTCATATACAGCAACTCCTTATCAATTTTTATCAAGATCAGCATATCCGTGATAACGCAACAAATATCCAGACAGAGAGACAATGCTACCTATGGTTCGCTAGATGGCATTGATCTATTGTTTTGGTGTTTTGTTGGAATGTAGGGAGTTCTAAATCACGCAAGCGAGGTCTTTTCCTCGAGACGAACGTATTCATTATTATACCTCGAATTTATTGATCCTGATACAACTGCGGCTTCCTCTGAATTATAATATTAGTCAGAATTAGGATGTTAACTAGTTAAAGATAGTTTTTTTCTTATTTTTTTTTTTTTTTTTCGTTTATTTTGGCGAATTCATTACAGAAGCTTAGATTATTTAGAGTAATAAATATCTAAAAATAGGTAATAGGTCCAACACAGTATTCAAAGCTCCACAGCTTTCTACCCGGAATCCCATTAAAAAATTCACATAAAACCCGTAAAAACAGTATAAACAAGAAGCATAAACAAACTGTTGTGTCGTCCCGTGTAACCTACTTGTGCGCGTGGACAGAGAAATTTACATAGCAAATTGTATGAGGCCGGGAGCGTCCCAGGCGATTTTTGTTAACCAGTGGGGATGGGGTGGACTTTATTTAAAAACTTTTTTTTTTACAAAATATTTTTTGTACTCTTTTTTTTTGTTGTTTCACCTTATACTTCCTCCAACACAAGTCAGGGACATTGTCAAGCTGAACATGATGCTTACGCAATTTTTTTATTTTGTTTTGTTAAAATCAATTCGGCCAGATCAGATCGCTTGGAAATTAAATGGTATAGCGGGCAGTAGTTTATTTTTTTCCGTTATATGTAATATATATAAACAAATAATTAAATATACATGTCGTCTATTGTATTCTCTTCGATTTCAGAAAAAGGAAAAAAGGAGGATACATATATAAATTCTCCTTTTTTTTGTGTACAGTATATATACCTCGTCTGTTGTATTCTCTTCGATTTCAGAAATAAAAATCTGGCAAAGTGCGAGTTGGGCTCGCGCGTCGAAAGTTCCATACAAGTGTGAATTTTGTATAGGTTAAGTACAGGAGCGTGGGCACATCAATTCAAACTACTAGCTAATTGCGCACTGGTTTAATGACAGTTAAGTATGGTGCGGTCGCAGCCACGCTTCAGATAAATATTAATATATAACAAGTTATTAAAAAGTGTTTTTTTTTTCATTCTTTTGGGAATCCATAGCACAACAGTGTGAGTCGGATGCCTCACACTTGACCGATTTTTCCTATTTGTTGTTATACTATAGAATATCAATATACAGTAATAGGGGTCCCATTGTGACCCTTCGAGTTCAAGAAAATAATGAGTCTAAGAAGACGAAGCTGCCCGACCTCTGGTGGTTATGGTTGCAGTTTAAGGAAATACCCGGTACTAAACACAAACCTATGAGATAACAAAAAAACGGCTTTTCCCCTCACTAGCGAGAAACAGCCAGTTTGAACGCGTTTATCTTTATTTATGTAAGGTAATGTAGGAGTGCGTCGGGGACATACACGTCCTGTTTACTGTACGTTAGTCGGACTTGAGCTAAACTATCTCCGGGAAGACTTTTGAGCGCTGACGAATCGACTTCAAGGATTTGCCTTGACTGGTTAGGTGGAAAACATAGGTAGCACCCACAGATAACACTAGATTCTGCATTTAGGACGCTCGAAGCGCAACACGCATCAGTCCAAATACACTTATAAAAAATTACTATGATAGGTTGATTGCTTGGTGCGAGTAGGCGTAACCTTGAGATAGGCAATGAGAACGCTTGGTCGCAATCTCCAAGACCCGCGTCTTCCTCAAACTTTGGTGACATTTTGTAGGAACAACGAATCTCGTAATGCGGTATCTTGTGTGATCTGTGGTAGCACCTCACCGGCTAGTAAGCACCGCCCGGGTCGAAATTTCCCAAAATTATCAATTTTCCAATTGTACCAAATTTGGTATCTGTCAAACTGCTAAACTTGCCAAGTTTCGACGGCGGAGTTATTTGCGAGCCGACGATATTATGTATCTTAGGTAAAGTGGAAGAGACAGTGGTGGTACGGACGGCGAACGGTGTTACAAAGAAAGATTATTTATTGATTATTTGCTTATTTTCGAGACAATAGCGGTTGGGCTTAGCTTAGCTTTGTAAATACTACTACAAAATTAAAAAACATTAAAGTTAATTTTAGGTTGTGATTACCATTCACTAGTAACTTCCAAAAAAAAAAATTGGAATTGAGAACCTCCTCCTTTTTTTGGGAAGTCGATTAAAAAGTAAACAATCTAGCTATGGCTGGTTCTGGCAAGTTATACACCGGGGAGTATAAATACTATGTTTTAGTTTAATACTCAAGCTAGTTACTACACTACGCGTTTTAGAAAAAAATAGCTTCAGAAATGCCATACAACTAAGAATGCTTGAAAATGCCACTGATATTGACAGAAAAATTCACTGACTAAACCCAGCTTTGTGAATTTATGGGTGCTCGTACTTCCCGGGATTCAACTTAGTGGTGTGTATTAAAAACATTTTTATTGGTGCTATCATCTAAGCATGTAGCCCATGACACTCCGGAAATTGAGACAAAAACGACACCTCACATTTCAAAATTGGTCAAGCCGTTTAATCTATAGATGAATACGCAAATTTGTATTTACAAATAACATTACTTTCCTTTCTTAGGCATTCGGGTAATAATAAATATCATTAACTAAGGGCACGGCTTCAACAAGGTAAAACAAAATAATTCACAAAAAACCATTGGGTATAATAAAAACGATTCTTAGTCTCGTTAATCCTGTATTTTTTTTTATTATAACCTTTTTCGGCCGCATTATCTTTACAAACACCACAAATTACACCCGGGCAGAGTAGCCGCCGCCCGCGGTCGCACCTGTGTGCCAACTTGGTCCACAATTTAATTAGTTATGGAAATGGACCCGCCGCCCGACGCCATGTAAATTGTTTTCGGAGTTGTTAGTTTGTCAGCTCGTTCGGGGTTCTTGAGCAGGTGTGGTGTAGAACTGCGATGTTGGTGTCTTCTGTAATGTGCTGGTGACATTTATTTTCATTGATAAAACTACGTATGTTCCGAAGATATCGATTCTATCCGATTTAAAAATGGTTTTCATTTAATGTAACTAGTAGAAAAAGCCAATTACTTTAGTCCTGGTGGAATAAAAAATACACTATTATACTGATTTTGAAAACTTTGCTTTTATACCAAAAGCTTCATCGGGTCGGGTAGTCCTACCTGCTACTATTTTCCATATTTTTAAGGAGATCAAAGAGCTTCTTCCACATTTATGATTAAATATACTAGCCTTCAGCTTTACTGAAAATAAAACACTGCATATAAAATATAATCTAATAGATAATATAAATAAAATAATTATAATATAATTATAATAATTTAGAATATAATCTATACAGATGGGAAAGCAAGGTTTGTGAGTAGCGACCACGAAACGGAAGAAGCAGCTTATTTAGGCCCACTAGGTGTACCGTCGACATTGAAGTCGCAAGAAGCCGATGGATGCAAAAGTGGTAGATTGTCGTTACGTGAGGCGCTCTAAAAGGGGAGGCCTTTGTCCAACAGTGGACGTCACCTGGCCGACGATGATGATAATAAATAGAATAGTCTATGCCACTCATGTAAGGCTAGCATGCGCGACAATATCTTCTCTACTCTTCATGTACGAAATGTATACATAATCGTGTCCTGTTCTTGCATAACATAAAGATTTTGTCACGATGCGCATGCTAGCCCTGATGGATAATGTAGCGAAATTATTTCATTGGAATAATTTTCAAAATCGATTTAGAAGTTCTAGAGGGAATCGCCTAAAAATAAAGAAGCAAGTACAAATATACAATTATTATTTTTTCACCTTGTAACAATTATTCTTTATATTAGGTAAGTCATTTACAGCTTAGATTGTCCGTATGAAATATTAGTATAGATATGCTGTTGCAGATTCTGTGCTTCTATGAATAGACTCAATTTTGGAACGGCATTCTAATAACGAATTTTGACAGCTTTCATCATTATCATCTTCGGCAGCTATTCCGTCTCTCACTTTGACAGTTTTGGTATGGCAAAAGTGTCAAAAACCGTTATTGTAATTTCAAATTCGATTTCTTGGCGGTTGTCATCACGAACAAAGCTCCCAAGATACCGAAAAGATGTCACATCCTCGGTGTTTCACTAATGATATCGCCGTTGTATCTCTTGTCTGGCGTTGTACCGCGTGCAGGTTGTATACCATAATGATTTATGCAACTGACTACAACTGGTACGCTTACAGTTTACAGTGGTCATCACACTAATATTATAAATGCGAAAGTTTGTGTGTAAGTAGGTAAGTGTGTTTGTTCCCGTCCAACTTTGTGACGGCTGAACGGAGTTGAATGAATTATGCTATGGAGGTTGCTAATACCCCGGATTAACACATAGGCTACTGTTAGCGCGGCCACCAAATTTATGATGGAGCACAACCAACACGAGGGGGTGATGACTGTGATGATGGATTACACAATAGGAGAACGACGACTGACCTGTGTTCCCGGGTTGATGAGCAAGGCTGCGTTCGGTTACTGGATGTTGTCTGGTCAGCTCGTCCTCTGCGCGGTAGTGGACTGTATAGGCGGTGTGGTGGAAATCCAAATTCGCGGCGTGAGCGCGGGAAGCTAATAGACAGCTTCCTACGGGAATCGTATCCCGAGCGGTAGTTTAGCGGTGGTAAACGTGAGACGAAATTGCACGAATATACTCAATAGATCCGTCGCTGACAGGGGTCAAGCGCAGACTGCGAGCCCAAGAGCAAGCAGTGCATCTCATCGAAACCACGATATTTGACAAGTAGTCGTCGTTCATGGAAAGATGAGGGTAGGAAATGTAGGTAATATGAAAAGAAAGGAAACGACACTGAGTGGCGTTAACATTGCCCCCGGCCTTAAAACCATTGGTTTTAAAAAGGAGAGGAAAAGAGTGCGGTCTGAATATAGGTAAAGCGGGTTGACCGGGAGGCAAAGAGTTTAATTTATTGCGTGGGTAGTATGCATAAACGAACGACTGGTCGTTTATACACTGAAGTTGCGGTTTTTACTAAACAGACTCTACAGACTCCGTCGGCGCCTAAGATTGTCTCGACGACTATACCCAGAGGCCAGGACAGCGGAGGAAGGTTGTCCGTAATGATAAGCACAACAGAGCCTTCTTTAATAGGATTAGAAGGCGTATTCCATTTGCCTCTTGTTTGAAGCAAGTGGAGATACTCCATCTTCCATCGTTTGGAAAACGATTGAACCATTTGGTCCAATAAAGCATAGCGTTTTAGCAAGTGAGCGGGCTCATCAGTAGCCACGCACGCAGGTAAATGCTTCAGCGGTGCAATCATTAAGAAATGCGCGGGCGTTAATGCAGTGGGCTCGGTAGGATCCTCACTGAGTAAAGTTAGCGGTCGCGAGTTGATGACGCTCTCTATTTGTGTGAGCACGATTAACATTTCCTCATAGGTGAGCAACTGTGAACCTATGGTCCTTGCGAGATGACTCTTAAATGCTTTCACATAGATCTCAAAATCCCCTCCCCAATGGGCGCTACGCGGTGGATTGAACCGCCAAGTAATGCGGTTCGCGGATAATTCATCTGAGAGTGCTTTATGAAATTCGTCAGATTCTACAAGCGTGTAGATTTCAGATAATGCGTTTTTCGCACCCAAAAAGGTTCGGCCATTATCGGAATACATGACAGAAATATTCCCACGTCGCGCGAGGAAGCGTTTGAATGCGGAAAGAAACGAGCAGGTGCTCAGAGAAGTCGTTAGTTCAACATGGCAACACCGAACTACTTTATCTACGAATATAAGCAAGTACGCTTTGATTGAGCGTACGCCACGCTTTCTTTGCGGAATTATGGCTATCGGGCCTGCATAATCTACTGCAGTATGTGCCCACGCTTTGGCTTCGTTTACGCGGCAAGCGGGTAAATTCCCCATAAGTGGGAATGTAGGTTTAGGCTTAGCTTTAAAGCAATAATTACATTTATGTATAACTGAGCGGACAATACTGCGGCAGGAAAGAATCCAATATCGTTGTCTAAGAATAGACATTAAGGCGACCGGACCAGTGTGACAGTTCACACGGTGATAGTAGTTGATGATCAACTCAATTACGTGGTCTTTACGCGGTAACAAAATCGGATGCTGCTGATTATACGACAGATCGGCATTTCTGAGACGACCTCCGACTCTTATGAGTCCGTCGCAGTCTAGAAACGGCACGAGCCGTTGTACAGCGCGAGGACAGCGAGTGTCTTTGTTAAGATTCTGTATCAAATCAGAAAAATAATGTTTCTGAAGAGCTTTCATGATTTGCAGTTCTGCGAAGCTAATGTCATAAGCAGCAAAGCATGTAGAACGCGGTAGTTTCTTGACGAAACGATAAACTAGAACGACTATGCGTAGTAGCAATAACCAAGAGGACATTCGTCCGGAAAGTTCCAACAGCGGGTTGGGAACTTCGTCCTGTGATCGCATCACAGGAAGTGAAACTATTTTCTTTGACTCGGGTAGGTCTGTATCTACCTTAGCGGGAAGTACTGATTTGACTGGCCAAGAAGTAGGATCTTGGCATAACCAAACGGGACCAGTGAGCCACACAGGGTAGTCAACTAGTTGTGCGGGTGATAAACCTCGCGACAGAGCGTCGGCACAGGGATTTTCAGTTCCGGGTACATGCCGGAAACTGTCAGCGGGAATCGCGGAAACAATTTTTGTGATGCGCGTTGCAATAAAAGTTTTAAACCTGTGGGGAGAAGCAGTGATCCACTGCAGTGCTACCATGGAATCGGTAATGCAGATTACCTTATCTATGGCATGACGTTTTTCGTAGGTATCGAGAACCCGGCGGACAAGTTTTGCCATGAGTAGGCACGCGCAGAGTTCTAATCTGGCAATGGAAATTGTTTTGAGCGGAGCCACTTTTGATTTGGCGCATACTAGACGGATCATTGGAGCCGAATCAGTATCGAGCTGGGTTCGTATATATACTACGGAACCATATCCATTTTCACTAGCGTCCGAAAATGCTACAATAACGATTTTAGAATTTTCTTCAGCACCTAGGTGGCGCTGAAAGCGCAGCTTTTGAATGCACGGTAACTCGCGCACATAGTTCTGCCAAATATTTACGATATTTGCAGGTGGTTCAGAATCCCAATCAAGTTGCAATGCGTGTAATTTTTGCAAAATAAGTTTTGCGTACAATATTACTGGCGCTATAAGACCAAGAACATCGTACTGACGAGCGATCAGAGATAAGATATTGCGTTTGGTCGCAGGGCGATTTTCGATATTCACCGTAAACATGAATGCGTCACATTTAGGTGACCACTGTAGGCCTAAGACCTTCAAGTTAGTGTCTGGCTCATCGAAATTAATATTAGCGGCGTGACGATCAGACATCGGAAGCGATTCCGTAACCTCGGGTGCATTACTAGCCCATTTTACAAGGTCAAAGCCCCCGGCCTTAAGCAAATTGCGGAGATCGTCGCGGAGTTGTAAACAACCAGATAAGGTTTGCATCGAGTAGCAAACATCGTCCATGTAGGTATTGTTTTCGATGATATTAGCGGCGTGCGGAAAGCGCTTGCGCTCGTCGGCGCAAAGCTGTCGTAAAACTCGCATAGCAAGAAAAGGACTGCTACGCAAACCAAAACAAACTCGGTTGAACTGGTAGGCATCAAGCGGTAATGATGGATCAAAGCGGTATACAAACTTTTGGAATTTACGATCGTCATTGTTAACGAGAATCCTCAAGTACATCTGTTTCACATCAGAAGTGAACGCTATTGGATAAAAGCGAAAATCCAAAAGGATTGTGAAAAGATCATTTTGCAAATTATCACCGGTATACAAGACGTCATTCAATGACACATTCGACTCTGACCGTGCACTTGCATCCATGACCATACGCCACTTGGTCGTAGTTTTGTCAAGTCTCGCAATTGCATGGTGCGGTATATAATAGCCGGTGAAATGATCATCATTGTTGATCAATGAGATATAACCTTCGTGTAGGTACTCCTTTATTATTGCATCGTACTCCACTCGCAGAGGAGGTGAAGCGACGAGCTTGCGTTCTAAATGCAAAAAACGCTTTTTTGCGGCATGAAACGAGTTGCCGAGAGCGGCTGCGGGGTTGCGGGAAAAAGGTAACGCCACAGAATAGCGTCCCGAGGAATCGCGGGAGAAATTATCTGTGAAAATGGTTTCATTTTCAAGAGCGGTAGGACTTAAGGTCGGCGCGCACTGCACCTCCTCAAGTTGCCAGAATTTTTGGACAAGATTATCCAAACGCGGTTCTTCTGCAAAGGCGCAGAGAGAAAGACAGCGGTGATTATCACTGATAGCGGTATCATTGACAGAAGCGGGTGTAACGAAAGCGTTTCCGATTACAATAAAACCAAAAATGGTTTCGAAAGCGGTTGGAGAACCTGGAGGTCCAGGGACGCGGCCTGATAGCAATATATCAGCGAAGAGCGGAGCTCCAATGAGTATGTCTATTTCAGACGGTTCAAAGAAGTTGTTATCAGCGAGCGGTAAACAGTTTAGGTGTGAGAGACCTGAAACGTCAACCTTTACAGATGGCAGATTATCTGTTATGCGATCGATAATGAACGCATCAATCGAGGCAAAATTATTATTTAATCGCGAATGCAAAGTGGTTGAAATTAGCCCCTTGATAGGATTTGTCGCGGAACCTATACCCTTCACTACGGTATTCAAAACCTTGTTGCATTTTAAATTTAGTTTAGCGCAACAACTTGCAGTAATAAAATTAGACTGCGACGCACAATCGATTAGACCACGCAACTCGTAACGTTGACCGTTTAAATCGTTAGCATAAACTTGTACCGTTCCTAATAAACAGGTGGCATCAGTTGATTGCGTAACATTATTGCAAAGCGAAACATTAGGTTGCTGTGACTGATAAGAAGCGGTAGGTAGTCTAGATGCGTTGGCGCCGGTCGCTGCATGTGATGAAGGCGTCGCGGGAGGCAGACGCGGACTGTTGCCAGCTTGAACGCTGCTGAAAGGCTGACGCGGGGCGGATGGAAGCGGCGGCGGAAGCCGAATCGCGACGTTGCCAGCATGACCGCGGGAGGCGGCAAGTGTATTGGCATGCGAGCGGGAATTTTCGCGGGAAAGTATTATTTTCCGGCATAATTTCGTGTGATGTTTGCCCGATTTGCAATTGAAACATTTGTGTATCGAGTTGCACTCGGTATGATTATGCGAAATACTTAGGCAATTAGTACAACCTCTGTTTTGCTTTATGTAAGCGAGTTTGTCATCAATTGAAAGCTTATCAAATGCGGGGCACCTATATAAATGAACGTGATCAGTCTGATTGCATAGGGAACATTGGTGCTGTGCGCATGATGCAGCGAACGAATGCGTAGACTTTTTGTTGTCGTGTTCAGATGCACGTACAGCAGGCAGTATAGCAGGCGCGGTGCGTTCTAATATTTTGCTTTGTTCTCGAATGAATTTGATTAATTCAACATAAGTAGGCATTGAAGTACCTCTCATATGCATTTCAAATGCGCGTGCGGTGGTGGAATCGATGCGTTTCAAAGCAAGTTGAAATAGAATAAAATCAGATAAGTTATCTAGCTGCAGAGAATGCAGACTTGACACTGCCGAGCAGAATTTATCAAGAAATAATTCTAAGTTTTTTGCGGATGCGGTGTTGTTATTCGGTTTATAATCGATCAGCTGTTGTAGGTAAGAGGTAGCTAAAGAACGCGGATCATTGTACTTATCAACAAGAGTCTGATAGATCAGGCGGTAGTTGTCGCTATTCGGAACGATACCTGAAATAACAGACAAAGCGCGACCACTAAGCTTATTAATTAAGTATTGAATGCGCTCATGGTCACTCAGATCAGGATTTTTGTGTATTGTCTGAGTAAAAGACTCGTAAAATAATTTCCAAGTCATTGGATTTCCGTCAAAACTCATCAGTTCTAGCTTAGGCAGTTTGACGGACTTACGTTGCGGTGAAGTGCGAGAATCAGTAGATTTAACATTCATAGCGGGCGGATTAAGTTTTTCGTAAACAAACTTACAGCGGCAATACATATCTTCAAATGCATTCAAACTTTGATAATTTACTTGGTACTTAGGATTTAGCATCAACTCGTTGACATTTATTTCGTTCACAATGTCGTTAAACTCTAATTGTAAACGATCAAGCGAAATAATCCCACATAAAAATAAGTCTTTCTCTGTATCATTTGTGGAAGCATTTAAAGAGCGGTTATAAATCTCTTGCAATCGAGAAAATATGGCATCGCGTTTGCCATATAAAGTTAGGCGTTTGACCTCCAATATATTGAGAGATTCATCAACTTTGACCTCGCCCTTGTCTTTCGGACGAAGCGCCATTTTTCAAAAATAATTTGTAAATCTAGGCGAATTCGAAATGAACAAACTTAATAGATGCACAGTGACATACACAGCGGGCGCGGTTAGAGATAAGCGGAGCGGTTTGACGCGGCAAGGTACGCGGCAACGTCGATACGTTCTCACGATCTACCCACAGACGCAATAAATGGAGTGAAAAAATATGATTTTAAGAAATAAAATATAAAAAGGAGCGGTTTTAATGCGGGAAAAGATAGGAAAGCCGATGGAATCCGGCTCGAAGGAAGTAATGTGTTAGCGCGGCCACCAAATTTATGATGGAGCACAACCAACACGAGGGGGTGATGACTGTGATGATGGATTACACAATAGGAGAACGACGACTGACCTGTGTTCCCGGGTTGATGAGCAAGGCTGCGTTCGGTTACTGGATGTTGTCTGGTCAGCTCGTCCTCTGCGCGGTAGTGGACTGTATAGGCGGTGTGGTGGAAATCCAAATTCGCGGCGTGAGCGCGGGAAGCTAATAGACAGCTTCCTACGGGAATCGTATCCCGAGCGGTAGTTTAGCGGTGGTAAACGTGAGACGAAATTGCACGAATATACTCAATAGATCCGTCGCTGACAGGGGTCAAGCGCAGACTGCGAGCCCAAGAGCAAGCAGTGCATCTCATCGAAACCACGATATTTGACAAGTAGTCGTCGTTCATGGAAAGATGAGGGTAGGAAATGTAGGTAATATGAAAAGAAAGGAAACGACACTGAGTGGCGTTAACAGCTACTTTTTATTCCAGAAAAAACTACATAGGATTCTTTTTTTTTACGTCCACGCGAACAAAGTCGTTGGTAACAGCTAGTAATACATAATAACTACTAACTGTTTACTAATTTCCCTCATAACATTATTATTATCAACCGAAATTCAGTAGGAAACCGAAAACTATTAACCTTTACTCACTCACCTGCCCAATAACAGCCAATTCGCTAGTGATGTGCCCATAAAGTTTTATATCGATTATCGAATGGAATCGAATGGGTGCACTCGATATCGGTAGTGGCTCATTACGGTAACGGCTCCATTCCCAGCGGTGGGCTGTAACGGTAATGAGCTTCGATTGATGTCAATTGGAATCACTGTTTCATTGAAAGGTTAAGCGTTAAAGTCAGTGAAATCAAAAAGATATCAGTTTGAATACTATTCGTTGGGTTGATGAAGAGTTAACTAGAAAATTAGCTTTACTAACGCTGAAAATCATTTGTATTTTAGGAGGCCTTAAATTGGTTAAATGCCTTTTCTTGGGTCTAATCAATTTTAGGTATTTTTTAATCATAACATGTGGCGCCGCGTGGCAAAATAATCTGAGGAGATTTACTTCGTGTTCCGCTCCCCTGTTGCCGCGCCGTTATAATATGGCTAGCAGCATATAGTTCAATAGAAAGAAGCTGCCAACTGGTAGTGAGCTTGAACATTTGGATTATCTTCTGACATTCAATGGTCACTAGGTAATCCAACTGCTATTTTTACCGAGCGAAGCGAAGATGTCAGACTCTAATACGGGAGCAAATCGGCCGTTGTATGTATGTATGTTTATATATTTGTATTTATATTTTTCCGACGATAACTTAAGAACAATTAATCAGATCTTTTTTAAATTTTGAAAGCAAGTAGTTCATTTCAGTAAAAAAATTAAGTTCGAATATGAGCTGAATGGGTCCAGGGGTCGTGAAGTTATACGGATCGCGAGGTCTCAGGCCGGTAATAACTACTAGATATGTAGTAGGCTTAGTTGTGTATATTTTATTTAGTTAATAAAGAAACTTGCTCGATAAAATCACACTAATATTATAAATACAAAATTTTGTGTCTAAATATGTAAGTGTGTAAGTAGATAAATATGTAAGTGTGTTTGTTCCCGTTCAACTCGGATTGAAATTTGGTATGGATTAATACACACCGTGGATTAACACATAGGCTACTTTTGATCCCGGGAAAATATTAATAAATTTAGGTTTAATAAAGGATAGCGGGTGAAACCGCGGGGCGCAGCTTATATCTCTATATATCCTAAGCAACAAACAAGCACAGCAAGTACAGTAGCAAGCTAACTAGAGAAAATATCACTACCCGATAAGAACTCAGTGCCACAGTGTATGGAATACCTGCGCCTAACTTGCCAGTGCGGAGCTTATCTGTAAGCTAGGAGATAGCAGTAAAATTTTACAACTGATATTACTGTTCTGGCTTAGCCATTCTGGCTCGGTTTCCAGGTATAGAGATATGCTTATCTGTCTCTTGAGGCTGAGTAGCAAGGCTCTTTTTTTTTTGCGAGTCGGAAATCTTCACAAGATATCCGACTGCTATGGGGTGCTGCCGGGTTATGTGGGATTTTACCCACTAAAACCCCCCCGGTGGCCTGCCTTGGTGCTTGATCGGGGGTTCCTGGTTCTTGAGAAGCAAGCCCTTATATGTATATATATCTCAAAGAGTTCTCAAAAGTGAATCACAATATTTGTCTTCCTATAACAAATATACGGCAGCTACTCGTACATATATACCATTTGCGGTCGCTCTTCCAATAATAGACTGACGGTTTTTTTAAATAAATTAATAAAAGTTGTAGCCTTTAACCGGACTACGGCTAAAGCAGAATTTTTTAGAATTTTGATAGACTACGATTTGATAGACGAGTATATATGTAAATAATATAATTTTAATTTATGTTACCTCTTCACTCCAAAGCTACTTGTCAAGGTCATCATCTCTTATTGTTAGTTGTTATAGCTAGCTGTTTTTTTCTCAATATGGGAAGTTCTTTACTAACTACCTAAATTATTCTAACTATTACATACATAACCAAACAGTTGGATTACCCAGAAATCATTGAAGGTCTGAAGATAATTCAATTATCAAAATACCCTTATCAGCAAGCAGCGTACCCAGAATGCTGGCGGCATTGCCGCGGTGAATAGCAATTGTTCTGGCCCAATAGGGCCAGATAAACGCCAGCATTTTGGTCATGCGTCATATTGAAGCTACTTAGTTTTAATTGAAAAATGAGGACCCGAGTCTATAAACGATTTATTTTTAGACAACACACGTGTACTGCAAGCTCACATACAAACAGAGTTATTATGCTCTTGTCCCGAAGGGGTATTTCCACTTTACATGCATAATTTATAGATTAAAACAACACCTCGCGCAGTAGGCATTTATATCTGGTTCCCCTATCTGTTTCACCGCAAAATGGTTACTACGAGGTATTAGTTTTTGTTATAAAATAGAAGCGTTTGGTTGTGGTTTTTCTCGTTATCGTGATAGAGTTTTAAGCGCCTGTAGCGTTAGCGGCTTAGGCAATAGGCATTTGAAAACCATTTCGTAAAGCGGTTGCCTAATAAAGTGTAGATATTATTATTGAGGTTTTTTTGTGCAATAAGTTCTAAAAAACCTCTAAACCAGGCGTGGGCAGCCTAAGCAAAGTCGCGGGCTTTAGGAAGTATATTAATTCGCGGGCCGTAGGGACATGAGATGTGTTTTTGTATTGGTAAAACAATTATTGTTTTTAATATTAGACGACGTTGAAATTCGCTAAACACCATGGACCACGGACAACTTATGGTACTAAACCGACACGGTCAGTGCATTTAGCTAAGAATTTTTAGCTTTTGTAGGCATTTTAATACAACTGCCAAGTGTTTCGCGGGCCGGATCGAATGCCGCGGCAGGCCGCATTTGGACTGTATTGAGCTTGGCGTAGTGGTATAGTTTCTAGTACTCGGCTGGTTATCAACTACCGGAAGTTGCAAACCTGTCGCCAAGCAGCTAACGGTGTGTTCCAGCAGCCTCCACTTTAGAGCCAGTTCCCATTACAGGCAAGGTGTATTAACCATTCTCTCGACCACCGTTACTTGACATCAGATAGAGTTCGTGGTCTAATACCTATTGCCTATGCTGTCAAACTTAAAAAAAATTACTGTGAATGTTTTATGTTTTAGACTTTTTTTTAAACTCTCAATTTTTTTAAATAGTAATCAAGAGAAATGTTTTGTTTCTTGTCGTTTAAAAACACAAAGCGCAAAATGATCCAAAGTTTTGAGATACCAAAATTTAACTCACTATAATACGTTAAAAAGTATTTCTGCAATCTGTACTACTAGCAAATCTAAATACGAAAGTTTTTCTACGGAAACAGACGGATCACAGAAGAGGATTATTTTTAGTATATATTCTTCTCATTTCTGTGAGACCGATAATGATATAAAACGCATCAAGGTAGATTTTAAATGTCCATTGTTGTGAAGAAATTATTTTGCAGAAAGCTGATCGTACGAACAGAGTCAATATAGTAAGTAGTTGAAGAAATAAACTTTCAACCACAGAATTCTCCTTAATTCTCCTTATAAATAAGGTCCAGAAGGATAGTCTCCATACAAACACGATTTTGAAATGGCTTATAATTTTTGACAGTCTTTTTTGTCATGACATTTGAGGCTTTCCATTAAAAAGTGATTACCCTATTTGGTCGGGTAAATAAATTTTGATTGGAGTGATTTAGGTTGTATCACAGTGGTTCTTAAATAGGTTCTTATACTTTTTTTTTTATCATCCACATTATTGTTAAGTTAAATAATGTTAAGTTTTTATTTTCAATTTATTACGATGGAAATGGAATCCTCTAAATTTGCAAATAAACGCATACGCAACTTTCGCTTATTAGCGGATTTATCTTTTTTGAAACTGCCTGACTATTCTGCAACCTCAAGTAACACGCATGTGACGGTGAAAACCTAAGAGAATGTGCATATTACTTGCAGACCCAAAAACCCACAACCACACTAAACAAATTTACATTCTTACATTCTTAGGAAGGTACAACATTTTATTTCTAAAAAAAATGCAATACAATTGTGTCATATCGTGGCACGCTCATTGTAGGCTTGTTGTTGATAATTATGCACCGACACATATTTTAGGCAAAATTATGAAAATTATGTATTATAGGTAAATTAATATTGGTGGAAGCCTTAATAGGTTTCCGCCATTATTCATCCCTACTTTGCCGAACTATTTTTATCAAAAGATCAGCTACATATAATATATCTGAGTCTCTAGGAAATGTAAACAAAGTTGGGAAATTACAAAAAATATTTGGCAACACTATTATTCATAACGTTGTCATAGTAACTATTCTGTTTACATTATTCAATAATTTTATTATTTTGATTTTTTATCCTAAAAGTATATTTTAGGACTTGTAGATGGATGCGGCAGTGGTGTTCTGTGATTCCTTGTAATTCCGGCAAGATTTTATTGCACATTATACCATCTTTTGTCTGATTATTCGGAGATTTTATCAGTATGAGATGAGAATGACAACTGTATGGAGCTCATAATTTGATTTGACAGGTACGTCAATACTGGTGTGCTTTCTTTCAGTATAGTTTGATTTGCTGATTAGGTGTCTACCCCTTTATGTCTTTGCTTTCAACATATAGCGATGTCGTGTGACACGATTTTTTTTTTAATCTGAAAAAATATATTTGAAAAACAAAAGGGGGAATTCGGGGATCGTGGTCCGAAGAAAATAAATGGATTTTTAAGGAATATATTGCCGACTATTTTTGAGAAGTAGCGCAAAACGGACCGAGAGATACAAACATAAGGTAACGTAATCCGAAAATGATATATTTGTAGTCATAGTCATAAGATACTTCCTAGGTGTAAGTGTATTTGTTTCCACCTCAATTCCATAAGCGCTGTACAGATTATGATAAAATTTGGTATACTGGAAGGTAATAATACACAAAAAAACATCAACAGATCATTCAGGTGGATTAAAACATTTTTAGCCAGGAAAATTGAACGGGCCCTCTATGAAAGCAGGTGAAACCACGGTGTGCTGCTAGTTATACATAATTATTTCTACATGACATGAACATAAAAAAATAACATTTTTCAAATGGGATTTCATTATAAATGACAGAAAGTTTTTCCATGCTAATGTATATGAAATGGAGGGTGCATATTTTGAGACAATTGGTAGAGATGATAGCTTTTATTGTTTGCAATCATGATTTTGCATTTCAAATTTCGTAATGCATATCTGTTACGAAAGCTGATGAATAGCTCAAGTCGGCTATTAAAGTCTTGGATTAAATAAAAAGAAATAAGAGTATTCTGACAATTTATGCTAATCTTAAAGTTCAGTTCTAAAGTGTAGATGAAATTTTTATTTGGAGCGATGAATGATTTTAGAGCCTTCTTTGGAGCGATGAATGATTTTACAGCCTTCTTTGGAGCGATGAATGATTTTAGAGCCTCATAGAGTGTCTTGGTTTTGCATTTTAAACATTTTTCTAGAAAAAAAAAACATTTAGTGAGAAAGAACTGATGTGAGTGATTATTACTATCTTAGTTATGTTAAGAATAACGATAGCGTCGATTCCATGAAAACTCGCTAAATTAAACAAACTTAGCGCTATTGCTATATTTTAATATTATAAACACAAATTTGAGATAGCATGCATTTCAGAGCTGTCAAAAAAAGTCTGATCTTAGTGCACCACACACGCACCAGCGACATCGCTGGTGCAGGTTTTTCGTCACGGTTTAAATCGGTAAAGTACGACAGCACTAAAATGCATGCTATCTTCTTCTAATAGTAAAAGACAGTAATAGCACTAGGTTTAGTTTAGCGAGTTTGTATGGAATCGACGCCAAGATCAGTGTTTTAGAGCTATGTTTTATTTATTTATTTAATTTTCTATTTTGGCAATGAAGAAAGAAAAGTCAAAATCTTTGAGTTTTGTACTATCGGCAAGAAAAAACAATCAACTTGAAAACCTCCTTCTTTTTTTGGAAGTCGGTTAAAAATAATTATAATAATACTGCTATAACACATTGGCAAAGGTGTTTTTAAATGTAATATATGATACTGTAAGTATCGAAAATGTGTGATAGAGGTGGCTCCAGTTGGGTACGTGGCCATAAAGGAAAACAGAACGTTACAGCTGAATACGGCGCTGAGCGAGACACAATGACGCCTAAGGCGCACCTCACACCAGAAACACATTACTATTGTAGTATTGGTGCGTGATGCACAAATTGTGCGACATGGTTTTGGCCGTTCTTTAGTCGCGTCCCCAATTGTCCCTTCACGCATTTTGTTATTATTCAAGAATCATGTTTCTTACAGCAATAAAACTATTCCAATCAACATCCTCCCCTTTCTGTTCCCCCTCTCCCCTCTCCCCCCTCCTCCACAGAACACACCTGAACGTCATGAATATTCGTAGTAGTAAAAATAAAACTCTATAGGGCGGAAACTACGATGCTATTGCACTAATGAAACTGAACCGGCCTACGTTATATACATACATACGTAGGTTACGTGTACATTCTGTACAGGTTTGAATGAAATGCGGTTTGCATCACTATTTTAACTAGCTTTTGTATAACTTGCAATGTTTGTAAGAATGTATGTTCGGGTCAAATCTTGCAACTGAATTTTAGATTAGTTCCCCTTGTTCAATTGAGTTGTAATTTTGCATGCCTGTTAAGTTCCGATGATAATCAATATTATAAGAGCGAGCTGACCTGACGATGGATACGGAATGTGGAAAACGGAACTCCTCAGTAATCAGCATCAGATCGATGGAGTTTGGACTCATTTTGATTAGCTTATATTTTACACTATTACACTCAGTCGTTTAATTGACCGAGCAAAGCAAAGGTCCCACGAGAATAAATAGGCGTTTAAGTGATTAAGTATTTGTTCGATAATAACTTGAGAAAAGTTGACGTACACACATACAACGCACACATCAAAACACATGAAACGCTTAAGCAAGTAGTATAATTATACATTTTAATTTAAATAAATATGTAGTTATATAATTTAAATTATTGATAATCATATTACTGGCTATAAAGTCTTTTTATGTAAAAATATTTTTTTGAATGTTATAAAAAAAATTAGTTCTAGGGATTTTGAAATTATAAAAATGCGAAGTCTAGTTTCGGTGTGAACCCTGGTACTTATGATAGTCAGCTTGTATTAACACATATCGCAGAGAAGCTTAAGCAATACTAGTCACTACCCGCGTTCGCGTGGACATAAAAAAGTATCATAAGTGAGTGATTTAACAGTTACTTTGTGATATAAAGTAACTATTTATCAAATTTTATCAAGATCCGTTGAGCCGTTTAGCCGTGATAGCGCGACAAATATCCAGACAGAGACAAAATTACTTCCTGTAGTTCGCTAGATGGCGTTGATCCATTTTTGTGCAAATTTTAATTTTTGGACAGACACTTGTAATGTAGGGAGCTCTGTAAAGCGCAAGCGAACTTTTGTTCCTCGAGGCTAACGTATTCATTTTTATACCTCGAAGCTGTATTGGTCTTGACTGCGGCTATATTCCTCTGATTTATAATATCATTTAGGATTAGGATTATTATAAGATACGTTGTAGCAAGAATACATCCATTATTTACGTACAGCTCTGAAATGTTCCTAGCTAGTTTAAGTTGCGTAAAGCGTCACCTACAGAACTTCACGTGAACTTTTTGCAGGATTTTGTTGCAACATACGTGATTAGGAGGCCAAATATTTAAAAAAAAATTACTTGTAAATGATATGATGATAAAACTTTATTTTTGCCATTATTGTGGTAATTTTTAGATAATAAAACAGGAGGTTTTTCGCTTAGAGTGTTTTTTTTTATAGGTAAACAAAACCGTCGCTCAAGAAAATATTTCATACTATTTTATTAAAAAAAAAAACCAAAACAAATAATACATCTAGTGAATCCAAGATGAGTGAAGGCATGATATAATTCAAAATAACCTAATAAGCTAGAGTTTTTTTTTTACAAATTATCATACTTCCTCGGTATTTATAACAATTGGAACTTTTTAATTTTTCCAACGCATTTCTATGCGAATTCTCAACCTCGTTTCATTATTTCCAATCGTGAATAACGTTAAAATATTTCTCGTACGTCAGTAACATACTTACCGCTTCAACACGTAGAGTCAGGTAGGGTAACAGCGGTCATAAGTAGCAGCTACAACTTATTTACATAATGTGCTTTTTTTTTTCTTTCATAATCTGCTTTTATGTTTTCAAAACATATTTTTCCAATAATTTCCAACTTGCTGAACATAGGCCTCACACCGACACACCGACAGACATCGTGCCACTTTCATGCACCGGTTGGCCGCGACTTTTATAATGTCGTCAGTTCATCTTGTACCTGCATGCGCTGAGTCTTCCAGTTTGTGGTCGTCACCTAAGAACCTATTTTATCCATAGGTTATACAAGAAATGAAAACAATTAACAAATATTATAACAATTCACAAATATTATTATTAAAAAATCCGAAGGCAAAATATAGCCTTATCACTCCAGACATAAAGGGGAATCCAACGACACCTCAGTCATCGAAATCGGTCAAGCCGTTTAGGCTACTAGAAGGGACATACAAACTTAGGTACACCACAAAAACATTACCCTCCTTCTAGGGTAGTTGCTTAATTAAAATTTATTTTTTTGGTAAAGAATGCTAAATAAATTTGGAAAAAAATACAACATAAAACATTTTGGTTCGTGACGCCAGCTTAGGCACTATCCGTTATTTTGTCTTGTATCGTCATATCCGCCTAACGTGTGTTAATTACGTATTAAAAATAAAATTTACTCATGCTTGCCAATGTGATCCACATGATAATAACGTCATTATACCATGCATTACGTAGAAATTTGAACTTAGAATTACGTAGAATTGTTGTATGAGTAAATTGTAAAATAAAGCACAAAATAATATGTAATTGAAAGTTTGCATAATTTTTGCAATACGGCCTTACCCTAACGTCCCCTACTATTTAAGTCATGCGCCAGTAACGGCAGGCGGAAATGGCGGCGACATCAATATCCGCCGCCGTAGCACCGCCTAGCGGCCACTACAGAACTATTTTACTGCTTTTTTATATTTTTAATAAATTTCTGTATCAAGTAGCTTTTGAATTACTCCGTATTTGTAAAGTTCTCTATTAGTCTATTAATGGTATAAATAAAACGAACACGACATCTTTTTAATGAAATAATAATAATCACACTAATATTATAAATGCGAAAGTTTGTGTGTAAGCATGTAATTATATACTAACAGCTGATATTTTTTCGTGATTTCAGGATTGGTCCCATACCAAAAGTTGTTCATAATGATGAGTACTATGAGCCCTTTTCGGCATAGCATACGCTTTCCTTATAACCCTGTAAATGTCTAGATGAGTTAAGGACGTAACATGTTTGTTACAAAGTGATAATGAGAAAGCACACTCCGGGTATGATATATAACTGCGACCAGAACAACTGGGAGACGAGAAGTAGCATCAAGTCAAGCCAAGCTTGGGATTTATGGCGTTTAAGGGTACACCTCTATTCATAATTCGACGTTCAGGCTTATTATGATGATGATAGTGCGTTTTAGCTTATGCAACTATTTCCAATAAGTCATCGTCTAATCATCAAAACTAAACAATACGCCAACACGCCGTTTCATATCCCAATCAATCGAGGTATTCACTTACAGATATACGCATTGAATCGGCAGCGATCATCGAATGATCGCGTCATCGAATCAGACGCCAATTACCGTCCGGGGGCGCCACTGAGCCCCTCAATATGTAAATTGTATCCGGAGTCTAACTGGCTATTGTTGGAGTGAACGTACTATAGTCTAGGTACGCTAAAGGTATGTCGCAGCCTATAGCTGCAAAACGTGGTATTACCTTTCAATCCTGTCCTTGAAACTGTCGAACTACAATTATCACACTAGTATTTTTAATGCGAAAGTTTGTGTGTAAGAAGGTGAGTATGTAAGTAGGTATGTAACGTACGTAAGTGTAACGGGTTGTTTCCGTTCAACTCTTAAAGGCTAAACGGATTTGAATGAAATTTGGTATGGAGGTAGCTTACACCCTGCATTAACACATAGACTTACTTTTTATCCCGTAGAAATATTCGATTTCTGTAGAATAGCGGGTGAAACCGCGGGGCGCAGCTGGTAGAGTTTATGTATATAGACAGGGGTTTCCTAAGATAACTGCCAGGCGCACACTTACCCATACAAAATAACTAGCATTATAATTAAAAGAAAAATAAAAAACCCGACAGCAAAATGTATGTCTATGTCTCTCCAGGAATACCTACAGAGCAACCCAACGACACTTAACTCGTCAAAATCGGTCAAGCTGTTAAGGCTATAGGAGGTAAATATAAGAACACAGAAACCTATACACACTTACAATATTTTCTAATGAAAATAATGATTTTCCAAGAAAAAATTATTAATTTATTATTTTATTTGGGGAAAAGAGCTTTCCCCCGAATAAATTTTTTGACATTAAAAACATTCAAAGTAGCGATAACAATAACATTTTCTATATACCTACTTTACGAATAATGCAAAATGCATGATAATTAACAATATAACAATAGTATTAAATGACGAATAGGACTACCAAAAAGACTTTGGTAAAAATAAATTGACAGGGCCCATCAATAAACCAGCACTTTGAACACCTCAAAATTAAGATGGGTAACGACACGTGACACGAAGCCGCGGCCTGATCACCTTCATAATAGAACAAGTTACTCAAAACGTTGAGTTATTTCTTCATAATGTACCTACCCTTATAAATGTACGTGATAAAATTGTGCTTCTAGAAATTACTAAAATTAATCTTCGGATGGGATTTAATCTGTCATAAGAATATACGGAGTTGAAAATGGGGTTTAGTGTTATAGAAGAAAAAAAAAATAGATTTATTTATAGCCAATTGCTACCCACGATTTCGTTTGCGTGGACTTAAAAAAAGTATGCTATGTCTGTCTTTGTAATAAACAGTAACTCCTTATGAAATTTTTTAAAGATCCTTTTAGTTGTTTAGCCGTGATAAAGCGACAGAGAGACAAAGTAATTTCCCTTATTTGCTAGATGGCGTTGATCAATTTTAGTGCATTTTTGACTATTTTTTTGGACTGACATATGTAATGTAGGGAGTTCTGAATCGCGCAAGCGAAGTTTTTTCTTCGAGACGAACGTATTCATTTTAATACGTCGAAGCTCTATTGGTCCTTAAACGACTGCGGCTACATTCCTCTGAATTATAATATTAGTTAGGAGTTAGGATTATATAAGCAGTTTTTTGGTGATTTAAATGTAATTCGAGCCTAAGCCTTACATTTATAAAGTAATTTAACTTTATATAATATAAGAATTTAAAAGTATTTGCTACTACGCTGCTTATAATAACGCATGCAACTTATTATGAGTTTATTTATTTATGTAATTTCAAATTCAACTATTATGTAATTATATCATACAAATTGTTTATAATTTGTTAAGAAAATCAAACAAAGAAACCACAAATACAAAATCAAACACAAATTACAAAAAATAAACGCATACATTAATTATTTTGTTGTGGTTTCTCATTTGTTTAAAAATATTTGTTTGAAAAAAAAAACAAACTGTAATGATACTTTAAGCTTACATTTAACTAAAAAATTATATCCAAACTCATTACAATAAAACATTAAATACATATTCATTATTCAGATTATAATGTAAACGTAAGAAACAGCCAACTCTGGCACAATGATGAATATTAAACTGCTCATTACGAAAAAAATCCTCATGATTATGTAAAAAATAATCCGAAAGATA
Source organism: Apocheima hispidaria (assembly GCA_947579745.1). Lineage (NCBI taxonomy): Eukaryota > Metazoa > Arthropoda > Insecta > Lepidoptera > Geometridae > Apocheima > Apocheima hispidaria. Next base: position 15,717,604 of record OX388150.1, on the reverse strand, counting down.
AACGGAAAAAGTACATTTCCATGTTAATTCGAAACGTTCGGGAAAATTCTTAATCGAGAAGTTTATGAAATATTAAGGCTTATGGCAGACGAGCGCAGACCGACCGCAATTTTATGGCGACGCTATACTTATTCCAATTTGAATCCACGTGTCGACTCAACCCTATCAAAATGAAGAGGTCACTATAAACTCAACCAACATGCTGCCCCATGATAATGTTGTCTGGAAAAGATCGCTGTTTGGGATAAGACCGCTGGTTGTTACAGCAGTTTCAAGTCGTTATTTGGCCTATGATTTTCGGTCATTATGTTTGTGTTTGCTTGGTTATTGGTAGCCGTGTACTTAGTAAGCCAGGCTTGTCCTGGGTTTGCGACCAGAACCACCGGAGGATAGACAACATCGTCCTTTTAGAAAACGGTGAACGTTCTGCGATTCCCGAGTGTCGTGGGGGTTCTAGCAACTCCCTCCCCTCTAGAATTAGGAGCAAAGACTTTTTGCAGTGGTGGAAATCTTCTGGCTGATGATGATGAGAGTCACCGTTAAACTTTGGCTTAGCATCTATGGCATGGTGATGACATGGATAAAATAATTGCTCTTTTGAAACAGATTAATCCAGAACCTAATCTCTGGCAAGTGGGAGTTTGTAACAGCGTACTGGCCAAACCTGATTCACTGGATGCCAAAGGGTTGTACGTCGCATATCATGCATCATGTATCTCAAAGAGAGAAATCGATTAACCTAAATTTATATTATTATTGTTTAGCAATAAGGATGTCATTCAATTAAAACACTGTATAAATAAAAAAAGATTGAAAAAAAAATGATAAGCGCACTGCGCAATCGTTCTGTGGTAAATACAACTGTAGGTCGCCTCTACACAGACTGAGTCCAACATACCTTAGCTGTTTGTAGTCCGTCAGGACCATTTAATGTGACGAGCTAAGATAAAGCATGTTAGTTTATAAGATGAACCGAAACGACGCGATGTAAAAGCAAGATGAAATCTAGCCCAGTCTGGACCAAACCTAAGAGAGATGTAAAAAAGTCAAAGTTTTTCAAGATTCCGATTTGAGTTACATTCCGATTTGAGAAGTTGGCCAACAATTTACATGCTGAATAATAAATTAATGGTTATCCGCAAATAAACCGGGGAACGCTTTTAAAACTCTTCGGATATTTCTTTGAATAAGTTTCCATTTCGTGTTTAACGCTAAAAAAAGCTTTTAGTGGGTATTTTTCGTTTACATATAAATTTAATTTGGAAGTTTTGCTCTTTACACTTTTTATTACTAAGATATTTTTTTTTAATGAATTTTTGTGGGTAACCAGTTTTAGCCATTTTCTCTTTTAATTTTAATTAACCTTTAAATATGTCCTATTAGATAAATGTTTAGGGGGACAATCTTCAATTAAATAAGTAAGTAGCATAGTGACAGTTAAATGTTGTCAATATACACAACCTTTAATTATAAGATTAAACTAAGCATGATTGTAGATTTTTTGTAATACTCATAAGTTATAAACAGTTTTTTTTTTTTTTTCAATACTTAGTTAAAACACGAAAAACACAAGTTTTGTAAAAAAAAACAAGAACACGATATATGACTTCTTCACCTTCTCACCAAAACACATTTAAATAGTTTTAATGAAATTTAAATTGGCACCTTAATTGATCAATGACGTTTGCTTGTCACTGTCACTTTGACACTGACTGATAGTATTAGAAAATATAGCGCCTTCTGGTTCTTCTTTAATTATCCCTCCAATATTATGGAATCGCTCCGATTTATCTCTTAAAATAAAAAAAAATAAAACCAGTTCGATAATTACACACGGTTTTTAAATTAATCGAGTTCTAATTTACACGGTTAATGTTGTTTTCTCTTAATATATGAACCTAGCCCACTTTATTGAATTATATTATAATAATCGCAAAGTCCAGTCTTCGACGTCAAAGCCATAAACAAACGAAGCTACGTATCGTAGCTTGTAGCGGCGTCGGCGTAGCACCATTGCTACGGCATAGCGCATCCGTAGCCCTTCAATTTGTTATGTAAATGTATCTTTTGTCCGTCCGTCCGGCGGTCTGTGCCACTCTATAAATTTGTCCGAGCACGGCGCTGCCCATTTTGACTGCAATTTTGTTCAATTGCCGAGTTCGAAAGCTAGAGTTAAGTGTCTTTGTGACGACTATGCTACAGGTTTTCTGAAGCTCAGCCGACTCAAAGACACTTAAACGCTCTCTAAGCTGTTTTTGAATCGTATAACTAAAACAACGTATTTCCTAGTTAGAGGATCAAAATAGCATTTGTGTCTCACTAAATTAAAAATTTTAAACCATTATTTTACGTAAGTATCCTTATAATACTGTATCAAAACGTGTTTCATCTCTTTCCGAGGCATTATCAGTATCATTGGCATCATAGGACGCTGCAGCTTTATGTTACATTTAGAATAATAATGTCAAAATTTGGATAATTTTGTTTTCAAAATTAAATAAATATTCAGCTTATATTACACTAGATGCGCCCCGCGGTTTCACCCGCTATCCTACAGAAACCGTTAAAGTTTTCGGGATAAAAGTAGCCTATGTGTTAATCCAGTGCAACCTTCATACCAAATTTCATGCAAATCCTTTCGGCAGTTGCAGAGTTGAACGGGAACAAACACACTTACATACTTACACACTTACATACAAACTTTCGCATTTTATAATATTAGTGTGAATCATATTTAATAAATACACTTTGTGAAATTAAAGGCAAACAGTTGATCCTTTCCCCCATTGTGCTGGACGCGACATTGCAGAGGAAATACACTACAGACTGGTTATATGACACAGTCTAAAAATAAACATACGCAAATTTACGCCTGAATCTAACTATCCATTTCCATTTCAGTTAAATTAGTTCTCACGGGCTATTTACCACGATTTTGGTTATTGCATGCAACTGTCCCGAAATATAATCAAAAAAGCAGTGAGTTATCCCGTAAGTACTGATTTATCAAAACCGTGTAATTATAAATCGTCTATATTGTCATGAAATATTATGTAGAATCTTACAAAAAAGGCCGTCCCAATTTTCCTATGCTTTCTTTTTCTGTTGGTTTTTCCTCATTTTAAGTAAATCCCCTTCACATATCGACTCCCTGTGTACGAAATACGTGGCTGTCCAGGAGCTGGTCTTAAACAATAAATCCGTTCTGCTACGGAACAATGTACCCAGAGACAGTGATAAGATTTATTTATATTATAACTAGCTGTTACCCGCGACATCGGTCGATAAAAAAAAGTTGCCTATGTCCGTCTCCTTCCGTCTCCTACCTTTAAGCTATATCTATGCAAAAATGCAGTTTTATCCGTTCAGCCGTTTAGCCGTTATACCGTGACAAAAACCCAGACCCCTTGTATTTATTTAAATTAATCTTTAAATCTTTTCAATTTTATTTTTTAACTTGTAACCTGATTTATCAGATTGGTTATTTTTGACACAGTTTGAGAATTGAGTAATTGTCTCTTTGTTATCCAACTGTTCAATTTGTTAGGCTAAGTAGTTAAGGTAGCTTGGTTTAGTTTACAAGCATATTGTTTAGTTATTAATGGCACTTGCCCGGTGTAGAAAAAGCTGATCGCGTCTCTTTCAGTTAGGCCACACTGACGTATGTTTGCTTCTTCAGTAACTTTTCCTCGCGGAAAACTTACGAGAATTTCGCAAAATAGTCAGACCTGTCCTACTGTGTCACTAGTACTCGTATACCGTGACATAGAGCTTACTCGTCTGCCCTGACCCCGCCGGCTCAATCCGTCGTATCTTCACGCTCGAACGCAGCCCTTATCAGCCACACTCGATGGAGGATGTATGGACGACTTACGGCTGTCCCGTGCGGTTGTTTAGCTTGCAATATTGACCTCTTGCTTCGCTTGAACTGGTAGTAAGAGCTGCATTTTGGATTAGTAAGAAAATTGTTAGGTTTCTGTAGGCATATTTCAATGATTTACGTTCTCAACATATATGGAATTTTATTAGAATTTCCTATTTTGCAGTTAATATCAACAAAAACTAATTGTCACAAGGCAGGGGAGGCTACCAGCAATGGATCGATACATGCTGACGATGATGATCAGCTCTAGTCGTGGCAGCGCCAGCTCGACCAATTGTTGCTGACAGTTTGTACTGAATATTTTTTATTCGTGGAATTAATACGTTTTGTAGAGGAAACTATATAATTGTAAGTATTGGCCTCCACCCAGTTACTAGCCATTTTGACTTAGGTTTTGAATTACTGGCAACATCATCGTAAAAAAGAAAAATCAAATGTATACATTTCTATTCGTACTTTTCCTTCTGCTCTACCTGGATATAGTACGCAATAGTAGTTGGCATTCAGTTTGACGGAGCTAAAACTTAATTATTGTTTATATGTATATCTATTTTATTATATATTATTCATAAATAATGTATTTGCTTGTGTCGTAAGTAAGCTAAGTAGTTTATTGATTTATAATTTTGTATAATCATGATTTATAAAGTTGTTACACTACTTTTTAAAGTCTGTTTATAAATTATGTAAAATTTGTGTGAACAATAAAGAGTTAATCTATCTATCTATCTATAAAATGTACTTTACTATAAATAGGGAGTTAGTTGTTACTGATTGTATCAAATAGAAATCGTCCTCCCACGGATCCGTGAACCAGTGTATATAAAAACTGCTGTTATCTATTTTTGAATCATTTTATGTACTAAAAATAATTCGAATAATACAATATTGAAAAAAAAAACTATTTATAGTATATTGGTTAGTTAGCCTCCCACTCGCTGATGGAGCTATTTGGTAAATCGCGGCTATACCATTAGGGATAGTTTAGGTCTTGTGTCCGTTTCACCTACGCATGTAGACCTTTCATGAAGGAATACTATGAAAACTGACGTGGTTTTGATATATTTTGTTTTAATAAAAAAAAAGATAAAGGTCACCGAATGTGATCGAAACTATAGTCGGAATAACCGATTTAATTTAACGTGAGTATTCCCATATAACAGTTTGATTATCTTTAGACTTTCAATGGTGTCTGGGAAACCGAAATATTCGTTTGATGTAGTAGGCTAAGTGGTTTGTTTTAGTCTGTATATATTTTGTTTCGTTAAATACAATATCCCTATCTTAGCCTCGCCATTGTCGCGTAACAACACGTATCACAAAACCCTAGCGAAAAATAATTGCCTATCGCACAATAGAACCGGAAGGCACAAACAGACAGAATTGGATCACTTTTTCGCACCACAAAGGCTCGGAGATAGTCTAAAGATAGGCGATAATGTAGCCCGCTCGCTTTGACGGCTGGATCAAATAAGCCGGAGAGAATAGTAATAAAATTGAACCCAGCGCCTGCCCAGATGTAGCAGCGGATTTATCGCTTCGCCTGGCCGGAGCTGTACTGGGAGAATAACTTATAAGCTTACTAGCTGCGCCCTGCGGTTTCACCCGCTATTCTACAGGAACAGTAATTTTTTTTTTCATGATAAATGTGTTATTCTGGGGAGTAAACTACCTCCATACGAAATTTTATCCAAATCCGTTCAGCCGTTACAGAGTTGAACGGGAACAAACACACTTACATACTTACAGACTTTCGCATTTATAATATTAGTGTGATAATATTTCTGAAAGGATAAAGACACTTTCTTTGGAATCTCCACACTCAAAACACGCCACTTGTGGCACTAGCTTATAAGATAGTTCTGTATGTATTTTATTATTATTTTGGTGTACACAATAAAGAGTTTCTATCTATCAATCTATCTCACATCACATCACACAAAAGCACACATTACATCACTTTCGATCGCTTTAAGCGATAAGGCCGCCAGTTTTCACACTAGTTTCTTCGTCAAAATCGTTTTTTGTTTTTTTAATTTATATACAATTGCAATAAAACATTGGCAATGGTATTCTAAAGAAAAAATAATTGTTTTAAATCATCTCAGTAAATTGTTTTTTTTTTTTTTTTTAATGTTGAGGAAGTGTGAACGAGAATGTGAGAAAAGGCTCTTTATGTCCAGCAATTTCTCTGGAACTATTGTCCTTCAATTCGGATGCTTACTGCTTTTTTAGGTTTGTACACTACTGCTGGGCAGTTGAATAACTAGCAAAGGCGTCGTACCCAGCCGGACTCCGCTTCAGAGTCCTACCACTACAAGTGGTAAGCCTGCCTTAAAATTTTTAAGTTCATGTTTTTTTTTTTTTAATTCATTTCGAGTTAAAAAACATTCACATCCTTCAAGGAAGGAAAAATAAACGACAAATCAACAAAACTGGATAGTGTACAGTACAATTTTGACGTTTACAGGTTTGATAAAGAACAGGTGTAGCCAAGTTTTAGGCCGGGTTGCACCATCGAGGTCCAACTTTAAACTATAATCATAACTGCAGTTAAAACTGCCGTCAAGCAGAAAAATGTGTTGACCATAACTATGATCAAAATGATGGATAACATGCTAGCTAAACTTCATGGTTAAGGTAAAAATTTCAGAACTGTAAAGTTCTGAAATTTTAACCTTAAAACTCCATGGTTAAGATTAAAATTTCAGAACTGTAAAGTTCTGAAATGTTTACCTTAACCATGAAGTTTAGCTAATAGAAGCATAATTTGGACTGCACAGCGATTAAAAATGTTTACTTGGAGTTTTGAATAGCCTTCTCTCAGTGTGCCTCCGCCTGGCGTGTAGTCGTCTTCGTCGCTCGCTTACACATTCCTCTCGCTGCATCCAATATGTTTCCCTCCATACTGTCTTAAACAGCTCCATTATACAGACGGTAGATTGCAGGGAAGCCTCCTGTCTCCATACTCATGGAAAAACCTACGCTCGTATGAATATTTTGTTTGCGAACGACGATATTGTCAGCTGATTGGGGGATTTGTGTGCTAACGTCGTGTATTGTCTGCAGTGAATACGTTATTAAACTTCGGTACGAGTACTACGACACAGGGTTAAAAGGAAAGGGTATGCTAAGCCGAAAGGGGCTCATAGTACTCATAATTTTGAAAACTTTTACTATGGGACTAACCCTATGTTTTATTAAGCTGACATTTATGATTATTTTTTTAATTTGCTATTACTTTATTATTTATAATATACATTTTTAAGTGTGCATTGTGTACCCATATTTGAGAATAAATTACCTTAATTGAGAAAAAAAACAGCGGTTCCATACATTTTGTCGGGTGTCGTTGACGTTTTTCTATGGACCAGCTGATATGGTTTGGTCCCATATCAAAAGTTGTTCATAATGAAAATTACTATGAGCCCTTTGCGGCTTAGTATACCATTTCTTTATAACCCTGTATAGTGTGTATAGTGTTTGAAGAAATATTTAATAAAATGAAATTGTATGAATTTTATCGTGTGATTTGAAAGTTTTGTAAACTTATTACCTATCAGTGTTCAGTATTCAATCCAATCATAGCAACCATTACGTAAATGCTGATCTTAGCTAGCACGTTTTTCCTAGACAACACATAATTATCCTTAATGGGTATAGCAACATCGTGCGAAGCGGGTCGATGTATTCTATAATCAATTTATGTACCTTCTAGGAATTTTTCTATTAATTAACCTTTCTTGAGCAGTATATTTTAAGGATTAAGGTAATTTCGATTCCTCTTGTAGTTGCAGTAATTTTTGAAATGAGCAATTTCGGGTTTGCTGGTAAAACTTATTTTCCAAATTATTTTTTGGTTTCCTTAATGCATAAATAACACAAACCCTGATATAACCGATAGACAGATCTAACATATCCATCTCACGAAAATATTACGTTCCAAATACGCCAGAAACTCGCCAATCGGTAGATGGCATTAATTATTATTCAGCTACCCAATCAAGAACGCAATGAATTACCTCGTCTTACGCCCGACGTATTCAGTTGTATTTAAAAAGGTTTTTTATTCTGCATGCGCTAATTACTGGTTTTATGTTTGTTAGATCAAACCTTCTAACCGAAGATGGGAGAAAACAAATCATAGTACAGTACCCATTTTGTTACCAAAAATAGAGTCAAGAGACACTTACAATTACTCCTTGAAATATTAATAAAGACTTCCCAAACGCAATTCAATTCAAACCTAATGATTTGCAAACAGAACACGAATAAATCAAGTCACTTAAACAATAAACCCACGAACCAAAATGTAAACACAAAACCCTTTAAAACGGCAAACCACAAGCGTTTCATCAGAAAACCGCGCTGCCATAATAATTGAATGAATATTCAAGCTTCTTAATCAATAGAGGCATTACTAGGGTCCTATGGAAGCATCCACCAGGCTGTGAAATTGGACTAGAACAGACAAAGACGGCTACACGGAGCACGTGTGGGTAAAACAGGGATGAAAAGATAGAAGCGAGCTTTTATAAATCATTTTTCCTGGCACGGAGGAGATTTAGGCCGGCTGCACAAGGAAGATATATTAGGAATCATCGCGTATAAGTTTATGGGGTGATGTATGGCACAAAGTCTAGACATTGTTTGTACATGTGGGCTCGAGTTTTCGCGTTATTTTCTTAGAATTCTGTTCCATAGCGCAGTACATAGTTCTGGGTAATTCTATTCTAGTAAAACTCGTTACAAGCTTCTGCAGATGCAAAAGTTTGTTTCGAGTTTTGGCGCCAACGTGGAAATATTATGGCGCTGCTTTTTTTTTCCGAAACTTGTGTTATTTCGAATATTAATTAATGTACAGTGATGCTGGATTATCCATAAAGTATTTGTCAATGCGTAAGAGTGTGAGCCTGAAGGCGATGAATCGTGTTTTTTCGTGTTGTACTCAAATCTCCAGTAAAGATTCTACTACTTTATTAAAGCATGACTTGGACTGGATTGTGACTGACATTGCTGTGTTAGAGTATGACTGAGAATGACTTATTTTTATTGTGAAACTAGCAGCGACCCAAAAAATTTTGAATTTGCTGATAAAACTTAACTTAGTGGGAATTAATCGGTTATCTTTAGAATAACATTGCCAACGTTTAATAGCATTGTTCATGTTAATATCAAATCAGGAAGACAACAAAATCGAAAACTTCTTATTTTCATTCTTCTTCGACAAAATAGAAAATGTTAAAATAAAATTACTTTTAAAGATTGGCATTTGCTATTCTGAGTATAAATAACCAATTATGATTTCCCCTCCCAGTGCTCATCGCGAGCGTGATGTTCAGAATCCAGATATAGTTAGTTCCCTTATAACAATCTTTAGTAACAATTTGATTACCTTTTCCCGGAAAAAGTAAGTACACCTAATATTTTTAACCTACTTCAAAAAAATGAGGATATTCCCAAGTCAACAAATTTATTTTTTATGGTTGTTACCTCAGAACTCCGTCATTTATGAACCTATTTGGAAAAATCTTGGAAAGATACTTCCAGAATGGTCCTATTTCTACCCAAATTCAATTCTGATAATGGAATCCATGAGGAAATGAGGAAGCTCCTCAAATACTATAGGCATACATATTTTGGTATTTTAATCAACAAGTCATTTTTGCATTTGCATTCAGAAAGTATCATTTGGTGAAGAGGAACTAATGAAGAGCCACATAAGAACACATAACCACATATATTGGGTGGCGCCAAGATACTCTCGATTATGATAGTTAAGCGACAGTGACTAAGAAATTTTAAATAAATGGTTCTGTTGATGTCAGTTTTGGTTTTATTTAAAACTAGTTGTTAACCGTGACTACGTTCACGTGACATAAAAAAAGTATCCTATATCCGTTTTTGTGATATACAGAAATCAAGATCTGTTTAGCCGTGATAACGTGACAAACACCCAGACAGAGAGACGGAGTTACATTCGATTTTATAATATTAGTTAGGATTATTAGACGCACCACACAAGCAAATCGCAAGTCTACGGGCAGCCTTATTCGTAAAACGCTGAATTGCGATTATTTCTCTTTGCATTTAGTTAATCAATTATTCTAATATTGTTGGCTGAGACGTATGCGGCGTTTCCAGGATTTTTAGCCGATAAAAGAGGGACATTTGGATGTGTGAGTTGCATATATATTTGTTTTAAGATACATTGTACGTTAGATGTGTGTCACAGGTAAAAATAAAATGAGGACAGTTTTCTTTTGGCTGTGCATGGGTGCCTGAAAGAGATCGCTATTAGCTATAAGGCCGCCAATTCGGAACCTAGTCCATAATGATACTTACTGTTTTATAGTTATCCATAATTCGTCTGTTTTTTTTGTAAAGAAGTTATTAGTTGCATTTTTTTAAATGTATGTATGTAGATTTGGCATTAGACTAACCAATATTCCGACACACCAACTTTTATAACTTTTTTAATTCGACTGGGTTACAAATCATGATTAATGCGCTTGCTCGCAATTAAAGTGCCGCTCATAATCTAGAATTTCGAAATTATCCACTACACTACGCAGATCACCTTCGTTTCTTCGTTCATTAGCATATAAGACTAGTTTTTTTCTGTATTTTCACTAAAAACCCTTTCAGTATGGAAAAACAATGGTTAGAATGTAAATAATCAAATATTTTATATGTTTGTTTCCTATCATGTTGTTGGTTTCCTATACCTTTACAGCTATACTGGATGGTTGGCAAATGCTAATGTCTTTTGGCCTTAAAGCATAAAACGTAAACTACTGCTCAATATCAAATTTTATACACATAGCTACCTCATTCGACCTAGATAGACAACTAGCGAATGCGGCACATGTTTATTTCTTTTAGTACATTTTTCTTTTCCCATTTCACAATTTGACCTCTCACATTCAACACACATACACAACATCCTCGCGAAAATCGAGCAGTGAAAAATCTCGTTTACGTTCCGATTGCAAATTTTAAGGCGGAATTGCACCAATTCCGTTTCGCCATGCAAGAGTGCGCAAACTTATTAGCAGTGGATAGGCTTCCTTTACTTTTTGCAGGTGAGACGCGATTGATTGGCCGGCCGAGTGATTGGCCCCGTGACTCGTGACTCGGTGACGTCATCGGGATGGGTTTTGACACTTTTTAGAGGATAGGAGTTGGGAAGAAACGGGATTCAACATCACGCAATTAAATTGTGAAATCTTTTGCGATTTTCACATCGTTCTAGCAAATTAAAAATTTGCTTTTTTCATTTTGCAATAAAATGCGCACACTGATACGGATATAACATTTGATAGTCATTTTCATTACAGAAAAAATTCAAATTTCTAATTGCGATCAATATATTAAATGTGAGTATTATTATAAAGCATGACTATACTCAACAATTCCTTCGACAGATTGTTCAAAAATAGGAAACACTTTTAATACAAAGTCGAGTAGTTTATGTTCGCCTTATCGAGGCTACAATTTCGTTTTGTGATCGAATATACGACAATGGAATACTTATACCATCCCATAAAGTTATATTTTATTAAAGGCTAGGTTAAATTTATTTCAAATAATAGAAAAATTCTTAAAAATTACATTTGGTCATTGAGTAACACACATTTTCATGCACTTTAGTTTTTATATAACTATTGCACAAATATTTATAAAATAGTGTAGTTTTTATTTTATTTTTTGTTTGTAAATCAGATATTTTCAACTATGACAATGAATATGATTATTGGGTCTGTTGTGATATTTATGTTGACAAGCAAAGCTTATGGCGAACATAAATCTGAAGTGAAAGATATTCGAAGCACATTAGCGTTGGTAATTAACTCTTTTTTAATATATTTGACAGGCTAGGCAATCGACCACAGAATCATCTGCTGTTTTGTTAGTTGCTATGGTAGTAGGTCAATGTAACATAACAGAATGTGTTTATAACAGATGGCTTCTATACCAAAACGGACGGTGAAATGCCTGTTTTTTTTATTATTACTACACATAAAAACTAAAACAAAAAAACTTAAAAAAAAAATATTTAGTTAAACTGAGTTCGTTTTTGTTCATCTTCCTGGTTTTAATATTCATTTGATTTCTACAGGACATACTGATTTCTACAGTAAACTCTACCAAAAACACGGTTGTGTCCATACTGCCGTTGGAATTCGCGTTCTGCAAGCTTGCATCCGTGGCCAAGGGAAAAACCAAGGAAGAACTGATAAAGGCTATGGGATTTTCTAATGACACAATGGTAATAAAATAACACAAAAGTATTTGGAAATCGATTCCAACCATATAACCTTACCTTTAGTTACATTAAATACATTTTTGGAATTATAAATTCCGTTTAACGTTTTTCTTAAAATACATACCTACTTTTTTCTGAGTAGTTTGCAAATCCCATGGGATGCAAATACGCAGCTATTAATATTATCATCAACATAGTAATATAAAATACATAACTTCGTATTACACAATCAAAACTACTTGCTGTGCTTAATTTAGCAAACGACAAGTAAAGACAAAGGCGGTTGGGGTTGGTAGCAGTGTATTTTGTGGTAAAGTATGTTTTACTTTTATCTAACAATTAATAAATTCATAAATAGCAAATTACAATTGAAGTAAAATAAACGAATCTATAAATAATATGATCAAAAGAAAAACAAAATACCCGACTGCAAGTTTTAGCCTATGTCAATCCGGACGTAAGGAGTAATCCAAAGACTCCTCACTCTTCAAAAGGTCAATCCGTTTAGGCACACGAGGTACTACAGGTACCAGGAACACACAAACGTTCTTCTTACATATACGCTCCAAAAACATTACCCTTTTCCTTAGGCAGTCGGGTAAAAATACCCGGACCCGGACCCGGCGGGTATGTACAACAATTGCGACCAGAACCACCGGAGGACAGACAGCAGCATCCTGTCAGTCACGGTGAGTATTCTGCTATCCCCAAGCCCGCCAAGCGTGGGGATTAAAGCAACACCCTTCTCCCCCTTATAAGGGGGCCTTTGTTCAGCTGTGGACGTGTAGCTGATGATGATGATGAATCTAAGATACGGATGCCGCTAGGTTCCCCATTAGATATTTCATCACGTTGTAACGTTTTGTTTACATTTTAGGTCAACAACTACTACGCACAATTTAAAGAAATATTGCGCATCCCACAACAAGGCGATCTCACGTACGCTAACAAAATATACATAGATTACAACAAAAATATCAATTTGCGTTTTGCGGAAAATTCATCTGCAATTTATGGAGTCCACGTGGATAGAGTGAGCTACAACATGCCGAAGTCCGCGGTTAATTTCATAAATAGAGGTGTAAGTTTTTAATTTATTATTGTCACACTGTTCCAGCAGACCCACAGAATACTATTCTATTCTATTCTATTCTATTGACAACATCATTATTTTATCAGGTGAACCTTCCGAAAACGCCTAACCTGTTAGGAAAACTTGTGAAAAAAATTACTAAGTCGAAATTAGGATATTGACCCAACTGTGATTGTCATGTATGTTGGTCTTTAGGAATTTAGGATCGTTCTTAAAGACCTACAGACTACAGGTTGTTGAAATTAGACGAAAAGTCTAATTTTGACAAGCATTTTTTTGACTTGTTAATTATTTTAGTAAAAGCTTCATCAGGGCCCATGGCCACGTAGATGAGATCGGAGCAGAATCAGAGCTGGAAAAATGCTGTATTAAAGAAGAGCCAGTATCCAGCCAGTAGATCAAAAACAACTAAAATGACGATGATAGTGATGATTTAAACCCGAATTATCTACTTTGTTTCAGATAGCCTCGGCTACTTACAGGCGTGTCGGAGATGTTCTAAAACCAAGTGATATCAACAACCTCACTTCTTTGCTGTTAATCACTGCTGGGCACTTCAAAGTATCGTATCGTATAGCATTTCTCAAAAGCAACTGCGAAGTTATAGGTCGCGAGGTCTCAGTTTGGCGCGAACTACTAGTTTTATATTAGGCAGCTTAGCCCTGATGGCAACTTATGTTACGTGACACGTGATCTGGCTTGCGACATTCTATTCACTTGTCGCAACATACAAAGCAATTGTATGGACAAGTGCTTGTCTATGTAGAAAAACTTCGCACCACCACGTGACATTTAGGCATTGGGGCAGAAAGAAAATGACGTTTATTTTTACCGTATTTTTTTTTGTTTTTGCTTTATATATATATTATCTGTATTCTAAACTATTTACAGCCTTCATGGGAAATTCATTTTGACCCCTCTGCAACTAAAAGCAGACCATTTCAGCTCCTTAATAACACAAGAGTGGAAATACCAATGATGGTGAGAATGGCCGAATGTCAGTTCTATGATGCTGGGGACTACCGGGTAAATGAAAACTTATTTTTAGGCCATAAGTTTAATTGTTCATCCAAGCAACGTGGCACGTGATGTGAAACATTTTATCAGACGTGCATCTAGTCACGCGTCTGAATATTCAAAGCATTTGTATGGACAGATAAAAATTTTGTATCACGTTACTTGGACTGACAGCAGCCTTAGTTCTTATTCTCGACAGAATACGTAATTAAAGAAGGTTTTTTTTTTATTATGGTCTATATACATAATCCAGTTACTAGCCTGATAGCAAGCGACCTTGTGTTCGTGGATGAGCACGGCGATGTAGAAGAAATCTATATACTCCAGCCTTGACGATAGCTCTCAAGAAAACAAGGAAAACAAATAGGGACGGAAATATACAATTGTCTAAAAGACGCTTTAAGGTACCTTCAACGCTTAGTGTACGTAAATAAAGTGAATTTGTCTCCATTGAAAAAAAATACAAATAGTTACTTTCCTTGACAAAAAAAAACTGTTTGGACCAGCTCAAGCTGAGATAAACTAGGCCATTGCTCTAAATTGCATATTATATCTTGTAACCGTTGACGCGATAAGTGGGTTGTTTAAAGCCTAAAATGACAAATGTGGAAGAGGCAGAAATGGCAGAAGTAAGCACCAGCCTTTTGGTCGTTTATTATTTCTATTAGCCGATTTATTAAAAGAAAAGTTGAATACGGAATTTGGTAGACATACAAAAAACAAACACATATTTTGTGTGTATTTGTGTGTGTGTAACAAACGACCAAAAGGCTGGTGCTTACTTCTGCCAGCGTCTGCCTCTTCATCATTTGTTATTTTATCGGGCAAAGTACCCGAAGTGATGATGATTCCCCGATATAGTGACCTGAACCTCTGTGTTTCATCTGTTATAATTATATCAATACTATCTTTTTTTTTTACTAAAGTAATATAATAACTATATTTATGTTATAATTATCAGGTTGCTACAATGAGACTCGGAAATTGGGGTTGCAGCATGACTTTTGTACAGCCAGACTTTTTATCGGTGGACCAGGTTCTCGATAAGCTGGTTGAATTCCCTGATACTATGAAGAATATTCGAGACCAGATGAATTGGAAACACTTAAACCTAATTTTGCCGAGAATGAAAATCAAAAGTCAAATCGATTTAGATGGGTTTTTGCAGAATGTAAGTATTTCTTTAGAGCCACACCACTACACATAATATCACTAAGCGTAAATTTCCGAGAAATACTGTTATGTTTACAAAATATAAGTTTCTGACAATAACAATAATCCTCACTAATATTATAAATACGAAATTATCTCTGTCTCTCTCTTTCTGTCTGTCTTTTTGTCTGGGTGTTTGTCGCGATATCACGGCTTCTAAACGGCTGAACGGATCGACCTGATTTTTTGCATACATATAGCTTAAGTGTCGGACAACAACATATGCTACTTTTTTTGTTGGTCCAAGCGAACGAAGTAGCGGGTAACAGCTAGTTTCTAATTGTGTCACCGAACACACTTATCGGCTTGTCTAACCATTCTGTATAAATATAATCTTGGTAGTATTGCCTATCGACAGACCGGCAGTAGTGTAAATATCGGTAGTACTTACTACTGATACTCTAACAGAGTTTCCAGGTCAAGTTCCACTTTCGATATTTCGGCAGCACTAGTTTGTGGTACAATAAAATAATACCTTATATACTACACTTTCTTGTAAAGTACTATATTTCTTTTCTAAGAGTTCACTCTCCAGTGTACGTTATTTTGTAGAAATATGTGGGCAGATCCAAATCCAGACGAACATCCATTGTTAATGAGCTGTTTTTTAAAATAATTTTGGGTAAGGTTTGTAAGAATGCCAAAAGATACACAGAAAAATGATATTGACCATTTGCTTTTTCTAAACATTAATTTTAGACAGAAAACAAAAAAGCAAAATCGAGTGCTTTTGTAATATTAATCAGAATTTTCTATTTTCCCCGTAAGTGTAAAGTTGTAAGGAAAGCACTATGTATCACTCGGAAGAAAGTGCGATTCTCAACTCGTGTGTATTAAGGCCCTCGGCTGCGTCCCGTGCCTCAAACTAGATCCTCATTGGTAATCGGTCTCTTTCTCCTCTAGGTGTACAATGTACATATATTCATGTTTATTTTTTTCAGGGTGGAATAAAAAAAATCTTTGACAGTAATTCAACAGAATTAAATGCTATTCAAAAGGAAGGAGTCAACGCAAGTAACATCTTTGTGAGCAAAGTGAGACAAACGCTGTTTCTAGAAATGGATGAGTTTGGTATATCCAGAGTTAATAGAGGTTCGTTTTTCTTTAAGTGTCAAGTGTTTTCTAAATCACACCCGCTTATAATTAGCTATTATTTTATGATATAAAAGACCATAACATGGCTAGCTTTTATCTGCATAATCACAGTAAACATTGGAAAAGAAGGAATAGCATATAATAAGGTGATATTAACGGCCTATTTTGATAGAATTGTGATTGTTAAATTAGTGTTTCTTATTAGTTATGTAGATTAAAAGTCTTATTTTGGGATATATGGTTTTTGGGTCTGTCATCTAGTATTGCTTGGAGGAAAAACATGATTATATTATATTTTCTTGATAAAATAAATCAATGAAAAGACATCGATTCACACACATTTTTCGCTGGCGGTCGGAACCCCTAGTGTATTCAAGTGATTATTACACTCAAAATATGTCTAGCTAAATCTAAATTGACTAGCGCGCGCTGAATCCTTATCCTTTCATCTGAAATCAATCAGCGAAAGTGTATAGAGCTATCTTTCTCTCGAAATACCCTCTTAAGACTAGTTTTTCTACAGATAGGTCTGAACAGAAGACCAGAGAACCTCCCAGTATCTTGGAAATGGCTCTAGACCGGCCGTTCTACTTTACAATCAACCTTGAACTTTCGCCTACTGACAGCTATGAACTCTTCAACGGAGTTTTTTACGGACCTGAGTGAAAATAGCATATTTATTTGTGAATATAGTTTTTAGATTCTGTTTATTTTGTTTTTATAATAATCGTATATTTAGTACTAGCTGCGCCCCACGGAGTCACCCGCGTGAAAAATCCCTTAAGAACTGTATATTTTTCCGGGATAAAAAGTAGCCTATATATGTCACTTTTAGCAGTTGAACTATAACCATGCAAAAATTCAGGTCGATCCTTTGCTCTGTTGCTGCGTGAAAGAGGAACAACCATACCAACAAACATACTTTCACATTTATAATATTATTAAGGACCCAACTAAAACCCAACAATAATCTCGTGGTTTTCATTTATTAAAAACCATGGCATTGTTATCCAAAAAGAGTTTTAATTATATAAAACAATATAATTCCACTGAATGGCACCCATCCTAAGTTATGGTGTCGTCCATAGGTGATAATAAACGTGATATAATAAAGTTAAGTTATGAGCGAGAACATTATTTTTGGTATTTCATTGTGAGGTAGCTGTGGCAACACAGACATCAGCCTAATAAATTAAAATAACTACCCACTAAATCTATATTGAGCACTTGAGTCCCTCTGTATGCATAGGGAGCACTTATAATATTCAAATGTAGTGAAATAACAATCATACGCGGTTTCTAGAGGGACTTACAGATGTAGATATGCAAATCAAATATTTATAGAACCATCAACATACTTCTTGATCAATGGCCGAATAACTTAGGTTAGAGAATGTGGTAGAAATATTGAAGCGTGATCTTTGAATTAAACAAATAATGTTTTAGCTACATAAGCTATATTATATCTTTGGGTCTTTTATTGCCTTTTTATTGTTAAGTTTAATTTTATATTATTTTTGTGCTCTATTAATAAGTAAAGAAAATAATAATAATAAAAAAATAAAAAATAAATTAAAATTACGAACAATTATTCAATCTTGACTGACTGTAGTTAGGTTGTAGACTTTTGTTCGATATTTTTTTAGTATATATTCTTAAATATTAAGAAAACATTTGAACGATTGAAGTTTAAAAATCTGAGTGGCACTGAACTGTTATGGGTCAGCGTGACTTTTACTATCAGGCTAGTGACTTTTTCGTCTCGTCATCCACCTGCATAAAAAAAAACGAAATTATTTACTTTCTCAATAAACACATTTTTCACCGAAATAGGGAGAATTCTGTGTTTTCACCCTTCGACCAAAGCAAAATGAATAGACGGGCCTTAACCACACAACTTCCTTAAAAATAAGAAGTCGAAACAATCGAACTTAATACTTTAATACGTAATTAAAAGTATGTGTATATTTGTAACAAACATGAGATAGCGAATGTAATATCTACGAGAGAAAAAGGGACACCTGTTTTTATTAGTTGCCCTTTTACCGTTTGATATTCGAACGTACGTCTCGCACTTTTCCCAGACTGAGAGCTACTGAAGCAGAGATCACACTAGATACCGCATTACGAGATTCGTTGTTCCTACAAAAAGACACCAAAGGAAGGCGCGGGTCGCGGGAGTGGGACCAAACTTTCTCATTGGCTATCTCAAGGTTACGCCTACTCGCGCCCAACAATCAACCAATCAGAGTAATTTCTTATAAGTGTATTTAGACTGATGCGTGGTGCGCTTCGAGCGTCCTGAATGCAGAATCTAGAGTGTGATCTGTGTACTGAAGCAAGGTGAGTGCCGCTCACTTTATTGTCTTCAAAATTCTCTTACTCGGGCCCATCCATTCACTTTACTTTGGTCGAAGTTTTCACCAATGCTTATGGATGGCGCTTTGACTTTACAAGATGTCTTTGTTTATTGACTGGCATATTTTTTTATTCACAAATGCACTATTATATCCATCTATCGGTAAAACGGGTGTCCAAACACCACGTCCATGGAGCCAATTACTTGAACTGTTCGGTGTAACGACGCAGCGTAATTGAGTAGTACTAGTTTTATTTCCACCCTTTGTCACTGCGCCCTGACAAAAGGGTTGCTCTGTTCATTCTGATGACACGTGCTATACACGTGTCTAGTTAGTTAGCTATTCACGATATAACTCGTAAGACTGGCAATTTTTGAAAAATAATTGTTTTAATTGTGTTGATTGAAGCGTTTAGAGCATACCAGACAAGGTTCAATAAAAGTCACAGCTCTTTACTAGGTTTCCTTGTGTCAGGGATGCCAAGGAAAATACAAAAATACATGGACAATTGGATAACTCTTACCCAGATCTAGAGCAGATAATTAAATTCATCATTCGAACGTCTATCCATCCGGAATTTAAAACTGCATGGGACCTACTGTTCATCACCTTAATCAGGATTTCACAATTGGACTTTGAGAGTCACCAGCTAGCCTTCTTCCAATCCCTCCTAGCTTAGTCGATAACGCGGCTGTCTTGTAAACAGTACTTGACTATAGTTTTGACCAATATTCTATACAACAGATTTCATCACCTTAATCAGGATTTCACAATTGGACTTTGAGAGTCACTAGCTAACCTCCTTGAAATCCCTCCTAGCTTAGTCGATAACGCGGCTGTTTTGTAAAATTTGTTGTATAGAATATTGGTCAAAAGTATAGTCAAGTTCTATAGATTTGTTACAAGATAATCACTGATAAACCCAAAAATATCGAAGAGTTGCATAAACAGTAACCGCAAATATAACTAACTACTGACGCGAAAATCTAATTTGTACAAAAATCCAGCTTAACTAAACACCTCAACAGCTGCGGAGAATCCAGACTTATTGAAGATGGCTGAAACAATTAGCTTGAATCCTCTCCAATAGCCTTAGTCAGGACGACGCCGACGGCGACGTCAGGTCCACAATACTCTCCCAGTGGCTGTCCGGCGACTAAATCCGGCCAATCCGGCCAATACGGCCAATCCACTGTCATTACCAATGACGACACGACGACCCTGCGGGATGTAGAATTATCTGTCTACAGCTGGTGACAAGCAAAAAGAGCACTTTAGGTGCCTATAACAACGAAGATATAGGATAACTTAAAAAAATCAGACATACAAAAAAAAAAAAATCTTCGAAATCGGATAACATTTAAGGGTGGGTTACGCTTTTTGTATGGACAAGATGACGGTATACTCTATTCTTAAGATTGGCTCAAGGCGCAGGCCAGTCATAGGTGCGTATTGCAATACATTTCGAAGTGCCCAATCTTAAGCTTGATTTAATATCTCGTCCCACGCGAGATGTGGTGAGATTTATTTTAAATAGAATATGCTTCTGGTTTAGTGCCCGTGCAGTGAATGTCGCAGATTGTAAAAGTCTCCGGTCGTCGGATGGTCACGGCGGCTAATTGAGCCCCGCGGGACGTCACCTGTCAGATAACGGACAAAGATCTAACCGGAACTTGTCATTGATTTATTTAACAACTAAACATTTATGTGTGTGTAATGTTTACCTACACAATTTACCCTTATGAACACAATTCCTTACATAAAGGGTGTTATTGAAAGGTGCAACAATATTGGAAGGCATGTACTCATAATTATGAACATCTTTTACTATGGGACCAACTCTGAAATCGCGAAAAAATTTAACTGCTCCATACATTTTGTCGATTGACATTTTTCAATGAACAGCAGTTTTTTTTTTGAGAAAAATCCAATGAAGATTAGACCTTTCTTTCTTTATATTTTTTTCTTCTTCTTATGCCCAAATTCATTAATTTAAACAGGGTTGTAATACAAATAAGTAACTATACTAATAATATTACAATACTAATAAGTACTCTTTTGATAAGTGACCAGTCAGAATTAAAATTCGAATTACTTTTGTTTATTTAAATTTGTCGAAAGAAGTGGTGTGAAAATGAGCCCTCAAAGGAATTTAAAAAAATCATTAATAAAATCCCAAAAACATCATCACCATCATCATGATTTTCTCATTAATATTATCTACAGATCAAAATAGCAGCACTTTTCAATACATTAAAATAATAAACCTTCACTAAATTACAACTCTCAGTCTTCCATATCAGTTTTAGCCCAACCAACTGCCGCACCAAACATCCATTCCATTCCAGTCCACCCTCTCTCATTCATTCATTCACCATTAATTTCTCTATGCCCTATGCCTTTCCCAAAAGCTCTACATTTATTTGTACCAACGTACGCAAACGGCACTAGTATTCCTTTGTGGGGGCAGTACTACCAACCGCACCTTCACTCGTACCCATAGAAGAGAGAAGTTAATAAAATTTCCTCTTCTGTGCCAACCGTATATTTTATGCATTTCTCCTAGACAAAGCCGAATATTGTGTAAAGAAAAATCTTTCTTGATTTATATTTGTTTGTCGTGTAGCCTGTTGAATTTTTTTAGGTATTAGCTGAGCAAGCTTTAGAGCGGCGTATAATTCAATACACACCAAGTTTTTCGTGTTTGAAATCTTCACAAGATACCTTGCTTTCGGGTGCAGCCGGCTTATGTGGTATTATACCCACTAAAACTCCCCCGGTAGCCTGCCTTTATGCTTGACCGAGTGCTCCGGAATCTCCAAGAGAACGTACCGGAACCTTCAACACCACGCTTCAGCTAACAGCTAGACGGTCAGATGCCCTAAACTGCATTTAAGCATCTGATTCTTTCAATAAATGTAAGTTACATGGGCATGCACTGGCGGGCGCTGTATTATAGCTGTCAATTGTATTATAGCCATAAAGCACTTTATGATCAACAAGGCTTTGCAAATCGTGTGCTTACAATTTTACTTACCATCTAAGAAATTATAACAGGTTGTTGCTTCACCCATCCTCGGCAGATCGTCGCTTAACTTCACTGATCCACCGAAACCGACTGCAGCCGAGCACAAGCCTACCTATTCCCATAGCGCAACATTAATTGTGCCAACGTAGCGGCACCAACGGCGGCACCAACCGCACCTACATCAAGCCGAGTACGGTGCGCAGAAAAATCGTGTGCCGCGCGAGCAATGACAGGAGGTCATTTGTTAATTCGTTGAAATATGGCGGCGGGCGATGGCTATTCATTATAAGGCTGGCTCGTTTGTGCCTCGCGTGTCGTAGGGTAGCGTCAGCCTCTGCATAGGCTTTAATTAAAAAAAGAAAAAAGCAAGTGAGCGCTACCGTGTGTCGGATGATACATTAAATTGTAGGTTCCGGTTTCTTTATTGAAATAGCCTCTGAAACATGCCAGGGGCCTTCAGGCGGACTTAAAACTTTGACATTCAGGCTAGCCACTTGGTCTTTACGAAATAAAAAAAACTTTCTTGTCACAGTTTGACAAGAAAGCTTTTAGCTTTTGCACTTGGCTGCTTATTGTACTTCATTATTATTCTTTCTATTGAATCCCTTACGTGTAATATCGTTGTTTTAGCTAGTTTTAATTTCAAGCTATTTATAATTCCGTCATGAGAATTACTTGGTTTCTGCTATATACTAGCACAATTTTGTACTTTATAATGTAACTGGCTGTTACCCGCGACTTCGTTCGCGTAGACAAACAAAACAAATAAAAGTTGCCTATGTCCATCTTAGACCTTTACGCTATATCTATACAAAAATTCAGCTTGATCCATTCAGTCCTTTAGCCGTGATATAGGGACAAACACTCAGACAGAGAGATAGAGAGACGGAGCTACATTCGAATATATAATATTAGTTAGGATTATGGTAACTAGAGTTACTAAATCCTACTTAGAGCATCGATGTCAGGTTGGCATCTGTTTTTTTTTTATCGGATAGAATTCGGAAAGTGTGGCGTGGAACTGCATAGCTTGACTCCGCCCGCTTCTTTCTACACATTTTTATACTCACGACTAGTGTGTGGGACTCTACTTGAGGCTGTGTCTCCTGAAGAGAACGGGAACGAGTATAATATGGGTATTTTTAAATCTAGTTAACCTCAGTTACCTCTAGGTCCATCCTAGATCACTCTATGCAGCAGCCATTTAACATCCCACTGCTGGGACCTACTCTCGAAGGGTGATTAGGCCATATCCACAACGCTGGCCCAGTGCGGGTACGCCTTTTAATTTCTTCTCCGCAATGGGGCAGGTTTCCTCGTGATGTTTTCTTTCATCGAAAAGCCAGTGTTATATTCGTACGTAAGTACCAAAGAGCTCATTCGTACGGGCCCGCCCGGGTTCGTCCGCAACCCCACGAATATGTGGCGAGGGTGCTCCAACCGAGCTACCACGACTTATACTAGACCACATCATTGTGTTACATCAGGCAGGATGTAAGCAAAAGTAAACCTAAATTGTTATTGCTTAATTAAATAAGACAGAAAGTAAAAAAAAAAAAGTATTTGTCATAGTTGATTATTGCGGTTTTTTTTGCAAACCATACCTGAGTCACATAAATGTTCATTTTGTACTATTTTCCTGCTATCCGTACATGCAGGCAGTGCATTTACTAGTCCATTGACGACGGAGCCTTCATTACACATATTCGTCTCTCTCTTTTACATTTAGTTTGAATATTTCTTTCTCGTTCTAATGTGCCTACGATGAAACTTAGCGTTGCAAGCTTTATTGCGTGGACTTCATATAAAATTGATAATGGAGTCGTTTTTATAAGATGCCCACATATACCTGTGTGAGTGCACTGTATCCAGCAGCTGGCAAGTATTGACACTACAATTTGAAATATTAAGCTTATTAGTCATCATCATCATCATCATCAGCCATAAGACGTCCACTGCTGAACATAGGCCTCCCCCTTAGAGCGCCACACCGACCGACAACGGGCCACTTGCATCCACCGGTTGCCCGCGACTTTCACAATGTCGTCGGTCCACCTAGTGGGAGGCCTACCTACGCTGCGTCTTCCGGTTCGTGGTCGCCACTCAAGACCCTTTCTTCCCCACCGGTTATCGGTTCCTCGAGTGATATGGCCTGCCCATTGCCACTTCAGCTTGCAAACTCTGAAAGCTATGTCGGCAACTTTGGTTCTTCGACGAATATCCTCGTTCCGGATTTTATCGCGCAAAGAAACTCCGAGCATAGCTCTCTCCATTGCCCGCTGTGCGACTCTGAGTTTTTCCAAAAGGCCAGTAGTCAAGGACCACGTTTCAGTTCCATATGTCATCACTGGCAACACACATTGATTGAAGACCTTCGTCTTCAGGCACTGCGGGATTTTGGACGAGAAGATATCACGTAATTTTCCGAACGCTGCCCATCCGAGTTGGATTCTTCGGGCGACCTCTTCGAAAATAGCAACCGTGAGCCAGGATCCGTGAAACAGTGCATATTGATAATTTTGTTATATGCATATCTATTTGTGTATAAATATTTTAAAAATGCAAATAAAATAAAACTTATAAAAAACGCTCCAGGTTGGCGAACCCTGACGCCGACCAGAGAGAAGATCCTGAGAGCGTGAGATGAACTCCCAATTATGAGCTGGATTATCGTACAATGGTACAAGCTGTCTAGCTACAGCTACCACCTTCAAGCTGAAAGTCTATCCCCTGGCGGTGTTCCTCACGTTGAGAGAAACTCTGCATTCCGTGCTAAGACCGTGTTTACGATCTTCGATCTTACCATCAGATAAGATCACGTGATTTAAAGTCAACCGTCCTGCGTATCAACCTTAAAAACGTATTGTATTTCTCGTACATTTATACATTTATAAATGACTTGGAAATATACTCTCGAAGTTCTCATGGTTTCTCGTTTGGACCGCCTCCACCACCGCATCAGCAATACACAGCAGCATCAATTCGTACTTCTCTACATAGGCTTGTGGTTATCACGGACCCCCTGGGGTCATTCGTTATTCACGGTGAGACGTGGTCGGAATATTAAGCCAGTACGTTACTCACTGACTGATAATCAGGTAATGACTGTGATTAAACCCACAGAATTAATAATAGTACTCATTCAGAAGAGTTACTCCTACAGAAGAGTCCAGAGTTAAAGATTAGACTCTCGATAATTCGCAATAAAGTTAAGTTTAGCATTGAAACTTGCAGGTTTCAGAGCTAAGCGCTTCTCTCGTGCAGTAAGGAGGG
This sequence comes from Apocheima hispidaria, assembly GCA_947579745.1. NCBI lineage: Eukaryota > Metazoa > Arthropoda > Insecta > Lepidoptera > Geometridae > Apocheima > Apocheima hispidaria. The sequence goes on along the minus strand of OX388150.1, from coordinate 15,692,374 downwards.
CCTGATACAACGTTCAACTTATTCAAAGTTAAGTAGGTACACAAAATAAGCAAGGCTATATAACAGACTATCTGTTCCCTGTTCGTGCGGACCTACAAAAAAAAAGTAACCTATGTCGGTCTCCGACCCTTAAGCTATTTCTATGCGAAAATTTGATCCGTTCAGCCGTTTAGCTATGATAACGCGACAAATACACAGACAGATAGAGAGACAGAGAGACAGAGAGACATATAGACAGAATTACATTCGAATTTACAATATTAGTTACGAAGATAGGATTAGGATTAAATCTTTCGTGAAAAATTATCTAACTGATCATTCAGGCCGTTTAGGATAGTACTTGATTTTCGTCGTATTCGTCTGAATACGGCGAAAATCTGTCCGAATGCATGTCATGGGATTATTATTCAAAAGCTATAAGCCCGCAACGTTAACCGTGGTATGATTTATGGTATAAGCAATATCATTTCATGTGAATTCCACGGAGTTAACTTAACGTCGCCATGTTTGAACGAAGATACAGAACAACGGCCAAGTATATTTCCATACGATAGTTTCATCGCTGGTTAAATGCGTATTCTGCTTACACATGAGGACTTTTAACTTAGCCGTGTAGATAGTCAAACAATTTAATGAAGTTACCGGCTTTGTTTAATATGAGCCCGGGTTCCGGATACCTCCGCGCCAAACTTTCTAATCCGGATTCGATGTTCAAATTCGATGTTCTGGGTTCGAGTCGAGGATTTCTGAACAACCTTTGAGGTAAGCATCCTAACTTCAATTTAACGATTTGCGATGAAACTGTTCAGAAAAGTGGAAGCAGTTCTTACTTAATAAAAGAGATTAATCCACTTCTCAGTCTTGATCATTATTATCAGCACCAAATAAATACCTATAATATTAATTTATTTTATCTATATGGAGCGTTTTAAAAATGGTAACATGTAATAAAGCGGTGTGTCGGTTACCGCTTACCGTTAGGTAGTTTACCTGCTTGTTTGCAGGTCTTTGTATGAAATAAGCCGACCAGTCCACCACTAGGCATAGGTATCTCCGAAGGCACGCCATTTAACACAATCTTCGGGTTTTCTGCTCTCAATAATAACTGGTTGCTCATTTCGTACATAGGGCGTCTGATTCTTGAAATTCTCTATTTATATCTGCCGAAATGGGATCTAATTAAGTTTTTTTTCTCTTACTTTTCTACGTGTAGAATTATGGACCATGAAGCGTCGGAGTAAAATCTTCAGGCTCATCATCATCATTATCACCAACCAGAAGATACACTGCTGAATAATCGTAGCCTCGGCCGTAGCTGATATAATCTCCACGCTTGGCAGGTGGCTTGGGAAACGCGGACCGCTTACGGAGAGGACGCTGCCACTCATCTTGCTGGCCACAGTTTGAGAACATACTCGGGTCCATCATTAGGCTACTATGCGTTGGAATGGTATCGTCAGGCCTATCACGGTCACCCATCCGATAACTGGCCGGTTTGAGCGTGATCAACGAACTCGGGCTGGATGAGCACAAACTGTAGAGCTGCATATACCCTAGTATACCTTTATTGGACGCAGCTTCCACTGAGTTATTTAAATCAAAACTGAAACTCTGGTTGTTAGACCATCCATTTTATTACTTGTAGGAAAATTTTATTTTATTTAATTCACGATGAAATGTATATATTTTTTTTTTTAATTGTTTACTTTTATTCATTGTATCTTATTGATCTGACGGACTTGGTAGCTTTGCTACCAATAAATATTTATTTTATTTTATTTCTTCCCTAGAACTTCGTAGTTTATTTGATTTTACGTTCTTCCAAGTTCCAAAACAATCTACGTCAGCATTCGCAAACGAGCCGCGTCAAATCAAACAAAATGCGTCTGATTGCGATACGTTCATACCCCGTGTTTGCGGTCCCTAACTAGTTGACACACGCGTTTTGTTGCATGCGTCGTGCTGCACGAAAATGAACCATATAATGATACGTTATTAAGCATGGTATATTCACTCAATGTGCGAGGTAATTTGAATTTTGATACGAAATATTTATAGTAGAGTTTAGTAACATGGTTGAAATATGTGTGGATGTTGAACTGTGCGAACGATATAGACGTACAATTTTGCATTTTGAGTTGAAAATTATATTTTCTAAAAATTATAGTCACTGGATGAAAATCACCAGTGCGTGTGATATTCGCCGTAACTCAAATTGACGGCTGGATACGGCTGTTTCCACGAGAAAGGAATAGAACATTGAAGTGTTACTCATATCTACTCATGAAGAATGAAAATGCTATATTTGCGTTCTGCAATGTATGGTCAGTTCTTTCAAAATAGGTATGTTATTTGACGAATTGCTAGACAACCTAGCATAACAAAATTTGTTGCGACTTTTGAAGTGGTGGAGTCTATATCGTCATAGTTTTACATTATAAGTGAAATAAAATTGATTTTTATTTCCTCACCTTTCAAAAAAGAGATTTCTATTACTATTAAGTAATTTTGATTTGAGAATAAAATTTCTGTGACTACTAGTTATGTTATTATTAGTATATTTGTTTCTTTTTTCCTTTCAGTTTTTTTTATTTTTTTATTAATTATTAGTTGGTCTTACAATTTTAATTACATAATATTCCACTTCCATTTTAAATGACATTCTATGCAGTAAATAACTTACCTAATATAAGGAATCATTGTTATAAGGTGAATAAATAATCTGAATCTGAATCTGAATATAACGTATAAATAGTTTATTTACTGTTCTACTTTTGTTGTAAAAGAGAGAAAAACTTGTTTTAAATAAATGTACCTTTAATGTAGTGTAGATAAATACGACTTACATTTAAGATTCATGTGGCCATGGTACCCAATTTTATATTGGTATATATTCTATGACATATGCACAAAATTCACCCTATTATATACAGGGTAACTTTTTAATATATAATAATATAAAAAAAGGATAAGTACATATTTTTTGGTTCTTCCCACCTCGATACAAAATTATCGATATAACTTCAAGTGAAAGTAGCTACAGCAAAAGCTTTAGTCATTGTCAGTGTATTCGTGGTTGTACTACGAACACATACGCTACTTGTAGATGCCCACATCGCTTCTTCTCGCACGCAACAGTAATAAGTAGGTAGGTAATAAAAATGTCATAGGTTTTCCGACATTTCGTTCTATTAATAAACGAAAAAAAAAGGGTATTTTTATTAATTATAATGTTCTATTAATTATACTGATTGCGTGATAACAATTTGCGCAATACTTACATAATAATATTACAAATGCGGACGTAGTGTTACATGAAGGTTGTGCTCGCGGTCGCGGAGGCGCACCGGTCGAAGACAAACAGTCAACTATGCAGACGCTGCTGGGTGCAATCCATTTAATTAATACCGATTTTGCAGTTACTAGCTGTCGAGGGTTTTAGGTACGGACTACACGATACAAGGCTAAGATAACGCGCATCAATATTATTTTTTTTAAAATACACAAATAATAACGCAACAAACTTTACACTTAGTTTTCGATATGATAGAAGGGGTGAAATTCAAAAAGTTATAATACCTTGTTAAAGTAATTAAAATTGTTAAGTATGGTTTTTTTTTCTATTCCAAAAAATAGGTATATGGAACAGCTGTTCGTATTCTTGGACAATACAAAATTTACAACTCAACACATTCACAAACAAGTCTATGGATTGTGGACGTAATTACAAATTTTTGGTATTTCCACGAGGAATTTCGTAACCTATAGTTAAACTTAACACATAATCTAACCCTTGAAGTTTTAAAAGCAAAGGTTATAAAGTATATAGCCTCTCAGTATCCACAGTCCTAATGAATAGCCGAGGAAGTTACGCGTCGGCAATCTAATAAATCTTCGTACTCAAATGACCAACGACAGTGTACATGCACCTTCACGTCAGGTCTGTAGAGCACTCGTTTAAACACAGTAATCATGTTGTGCTTTAGTTCTAATTACTTTTTTTTCGTTATAACATTAACTAGCTGCATGAGGTGGTTTTATCTGCTGTTATAAAACAACTTTTTTTTTTATGTCTAACCTTTACGATAGATATAATATATAATTATGATGATAATACAATGATATAATAATAAATAAACCTTACAATTTTCTTACCAAATTTCATCAAAATCAACTCAGCCGTTTAGTTATGAATTTCTTCACACTTTTTTTTATTTACTATGAGTAAAATATAGCCATGTCAGAGACCTTTCGAGCGGCCTAAAAACTGACATTAAGACTGCCCTACGTGAACCTAAGTGATTCCAATTTTAAAATTCTTTTTAACATAGTAACTGTTGCAGCATACAATTACAACTGGAAAATATTTTACATTTACGTTATAGTAAATTGTCAGATTATTAGACGGTAGAATTAAAATTTATCGGCCGGGCGTCCTGCAATAAAGAACGTCAAAGGTAAGGTTGTGTGTATTTACCAACGGGTAAGTAGAATTAAAACTGGTAGCTTTTAGATTATCTATTCAAACGTCAAGTAAAATAAAAATATAAAAAATAATGCATGAGTAAATAATGCAAGATTAGACAATTTTTTCATGCAATTGAAATATGAATTAGCAGACATATAAAGCAAATAGGTAGAAAAGTGTTAAAATTAACAACTCGATTGCGAACGGTAAGCGGCGCCAGGCTACGTGTGTGAAATGTTTAAAACACTTGCACGTAAGCAACTGCGCACACATGTCCATATTTCTGAAGTTTGCTGTACACTCTTCCATTTTACTGTTTCAACAAGAACGTGTTGTACTATGCTCTGACGCAGCTAGAGCACTGTTCAGGGCCGTTATTCTGTATCTTCGTTCAAACTCGTAACGTGGCCCTGTTAACTCTATGGAATTTGTATGGAATGATATTCTTTATGGCATAAATAATACCATTTCATGCAAATTTCACGGTGTCAACCTAACACGGCCGATAATGCAGATGAAGGGCCCGATATGTCTGTCTCCTAAAGATGAACGTTCACTTGTCCGCAACGCACGCGTCTTGCGCGCCGATTTCATTGAAATTCATACTACCTACTTACTAACCCGTGATAAATTGCCATAGACTAGTAAGTAGTTAGTATGAATTCCGGTGAATGAAGCGCGTGCGGTGCGGATAATGCGTTCACCGGGCGCGAGTGCATGTTGTCGTGATCTGGTGTCGAACACCCTACAAATTTTCCCAACAATGGATGGAGATAAAAAATATATATATTTAATGATAAAAAATATATATTAAGATAGGATTACAAGTGTGCAACAATCTCAAGTGTGCGCTGGACCGCATCGTTATTGCGTTATTCAGTTATTCCGGCGGCATAACGGCGCTATTCAAAAAGCGCAACGAATAACGCCAATTATAATTTAACGGATCAAATGAAGCGTCGTTGCGGCTTTATTGGTGGAACCGTTTAATGCAATGCGTGTTTGTTTCGCGATTTTGTTTTAATTTTTTGATTTGATTGTGACAAATTACCTGGAGCTCGCACGATCTGTTTTTAAAATATATATAATTGTAATGTCTGGTAGGTTGTTTGGTAGAAATAGTTTGCCTTGACAGGCACTACCATTAAAAACACAATTGTAGATTTTATTTTTTTAGCGTTCAAAACAGAATACTATTATAACTTGACTATTATCTACATAAACACCTATATTTTCTGGCTTGTGGTAATGTAGAAAGACGTGGAACAACCGCACTAAACAATCCTATGTACCAAAACGGTAGAATCTTAAAAATTGCACAATAAAATGTGCTAGAAGTACTGACATAGCTTCAGTTTTATTTTCAACTAAAACTGATCTGGGGCCGCTATAAAGTTTTCAGATCGATGTCTCAATCCTCCGAATCTTAAGCTGCAAATAATGCAGCGAAAACTTAAAGGAACAAATACGGGATTATGATAATTTTGAGCCGCTTTATTCAAATCCTTAGTCAGGATTTCGGCGTTCGGAATTCTTGAAGAGTAAAGGTGCTTACATAGGGGCGAGGGTTCCCTACTTAACGGTAGACGGTGGACAGAGAACCAAATCAATGTGACTTAGTTACCAGACTAGACTAGACTTTGGTCTTTTAAGAATATGCCTTTTATGTAAGTATCGCCGAATGTTCGTACGACAAGCATTGCGCAGTGTTCGGTTTGAAAATAAAAGTAAAAGTTAACAGTAAAATTACTGGGACATATGGCACACTACTGCTTCATTTAAAACGCATTTGTTCTGGGTGGAAATCAAAGATAAAGCAAAGAAATTTGCAAGAAATCAGGTTTCAAATTTCTAAAATCATTTCATCGTGAACAGGTAACCAGCTGACAGGCAGAGGACCAGGAAGGCTAACTGAGTAACTAAATCATTCAAAATGTATTTATGCGATATCCCTTACCATACAGTGCAGGACTTTGACAATAAAAGTCAAAAGAACTTACTTGTGTCTCGTCTTCATAATTGTTGCGTAAATACAATAAACCGGCCAAGTGCGAGTCTGACTCGCGCTCCGAGGTTTCCGAACAACTTTTGTTACGTAAAATTATATAACTAATAAAGCACCGAAGATTGCTCTAACCGAAGAACATTTTTATTTATGCTCTAACGAAAATATAGATCGGATTGAAGGACAAACTTAACTTAGTAGTTGAAAAAGATACCTCCCATACATCTACAGTCACGGCAATTCTAAAGTCGAAAAGGCAAAAAAAAAAACACAAATTAACGATTATCAGCTTTTACTTGTGCTCTAAGACCTTGATTGAATCTTGCCAAATTGTATGATTCTATGTCAGCGGGAATGAAACTCAAAGTTAATCAAAACGTACAAGGTACGGTTTTCATTTACTTGTAAATATCAAAATATGTGGCATGAATTGTCGTATTTTTTATCGCGTTGACTAAGAAGCTTGATTATTTACATCTCCAAGGGAACATTGACCTACGTATTTAATATTAATTACAGCTTGATACCTCCAAGCCTTCCTGAGAAAAATGATCTTGACAGACAGGCAGACGGACGGACAACGAAATTATCCTATACGGGGTCCTTTTGCATTACGGAACCTTAAAACGAAACAAATCTGATAATTTGTTAATATTCTAAGTGAACTTCTTTCGATGGTATAGCCTTAGCCTAAGTAGTATCCAAGTAGAGCTGGACCAAATCGCCTGTAGAATTGACAATTGTGTTTCCGATTCCATTCCTTGGCTGCGCTGGGTTTTATTTCTTGCAGCTGGGGATTGCATCGGTAATTGAATGCTGGCTTGGTTTTTTAAATCCAAATATATCATTTCAATGTGCCTGAAAAAATAACTAGTTATTTAGTAATGTTTGAAGCTACCTAAAATTATCGTAACTAAATTTAAAAAAAAAAAAAAAAAAAATCTGCTAAGTACGACTTAGTTGCATAATTTATTTGAAAACCCCGTAGGTTTTTATTACGTAAACATGTTTGACGAAGATAACAATAAGCTTATAATAAAAAATTAGGGCCGGAACTCAGAGTCACACAGGGGCAATGGAGGGAGCTATGCACGGACTTTTTTGCTTGATAAAATCGGAAAAAAGGATATTTGCCGAAGAACCAAAGTTAGCGAAATAGCTTTCAGAGTTTGCAAGCTGAAGTGGCAATGGGCAGGCCACATCACTCGAAGACCCGATAACGAAGAAACATTCTTGAGTGGCGACCACAAATCGAAAGACGCAGCATAGGCAGGCCTCCCAATAGGTGGACCGATGACATTGTGAAAGTCGCGGGCAAACGGTGTATGCAAGTGGCACATTGTCGGTCGGTGTGGCGCTCTAACGGGGAGGCCTATGCTCAGCAGTGGACGTCTTCTGGCTGATGATGATTGTGATGAAAATAAGGGCCAGCCTCCACTGAGCTGAGCTGTCTATTTTTTTTAAAGAAAATGGGCGTAAATATATTCTGTAATATTATATATAATTTCTATAAAAACTGAACATTATTTTAATATATGGTATATACTTTAATATATACTCTAAGGTGAAGAAATCTTGTAGAACCGACCCGTAATAATGTGAACCAATATAATTTTAATGTTTGTAGTCAAGACTTAACCACATTATAAACAATTCTATTTATTTACTCGCGACGTCTCAAAAAAGATATTTAAAGATCAAGATTGTGCCTATCATATTATACTACGCCTAATCTTGAGAATAAATATTGAAGCGACATAAAAATAAATCTCTTCGTATCTAAAAGAGTCCCTCCAAAGTAAACATAAGCCACGCGACAAAAACACTAAACACTCTTTATTTTCCATATTCGTATCGTTTCCTGTAACTAAGCGGACATTTGGCGCTGCCCCATCATTTACAACCCTTTAAAAAGTTTTTATTTCAATGCGAGAACGGTTGACCCTTGGGTCGGGGAAGTTAGGAATTAGGGTTGGAATGCACTATACGATGCGCGAGGCAAATGCTATATTGCCTGAAATGATGAAATTACGAAATGTCCATCGTGACGTCTACAAACTTACGATTGTGCTCATATTTGAATCTAAATATTGTATTCAAATGAACTTCTTGCCTACAACATTTCATGAAGGTCAACGGTACGTAATCTTCGAACAAATAAATTAATATACATACAAACCTTGGGGCCGTGGGGACCGAGCGCTAAGAAAATATTTAAAGAGCTCTCTTCTCGTCTGGTCGAAGCAACACGTGACCAAAATGCTGGCCTCTATTTCGCCCAAAGGCTGAGTAATGCAATACAACGTGGTAATGGGGCCAGCATTTTGGGAACAATTCCCACTGATAGCGTTCTTTTAGATTAGTTTATTTTGTTTATTATTACTATGTACTTTTAAGTCCTATTTTCATATTATTATAATATATAGGTTATATTTTATTGTATATACATACAAATGTACAACGTCGATTGGTTCCCGTAGAACAAAGTCTCTGGTTTTTGTATTAGTAGACTTTCTAATATCAGACGTTTCTGTCATTCTAATGGCTGGTGTATCTACCAGCAAAATATAAATCAAGGTGACAATTTCGTTTAACCTTCCTTAGATCTTACACCAGGATTCCTAACCAAGGTGATCTAAGTTGAATGATTGATAAACTAGTTTTAATCGTATCTCATCACCCATCTGGAAGTTTCTTTGTTTTTGTCTATTGAACTTCATAATACATTCTTTCTTGAAATAGAACGCGCATAGGCTAGATATCTATTAAAATGTAGAATCGTTTTCTATATGACAAGGTTTTGGCGGGGCAAGCGTCCCCACCTAGATCTTGTGTACTTCGGTTACCAGTCTTCAGTTAACATTACTAACAAAAAACGTTTGTATATTTTAAATAATAAATTAAAATTTAAATATCTGGCGTAAATAGAAACTAAATTTCATACATTTCCTATCTACGTAACGAAAGTGTTTGCGTGTTGTTTTATACTAAGGGTACTGTCAGTCGGGTCAAACGTGAACCTGTAACCAAAAAATTCGATTTAACAAAACGCAGTGGCGTCTTACCTCTAAGCTTCAATAGTCGGGCATCCCCCTCGGGTTCGGGCTGCTGTCACTAGCCAGTTATTCCGCGTCACTAAACTTATTAGAAGGGCCTCACTGATTGGCTTCCGACCTACCCGCCACTGACCTGAGTATTTTTTTAAATAGTTCTTTATTAAGGTCCCGTTCGAAGGAAATTCCATTAAGAACGTTTCGTGGTTGACTGGCCTGGAAGAATTGGGTTGGGTTCAAATCATGATTTAATAATATGATTTTTACAGAATATTTTACAATGATGTTTACGTTTCCACAATAATAGTAGATAACAATTGATGATTTTTTTCTCGTTAGTCTCTTATTTATTTATTTATTGATTTATATAAACATACAAAACAGAATGCAATAATTTTAAGATTATTATTTAAGTTAAATTTTATAGATCTGAATCACATTCTAAAACTATGTATATAAGTTGTGTTACATTAAATGAATCTCACTATACCACTCTAATCTTGTTTGACTGACTTGCTTGATAACTCTTTGAAATTTCTCTAGCTCAGAAAGTGCTTCTTCACTTGGGATATAGGGACGCCCAAAATTAAAAGCTTATTTCAACTATTGAGCAAAAAACGTATTGTTTGTATACTTACACTGTTTTAGATTTTTTTTTACTTCCATTCAAAATCAAACTGCGCTGAATCTGTGTTTACCACCGTTTGGTGTGTGTTTTGGGACCTTTGTTAAACTTTAGTTATTAACACTATTAAAATCTTAAACTGTCCATTAACTGAACTAGATATGAGATATATACAGATATATATTATAGATATAAGATAGATACAATAAAAGTAAATAAATCCCATTTTATCTGATGAAACGTTTTCTATCGAAAGCCCCTTTGAACTATCAGTAGTTTTTGTGAAATGAAATGGTTCAGTTATCAATTCCCCGCGTTGTCGGGAGATGAGTTCCCATAATGATGGCAATACAGAGCCACCCCTTGTACTCCCTTTTCTTATATTCTACCTAAGTTATAAGCTTTACATTTTCTTCATATTTTTATTTAAACCGTACGGTAAGAAATTGCTTGCTCATGAAACTACAAAAATAAATGTTAATGTTCTTAACATTTAGTTTGACAACAGTTTTGTAGTATTCAAACTAAACATCTAGGAGATAGATTCGAGTCAGATTAATTAATATGCTACGTCGATGGTAGTATTTTTAGTAGTGCTACGTACATCACTACTGGCGCAGACTCATTTAGTTAGTTAGCAATAATTCTCAGAATTTAGTTAGAATCCGTTTGACCATTGGTCTAATCTAATCTAATCTTACGTCGACCGCTGGACCTACCATGTGTATGCTTATTAACTGCTAGCAGCGCTGTATTGCATAATAACTCCTCTTTTCAGACCATCTGTCGCAACTCCATGTCAGTCTCTTGCACCCTATATATTTATCGAAGGCTCTTGATTCATATCGACAGCTCTCATAGCTTAGTTGGTAGCAAGCCTGTCTTTTGTAGTGAGAATGATTTATGAAAAAAATGATTTCCTGCCGGGCAGTTTGAATGATGAATTTAAATATCTGCTATGGGATTGGATGTTAGTCGTCTGTGCCTTTGTGTGTGTTGCATATTAGGGTTGAAGAGCAAAGTGTGTTGTGAAGCGTTATTTATTAAATATTATATACTACTAGCTGTTATCCGTTCGCGTGGACATAAAATACAAATAAGCCTATGTCCGATGCTTAGCAAAAAAATCTATCTGTTCTGCCGTCTTTCCATGATAACGCGATAAACGCCCAGACAGGGAGACAGGGTTACTTTGACATTTATAATATTAGTTAGGATTAGAATTCATCTCCTCACGCTGTATCTCACCACTTGCGCCAAAGTCCAGTCTTAAGACGGTCATTTGGCCGTGATAATCGTAGTGTGGAGCTGAAGGCACAGGCTCTTTATTATCTTTGTCCACGTGTAATTGTCGGGGACGTACGTGCGCCGATTCAATTCCTTATATCTGGGGATTTGCTTTTATATTTTTTGTATTTCTGTTTCAGGTGGGTGGGGAATTGTATTTTTGTGATTGGACGCGTTATGGGATGAGGTTAGGTTGTATTGTGAACCGAGGTTTTATTGAATACTAGAGCGCCACAATTATGCACAGCTATACAGGGATAAAAAGGTTCAAAATCTCAACAATCGGCTCGAATTTACGGTGAACGGAAAATGTCGTGTAAAGGTACTTTTGGGTACCCAGCTGGCTTAATAAGGACTCTCTCTCTCTCTCAAGTATACAAAATCTATTATCAAGATCTGTTGCCACGAAAGTTTTCCAGTTCCTATAGCCTCATAAAATAGACAATTTCCAAATTAATATTGATGGAAAAAAAAATGTACACAAAAACCAAAAACAACAAGGTAGATAAAAAATAAAATACATAATACACATTGTTTTTACCACAAACCGGTTCCAGCTCAGCATAATACTGGTTGCGAACAACCAGCGCTGGTCTTCCGCTGGAACCGTTGGTGACGTCACACACTATCACCGCACGGAACGGTAAAACAAAAATCTAAATTAACTATAAACAAAATAAATGCACATTTACCACAGTAGCAAGTGCAACGGACACCATCATCATCATCCGCTACGTAACCAGGCTTGGTGTGGTTACCATCTTCGACCGCACATGTTGAGTTTTGATATCATTTTATTGAGTACCAACTTCTGGTTCACTTCTCAAAGGTAACAATGCAGAGCATTTAAGCAAGCAAGCAAGTATCCAGCAAGTAACTCAAGTATCACACGAGTAATGCAAGTAAAGCTCCAGCACTCTCAAGTAAGTTCCTACTAAGTAATGCGGAATCTCATTGAATTAAACATTTGATTGCATCGCTAAGATCTGAGGCTCCATTTCGGAAAGCAATCTAAGTTCGGGCTATGGTGGGGTTGCAACTAAAGTTGCACTAAGTTACGTAGCAGATGAGCAATGAGCATGGTACTATTGGGATTATGTTGACTTGTTTTCTCGAGCATGCAAATCGTTCACCGGATCACACTAAAATTATAAATGTGAAAGTTTGTGTGTAAGTGTGTAGGTATGTAATTAGGTAAGTATGTAAGTGTGTTTGTTCCCGTTCAACTCTGTAACAGCTGAACGGATTCGGATGAAATATGGTATGGAGGTAGCTTATTCCCTGGAATAACACATAGCCTACTTTTTATTCTGAAAAATCAAACCGTTTTTGTAGAATAGCGGGTGAAACCGTGGGGCGCAGCTAGTACCAAATATTAATTATACAAAAAACATAATAAATATTGAGAATATCTGTAAATATCTTTGAAAGTTTTATCCAAATTGAATTATACCTATATTATATATTATTTTATTATGTACTAGCTGCGACCCGCGGTTTCATCCGCTATTCTACAGAAACCGAATATTTTCCGGAATAAAAAGTGACCCATTTGTTAATCCAGGGTGTAAGCTATCTCTATACCAAATTTCATTCAAATCCGTTTAGCCGTTACAGAGTTGACCGGGAACAAATCACTCACTCACTCACAACTCACTTACATACTTACCTACTTACACCCTTACACACAAACTTTCGTATTTATAATTGTGATTATTTCGGTACCTTATACAATATTATCTTCTGTTCTAAAGTAACTGTAGTTTGGCATTCACAGACTATTTGAAAGGATTTCTATGCATGTGAGTATCAGGAAAAAGTCTGGAAGCTTGCTGAGCTTTTGAAACCAATTTCAAACGATAGCCTTGTAGAAATTTTATAAGCAGCAAATTTTGCTACGTGGCTAAGAACAGAAAACTAAGCATTTGATATCGAATATTTACGAAAAATCCTATTGTAAATGTAGCCATTGTAATTTGTATAATTATTAATAAATAATTATTATATCATAACACCTATTTAACAATTAGTTCAGAATATAAAATACAAGAAATATCATCGTATTTATATAATATGATATTTTATATATATTCAATGACGTTATATATCCTTTCACTTTATTTTATTCTACAAATATATATACATGAAAAAATAATAAGTGCAATGTAAGAACCACTTGCTCATTTACTTACATTATAACCATTCAGCGTGGTAATGCTGAGAGCATGCTGGGTGCGCTGCCAACTGGCTTGAACATTTGGATTATCCTCCAATGATCTCTGTCTAACCCAACTGTTATTATTATGTAGTAGGGTAAGTAATTTAAGTATTTATGGTTTCTGTATTTTATTTAGTTAATAATGGCACTTGTCTCACCTACATAACATAATATCAAATACCTACCTACGTGTAAACTTAAAAATAAAAACGAATTCGATTCAATTCAGGCATATTTTAATTGTATTAGTAAAAAAAAATACTATATTAGGAGAGAAGTATATAGGGTATGTGACTCTAAACGTAAAACTTAATAACTTAATATTCTCTCTAACGAAATAGTAAGACTTATTATTTCGTCGGGAGTTAGAATATCCATTGTGTGTATCTATTAGTTATTTATATTTTTATCTTCAATGTAAACACACAATACAGGGTATACGTTACAGCCAATATAGGATTACGCATTAACATAATGCGTCTATTATTCATATACAAGGGGTCGCAATCCGCCGTGTGAAGCGCGGCTGGACATTGTTAGTTTTTTTAATAATCACACACCAGTATGTTTGTGGGATTTGTTAGAAACAAAATAAATTTAAGAGCGACAGTTTTTTTAACACTGTTTTAGACTTTCAAGGCTCTTTACTACATTGACCTCGGGATCCTGAAACGTTTGTTAACTTTGACAATAGATTAATTCTAATGCTGCCTTTGTCTGGCACTAAGCAAATAACAAAGACACCAATAAACTTAATCAGTTGTCAAAGTAACTAACGTTTAAGAATCTCGAGGTTGAAATAGCACTCACGGAATATTTACTGGGATTTGTATAATTTTAGAGTTCCCGATATTTCGGCGTAGTAGCTCTCGCCATGTTGACGGGTAGACATGGCGCAAACAACCACACATTTTATTTCTTTTCTCTTATGAAAATATTTTACGTTAATTCTAAACTTTAATTTTATTTACAGTGATACACTGTACCACAGGGACAGTCATTAAGATTTAATGAATATTGCTAATAGTGCGAAGAAATCTCTCTTTTCGATAAGGCCTTTTCGGTAATGATCTGGTCAAATCATTTGTTTGTTATTTTTGGTGTGAACATTAAAGAATATAATTATATTCAACTTTATGTAATATAGTTTCTTATACTTTCCTTTATTTATTTTTGTCGTTACTACTGTCGTTGTGTTGTCCCTACTCGTTAGCGGACTTTTCACCAGTCCCGAGAGTAAAGCCCAATACATAAAGCTTACGAAATAACTAAGTACCTCTAAGATGTCACAGTGTTTTTTTTTTGATATCAAATACACCTAGCCGTCCTTAAATACCACCCATTGAAGAATTATCATTTGTAACTGACCATAGTGGATAGAATCCTGGGCGGCGGGCGAAAAATTTATACTAAGTATGTACTAGGTCCCTATCGTAGCTTACACTTGTATTTCCACGATGTATTTCATTCTGATAATCTGCTGTGATCCCAAATGGAATCAATGATATTTTATTTTATTTTTTAATTCCGGTCTGATCGTACTCAAAGTAATAAAAAGAAACACTGCTCTCTAAACATTCCCAATTCATCACTCAGCTACGAAACTTCAAAACTTCGTAATATCTCAATCCACCGTCATACACAGGTTGTTACCGAAACACGCAACAGCAAATGATTTGTAAATGGAAGTTAGCTGACGGGCTCGGGGGCATATGCAAATATGTCTCGATTGTCACACAACTTCGGTGATTACACCCCGACGAGACACCCTGTACGTAAGGCCGGGCTTACATGATGGGAGCGTCGTAGAATCTTTCTAGTGTTCTGGTTATTAGCTACTGTAATACAAGAGGAGCTTAAATATATAACCCCGAAATTTATTGATATAGCCGCAACTCACGTCACTTGTCACTGTGTATCACACTAATATTATAAATACGAAAGTTTGTGTAAATGTGTAAGTGCGTAAGTATGTAAGTATGTGAGTGCGTAAGTATGTAAGAATGTAAGTATGTACGTATGTAAGTATGTACGTTTGTGAGTATGTAAGTATGTTTGTTCCCGTTCAACTCTGTAACGGCTGGACGGATTTGGATGAAACTTAGTATGGAGGTAGCTTATTCCCTGGATTAACACATAGGCTACTTTTATTTATCCCGAAAAATTTAACAATTCCTTTAGAATAGCGGTTGAAAGGGCGGGGCGGGGCGGGGCGCAGCTAGTAAAATATATATTCCGCAAAGATTACTTTACCAACCCAAGTGTCTAAATTTGCCACTAATTTTAATAATAATAATACAAAATTGTGTCATACTATTTAATTATTTAACTAAGACGGTTGAACCAATTACTTACTTACTAATCTAAAAAAGTCTAAATTCTTACAAATAGTGCAGTGATCATTACACTTCTTTAGTTACCTATGTCCGTTGAACCCAACAATTTTTATAATAAGTAGTTATCTATCAGAGATCCTTCAAGTAGAATGCAGCATTTTCTAGTAATTTGAGCAACTGGTGCCAGTAACTAGCTCAGTGTGAAGCCGGCTTAAATTTTGGATGTTTGTGATTATGAAGTAGGAAGGTTTGTAGTTGTCGTAGAGGTTCATTGTGAGATTATAATTGTTTTTGTCTATCGTAGCGTGTTTTTCCTCGGTTGACGAACAATTTTATCACCAGTGTTATTTATTTATGTGTTTTATTTTATCATTTTATTTTTACTTTGTTTTTTTATTTTATCCTATTTTATTTTATTTTTTATTATGTGGATATAATAATATCCATATAATGGTAATAAAATTACGGAAACAGGTACGTAAAATTATGGATAATTTTTTCGATATCTTATTATTTTAGACTTACTCCCATCCTCCTCAGTGCCCCAGAGTGCCTCAGTTCATGAACGGGGAAGATTTTTCTTATCCATTCGAATCGTAAATTGCTTGTTGTATTGCAAGTTTTAAGGAACAATTATTTACAAAATATGGTTATATTTTCTTGTTTAGTTTAGTCTTTTTAACTTAACTAGTCCTGCGGAACTATTTAGATAACGAATGTTTCATGCCAAGGAATACAATTGTAATATCAAAAACGCGACAGCAGCGCTTCATCCGTGGAGTCAAACAAGCTTTTGGTAGGTAAATCATTAAAACAACCTCTTCCAACTTGAACCCTAATTCCTTTATCACAAGGCCTACCAATCCAATAGCAATAAGCGAGAGTAAATGCAGGATATTTTCTCAGTTTTCTCATTATCTCCTCAGGCTCGTACAGACGTCGCGTTAATTCCGCGTATCGCGGCGCGGCGCCTCGCGACGTAATTTATTGCAACTTTCTGCCGAGAAAGTGGAAATGCCACAAAGGTAGCTCTGAGCTGATCTTCTAATCTGCGAGGATTTGCCTTCCGAATTGCTAAGTGGACTTATTTAGGTCGGTTGGGGTGATTGCTATCGTACTCGGAATGCCGAGAAGACTGTGCTGACATATTTCCGAGGTATTTCCAAGGCCAAGGCTGGGAGATTATTTCCTGAATTTATTCGAGTTCTACATTTGTTGAGGGAGAGCTCTTGTGCAGAGACTGCCTGGGAAGGTACCGCACCATTGTTAGTTATTCAACCTCAAAGCAGTAGCCTGCCAACATCAGTAATGCTCCGGATTGAAAGGCAATGTTTCCAGCGAAATTACTGGTTTGACGAAGCGCAGCGCAATGCCGCGCATTGTTTTGAACTGTTGAAGTACACAATTCTAAGCAACAGTTTAATTATGATGTCGTATTAAAAGATATCAAAGCGAAAATGTCTGTAGAATATGCTATGACAAATACAGTAAGAAGATATTATACAGTTTTTGGACATTTCATTATCATCATTCGGAAAACGTCCACTGTTGAACAAAGGTATTTCCTAAAGTGCTTCCGTAATCCCCACGCTTAGCAGGCAGCTTGGGGATCGCACAAAACTCACCGTTTACTAAAAAGATGCTACTGCCTTTCCTCCGGTGATTCTGGTCGGAGTTTTAGGACATCCCGGGTAATAAACCTCCAATTTAGAAATATAGACTCTACAAAAACTTGCGAATATGTATATACGCATGAGTTACCTGTGGCTCGACTATTGAAAAAGACGCAGACTAGGTGAAAAGATAGTTACTTAAATCTTCTCTTAACAAGTAACTAAAAATATTATAGGTGACCGGCAGACCGTCCCGGTTCGTTACTCCGCCTTGTTTGACAATCGGATCGGGCAGACCCCCGCAAAATTTACTACAATTGGATTTGTCCCGGCCGACCGATCGGGCCTTGTTACGTAATAACGTGTACGATCATTCTGATGGTCAATGCTAGCGGTTTTTTGTTATGCAACTGAGACTGATACAAGCAAGACGCTCACCTAATGTTTAGAGCCTTGCTTGCCTAATAACAGTTTATTCCCATTCAGAAATTTTAACTGCAAACCTTGCGGCGCAATTAACTGCGCTAGTCAGACCGAGATGTCTTTTTATTCTCATAAATGTTTAAACGGGAATACTCATGTTAAATTGAGTTGGTTATTCCGACTATAGCTGGTAACATCCTTTAATCCGGAACACAATAATGTTTGCATACTATTTATTACTTGCAAAAGAGTCGGTCCACTTTACTACAATTAAATTCACAAGAAACCACAAAATCTCGTCATGTCAATTTTGCACCCACCCTTCGAATACTTTTAAAATAATCACAATAATGTCAGTGTTGCCAGCAATAGGCGCGACCTGAACAAGTAGTTCACAAAAACTTTGACAGCTCGTTAGGTGACGGGGAGCGGGGTACACTAATGGGCAACTGGGGGACATACGGACAATCGGGGGACATTCTGCGACTATCGCCCGTTTTTACGTATAAAGCGGCCAACTTATCTTTAGCGTTGACCAAATAGGGAAACTCAAATTATCTAGGATACGCTCTCTTCAGAAAATACAATGGTGGCGCCCCCACTGTAGTGTATATATAAATTGGTCGGTTACTATTGTGCTCGAGGAGTTGCGTTTGACAACCCTCCGTGAGACCCTTTGAAGGTACTCGTTAGTCTAAGATTCTCTTTTGTGCAGATCTGTTACTGACTGGCGAGAACCAAGTAGCCCAATAATTAAAAATAAATATTTTTTTGGGTAAAACCGTATACATACTTACATACGTAGATACTAAAATATGAATAAAATGCTGATTCTTTCGTGACATCTCTCACTGGCAAACCAATGTAGTTTAGACTAAGTAAATATTCATAATCAGAATTTGCCAGATTTACAGATAAAGACAAAATATTAATTTAATAAAATGGTTACATTACATACCCAATTACGTTGTGAAGTGTTGATGACTATGGCTCTTAAATTAATTTTATATCTACATTAGAAATTGAACTATTTGAAAATAAGTTTCCCAAAAAACAATGAAAAGAAAATTTTTAATTTCCCCACTGGCTTCATGAGTTGGTCGTGGAGTTGCGACACCTTCTTGTTAGTTTCATGGGCTGTTGGTGGTGTTGCGACACTTTCCTTTTGGAGTGTAGTAAACAATCGTATTTGCTGCTCAGAAGGCTGATGAATTACGATTTCGATTTGCAGAGGGCAAATCACACCGTAATCGTAGGTTAGTCAAAAAAATTATTGATTACATTATTTCTACGTAAACCGTAATCCCAATACATTTTTATTTACAATACAATACAGATTTTCACCAATCCTTACTATATCCTTATCCTTATTATTATTATTACAAATGCGACTGTAATGCTGTCTCTCTATCTGTCTGGGTGTTTGTCGGGTTATCACGGCTAAACGGCTGAACGAATCGACCTGAAGTTTTGCTAGATATAGCTTAAGTGTAGGAGACGGAGATAGGCTACTTTTTTTTTATTGGACCATGCGAATGGAGTCGCTTGTAACAGCTAGTACAATATAAAGCGTCTTCAGGCAGGGCTACATACCTACCACTAACTCAACCTCCCAATCTCTCTCTCTCTCTCACATTTAATCCCAGTAATTGGCCACGAGAGCTTATCAAACTTGTTGTAAAGTTGCCCGCCGCGGAGTTGCACGCAATGACGATATAAGTTGCCCTATTACGATTCGGCCCGAGTCGCGGCCCACTCGAGATATTAAATTACATAGAGCCGTGTGCGCCCTTTAAAGCTATGTTTTTAAAACGAACGGCAAAGAATAAAATATACAGGGTGTTTCGTAATTAATGGATAAACCGTTACCTACGGGTGGGGAACACTATGACAATCCAGAATGTTTTAAGACAAGTGCTGAAAAAAATTCATACTTTTCGAGTTTTGGTAATTTTTGCTACAAATTTCATTGAAAAAGACTTAGAAAATCTTCAATAACTCCAAAACAGTTAGACTTTTACGAAATACTAATTTTAATTTTCTGAACAGTCGTGAAGTGCCCCATCCGCAGGTAAAGGGTCCATTCATTCCGACACACCCTGTATTGAGTTCTGATATAACCGACTACTATCAGGTACCAGATTTAGTTACCAGATATTCCTATTCTATTAAATTTCTTTCTATTCTACCTTCCTGAGGGTTCAAAATATTTAGGTGATGTCTATAGAAGTAACAGTAGAACAGTAGTAACAGTGAAGACATTAATCTACTTCCGTACCTCTCCACAGAATAATAATAGTAGCATATTAAACTTTTTGTGGAAAAAAATTACAGTAATGCCTATAAAACATTTGACGTCGCACATAAATTAAGTATTCTTGTAGTTCAAATTTTGATTACATTTATAAAATCATTAACAAACACCTAAGGGTCAGGGTTCGTGTCTTCTAACTTTTATTCTTTGCCCAGCAGGTAATACATATTTCGATATGAAAGAACGTAAAAGTTTTCCATTTCGCGTATACCTCGACGCGAGACTGCCCGCGCCGCAACCTTGAGTTCATGCCAGAAAACAAATTTATATTACTGGTTAGGCTTGGGCTACCTTTACGTATATTAGGCATAATTTTTATCACATTAAAATAATTATAAATAAAAATTGCTTACTCTCCAGCTTTTATTTTCAAAAACTGCATCGAACGTTTCTCATTGGCCGAATGCGTTCGTTTCCAGCCGAATACACAGGCGCTTTCAATAACAGTCGCCAATCATGCGGCGTTTCAAATTTAAAAAAAGCAAAATGGACGAACGCGACCGTTACTAATTTGACACGTGACGTCACATTTGTTCTGCGGCTGTCAGAGCGGAATATAGTTTTATTGGAAGATTTACTTTATTTTGCTTATTTTTTTCTTAAACTATATTTTCCTTTTATATTGAAATATTTTACTCTGGCTAGACATGTTGCTAATATGTCTAGCCTGAGCGACATGACAGCGCTTAGTCTCCAATAAAATTTTATATATTTGTAGCAATGACAGCAGTGGCTGGCGTGTTTGGATCGTACGCCGCAGGGCATGGGTTCGAATACCAACAATAAACTTAGGCTACCGTTGAAGGAAGTCATCGCAGACCATAGCATGGTGGTAGAGTTCTTTCTAGTATTCGACTGGCCAGCTACCACCATCTCCTGTGTTTCGCCAGCCTCACTTGAGACCCAGTTTTCATTCCACACCGTCACTTAATCTTTAGTTTGTGGTCAAATGCCTAGGCTAGGCATTTAAGCATAAAAAAAGGTTATGGAAAAAGTTATGGTTAAAATACACAAAAACAACTACAAACAAAAAAAAAACTGGTAAAAATGATTTCTGAGAGTTCCGGGTGAGTTCGAAATTCTCAAAAAGCGTGCAAAATTCGTGGAGCTTTTGTCTTTTTAATACAGACCTTACATGTAACAATTCATTCAGATAGACGTTTCATTCATACAAGCTCTTTCAGACCCCGATTGAGAGGTATCCAGACCCAGATAGTGCTCTATTGTCTCTAAACCCGAGATAGCAGAGCTCAAGGTGTCGACATTTAGTTCAAAAGTCAAAAGGTAGCACAAATTGCACGATTCAAAGTGACTAATGGAAATTTAAATACCCGCTTCCGTCATACAATGCAGCGGTGACAACCCTAATTGTCACTTTTCATACTTTTTTTTCCACTTAAAGTGTCAAATTGGCTATTGTCGAGGCGCAATCGTGTGGACACAGGGTACGTAGCTTTTTAGTTTTAATCCAATGACTCGAGACCCTGTAGACACTTCAACTTTAACTTTTCTTCGTGGCTGCTGCTGCGTAGACATTTTAGTCAGATTGTGCGCAGTGTATTGCCGCGCATTGTTTTAAGCCATTAAAGTTCAACCTGCAGGGCCGTGTTCACCTAGGTCGTCCGATGCCGCTTCATGACATTACGAGTATGATGCAAATGTCATCGAGCGTCGTAGGACGACCTAACTGACTACGGCCCTGGGTGGCACTAAACTATTATGGGTAAGCTTGACGCTTAACATCAGGGAAGTGACTAGCTCGTCTCGTCCCCCAGTACTGTAAAAAAAAAAGTTAAACTTATTTGCAACATAAAATTAAGACAACTATAATTGACGTGCATGCGGGAGATACAGAACAGAGATACAGAATTCAAATACAATTACTTCAGATTCATACCATTTACATAGTAAGTTGAAATACAATTACATTACATTCGGGCGGATCACAGCATACATCAAAATAATAAGTCAAAAGATTACGTCAAGGACTGCAAGCTCGTTTAGTGCAAATGTGTTGACTGAAGCTGCTCGCCAATTGGCAAATGTCTATGGGTTGGGATGGCGTTGTTTTATCCGTCGATAGGAAAGTGGGATTTTTGTCCGACGTGGCGACGCGACGTGGAATTCGATAAGGAATTTCGGCTTTGTGCTCGCGCACTTTTGATCAACTTTTTATGAGACAATCGAACCTAGCGTTTTAATTTCCGGTGAATATCTAGTTTAGTGTTTGATATAATCTAACGTTCGGTAGGACGAGTCGAGTACGCGGTACGGTTGGTTGGACTTACAACAGCTACATATTACGCTTGATTAGGGTTTCGTGGCAACTTCATATTTATAATAGTTGTAGTAGATTTAATACGCGTTAGTGATGGCTTAGTCAAATATTAATAATATAAAAGTGCAAAAGTAAAACAGGACTACGAATAAGCATAAAAAGAGAAAATATTATTGGAATTTAAAAACGACATGGTCCGTATTATGTACAAATAATATTTTTCCAATGAGTATCAAAATGACTTTAGCCGTAGTCTAATGCTAATATTATTGCTACTTGGTATGGCATCGGCCTAAGGTTAGGCAAATCGATCATAATCGACTATGGACTACCCTCTGTAGTCGGGTAAAAATTTGGATTTTTCACAAGTACTAATTTAAAAACTGCTAATTTGTACATCTCCATAAATGCAATATTTTTACAAACTTTTATTTAATTTACAATGTATGTATGTATGTATGTATGTAAAGGTCAAATCTAGCAACTGAATTTCAGACCAGCTTTTTGTTTATTGAGTTGAAATTCTGCATGCTCACGTTCCGATGACAATACAATATTATGAAACGAGCTGCCCTGATGATGGAGACGGAAGATGGAAAACGGAACTCCTCAGTAACAGTACATTTTGATCAGCTTACAATACCAATAATGGATTTAATAGAAGCTTATTATCTGGATAAATACATTTTCTGAAAAACTTCTGAAAAAACTTCTTCTGAACTCCACAAAAACTTATTTGTTCTCACATTGTTCTAGCAAACTCGACGTCTCGATTTTAATTAAGCTACTGAAATAATTGTCACAGTTCATTTAATTTCAAGCGGGATTATTAATTAAGTTTAGTTCATTATTTCAAATCAAGGGTTTGTTTGTGAATTACAACATTTCGCGAGCTGCACGTCTGATAAAAAAATGGTGTACAAAACCTTAACTTCATCTTAAAAGACCTATTCAATGATACCCCACATGTGGGGGACAGGCAAAAAAAATATTTTTATCTCCACTTAACATATATGACAGCCACCCTATTTATATAAAATTATGATTGGGTTATTCTTTCAAAATTGTCATCTTAAAAAGACCTTTTTAATGACACCCCACATGATAGGGTACAGCGAATTTTTTTTCATCCCCTCTTTTCATGTATACCTAGAGCTACCCATATTATACAAAAAAAAAATTGAGACTGGAGGTCTTTACTTAGTTATATATGTTATATAGTTATGCAAAATTTCATGCAAAACGTTTAAAACTTTGAAAGTTATAAGGCTGTAAAGGATTCAGACAGACAGACGGACATAACGAACTTATAAGGGTTCCCTACAAAAAATATATATTTGCGCTTGCAACTGGATATGGACTGAAGAACAGCGTGGTCCTTTTAAAATACAAAAAAAAATGAGGACTAGTAACGATTTGAAGAATATGTAATTTGTCTAAGGAAGAAAAGAATTTGATTTAAATTGAACAATAATAAATCCATTAATCAAAATTGAAATCTCTTGTTGTATAGAATAGACTTGATTGGCAGTCTCGTTAAAACTTATAGGATTATCCGCATATCAGAAATGAGATCCGAATGATAAAGGGAAACAACTGTTGGTAGATTGAAGTAGGTATTAACTTATCTATTGATTATTACAAGGGCGAGAGGGCTTTTTTATTGTTTGGTAGGGTTGCATCTATAGGCGAGTAAAAGTATACTTTTGTCGCAAAGTTCTTTCAATTAAATCATAATCTGAATTAATTATTGTTAATCTACTGCCGACAACTCTGGATTTTTAACCTATCCAATGTGTAAATCCAGAGTATAAAGTCCCCAAATCCACCAAAGCCACTCCAAATCCATTCAGCCGGTACGGAGTTGAGTGGGAATATATAATTATGACACATTTATGCACAAAGAAAAACCCAGGTTTACTATAATTACATATCACATTGGATTCCGCATTTAGGACGATCGAAGAACACCACCATCATCATTATTATCACCTAAATGACGTCCGCTGCTGAACAAAGGCCATAATCCCCACGCTTATCAGGTGGGTTGGGGATCGCATACCGCTCACCATGTACTAAGAAGGCGCTGCTGCCCATCCTTCGGTGAACAATGTACGCCGTCGCACTCGAGTTTCGCGACCAGCCACTACCAAGGAAATTCTGTTCTTTCTACACAGCTTTCAATATACACAAATTATAATATTGTCGAAAACGACGTCTGCAATGGCATTAGATAGAATCTAAGCCCGCAAATTCCACTAAACTAAGCTTTTTATGAGAGAGAAATTACTCATATTTTTGGACTCTCTTTTTTTTTTCATTTTAATACTGTTATTAAGATATCTTATGGATTAATAATTTTAAAACCATTTTGCGACAGATTTGTGAATAAACAATATTTAGTAAAAATTTAAAAGACATAAAAGTAATTGACTTTTCTGATTTTGAAACTGAAGCGTGGATTTGGCTTGGATTTTGCTGCTTTTGTATCTGACATACCATTGCATGCTGTTTTTGCTGTTTTTGATAATAATACTCTAATACTCTACTCAAACTAAAACTATATTGGTACCGAAATGGGGCTGCTATTGACTAGAATAGGGCATTGCTGTTTTTGAATATTAACTGAATATTTACATGTTTCTGGTATCTAAATACGTCCCATGTAATCCGATTCTCTGTTTTCAAACCCCTATTTCTTTTATTAAGCATCGTTTAATAATTTCATCAGTTCTTTGAATTGTATAGTGCTACACACAAGTGTAGCGCAAATTAAACAGCGATGCGAGCAAATACAGACGCGTCTGCGCTTTGAGGTGTACTAACGTAATTTGCGCCGCGTTAAACGACGCCTCCTAATTATTTACATGGAAATTTTGATTTAATTCAATGGCGAAGGGCTTTGAGGGAATTCAATAGCAACAGAAAATGAAGTTATTTTTTTTTTCTACCTCGTTATTTAGTTCTAGAGCCAGTAGTGGACAAATATGGGCTGTTGACGATTATGATTCTGGGATGAAATCATGAGAGCATAACACAAGCATTGCTATAGATGTCTGTGTAGCAAAATCCACTAAATTACATCTAGTGAAAAAACGTCTTGATTTTAATCTCTCTGAATATTAACCCAGTTACACAGACTACAAAAAACGAATGACAACTACGAAAAAGTAACAAAAAGAGCGAAATTCGTAAAGCGTAAACATGGACGCTTATTCTGTGGCAAAGCGATGTGTCTACAAACTTTATAAAATCTAATAAAATAATTAAAAATATGTCTAAAATAGTATTTTCTGAAATACGAACTGAAAAAGCTTGTATGAAATAGCTATGAAAAATAATTTTTACTAAAAAAAGATAATTACTTTGTGCTCTTCGGCTTAAATATCTTTATTGTTAACATTAACGATGAATCCATGCTCTGCTTTATTTTAACGTTTTTTACGTGTACTAAAGTAGTAACATACTTATGTTATTAGTATAGCCTGTTTTATGGTCAACCACAGTCTAGGCATTTAAATACAACGTACTTACTTGATAATAATGAATTGTAGCCAAATAAGCCTGGTATGGAACAGGAACGGTCTCTCCGTGTGATGTCAAAAAAGGAATAATTACTAGGAATAACTTTTTGTAGTGGTAGGGCTCTCTTGCAGAGTCCGCCTGCGCAAGTACCACACCTTTGCGAGTTATTCAACCGCCAAGCAGTAGTGTCAAGGATTACTGTATTCCGGATTGAAGGGCAATGTTTCCAGCGTAATTACTGGGCATACAGAGATTTAAAATCTATCATCTCAGGGTGACGAGCACAGTGCATTGCCGCGCATAGTTTTGAACTGTTGAAGTTCAAAATTCTGGGTGGCACTGAACAGTCATGGGCAAGCGTGACGCTTAACATCAGGTGAGCGAATTGCTCGTCTCGTCACCGAGTAACATAAAAAAAAGGTAGGGTGTTTTTTCTTTTTCTTGTTATTTTTATCTTCTTCGCCTTCTTCTTCTTAGTCTCTTTCACAACGTCATTTTTTGGGTACCCTGAAAGACATTGTATTCCTTTATGCTCTACTTTCGCCAGCCCTCACAGCCTCATCCAAGTTCTCCCTCTGCCCATATGAAACCTGTGTCATCCCACCGGTAATACGTCCAGCTGGTCTGTCGCACAATAATTATTACCGCCTCGACTGCCGTTTGCATAACAATTAGCCACATTACGTGTTAAACGGCACTTCATAACGCGCCCCGAATACCAGATATGGATAATAGACCCGCTGATTGGGCATTATGCTGTTTAAAATTATTGTAATCTTGGTAATATAAAAAATATATGTCCCGTCTGGTTACTGGGAGTTCAGTTAGAGATAGTATTGAATAACATTGTACATATCAATTATGAACATCTTTCATATAGGACACCGCAAAACATATTCTCCGGTGTTCCCTACATTACAGAGTTAGTAATAAAAGCTGTTCATATTGACGAGATGAGAATATGACAAAACTGCCAGTATTACTATCTGTCTCTCTCTTTATTGACTGTCGCTGTCACCATTGCAGAAGTATTTCGTGCGTCTTTAGTTGTAGTTTTACGTTTAACCTCGCAAGTACAAACTTTTTTCCACCAATCTCAATTTCTCCTCATAACCATAACTTGACAACCTTTGGGCCAATTTTGCTAATATTCGAAATTCTGTTTAGAATTGAGTACCAAATGTTTCTGCTGAATATTATCAAAATCGATCGGCAATTGGCGCATCAGCAAACTTCCCCCTTTTTTGGGGGAAATACCCCTAACCAAAAACCCCTTGACAAAAACTATCAAATTGTAGAGCCTGTCCACCAAGTTTTGTCAAGATTAGTTGAAAAATACGATCTTTACGCGAGGACCAACATACGGACAGGTTAAAGCAAATTTTGCCAGTTGTTGTAGAGACTTTGTTGCTCACTTGGTCAAATAGCGGACTTACTAGTTAAATAGAAATCAGTGATCAGACCACACTCCATGGTTCAATAGTTACCATTACCACTACGTGTTTTAATGCAGTTTTTTTTAAAACTAAAACTGTGCAAAAAGAATAACGATATCTTCTCGTCCGAAATCCCGCAGTGCCTGAAGACAAGAGTCTTCAACCAATGTGTGTTGCCAGTGATAACATATGGAACTAAAACCTGGTCCTTGGCTACTGGCCTTTTGGAGAAATTTAGAGGCGCACAGCGGGCAATGGAGAGTGCTCGTGGTTTCTTTGCGCGATAGAATCCGGAACGAGCATATTCGCCGAAGAATCAAAGTAACCGATATAGCTCTCAGAGTTTGCAAGCTGAAGCGGCAATGGGCAGTGGGCAGGCCACATCACTCAAAGACGCAATATCTGATGGGGCGGAAAGGTTATTGAGTGGTGACTACGAACCAGAAGACGCAGCGTAGGCAGGCCTCTCACTAGGTGGACCGAAAACATTGTGAAAATCGCAGGCAACCGGTGGATGCAAGTGGCACTTTGTCGTTCGGTACACGAACGACGACGACGTTTATTAAAGAAAGAGGTAAAATGGGGTGTTTAATTTACCTTGCATTGCTATTAAAATATATTTTGCTTGTGTTAAAGCTAACTTGCTTAATCTGGGGTAAGTATTAGAGTTTTGTCCGTGCTCTGACGTGGCCATTATATAGCTGTTGTCTATCCTTACCACTTTCTCCCTGATTGGACGTTTGGAAGTACCTACTTTATAACATAGACACGTTACTAGGTTTGGTTTACCACCCAAAGTAATTTCAATATAATTTTATGAAACTACCGGAGCGGATGCTAGTTGAGTTTCACGCAGGCAAGAAGCCGTGGAACCTCAGCGACAGTTCTCAAATCTGCCGGGAGTCGGAATGATGGCGGAGTTATTGCGATGTTTTATGGCTTGGCCTGCGCTTTGTTATGCCATTAATCAACTGAAGACTGTAGCGAACGAGTACAGGCTATAATTATCACAGTTTCAAACTTATTTTTACTTCTATAATTAATAATAATGTTATACAGTATGGTAAACTTTTAAGTTTCGTTTGTCTGTTTGTAGAGGTAGCCTAGGTAATCTCCAGAACTACTTCTGGTCCGATTTGCTAGCCTGAAAAAGTTATTTGCACAATATTGGCGTATACAATATTTTAGACTGTGTCTAGTTTGTACGTATTTTATTATTATGTTAAATAAAGAACTTTAAAATAAAAATAAAAAAAACTGGTCCAATAATCAAAATTATTTTAGTTACTAAAAAAATTCACTATCACTTCAAGCTATTTGTGTTATTCACAAACTGAGTGGGAAAACTTTGCATTTTTTTTGACTTATTTTCGTCAATGAAGACAAAAGCTATACAAACAAACAAACCATATATAGTCTACTACCTACAATCCCATTTTAGCTACAACAAGTACTACGCCGTAGATACATACGTCTTGGCTAGAAATTAAACAATCGCGAATGAATCTTGAATCTTGTATAACCATATAAATTCTATGGAATGCGCAATTTACTCGAAAACGTTTTTAGAAGCCAAGGGCCCATCTGCCGAGGTTTTTTTTTTTTTTTATTGTTTGACATTTGATGTTTGTTTTTCTTTGTATTTATTTTCAAATGTCGAAAAATATTTTGGTTTCTCAAAAATTAAGGCGTAGACAGCGCACTTCAGAAGCGCGGCTCGCTGCTTTCAAAGGATATAATACTTCTTTTTTTAAAGGCCGTCCATTAATGTATTATTTGGCTAGTGCTATTCATAAATAATGAATTACTATTTTTAAGCTCTGTGCCTAACTTTTAGATCACTAAAATGAATATACCGTTGTAATAATCATGAAATAATGTCGTACCAAACATGCGTACGTTAAAAAACAATAAGCGTATTTTGGTCCCGTTGAATAAATGCAGTGTCAAATGATAATGTTGATCTGTCGCGTGCGCGGCCGGGGCGCCTCCCACGGGGTTTATACGGGTGTGCCAGACGGACCGCGGAAACGCTACGTAGAAAAAAGCTGGGCAACTAAACAGCTGGCTAGATTTGACGCGCTGCTCTTACAAAGGCAAGCTCCTTGCTGTTCAAACAGTGAGAGAGAGAAAGAAATATAGGAAAAGAAACAGTAAAATCTTTAATTAATAGGTTTCTAATACACTAACCTTGTCGGATGCTTTGTTGTTGTTCTTGGCGATTTACACAATATGTACAAGTATAATAATGAAACTTTCAAATATAGCTGAGCTTTTCAAGGTCGGAGTGAATAGGTATCTCCTAAGTCTGTGAGTTGGTGGTCAAACGATAAAAAAAATAGCACTCATATTTATTGGCTAACTAGAACGCGGTTGATTGATTCAGACGTAACTTTGTGGAGGTTCATTTTCAAACTGTGTCTAACACACAAACACATACAGTTAAAACACAGTTTAAATAGAACGCGAATACTTATCATTTCGGAAACTCCAGCAACAATCAAGTAAGTATTAGAAATCATGTACAAATTGAATGTCTTTCTCTTCTTACAATTTAAGATTAAAATACAAGCTACCTAGATAACTATCCTGTCTTATGAGTAGGAAATACTGGGATCGATTTCGGAATTCGATGAATTTGACTGTATCTGTGCGTGTGTTCTATAGCATCCCATACAGAGAGTAATCTTAAAGTTTGTATTAATAATGCGATCCCAAATTTTTTATTGATAACAATAAGTAAAATAAAAACAAGCTTTTGAGCTTGTTTTTGTTTCAGTTATTGCTTGTTTTTGTTGTAGTTTTGAAAAACATACAGAACAAAAATATTCTGATTACATTTTGGTATACAAATGATACTATACTAAAACTAACCACGAAAACGTTTGAATATATTTTTTTTTTAAAGAAAAGTATTCGTATCTAGACACAAGTAAATCATATTATATACGCTAAAGACCGGTTTACATAATTTCAGTAGCATTTCAGTCCAGCGTTGGAATGCTACTGGAATAATGTGAACAGACACTGGAATGCACAGGATCCGTCGAGCGATGCAACACAGTAATGGCGGTCTAAGCCCTGCTTTCACTATTCCAGTAGCATTCCAGCGCAGTATTCGAACACTGTACTAGAATGCTAATGGAATAATGTAAGCCGGGATTTACATAGAGATTTGCGTTGCATAATACTAAATGTGTCGATGAATTCCAATTCTGTCAGTTTTCCTTTGCTAGGTATCAGATAGATTTAGAAAATCTGCTAAATATGGAACCGAAAAGATGGAAAGTGATGACTGTGGAATAGGGTTTATTTCACGTTGACTATATTCGTGGTTTGGGGGGCAGTTGCGAAGTCGAATAAATTGCATAGACACGCCCGTCTACCGTAGACATATCAATGGAATGCGCATCAAAGGGGTGCGAAGCGACACGTGTCCCGCTCCATGATTGGTCCGCGCCGCGCAATTAAACGTAATAAGCGAATAAGCTGATTCAGCATCACTCTGTAACTCTGTATGTAGTTTATACTTGTGTGTGTGTGTGTGTGTTTTTATACAACAACTATAAGCTTTAATCTTGTAAATATTATGAACACAGAGAGAGACAATTTGAGTGACACTAGAGTTGGGTTACCATACGAAAGGCATTTGCCGTAGCTTATAGTAATTTAAGGCTTAGGCAAACATGCAAGCGACATCGAATTGAGACAGGCAGTTTTGAATTAAGTGCGCAAAAACGAAAAAAAAAACTCTTTTAGTTGATACTATTTGTACAAACGTTATTGATTAATTAAAAAAGGTTTGGACAAGTTTTTATTTGTTGTGGTTTACCAGGCCTTAAGTTAAACAGGTTTTTTTCTGAAAAAATGTTTTTATGTACCCTGGAGATCCGTATTTTTTTATTAAAATGCAACCCCTAGCAGTCTTATTATATATTAGTCACTTTAAATTTTACGAGTCGTATGATAAGCTATCTAACGTATTTAAGCTTTTTACAGGTCTACATAATTTGGTCTCCAACATGTCGAACGAAAGAGCCATCACTTAGCTCCCTAGGGAGTGTCCTTTGATACAACTAATGAAATCCACGACCTTAAGCCAGATAAGTAGGGCTTTCATATTACATTTTTATCAACAAAACGGCTCATAAAAGGTTTTATAGCTTTCCAAGTTACTTAAGCACTTAACTTTATCTAGATTACTCTGTGTCTTAAGCAGTTAAAAGGTAACTGAAAGGGGATTTTTACGGATTATATTGGGAATCAAAAAAACATTATGTACACACTAATTATAATAAAGTCGGATGAAATGATGAGTGTTGCTAGTTTAGTTCTGTCGATTACAACCTTTAAAATTGTTTTAGTCTCACCTAATGCCAACCTGTTTATATTTTTACTTGCCTTTATTGTTGTTTTTAATAATAAATATAATGTGTGTTTGGTTAAACCACGGGCGTATTAAATGTTGTTATTGGACTCATACTCTACATATTTTGCTATGGGACCAAACCTGAAACCTCGACAAAAAAATCGGGAGTTAGACGAGGGTGAATTAAATTTTTCTAAGACACATCAGGTTTGGTCCCATAGTGAATGATGAGTACAATTATATCCAAGAATATGTTCGTCGTCTGAAAGACCCCATAAGGGGTCTGCATGTTGTATTTTAACATAAACTCAAAGGTATAAACCTTTGAGTTTATGTCAAAATACAACATGCAGCCGCTGCTGTGCGTTATAAAAATCTAGAGACTAAATTTCTTATGGCCCTCTGATAGCACCAAAGCGTTTATTTTTTTACCGTAATACCTACCTATTTTTACTCTTTAACTATTCCGAACACAAAGCAGTGCAACAAATTTTCCCAGCGCAGTGCATTGAAGCAAAGCGTTATGGAAATTTAATTATTTTATAGTGTGCAATAAAACGCTGTATTTGAGGGTAGGTAGAGAGTAAAGGCTAGATACCGACCAAATTTTCTGAATAGTCGGCCAGATGAACGAACTAAACATTTTCAACTTTTCTTGTCATTTTTTCTCAGATAACACGATGGTGGCTCCCGCATTGAACTTTACAGATAACTTGGCCGGACTGTACGTCTAATTTATTGTAACAAACGCGGTGCTTCGCTAACTTTCAAGGAATTATTCGGATGGAGAATTTTGGATTGTGTCGCGTCTAGAATTACAGCTGTCTAGTTAGGATGGGGGATGAACTTGAATACTATAAGCTACTTGTTAGACATATTTTAAAGCAGAAATAAGTTTTACAGTTCGGCTAATTTTAATACTTAAGGAACTCTCTTCACTCTTTCAAGTTCACTTCATTGAAATATTATCTTTAGAGGCTTTACAATAAATAATTTCAATGTGGACAAGACCTGTAACAAAAAAATTGTATAAACTTATTCTATGTACATATTATATATACTAGTAGTTTGCGCCGAACTGCTACTTCGAGCCCCCTAAACCTTCACAATCCGTGGAATGATTTTGCTCATTCATAAATTTTAGAGAACCTTAAAAATATTACCTACATTTCATAAAAATCTGATTTTGACAGTAAGTTAGCTCGTATCAACAGTAAGCTATCACAAGTTATCATCGAACACATAAAAACGCCGATTTGTTCTGAATTGACCGATTTGGCTTCAGACTTTCG
The DNA here is from genome assembly GCA_947579745.1 of Apocheima hispidaria. NCBI lineage: Eukaryota > Metazoa > Arthropoda > Insecta > Lepidoptera > Geometridae > Apocheima > Apocheima hispidaria. Next base: position 15,659,132 of record OX388150.1, on the reverse strand, counting down.
CTCCGCTCGGTAAACAGGATCATAATTTTTATTCATAATTAATTCCACGCATTCTTACAACCAACCACCGGACCACCGGAGGACGGGTAGCAGCGTCCTCTTAGTATAGGGTGAACATTCTGCTATTTCCGAGCGCCTACTAAACGTGGGGATTATGGCAACCACCCAATCTGGGGGAGGCTTCGTCCAGAAGTGAACATCAAAGAGTTGAGAGAAATCTTACAACGACCAAAATACAAAAAAAAAAACTTAGGTAAACCTTGTATTTAAATAATTTAATTCAATTGACAATTAACCAAATTCAAAACCGGATGAGGGCCAGCCGACCGAATAAACGCGAAGACACTCCCCGGACGGGAATACCCGGACTCACCCGGCCGGGTAATTAAATGATGCCAACCGGACAAAAATTAGCCGGCACTTTAATATTCAAACTTAGAAATTCAACAGTAAAGATGAGAATAAATGTACCGTTCAGGCTGACAAAGTCTAGTGTCCTAGAATTTCTCATATGCTAAAAAACCTAGTGTGCTATTATGTCTAGACCCACACTGTCCATTATCTGTTAATGACTAGTGTGTCCAAACATGTCTAGCGCTCCATAAAGTTAAATTATAGGGAGGCATATCTCCAGCAGTGGAGATCGGCTGATGATGATCATAATTTTATCATGATCATATCATCATCATCATTATAATGACTTCATCATGATTATCATCATAAGCCGACCGTCATAATAAAATTATAATGTTCCTATTCTTTTTTTTTCTGCAGGTCTCGTCATCTCGACTCTTTACCAGATTTCCTGCCACAATGCGAGCATTTTTTTTATTATACTCACTCAGTAATTATACCACTATAAAGCGTTCGCTGAATACTAATAATGTGGTTGAGGCGCGAGAATCATCACGAAATAGCTGCTAATCAAATATGTAAAAAATTACATTACCCCGATCCCAAATCGTAGAGACCAGTGAAAACTAGTTTTCTGATAAAACAGAAAACACATCAGAAATTGGAAGCCTATTTTCGGAAGAGCAAAAATTTGGCAACGAACCCATTTTGTTCAATCAGTATCGCTTGGTATCAATCTCGCTAATATCCGACGGGAATAATTACGTCGTCCGCGTAAAAGCACATGCTGCGGCCTGGTCTACTTTACTGTCGGCGACACGACTAGCGACTAAGAGCAGCGGCTAAGCGAGTTTTTTTATACTCGTGTGTTTTGAATAGCCCTACGAATTTCCAAAAACTGTATACCCATTGTATCGTTCAGGCTGGCAATGTCTAGTGTTGTGGAATGTCTTGTATGCTAAAGAGTCTAGTGTCCTATTTCGTCCAGTACCAGAATGTCCAGGGATCTAAAACGGCCACTATCAAAAGGTCCACCTTCCAAAATGTTCAGAGCCTCAAAAGGTCCACTTACCAAAATGTCCAGTGTCTTAAAATGACTAGTCCTAATATCTGTGTATCATAACATCAGAAAAAAATTAAAGTTTTTTTCGTTTTGATAACTTTTAAACTGAAGGAAGAAAAAAAAATGTTATTCCCGATCTACTTCGTCGAATGAATAAATATAAAACTTTACCTTATCATAAAGACATATATAATTATTGTTTTTGGAATTAGTGATTTTATGACTTCAATAACGTAAAAATGCACGAGCGCCGCGAATAAGAGTTTTGATTGCTTGTAGAATTATGAAGAACTACTAAGCCTAGTTTCAGTTTTGCCTGCTGTTATCCAGTTCAGAATGTCGTGTTGCTAATCGATCTTTTGTTGTCCCAGAATGACCCATGTCGTCTCGTTATCGTGAAGTGTAAACTCGTTAGCAATACAGAACGGGCGCGGGACGAGAGCTGCGTGAGCGCTGACGCGGCAAATTTGATCGCGCGGTTTCGGCTTACCGGGTACGCTTAGTTATTGCCATACAGCATGCTCTGTTAACTTGCTTATTAGAACGTATGAGAGACTTGAGTTATTGACTTTACCGCTTAAACCAGGATCGCGTTTTTGCTAACCGAGATCAACAGGAAGAGTTTTGCAAAGCACAACAGTGCTTTGCAAACTGTTTTTACCCAACTACGAAAAAGGAAGGCTATGAGTTTGATAGTCTATGTATGCATGTATGTAAGTATGTTAATATGTTCCCTCTAATCTCCTAAACCGTTTAACAGGTTTTGACAAGATAGGTATGTAGGGATGCGTCTTCACACACCGCGTGTCATAGGCTATACGGAACTACACTAAATCCAATATGGTGGATTTCATAACATAATTTCTCTAATTACAAAAAACTGAGGTAGAATTATCGTGTTTGATATCACAGCATTCCAAATATGTGAAAAAATATTATATGAGCAGCTTATGTGTTTGTCCGTGGCCATTTTACGTTTCATTGTTCCCTTATACTTATCTCCGAAACAACGAATCTGAAACTTTTTTTATCTGTTTTTCGAATAACATAGAGAAATTAACTAAAGTAACATTTATCGTATAATTTTTCTATGCGAATAGTAATGTTTTAATTTCTATTTTTTACTAATAAATTAAAGTAGTTGAAAATTAGGAAGTTTTTTTATTTTGAATTTAAAGCCCACGTTAAAATAGATTAGAAATTATACTGAACGAATGAAAACCAGTTTTTATTTTATTTAAAGTAAGTTTGCGTTTACATTTTTTATATTTATATGTTTTATATATTCTGTCTCATGTTAAGCAATCATGTGGTCTAGGATGGAACACGCTTACCTTGAATAGCCCCATAAATTAAAAACGCATTGTTTTTTTTACCAATCATCTGAATACTACGATCTCGCTGCACCCTGTAGAAGTGCAATGGCGGCGCGGCGCCGGCGTCAAGCGCGATACGCGCGCAAAGAACCATGAAATTGGTATATTCGTTGGAGCCAATGAATAATTAATATTGTAACGTGCGTCTGCCACACACAATATCTAGATTATACAGGACTAGTTGTGCCCTTTGGTTTCACCTGTTCTAGCCGTGTCGCCAATCGATGGTGATAAAAAACTAAGTCTTAGAACTTTTTTATAATTTTATTGCAAGTTGGTACATTCAATTAATGTTGCAGCCCCATACAGCCACCCTTTGAGCAACACAGGCCTCTGGGTGGGCCGTTCGGGCCGGTACCGAGTTGCTCAATGCAGCCATCAAACAAGGCATGGCAAAACCTTTATTTTGGCGGCTAGCCTTACTCTCAAGACACGTAATTTTTCACAGATTCATTTTTTATTTTTTTTTGTATATTATTGGATAGACCATTGACGTAGAGTGTGGGCTTTAACTATATTTAAATCTGACCTTACAAAAGAGATAACTCTTTATATAATACTAAATATCATCCAAATCCGTTCCACCGTTGAGGATTTGACTGGGAACACACCTTTACATACTTACGCACAAACTTTCGCGTTTATAATATTAGTGTATGATAATGTATATAAGCCATGTATGTACGTATTGCTATCTTAAACTAACTTTTTTTTTATAGTTACTTAATTGTCAATTGAAAATATATTTTATTATCGTGCTTAAGAAAAAAATTATAAGTATTATTATGATATAAAATATCACAGAATTATAATTATGTACACATTGTTTTTTAAATAGCTGTTTACTATAAAAAAGGATATACAAAACACAACAAACACACTTCAATAACATGAGTTAGGATTCAGGCAGATTGTGCCAGATCGCATCTGCATACGGCGTGGGAACCGCCGCCTGCTCGGCATTACGGAATGAAAGAGTAAACCTTGGAATTGAAGGGAATTCAATGAATAATTTGCGTACAAGAAGGGTTTGCGTCTCGCGAGTTTCATTTATGTATGTTTGATGAATGTAAGTTCATACATTATTTTGGGTACCAACATCAGAATAATTAGCATTACTTTAAGTACATATTGCTAAGCTACTATCCTTTTCTTATAGACTCACAATTCGTTCAACATAAGTAAAAAAATCAGAGAGTTAAAAATCAGTTGTCAGACTTTTTCAATTTCCCAAATGTGATATTTTGTTAGATCATCTTTGGCCAATGTCTTAAAGTCAAACGGTTTGCTTGTCTATTAATTTTAATGTTATCATCATTGCAAGCAACTTTAATGTGTTGTTTTCTCAGGCCCGGCTGCACCGTCTAGGTTAACTTTAAACTACAGCCATAACTGCAGTTAAAGCTCACGATAAACAGAAAAATGTGTTGCGCCATTTTAACTATGGTCAAAATGACAGGTAACACATGCTGGCTAAGCTTCATGGTTAAGGTTAAAATTATAGTTAATTTAACTATAACAGGAATTATGGTGCAAACCGGTCTTATAGTTCTTTTGACAATTGTATTCTTTACTTATTGTATATTCTTATTTTCCTTGCAAAATGAATATCGAAACACTCCCCTGCACGGGGCAAACAACCAATTAAGTACGCCAAAGGCAAAACAATTTAACTGAACCCCTTTGCTTTGCTAAAGATACTTGAAAGCCACCAAACAACAAATTAATAAGATCTTACAATATTCCAGTATTTAATTCCAATATTTAACAATAACAGGCACGTTAAGGTTCACGAGATTGGAGTCTGAAGTTAATTAACTTAAGAATTGCTTAAGTTAAGTTTGAAATCGAGTAGAAAAGGGGTCGGTGCAAGTTTCAATATAATATCGCGAAATTGGTCCGTGGAACTCTACTCGTAGTAGTAGGTACAAATTATAGATGAGATTTACAAGAATGAATTATCTGAGAAAGGGTAATTGACCGAGGGAAGCGAAGGTCTGAGAATCCACAGGAACAAGTCGGCATTTATATGTATGTTTGTAAGTATATTTTTCCGACGATAACTTGTGAACTGTTGATACGATGTTCATGGAAATTTGGAGGCAAGTATCATTTCAATACAATTTTTAAGTTCGAATATGACCAGAACCGTTGTAGAGGTTTGCAGTTAAGCGCAATATGCACTAATTTTATGGTATATGTAAAAGTTAAACAGTAGTAAGATCAGTGGTAACAAAGTTAAAGTAACCCCTTTATATAACCAAGCAAATGCGTTACAGTTCAAAAACCGTGGAGCGCATCTGATTACACTTTACTTAAGTATGACAATAGAATAAGAATATATTTATAGCCAAATACAAAACAAAAAGATTAACACGGAAGAATAAGCAAATACAAGTTTTTCAATACGGGTACACTCGGCGCTGTGCTGCGTGCTCACGAAGGGTCACGCAGGGCTAGTTTCGGCGTACGCCTATGCTCAATAGATGGAAGGTGAGCATTAGGCGATTGCGGGTATTATTATTAGTGTTAGTTAGGCAGGACACGTTGCCAGGCAAAGTGATGGCAGGTGGACTAAAACGTTGACGGATTGGTGCCGCGTACCGGTAAACGAAGCATTGGTCGCCCTCCACCTCGTTGGGATGACGATATTGTGAAAATCGCGGGTCGAACCTGGACAAGATTGGCTTAGGACCGGGATGAGTGGCGTACAAGAAGAGAGGCCTATGCTCAGCAGTGGGCGACTACGGGCTGAAAATGATGATGATGATGTTCATATTAGAGTACTTAAGGGTCTGTGTATGTGGTTAGTGTGTGTGGGTATGTGTGTGCAAGAGATGTGAGTATGATGGTAAATCGGTATCTCGTGTAATTTTAAAAATAAACTCTTGTAGTTTTAAGTTAAGTTACCTAGTCTTAATAATGTGAAATGTGCATGCATGGAAAAGTACAAAATGTATGGTACAAAAACTAAACTACATATATAATCAACTCAAGAATCTTATAAAAGTGTTATGATCCTGTACATATATACTTATCGAACTTAGTATTACAATATACAAATTTAATATAAAACGAAAGAAACCAGTTTACGCAAAGCCAAAATCCACCAAACTCATATTCGTAACTCTTTCTTTAAGCCCAAAGGATAAAAGGATATTTAAATTTCTTTTCTTCTATTGAAAAGCTGAAGAAGCAATGAAAAACAAACCAAAGCACGTCGCTTTGGTTTGTTTTTCATTGCTTCTCCAATGAAAGTGTTCCAATGTAAAATAGCGGCAAAGTATCCCAAAGTGACAAGTAGCAATAAAAGTGTGCCACAGGCGTGGTCCACACGAAGGTGACAATATTATTTGAAGCGAAATTGGAGGCCCACCGCATTTATTAAAGAGAAAACCAGCAACAAAGGGATGATATTGAATTGTAAGGAAAATTACGTGGATGGATATTCCGTGGAGGTGGCATTTGTACAAATCAGTTGTTTTAGCGTATTTTTGATGTGAGTTTTTTTTTGTTGATAATTTTTGGATCTTACATAAGTACATAAAGGCACGAATTATATAGAATACAATAAGACGCGGATCAGAAGCAGATGCTATATCGCCTCGGTATTGCTTCAAAACTTATTCATACATACATATATGTATACAGAGCGATTTTGTCGCGATACGATGTCTTCCTCTTCAAAAAACTGAGACTATGTGCGTGATGTGTGTGGATGTGTGTACGTGTGTAAAATGTGCGTGATTGCGTTATAGACTGTGTGTGAGTCGTCTGTAGTGTGCGCTGTATGTGTTTTGGGTGTGGGGTGTGTATGTTTGCGTGTGTGTGGGGGGGTGTATTTGATCAGATCCAGAGCAGACATCATTCAAAATTCAGCCCGGCCGGGAATCAAACCAAGGTAATGTACCAACCACACAACATTGTCACCTCCATGCATCATTGTCAGTGCGTCACCGTTCCCAGTAGGTTCCGAGGGTCGGTAGGCGGAAGGTGACACGCACAAAGAGCGCCAACTTCTTTCATTGTAGATTAAATTCTTTGCGCAACACACCTATCTGTATCCTTGAGATCCAAACAAAGCTAAGGCATACTTAAATTTACGAAGCAACAACTCACCTATTTCAGTTTTGGCGGGAACGTGAAGAAGTCATGTCGCGTCATTGTATTATTTTCCAAAACTTGTGTTATTTTGAGTGTTAATGTGTAAAAGTGGTGGATTTTTATCCATTAAGTGTTCTTGAACGTGCACAAGTGTTGGTGAATAGTATAATTTTGTGAAACGTGAGACTCCATTGAGACCTCTAGTAATGTCTCCACCACTGTACTGGACCATGACACGGAAATGACCATGACTTACTATGCTTGACTATGACTTGTTTTAATTGTGAAATATTTGACTTTAACTTGAAATATTACAATACTTGACATTGGCTAAATACACAACGTGTGGAGCCAAAAAACAAAAGAAAAAAACTCACTCATTATTTCTCATAAAATTAAATTTAAGTTCAAAAACTAAAACCCGCCTACATAAAAGTATGAAACAAGAAAATATTATTCGATAAATCAAAATGGCGTGGTCCACTTAATGTACATAGTATTTTTCAATGAGTTTTACAGTCCCTTTAAGCGTAGTGATGCCAAGGCAAGGGACTTTAAAACTATTTGAGGCATCAGACTACGGTTAAAGGGACTTTAAAACTCATTGGAATTAATTAATTTTAAAATGTCAAAAGCTTTATAGTTATCAGCCAATCCTAACTAATATTATAAATGCGAAAGTAACTGTGTATCTCTGTCTGGGTGTTTGTCGCGTTATCACGGCTATACGGCTGATAAAGTTGATTTTTTTCTGTTCGGAGACGGACATAGGCTCCTTTTTTTTTACGTTTGCGTGAACGAAGTCGCGGGTAACAACTAGTTGATTATGAATGCTCTAATTAAAATATCTGTTATCTCAAACAAAATCCTTAGCATGAATGGTATTATTATAAAATAACTGTCAATTGTGTGTCGTGAACTTCTCATCGTAGGGTTTTATCTATATAATTATATGAAAATGAACCCCTATTTTTCCTGGTCACGCTATAACTCGAGAAAGGCTGGACCGATCTTGATGATTTCATTTTTGTTGTGTTCGTGATTGTGAGGACAAGGATTGTATGCGAGACCGAAGGCCGAGCCGCCAGCTAGTAAATAATATAGATAGAGTTATTAGCGTGAGAAAATTGTTTTTTGCGGTTATTCGGGACATTTTATGTTTGAATCTGTTATAGACTTATATATTATAAATTATTATATTATGGTCGTTACCGTGGTAATAAGTACTAATTTATTTTGTTTGATTTCCCATAAGCATTAACTTGGTCGGCTGTACCTTCTCAATAGGATTCCCTTGTTGTCGGGGATGCCATGAAACACAAAAAGACTTCGACAAATAACGCCCAATCCCAGAGCAGATTTATATTTTTCAGATTAATTCCATCATTCAAACATTTTCGTGACTGGGAGCCGAACCCGGAGATATGCCACGAGAAAAGACAGATATTAACTAATGACTAGCTTGCTTGCTACATTTCTTCTATATATTTTCTCTTCAAGTGGTTCACCACCTCAGCCGCAGTAATATCGGATCTCGCCGGCACCGCTTAATCTCGCCAGTCGCAGATTTAATACATATTTCATTGAAATCGTCCACCGCCGGTTATTACCCTCAGTTTCTTTGGGAGTCTATTATTTGAACGTTTTTTATGAGTCTCTTCAATGGGAATAAGCCTTTGATACCTTACGGGGAAATTTTGGGATGTAAATGAAGTAAAACTTTATGATGTTACTGAGTTTTAAAAAAAATGCAGAGTCAGTTCAGTCAGAGTCAGTCAGACATGATTTCAAAAGCCAGATGGTTAAGGCCTAGATTGTTTGTATGTCTAGGCCACTTGAAAGCATCAACTTAGCATAGTGATATTTTCTTGTACCATCTAAATATGGGATTGATGTTGCCTAGTGTTGAAGACTTCCGTAATGTGCTGATAAATTCTAACAACTGTTTATTAAAAGACAATTAACCTTTGTTTGACTGAATTTAATCGATGTTGTTTTTTCAAATTCTCGTTTGTCCCTCATCAAAAAATCCACTCAAAAAAACTAGAACTTTTTTAAGCCGCTCATATGGAAAATGCTTGTAGAAGAAAAACATAACACCTAAAGAGTGCTATAGCGATATAGTGCTCGACTACACAGATGATAATACGTTTACTATAGTAGGCGAGGCAGAGTGGTTAGACCTAATGGCAGATTTTTAAGCCGCCTGAAGTCACGGTTTTTGTAATAGGACCAACAACAATGAGTTTTAACGCGATAATGCGCTAATGCCAGGGCTTAGTCTGACATTTTAGATTATTTTAAATTTCAATTAGTAATAATTATTAATGCAATGTATGACAATTGTGACTACTATTTATTATTTTATAATTTTGTATGAGTTTAAGTTACTTGAAATAAATGAATATTATTATTATTATTATTAGGAACACATACCTAGTCAAGCTGCGCCATGCCCTCTACTCGTATCTTAGAAACTTTTTTTTATTTTTTATTTAATAGAATATAGCTCCTCGGGCTCCGGGATCCGTGCCTTTTATCAACGAATCCTTATACTATCAGACCTAAGTGCTATTATAAATTTGCGTGTATACTCCGAGTAGTCCAACTCCCGCAAGCAGCACCCTTTCCCGAGTTGACGCATGTGCCAGCCATCGCTCTGCTCAACCATATTGGAGGTACACATATTTATGTATGTATATTATATCAGTCTACTCGTACATACGCTAGTTCTGTTATTATATTCGCTCCTTAATGACTACAACCCACATTAAAATAACAGCACCCTAGACAAAGATGAATTATAAGTACACTCAATCTATTCCGGGCTTTACAAACGCCCCACTTCTTCCTGAACTTTCTTCCCCGTAATATCAAAATTGAGAGCGCAATTACTTAAACATCTTATCGATAGACAAAGATCATCCATTACGTGTAACTTTGACTCCTCTAACGGGGGAAAGGAGGCTATTCTTAGGGGGGATAGGGAGAGTGGGGAGATGTTGTAAAGACAATTGTTGCGAGTTTAAATCAAACAGTTCGGTAGAGTCATTATGGCCACGTGCGTCTTTATACACCGAGTTGAAAGTTTTATGGTGCGTTGCCATTGTTGGTACGAGAAAGACTGGCTTACCTACTTCAAGAGAAAATAGAGATTTCTTAGCATCGTCGTCATTGGTAGCTTATTCACCCTGAGCTTCGAGCTTTTTTCGTTTGTCTTCGCTGTTTTGAGCCAATCCTGGCCAGGAATTCCTGCATTTAAAAAAAAAAATTGCCCTTGTCTATGTGTGTGTGGACCGAAGACATTGTGAAAGTCGCGGGCAACTGGTGGATGCAAGTGGCAAGCTGTCGGTCGGTGTGGGGATCTAAGGGGAAGAACTTTGTTCAGCAGTGAACGTCTTCCGGCTGATGATGATGTGTGTATTCCATAGAATCCCCGACACAGGGAAACAGGAAGTAATGAATGTGGATCATTAAAATAAATCTGCTGCCTGAAGTAAAAAAAAATGGCCACATGAACATACAGCTAATAATTTCAGAAAAACAACGAACGACTATAAAACTGAACAGAAAACGTATTTTGAAAATGACCCTTGAAATGACGGAAAACAGCGTAAACAACCAGCAGAATAATGAAAGTACAAGTGGATGGACACCCCCGTCGCAGTTACCCGCGGAAAGTTTGTTTGTCTCTTAATTTATCGCCTATGATACTTACCCTCGAGATACAGAGCAGATATGCAAGTTTCAGCCACGTCGTGTAAATACGAGCTAGAATACAGTAGTACAGAGAGATAACTAAGACCCAATAACAAGCGATCGCAGCTTAAGCTACCGGAGGAGGGAAACCTCGTGAGGAAACCAAAGCATGGCGGTAGTATACTTTCTGGTATAGGTACTGCCCGGTAGGTACCCTCAAGTTGAAACTCTGTCGCAAAAAAGCACCTACGGTGTGTTCCGGATTGACAAGACACTAGAGACTAGGTATATGTATATCTTCGTTTTTCTTTTTTTTTTTTAATTATAACTCCACGTACTCCGAGGTCCATGCCCTTTGTCAACTTTTAAATTTTTTGTTAACTATTACTGATAATATAAGACTAACAACATAACAAGAGGAAAATCTACTATACTTATTACTATGTTGCGCGTATACACCGAGCAGTCCAGCTCCCGCAAGCAGCACCCGTTCACGAGTTGACGCATGTGCCAGCCATCGCTCTCCTCAACCATATTATATCTTCGTTTTCATCATCACTTAAAATCAGATAAGTTGTGGTCAAACGCCTAGCCTGTCGAAAAAAAAAATGCAACGTTTCAAATACACTTAAAAATCACTCTCATTGGTTCATCTCTAGGTGCAAGTAAGACTAACCTTGAGAGCTATCTGATTGGCTACAATCAGAACGCTTGGTCGCAGTCTACACCGTAACCAAACCATGCTTTCTTCAAACTTTGTTGCATTCTTGTCAGAAAGTCGATCTCGTAATGCGGTAAACTTTTCAAGGCGCACAAAGTATAGAAAAACAGATTACAGAGCAATCGACAAGACTTCTAATTAGCGGGACCTTATAGCTTAAATTGATATCTTCTAGACAACCATGTATGTATACAGAATAATCTGTGATAGCCGCACAATCTATGATGTCTGAAGTATTGAAATTGTTTTTCTCGACACTACCTACGTCTCCGTCGAGCAGATAATGACGTAGGAACCCGCACCGTGATCCCCGTACCCAATATTAGTTCACTGCAGAGTGTAGGCCTTTCTTGTACCTAATGTACGCCGCCCATCGACATGAAAAAAATAATTGGTGTCAGGCTTCTACAGCTAGTTTTTGACGTGAATTCTATGACGAAAAGAAACTCCAACATCAATGTCGGACAGAGAATATCAGTACTGCGCTGCGTGCGCCCTCGTACCTCCCCACCGATTTATCATCACTGACTGGTCATCGACTTAGTATATTTATACTGGCGCCGAGATGGCAGATACGGCGATATAAGCGCTATTTCCGTAACTCATCCAGCCTCCGTGCTATAGCATTTGCAATGTACATCAATTTTGTCTTAATTTCATTTTAAGACAAGCGACCCTTACCAGATTAATTAGACGGTCATTGAATTCACGTCAAAAACTTAAAATCATGATACTTCCGAGCTCGGTCTGCAGCTCTTTATACCCAATTTCGTTCCCTTTCGCTGGTTGTCATTCAACCTAACCTCAAGCAAAAGTGAATATACATTATCTCACGTGAAATTAAGTGACAGTCAGTAGAAGGTGCGACCAAATAATACCTGTAGGAATGCTACAAACTTTAATTAAAGTAAAGATTTGTTAGATTATAATGAAAACTAAATGGTAAATGCCTTATTTTACAAACTCTTTCTCCAAGTGTGGTTACGAATACAAACGATAATCAGAACTTGAAGACAGATTGAGTATTACATCTGTTCTTTTCTTTGGTCTGCAGAAATGTTTGTTGATGATTATTACTACGAAATGCTGTATGTTACACCAGTTTATTGTTACGGCATGGTTACTGTTGTGTCGGAATTATGATAACGAACAGTTAAAGAACGGGGTCTGGATAATTTTGAAAAGGATTTTGTTAAAAGTTTCAGAGAAAAACTGCAAAAAAATTAAATATAAATAAAAATGTCACTAGTGATTTTCTTAGTGATTAAAACGCTATTCTAGACCTGACATTTCTGAGATGTTATTTAACAATAATAAAATAAAATTACAAGACCACGATGAAAACTATTGTAAAAACACCATATTTTTTTACTAAGAGTAGCTAATATTATTTTCAGCTACGCGTCTGTCCACATTCCGGACTACCTCACATTCTTACTTTCCTATCATTTAAGCCACCTTATTTTTCGCAAATAAAATGGCCATGTACTTACTTTTAACTTCTATTCACTTAACAGTTTTCTCGAAAGTTGGCCACAAAATGGCGGAAACAGCATCCTATTTCAACCGACGTTAACCAACTCCTAAACCGGAATATATTATCATTTCTGCAATAACCGTGGACTTCGAGTTTAAATATAGTGTTGCCAGGTCTGGGTTTTCGTATTTCAGCAGAATATGCAACATTCATCATTTTTCAAACAAGGCTGTGAGACGTAAATTGTACAATTTTTAGGGTTTTAGGGACGAAAATGGTAAAAAAGAACCCCTAAGATGTGATTTCGATGTTTGTTTGCTTATCTATGTCATAGCTGATTTACTTAACAACTATAAAAGCTATTGGCATACATCTAGATACTTACAAGTTTGCTCGCACAATATGAAGCAAAAAAAATGAACTTGTTTGCTTTTTGCTGAACAGGAGCCTGATATGAGGGGCCAACATTTTAAATCTGAGTAATATTCGCCACATATACTTGCCCACATTGCGTACGAGTATCATACGATATCATAAGATGTTTGTTTAAGTAATTAAATATATTTTTATCGTGCATAATTTTGAGACAGAAATAAATAAAGGTAAAAAGAGCGATTTCAAACTACCTGTGGCAACACAAAACTTTAAATCTAGCCAGTATACCTGAGCGAACCTAGGTCCTGCTCCACAACGCCTATAGTACGACTGCGATCAGCCATTCCCATGCAAATTCAGGCACTGAACCAACTAAGGCTTTATATAAAGTGTTTTGTCTGGTTCGGGCCCGAGTGTTTGGTATGGAGTTAAAGTTAAGTACAAAGTGAACTGAATTTTAATTTGGAGGAGGTTTATGAGATAAAATTATACAAAACTAGCGACGCGCCACGGATTCACGTGTGTAATTTAGATTAATTGTATATATAAAAATATCTCACTGATGGTGAAAACCGCATCAAAATCCATAGCGTAATTTGGGAGGAGTTAGCGGATGTACACAGACAGACAGACGCGAAAAGCGACTTTATCTTATACTAAGTAGAAAAGATGTTCTAATAACACATACCAATGCCGTAATGCGTAATTATCGACATGTAAAAAAGTTTCTTTCATGTACATCTTAGATTGATGATTGTAATAACATACCAATGACTATATTATTTTTAAGTTTCCATAGAAAATACACTGGAGGAGAAAATGTGGTTTCGTTTAAAACTTTAAAAACTTCTGTTTTAATAATATCCTCTGTCCAAACCTTTTGAACCTATTTTTTGTAACGATAGCTTATTTTTCTTTCTATGCAGCAACTTGGCCTAGACATTTTGATTATACTTACCAGGACAAGACTCTACCATAATACAGGGAGAAGCTTTAAAAGAGATATAAAAAATCGAATACCATCTTCCTCTTTCGTTCATTTTACAGACAGTTATAAACCTTTGTAAAAGAAGGAGTGGAATGATCCCCGTGACACCGCGACGGCAATTGTCTCAACTTCAAAAACTTGGCGCTTTCGTGTCAACAAGTCTCACCGGAAATTAAACGTTGGAAATTTACTTGATTAAAAAAATTTACCCCAATTGTATGTTACTTTTAGTTCGGATGTACATGGTCTTATTTAAATTTAATTTAAATAAATAAATAATCGCGTGGACCTACAAAAAAAATGTAGCCTATGTCCGTCTCCTACCCTTAAGCTATATCTATGCAAAAATTCCGTTCAGCCGTTTAGCCGTGATAACGCGACAAAATCCAGACAGAGAAACAGACAAAGAGACAGAGTTACTTTCGTATTTATAATATTAGTTAGGATTACCATCATTCGTGGTCAGTACGTCGACATAGATAGAGAGAAAAGAACTGTCTTAAGAATCTCTGGTTTTTCGAAATCTTTAATATTAAGTGTACGAGCAATTATCGTTCCGGTTAATATTGGATGCTTTACTAGTTTTACACTAAAGACTCAGAAAAGGTACTTTACAAAATACAGTATTAACAGTATAGCACTTTTTCAGTCTTTCCTCAATTTAATATTCAAACAAAGAGTATTTCTCAATTTTACTATGAAAACTGACGGGGTTTTGATACATTTTGTTTTAAATTGAATCGTAGACTCAATTTCTCAATTCACTCAATTCGTACACTCGTAGTTTTTTTGTTCATAAAACAAAATATTTCTCAATTATTGTAGAGCAATTTAATTATATTATACAAAGCGCAATTCCAACCATTTTAGCACTTCTCCAAAAAAGTTTCAGATCTGAAAAACAAGCATGTCCAAATAACTGGTTTCTGAGACGTATCAGAGGACATGACTCGTTTTGGATTAAAACTTGCTTAGTTAACAAAAACCCAGAAACTGTACACAATCTTAAAGACGTGTAGATTTTCCAACTTACCAACTTGTTATTTACCATTCGTCACTGTTGTATTTTCCTTGGCTTGGCAAGAAACAAAGCACAAGTAGACCACAGTAATGAACAGACTTGGCACGCCACACGCCAATGTCGAACCATTTTTGGTGTTCGCCTTTCGGACTAACTACGTGCGGAGAATTGGAGGAACTGTTTTTGGAGCTACATTTGAGATTATATATTGAAGCTATGGGCTGGGTACATTTTCTTTAGCTCACCAAATTCAAAATCAAAATCAAATGACATTTATTTCAACCATTATAGGGTCATAGAAAGAACGAAGAAGGACACGAAAAGGATACAAAATTCTATAATTTAAATTAAATTAACACATTTAACCATTCGTTCGTTAGTCAGTACATGAACCATACAGCAATGGTTCATGTAAGGTATGGTTCACATTAGGCTAAGAGCCGGCTTCCTTCATTCAGCTATCTGCTATTTAGTATCTTTATAATGCCATTGCCTACGTTTTATAGCAATTTTTATGTTACTATTTTAAAGATATTAAATGATTAAACAAAATCAAATTGCCTCGGGTGTAATATTTATATTAAAAAAATGTTGAAAAAGTGTGAACGAGATAGCGAGTATCAGGGGAGCGAGGCCTTAATTATTTTAGCCTATTACATAATTCCCTTATTAATAAACGCGGATAAACCTTGGAGCAGTTACTCAGTCTTCTGTCTTATTCTATCGAGTTCTAATTTCAAAAAGACCGAAAAATGCTAAACACGTGGTAACCAATCCAAGGACGCCCTTGGATGGAGTGCCCTTGGATTGGATTGGTTTCGGTCTTTTTGAAATTAGAACTCGATAGAAAAAGATAGACAACCGAGTAACTGCTCCAAGGTTTATCCACGTTTATTAATAGGAGGGATTATGTTTAGTTTGACCAGACTACATAAAAACGAGTATTATGACTTTTGTTCATGTTTTTTTTAATTATTTTGATTGAAATATAAAGTGCCTATGCAAAACTTTACTGTACTTACCTGTAATAATTATAATAAATGTAATCAAATGGAAATTAAAATAATTTAATTTATAACTTTGAAAGTGGGCAAAGAAAGCTTCTCTTGCGGTTTACTTATTACTTACCACATTTTCTCGTATTTTTGTTTAGCTTGTAGGCAGGAGCATCCAAATAAAATACCCTATCCAAACGCACAGATATTGCAAGAAAGAACTAACGCAAAAAAAATGCGAGCAGATGTGGTTTTAGAGTCTAAGAAACTCCAAACTTTATCTCATCTCATTCTCTATAATAATCATAACAACACTGACAAAATCATTCCGATTTAATGTCTGACATCAAAGCCTATAGCTTTGTCCCAAACTAAAAGTTATTATTTGATTACCGACTCAGAATGGACATTCGGAATCGACGCAAATAGAATTACCTAACGCCCTAATCAAAGGGTGACGGGATTGTCGAACTCACAATAACATTGTTATTATGAATTACCAATGCAAATAGTTGACCGAGCGGCCTAATAGCAAAGAATATTTAATAATAAGACAGAAGTGCTCGATGGAAGGAAAAAAAACTTGAAAACAGATTCCAACAATTTATCTTTAAAAAAAAAGCTTACTCGCAGAAAAGAATTTTAGGCTTAGCTATATACAAAATCTCACATTATTATTATTGAAATCATTTATTCAGGCAAATTACACATTCCAGATTAAGTTTTTGAAAGCGTCACAATACTGATGTTTTACTCGCAGCGCCCCACGGTTTTAACGTGATAAAACCTACAGGAATCGTAATAAATTTTCTCGGGATAGAATTAAATGTAGCCTATGTGATGCTACTAATTTTCATCTAAATCTATTACGGAGTTGAGTGAAAATAAACGCAATTATACACTTACTTTCGTATTTATAATATTAGTGTATATTTCGTATTATAACTTTCGTATTTATAATATCTTGATAATCAATCTTATTCGGGTACAAATACTTTACAAGTGACTTCTTGGTAAATAGATATACATATTTAGCAGGTTCTATAATTAAGTACAAAGGATCAATAAAAATATTTTTAAAATTTTGCAAATGCAATTTTATTTTGTCAAAAATTTATATTCGTTCCTCTGTACCTGTCATTTATTCTATTTGCAACCGAACCGTCCAGTTGCCCGTCCGGCCTATGATTGTCCTGTGTGCCGAACCAATAACTGCCTTATCATCTGCGTCCAAGTGTTGATGATTTAGGCAAATATTTGACTTGCATGATTTGTTTAGGCATCGACAGGAAGTTGTTACCATCTGTTGAATTTATCTTTGGCAGTTGAAATCAAGAGATATTCATAGATTTACATATTTCTTAACAAGGTAAATGTATACTTAACGTCTATCAGGAAAATGGAGATGAGTTTATGGTTATAGATTTTTTTGCAAAAAAATACCTACGGTAGACACAGATAAGTGTCAGGAGGTCAACCTTGTCTTACTGGAATACGCGATATCCGCACCGCACAACGAGTTTGCCAACAAGTTTTTTAATCCTAAAAATTAGGTACATTTTCCTTAACAAAAGTCTAGCTTTATACCATTCTTTGTTTAGACCTGCGGATATGGTTCGCACGCACCGCCGCGCCCTCTAAAAACCAAGCGAGAAAGAGACTCTTTCTACATTATTTTTTATCGAGTTTCATCTGGCTATATCAAGATCTATCTAATTTTCAACAACAGACAGTCAGATATATATATTTTGATGTTTATAGCTTTAGGCTAAGTGTTAATTTGAAATTTTCTTTTTTGTGTTTAACTGGCTAGGTGTTTGACCACAGCTCATCTGATGCTAAGTGCCGTAGATTCGAAGATGGTAAACAGCCATGCTTGGAATGGGAACTGGCTGTCAATAGAGGCTACCAGAAGTAGATGCTTAACTAATCACATTTTAAATCTTGAGCAAACTCCAATCAGCTTTTCCTCTTTACAGCATTTTTAATTAGTAAATAACAAGTGCAAACTCAATGGCGGCTAGTCCGTCAAAGGGCCGAGCCCTTTACTTCACCGCTCATTTCACCGATGGATTTTGCAAGCAGTAACCACGAAGGGATCCACTTTCAATGGATGTCCAGTTAGGGTTTGAAAGAGTCTAGAATAACCGAGCCATTTTTGTTTATAATGTATTTTAAAAGAGATAATTATACAGAGTGATTTTTAACTTGGACAGTATGGATATAACCGTATGAGATACGGGAAAACTATCTTAGTAATCATTATTTTTTGGCCAAGCGTGACCAGTGAGGTCTCCATATAAATGAGTTGTTTGATTTTTTTTTAATGTGTTACTTTGTGTTATGAGTTAGTTTCATGTAAGGATCGTTTCATTGAAAGTAAAAACGGAGCAGTAGAAGTTAGTAAAATTTAATAAACAACTAATGCCAGTTAAACTATAACTAACTTACTATTACTACTACTACTGATCCGATTTTTCTCTTCTGATACAATGAAATGTTTGAAATGATCCTTCCGTGAAACTTAGTCAAACCGCATTAATAAAAAAAGATCGAAATAACTCATTTATATAAGGAACCCACGCTTGACCAAAAAAAAAATTATACCTACCTGTACCTGTACTATACCTGTACCTGCATTCCACAAATCTTGGCTTTATTTTCTGTTTCTTGCATCACATCATCTGTTCTGGCATCCGTTTCTATTACAAATATTGACCGAGAAACGACGATTGCTTTTTTTATTTCGACGAGGGAGAAATCTTCACAAGATGGTTATGTGGGAGCGTGGTCATACCCACTAATCCTTTCCGGTGGCATGCCTTGTGCAAGACCGAGGGCTCCTGGATCTCTGAGGAAACGCACCGGAGCCCTCAGCACCGCGCTTCAGCTCCTCCCGGGACAGCGAGCTGTGCAGAGACAACAGCGTCCACTCGACGCTATTATCATCCGTTCGTTTAGGTAGATATTTAGCACCCCATTTCTTACCACCCCCGAGCCCAGAGATCCCCTTTAAGTAGGCTCTTACTACAGTCAGGGGATACCGATGCCGTATTCTAGTGCCCCGGCATCAGGGCAAAACTGCAAGTGCTTTACGCAAATATAGTGTCTACAAGTCTTATTTTCAGCAGACGCCAAGGAAAATCTACAGTAATGATTAGGGTGGTATTGTAAGCTATTCTACTCGTATCTACACAATAAAAGAAAATGAAGCGGAGGTATATTGTCTAAGCCTAAGTTGTACCTCCATTCAAAATTACGTCACTTTCTCAATGGAACGTCCAATCTTCTCCCAACCTAATAAAAGAGGCAATCGAGAAAGAAAATTGTTCCGATCCAATATTAGGTATTTAGTTAGAGGGATATTTCAGGTCTTGCCTCTCCTCCGGGACTCTCATTTGCATTGGCGGAACTTTTTCACGGTAACTTGAACTTTAATTAAAAGTAGAATTACGGTCGCAGCACACTGCATCAACTTGACGTCGACACCGAACTGACAAAAAGCAATACATACAAATATTGGAATAGATATTGATTCTATTTTTTTTACTATCCCTACCGAAGTAAGCTTTAAAGTGATGGCGATGATGTTACGCAAATAAGCATTTTTGAGCTATCAGATCAAGGGGGCGTTGTCTATAATTATAATATATTTTGTAGCCCTAAATAAAAGTAGGTAGATATTATTATTGTCTCACACGGCAGTTTTTTCTTTTAGGTATGGCTAAATAGCAAAAACGTCGCACGCTCGACTTGTTGTAAGTTTAATTCAACCTGGATTACAATTCTTATTTTTGAGTAAGTACACGATATAAGTTTCACATTTTAATGCTTTGCTTCTAGTCGAAATGGTGTCGAGTCAATGCAGTGAGCTATTGGTCTAAGACCTGGAATCAAGCGCACACGTCTTGGACAGTTAGCCGATTGATACACTGTGCGCCGAAAATAAATCACTTATTAAGGTTTACCAATCCTTACTGTACATAGTCTAATGGCAACACGGCAACTCCCCCTTTAAGGAGTGGCCTTTGAACAGCATTGGATTAGTTCTGGCTGGCGATGATGCTTTCTTTATTTCATGAAGCAACACAAACTAAAAAGGAATCTAAAATATTTGGATGTACCTGATTCATTCTTTACTAAGAATCGTGATAATGAATCGTTATATTTTGTTGTCTTATTGATGTGATTATTGATTCGAAAATAGGTAGCAATGATGATAAAACACAATAAGTACTTGTAGTTAAGATTGTTACAATAACATAAACTAATTTCACAACATTTTAACAGACCATGGATATATCTATACATAATCTTTGATATTGCTTACAAATGCTTTCATATCATGATATTCAGTTTCCATAATAGCTATAAAGAGGTTTCCTGACCTCAGAAGGCATTCAGTCGAAATAAAGATGAGCTTCTCTAACAAAGTCGTTATAGTTACTGGAGGTAGTTCCGGCATAGGAGCTTCTACTGCCATTTCTTTCGCCAAGGAAGGTGCCAATGTCGTCATCGTCGGCAGGAACGAGACAAGGCTCAACCAAGTCGCCGTTGAAATCAACAAAGTCGGTAAGAAACCTCTTGCGATCAAGGCTGACGTAAGCAGATATGACGACCTCAAAGGAATCATTAAAAAAAACTATCGAGAAATATGGAAAGTTAGATATCCTGGTCAATAACGCAGGTATCATATCGTCGGTAACAGTCCTGGATGAAAAACTGCCCGAAACTTTCGATACAACAATGAACACTAACCTGCGGTCTGTTGTCTGCTGACGCATTTCGCGGCTCCTCATCTTGTTAAGACTAAAGGGAACATCGTGAATATATCAAGCGTAGCGGGCACCTCTCTGATGTCTTCATTGGGAGTTGGTTTTGCAGCATATTGCACCTCCAAAGCTGGCCTGGATCACTTCTCTCGAGCTGCCGCATTGGAACTGGCTGAGAAAGGAGTTAGAGTGAACATAGTGAGCCCTGGACCAGTTGAAATGCCGATTATAGAGTACAGAGACACCACAGACTGGGATCCACTGGTAGCTCAGACTGCTTTGAAGATACTGACTCAACCAGAGGAGATAGCTGACACGATTCTGTATTTGGCGAGTGACAAAGCAAGAAGTATTACAGGCAGCACTTTTGTCGTCGACATTGGTATAACATTGAAAATGTAGAATAATAGCAAATAATCTCTGTAAAATCAAATAATTACATCATTTAAGTATACTGTCAGGAGTTTGTATAATTTAGAAAGTATTTTAATAAATCTCCTTGTTGTTTTGAAATAATAAGCTTATTTGTAACAATTTATCTGTAAGTGCAGAGCTGCGTCTGTGGAATTTCTTTCATAGACAGGCTCCACCATCGAGTTAGGTTTTTTGTGTTATGCTGCGTACCCAAGTATAAATTGTTGATTGTATACGCAAAAAAATCCGAGAATATCCTAAAAAGTACTACCTACTGTTTTTCATGGAATGTTTTTGCGATTTGATACAAATTAAAATTGCTCCACTTATAACAACAACTTGGTTTATTTGAAAACCCCCGACACAACCAGAAAACATCCAATGGTATTCAAACGGCTGAACAAATTTTCTTGAATCATAGGTAAGAACAACCTCGATCAAGTCAACCTTCAAGCACAACAAACTAAAACAATATCGGTTCATCCGTTTGGGAGCTAGGATGTCACAGACAGATACACATGCTAAACAGAGAACTTTAGACTTACTTTTAGAGGAAGCCGTGCCGACGCGTTGCGTTGACCTCTAAAAATATTTCCCTGAAATCGGATATAATTATCTTGTATACGTGTACTTCCTTCGTGTAATTCCAGTGCTATTTCGAATGCCAAAAAGGCAAGAATTGTGTTGGACAACAATAATTTTATATTTAAAGGACCACAAATGCACCACAATATGAAGCGAAATAAATTAACTTGAACTTGATGGGTATATACTTACTACGTTAAAAATTATTCACCTAAAATAATAATTGTATAATAAAATAAATACAAATAAAAAAAGCTCTTATTTAACATCCAAAATTACAAAAAAAAAAAACAATTTTAATTTAATTTGATTTTAATAAATATTATTTAAATACAATTATTATTGTCATTTATTATATGAGAACCCATATAAGCTATAGCACTATGAGTTTACTCTAAAGCTTTCTACTTGTCTCAGTCCGTTGCTTTAATTACCCAAAATGGTCCAGCCAACAAAATGGTCTGCCTGACAACCGCCTTTCCGCCATAGATAATAATTTTACAGAGGAAATGGATCTCGTTATCTGTTTTTTTTTTTGTTATTATTATAATTATTACAAATACTTTTAATTTTACATTAGCGATTGAAATAAATAAAGGTTGCGTATTATTTATTCTAAAATGTTTAAATGTGCCATAAATTTTTTCAGCTCTGTAGTCGTTTGGTAGAGCCTGCGCGGACATCTCTTGGGATGTTGGCGGAAGCCTCGGACGGAAGAATGAAACGCCACTAGATTTTTTTTCCTTAGTAGCGAACATTATTGTCTCACTATCACATTTTCACTTTATTGAAAATATAAAACGAAGAAATTGAAGATATAAAAGGGGATTTTCCTAACATTACATTTTATTCGGCCACAAAAACCGCAGTCATTTATTAAATGACTGTCAAACTCATAACCCAACTTTTTCATAGTCGGGTAAATACATATCCGATCGATATACGTTATGAGCGCTAGATTAGGTACGACCAGACTTACGACGTAAGCAAAGAAATTTCAGGTTTTACAATTGGTTCCAGCTTTCCAAGAAGCAAACATAGTCGTACGTTGAGGATACCACTTTGGGAGTCACAGACTCTACTCAGACTCAGACGTATCCACATTAAAATATATTCTAAAGAGGCACTTTTCAGGACTGGCCATTAAATGTTGCCAGTAAATAAGCAAGTTGCCGACCCCGAGGCTACAGAGTAAACTCGCTATTTCCCATTTCCCTACGTATTACCCGACTGGCCGCCCTCTCGAGATTCACATACCTGCATCTACAAATTGGCGGAAAATGTTTATTTTTGGGATCAAGAAAAGAGTCGCCAATATGCTTATTCTTTATACAAGATGTAGGCACCTCTCCTACTCCTTCCTGCTCCTACATGTTTATTACATACATTATATACATTATTCTATATACATAATAATTTAAATTATTATGTATATAGAATAATGTATATAATGTATGTAATAAACATATAATGTATATAATGTATGTAATAATAAATTATTATGTATATAGAATAATGTATATAATGTATGTAATAAACATGTAGGAGCAGGAAGGAGTAGGAGAGGTGCCTACAAAATAATGTAAATAAATAATAAATAAATAAATATCTGGGACATTATTGCACACACGGTCATCTGACCCCAAACTAAGCAAAGCTTGTAATATGGCTGTCAGAGACTGATATACGTACATAGATATTTTTAAATACATACTTTTATAGATATTAACACCCAGACATAGAACAAACACAAATATTCATCACAAAAATGTTTGTCCTAGATGGGATTCGAACCCACGCCCCCAAGCACAGAACGTAGGTTCACTACCAACTGAGCCACCGGGGCAAATGAATGTTTGGTTCGCATAGACGGCGCTGTAATCGACAACAACGTAGCATATTTGGAACCAATTACAAGAAAGGTTGTTCATATAATTTTAAAGTAAAAAAACCGACGCCATCGGGACTGTTTAGTTTTATTTGCTTCGTCATAGTGGCTTAACTATCATCAACCTTAACCTTGGCGCCAACAGGTAAATACTTATCATTACGGATTTCTGGTGGCCACCTGTGGTCTTCTTCATCAGTTCCACTTCACCAAATGATACTTTCTGAATACAAATGCTTGATTTGTTGATGAAAATACCAAAATTGCTATAGGCCTATAATATTTTAGGAGTTCTCTCAATTCCTCATGGATACCATTGTCAAAAGTGGATTTAGATAAAAATGGGACCAACCAGGAAATGTATCTTTTCAAATTAAAAAATATTTTTCTAAATCGGTCCATAAATAACGGAGTTCGGAGGTAACAAAAATAAAAATAAAACATCGAAACATTATGCTGTTCCTGTATTTCACTAATAGAAACACAAGAAAGAAATATCATGCATTTCATTGCTATCAAATAATTTAGATCTTAATTATCTATACAATCTTAGAGAAAACCGGAGCGGGTGCCGACCAGCTGCGGATTTACCAGCAGGCTGAGTAGGCTACAGCCTAGCGCGGCAGATTGATAGGGCGAAAAATTAAGGACCGACTTTTAAAAAAAATAAGCTCGCGGTAAATATATACAAAAATCTGTCCCTAAATTTGAGCCCCTAAAATCTGCCGTCCAAGGCTCAAACCTACTATATTGCGCTATTTTTTATACAATTTCATCTAAATTATCAAAATCTAGTAGGTAGAGTTACGAGCAGCAAAAATTTAACAGTCTATACTTGGAAAATGTATAAATCCGCCACTGGTGCCGACTAAAAACCAAGTCTTAAGTGTCGCTGGTGCACATTTTTCTTCGCGGCTTAAATAAGTTAACTAGTTTCACAGCACTAAAACGCATGCCATCTATTTCTTGCGTTTTTATTAAAACAGCAATAGCACTAAGTTTCGTTTAGCGAGTTTAAGTGGAATCGACGCCATTATCTCCCTTTCCTCGTTTGATCCTGCATTTCCGTGTTCAATCACAGAAAAAGCATCGCTATGTCAATACGCTCTACCTGTAAAATCCGTGAAATCCATAGTTCTCGAGACGCCTCGTCCATCAAACCCTACGATTATAGCAACAATTGTAAGAAACAATTCGAAGTCCACGCGTTGAAATTACATTTCCAATTCATGAAAGAACTTATCCAAGTTTTTCCCGTTTCCCTCCGTGCCCTTCGCCTCTCCTTCTCACCTCTGGGGGATTTTCTATGAATAATTTTTGGAGGGAACTTGTTGACTTAATTTTATATCGGTTTCGTTCATATTAATGTGGGAACCTCTTCGCATTGTGAGGCGTGGGGTGAACGGTGCATAATAGGGCTGGCGAAATAGAGGTGTTCAATAGTTGTGGAGTGAATACAGTTTTATTGTTCAGTGTTTTGTTAGTTATGAGAAAGTTTTTGGGCTACTTCTTATCTACCTAACCGGCCTACCGGCCGCAATTTCACCGCGCACTCACTAAGCGCTGTCTTTTACTAAATAGAAACACAAGATAGAGATGGGTTGAATTATAGTGCTGTCAAATCAGTCAGATCTTAGCTCTCCATACAAACTTAGACGAGACAATAATAATAGACAATAGACAATAGTTTATTTGTAGCAAAAAACATGGAAAAAATAATTATAAAGTAAAAAATAAACAAAAAATACATAGGGTTTTTTGCCACAAACCAGCCCCAACTCAGCAAGATGCTGGTTGTAGCCAACCAGCGCTGGTCTTCCGTTGGGACCGGCAGGTGACGTCACGCACGAGAACAAAAAACTAACTAAACACCCGCTTCTTCAGTCTACCCGTGAACATGGCGCATGCGACTGTGCCGAAATATCCGGAACTCAACAAAAATAAAAATAGTGGAAAATATCCCATAAGTACTAATAGTAATGTAGTAAGCCACCACGAAAGCTTAAAACAGTGTTCAAAACAAAACAAAAAAGAAATACAAAAAATTACTTATAAATTAAACAGGTAAGAAACAGAAAAATTAATACGATACAACATAAATACTATATTAAACATTAAATTTAAAATTTGAAATAAATTTGAATATCAGATGGCGCTTGTGTCGTTTTTAAAAAATTCTTCGCCCTTTTGGTGATTGTAAATATATTTCCTCAATTGAAGTCTGATACCGTGTTGACAGTACAGTAGCGGGTGCCGATTTAATACAAATTTTATATGTCGCTAGTGTACTTTTTTCTTCGCGGCTTTAATCGGTAAACTCGTTTGACAGAACTAAAATGCATGCTATCTTTTTCTTGTGTTTCTATTAGTAAAAGACAGCAATAGCACCAAGTTTGGTTTAGAAGGAATCGAGGCCATATATACCTAGTACCTCGCGCCCCCTATAACTTTACAACTCCTGGACCGATTCAGCTCATATTCGAACCTAAAAATTGTATTAGACTGAACTACTTGCCTTACAACATTTCATGAATATCGGATAAACGGTTTTTACGTTATCGTCGGACAAGCATACATGCTTGATTTGCTCCCGTAGACTCTGAGACCTCCGCTTCGCTCGGTTAATAAACACATTTGGTATTCTTCTAGGCTTAGAAAACTTTAGCAACAAAACTGTGGAGAATGTTTCTGATGGGCAAACGTAACGTAAAACAAGAATTAAGTTTGTAAAGACTGAGTGCCCAAATCATTGTCAAACTTTTTGAAAGATTTTGCTTTAGGGCCCGGAACGGGGATCTGTGATGCCTTTTGCACTGAGGCTTGGCTCGAGAGGCTTTGCTCTTCATAGCCGATCACCAAAGGATAACGGCCCGCTCCCCTGATTCTCGCTATCTCGTTCTCACTTTTTATCAATTTTTTTAATACAAAAATTAGTAGTGACATTATAGTAATTTAATGTATATATTTTCGATTTTGAACAAGAAGGGAAACAATTTATTTGGGGTAGTTTATTCCTTCTCCTTCGCCATAATAAAAAATAATAACATGAAAAATGCTATAAAACATTGGCATAGGTACACTGGGAAAAATACACGGCTTTCGAACACGGTTACATTTTCTGTAGCCATGTAAATGGCTGTGCCAGCCGGGTTTGGCAGCCGTGTGAAGCGCCGTGTACACGGCTAGAGATTTTACATGGCTATGTTAGCCATTTACACGGCTACGTTAGCCGGTAGAAACGGTCACGTTTACCGTGTTTCATAATTTTCCAACCGTGTAAAAACCGTAGCCGTGCATTTTTGCACGGCTACGCACTTTTTGCGGCTTAATGGCAGTAGAAGATCCTATGCCGGAACTACCTCCAGTAACTATAACGACTTTGTTAGAGAAGCTCATCTTTACTTCGACTGAATGCCTTCTGAGGTCAGGAAACCTCTTTATAGCTATTATGGAAACTGAATATCATGATATGAAAGCATTTGTAAGCAATATCAAAGATTATGTATAGATATATCCATGGTCTGTTAAAATGTTGTGAAATTAGTTTATGTTATTGTAACAATCTTAACTACAAGTACTTATTGTGTTTTATCATCATTGCTACCTATTTTCGAATCAATAATCACATCGATAAGACAACAAAATATAACGATTCATTATCACGATTCTTAGTAAAAAAATGAATCAGGTACATCCAAATATTTTAGATGCCTGTTTAGTTTGTGTTGCTTCATGAAATAAAGAAAGCATCATCGCCAGCCAGAACTAATCCAATGCTGTTCAAAGGCCACTCCTTAAAGGGGGAGTTGCCGTGTTGCCATTAGACTATGTATATATGTTAAAGATAAATTAACGTTTTTTTTCAATTTCCCGCCTATCATTTTTATATCATAAAAATGTCGAAAAAGTGCGAACGACATAGTTGAACGATGTCACAGAATTTTCCTTATTCTTTGCACTCAGACATATCAAAGGCCTCCAACCGGCCTATAAACTGACACCAGGGCTCGCCACTCGGCCTTTTACGAACTTACTTATACCATCTTCGCCAAGATAATTAATTTCTAAGCGACATCCCATTAATGTCAACGTGCCATCAATAAGGCATCAATAACGACCACGTCAGCTAGTTAAGTTAACGCTGATAAGACGCTAAGTTAATAGCTTAACTTCCGCTTTGACAAACCACACTAAAGAAACATCCTGGACCACACATCAGGCAGCCAGCACAAGTTTTGTGTAGTGAAATGCAAGTCTGATCTAGATTCTGATATACCTTAGTACTTAAAAAGAATACTACCTACTTAATGTACGTACCCTGGTTTAAATCGTAGCAAATTAGGAGTTTTATCAGTAAAATGCGTGTGAAACAGTAGGATGGTGACAGATAGATAGATAAACTCTTTATTGGTCATATTAAAGTTATTACCCACCAAAACCAGAAACAACGATAAAGTACTAGCTGATGCCCACGACTTCGTATGCGATGAAGCTCGGCCTTCGGCCTCGCTAAACTCTTCATACGATCTTTTTCCATATATATGGAGTAATTTCTTATAATTGTATAATTTAGTTGACATTGCATGTATTTAATATTCTGGAGTAATTTCTTATAATTGTATAATTTAGTTGACATTGCATGTATTTAATATTCTGGACTAATTTCTTATATATTTAAAATGTTGACATAACTACACTATTGTATTAGGTGCTATCCTGTAAAAATAGTTGTAATGAAATAAATAAATAAATAAATAAATATATATTTAAAGATACAAGTTATATGTACAACGAAAAAAAAAAGTGTCAATAGCACGTTAGTTTTCATAGTAGTAAAACAAAATACCCGACTGCAAAATGTAGCCTATGTCAGTCATGACTCTACGTATGTTTTTGTGTTACTAAAATATTATTTCCTGTTGCCTAAGAGGCTTGACCGTTTGTGACGAATGAGGTGTTGGAATCCTCTTAAGTTCCGGAGTGTCATAGTCTACAATTTGGACAGATTTTGTTCTTTTAATTATATTACTTGTTATTAGAGATAAATAATATCTAGACCTTTGAGACAACAGGAACGAAATCAAGTACTCGTATTCTCGGCGCGGGCGTGGAAGCGGGCAGGTGGCACGCGCGGCCGGCGAGCCATGTAATGGCATTATTCGGCCTCCTCAGGCCTCGTTCGGATTGCCGTTAATTGTTTAAGGCTTTTCGGATTAACGTCATTCGGTTGACCTGCATAGAATAAACGTCCTAATTGGCGAATGAACGGAGCTTCGATTAAATTCATGTCTTACATTCTAAATGGCGATAATTTTGTAATAAAGAAAATGAAAAAGTAGAATGGTTTGTCATAAAAACTCGTACATGCGCGTCCAGGATTGTTCTAGGTTCGCTTCACGGATTTGTGTAAACGATTTATTTAAATTAAATAAAACATAAATTACGTTTCGCACTCATAGCTTTCCACTAGGTTTCCGTCCATATCAATGATGCCATGGAGTACACAGGAAGACACAGAGCAGATATTTAAATTTACTATTCAAACATTTGCACGGCCGGGTATGGAACCCCGGATCTTCTGGTAATAAAACAGACGTGCTGTCAAAAAAGCCAGGAGTATCGTTCATATAAAATATATTATAGGTATATTTTTGAAACCCAGACGGAACACGTTCCTGGCACTGCACTGATATGCGCGAATGGACTTTTACGGGACTGATAAAGAACAGATTTTATTCAATGCTTTCCCTTCGACATCTACTTTCATCAGACACGACGTGATAAAAAAATCCTGAAAACAGTCGCGTGTCTCGCCAGCCGCATAAAACACACGTTTTACCGACATATTATACAGCGACGTTTCGTTACACCGACGCTCGCTACAACGACGGCGGACCTCGGGGAATCCAAATTGGTGTGAATTTTACGACAGCCATTCAAGAGCTTGATGTAATTTTGTCCAGAGTCAAATAAAAACGTGTGATGATTGTAAAAATAGATGCCAGTTTTATATGAAAAGTTTTATTGTACTTACTCAGGGAAAATGACGACAATTTGTTCTAACGACGGCTTTATTGTAGAGATGCTTCTGTTTTGTATGCAATTGAGTGATGTGACGAGCAAGTCGCACGTAATGGTAACGAGACGGATGGACTTTTCGCCTAATGATAAGTGCCATACTTAGCCATTGAAGTAGTCGCAATGTCACCCAAAATTTTCCACTTCAAGTTCAAAACGGACAGCATTGCGCAAATTATCTATATCCTGTAGTATCTTATACATCTTCGAGTCGACCAATTTTAGGTGCAAGTAGGACCAATTATTTGCGCGATCAATTTTTTTTACCGAATAAGTACGGAAAAAGAATATGATTTTATAATGAGTCCAACGCGGTTAAACCCACAGAAGAGTTTTTTTTTTATATTTTTCTCTTTTCTGTGGTTAAACCAATTCTGGCACGGTATTTATTTGAAAGCATTGAAGAGTATATCGGTTTGATTCTTAACTATGCTTAATGAAACTCGGTCTTGTGTCTTTTACAAGTATTTTCCTCATACTAGATAATTAAAAAAAATAAACAAAAAAAAAAGGAGGGAGCATCTAGTAGTCAATCAATAGCCTTTAATATTAAAAAAATCAACGAATTACCGTTCAAGCGACAATTTCGACCAATCGGCTCGTTTTAATTTGCACTCCAATAGGGATTTAACAGTGTCCGGTAAATACGCGCCGGATTAAAACGCACGGTTAATTTAACCAGAGCCTGTAGCGGGTTATTTTAATTCTAGTGATTAACGGAAATAATTGTTTTTAGTTGATTCTTTGTATAATTTCGATAGTTTTGACCGTTTATTCTGCCGGTATCAATGCCAATTAATAAAATTGAGTCAATAAGTTATTAATAATTACTATAACTCTTGAAAGATTTGGGATGCTAAATATTGAATCTCTAAAATATCCCAAACTAACAGACCGACCGACAGAAGTAGATACACTTCGTTCTATTTAGCGTGAACCCAAAAAAAAGTTTTGGCATTACACTCTTGTTCATAAATACTCTTGTTATGATCGAGAAATAAAATGCACTTTTTGGTAGCGATCAGTCATGATTGTGCGGTTTTGTTTGGTCCACGTTTTTCACTTTCAACTATAACGACTTTTTCGTCACTGTCGCCTGTCGCTGTTGCAATAACTAATGTAGGTAGGTAGTTATTTACATAATATTATATTATTTCGTTTTGATTTTCTTTTCAGCCGCAGAGAATCCATAGTGCGTATATACAATTAGTATACTATGCGGCATTGTCAACTTACACGAAGACAAGTTCGAAGACGACCCGCACCAGCGAGCGGACGTCACGAGCCGACAGCCTCTGATACACACACTTATTAGATCGCAATCTTCGTCTGCGTTACCATCGCTAGACATTTTTTCAATCGAAAGGTATTTCAGACTCGCAGATCCGACTAGGGGTTGTATCAATCTCAATAAATAATGGATACCTACCGAAGACGTATTATTTTACCAATGAACTTCCTAGATTGTCTATATTGTCACCCTTCCATTCCATCTCATCTCATAAAGATCCTATCGCTTGCATCGGTCCTGCAGCTATGAAGACCGTGATACCATCTATTTGGCAGTACGTTTTCATTTGGAGGGTTGCAAACTGCACAAAACTAAGATAGAACGAATGAACATGTCACAATCTGCAGTGTAGCGATACCATCACGGTATAAGTGGATATTAAATGGAATGTCTGAAATTTGGCCGGGTGTTTTTTAGTTGCGACACGATTTAGATTCTGGATAACAAGTATTGGCACGGCAGTAATCTTCACAAGATGCCCGGTTGCAGTGCTTTGAGGTGCAGCCGGGATATATGGGATTAAACTCACCTATAATCTCCAGATGGCATCCCTTGGTTCTCGACGGGGAACTTCGGAATGTCCAAGGGAACGCATTGTAGCCCTCAGCGCTGCACTTCAGTTCCTTCCGATACAGCTACGAGCTATCCTGAAACGCCTGCGTCTACGACACTAAAATAGGATCTCTGGCGGTTAGAGACCTAAACGAAACGAGCCTGGGCATAACGACAACGTTGAGTGCTACGTTGTTCGTAGGTGGAGAAGTTTCGGGCTAGCTGTATGCAGCCCTGGAACACCTCCGCCTATGGAATAACTGAAGCGCGCTGAGGGCTTTGGTACGTTCGCTTTGAGTGGTTCTCCAAGGGAACGCTGAAAAAGCTGAAGTGTTGGACAGGCTGCCTAGCGTAAAAAAAAAAAAGGTCTTATATATCAATATACTGAAACGTCACTCAGATGACCTACTCAACTGAACCTGGCATTTTAAACGAACTAACTTTTTTTCACAATAATGTTTCACCTCACGATTTCTAAGCCGCATCTCTAATCCAACACACCGTTCTTTAAAACAAATTGATCCAAATGATCAGCCTTAAGTTAGGTAGCACGAATTGTTTATCAAAGTCCCAAGTACTTAGTTCAGCTCCCGTTGTAGAAACATCGCTCTTGATTACCTACCGTTAGAGGCATCGTTTGTTTTTAACTCCCTATACTTCTACGACACACGAAAATAGGATTTTTCTGTGTACTTAGTTCTTCGGGCAGCTTAAAAACTGCAGTTAGGCAATGAAAACCGTAAAATCTTTAATTTTTTTTAGGATTCCGCACCTCAAAGGTGTCCAGAGTGGTATCGGCGGATGTGTCTCGCGCATGCTACTTCGCCACCGTGCACTCCAGGCTGCAGTATGGCGCCGAGCTATACCAGCGCGCTGCCGATTGGGAGCGCGCATTTAGAGCGCAAAAACGTGCCGTGCGTGCCGTCGTGCGCATATCGAGATGCACATCAGTCAGACCACATTTCAAGAAGCTCGGAATACTAACACTGCCTGCTATTCTGATTTATCAGATGGGAGTATATGTAAGAAACAACCTTGACTCATATAAGAGGCGCGGAGAGAGGCACACTTGCAACATTCGCAACGCTGACAAGCTGGTCAGTATCCCATGCTCCCTCGCGAAATCGGGAAAACTAACACACGTTATGGGGCCGGAGGTCTATAATATGTTACCGGATACTGTGACAACCGCTCCGAACTTAAGTTGCTTTATAAGCAGACTGAAGCGCTGACTTATCGAACAAACATTTTATGACTTTAATGAGTTCATGAATAAATAAATGTAAATTGTAATTTGAGGAAAAAATTATATTAACTTTTATTTTTTTGTTGACATTTCATGTTCTGGCGTAATAATTATTATAATTAAGTGTTATTAACATTGTATAACGCATTTAAATGATCATTGTATTCAATGAATAGCCTCTACTTAATTTGCATGCTATTGTATACAAAAGGTTATTATTTTTGACTTGTAGATGAATATTTACCAATAAATAACTTTGACTTTGACTTTGACTTTGACTTTCAAATGGAAAAAAAGAACCCTATAAGGAGGACCTTACGTGATCCTTTCGCTGTCTATTTGTCAAGACCTTTTTTCTCAGGAACATGTGGAGGTAACAAATTGAAATTATTGGCAAATACGTAGGTATATGGTTGCTTGGAGATGTAAAAAATCAAGCTTCTATGTCAATGCAATCAAAAAATATGAACATATAATATATGCCGCATATTTTGACACTCACAAATAAATCAAAACCTACTTACTTCCCATTCCCGTGTTCCCGGGGTACTTCCCGTTCACCTTGAATCATGGAATATGGCAAAGAGCGAGGTCTTACAGCTCAAGTAAAGAGAAAAAATATGTATGAAAATCGTTAATTTGTAGCTATATCGCATAAATGAGCATTTCTTAGAGTGGCTCTGGTATAAGTTTTATAATAAGTCAGATAATAACATACAAATATCATCCACCCTCTAACTTTAAGCACTAAGGCGGAGAACTTGACAAATATTGGACTGACTCTTTATAAAACCATACTATAATATCGATCCATCAAAAAACTGTCAGTCTTATTCAAGACCGAAAATAAAAACTTCGACTTTGTTCTTTCTCACCAAAAATATTAATTGCAATTTAAGGAAGGAAATGTAAAGTCCAGTCAGGAGTTCCCAGTTCAAGGTGAACCTTTAATCACCTGGGCCTTCCGAGACCCGGCTATGACTATTTACATTCAGTAAGGATTATTTACTATTTGTAGCAGAAAAATTACGAAGTCACGTAAATTTAATACGGATGTTGGTCGTTATTTCGTAATTTTGTTCCAAAGGGCGCCATGCATTTTTGTGACACAGCGCTACGTCCTCGTGCCCGGCGTGCTTGTTATATCAAGCCCCTTAGGAGACCAAGTGTTACTATTTCATTTAGTAATACGTATACTTCAATATAAACCATTTGAGCAACACTGGCCTCCGGCAGACTGGGGGAGGCACAGAGTTGCTCTACGGTATGAACTAAGGACTCGTTACTACTAACTCTAACCTAAAAGTAATTAGATATATCGTTTTAAACATCTAGACTTGTTTTGCCTGTAGATAGACGTAGTTTTATAGTTTTTTTTATAGAATTAGTCAAATGCGAACAGTAAAAGCTGAAGTTACCTCACCTTTTATTTCATCTCAGCGAGTGCTCATACTGTATCCTCCCCGTAGTGTACTTGCGGTTATGCCAACGACACGGACTACCTCGCCTGTCATCCGAGATAAAATTAAAAAGCAATAAAAATGCAAACGAAGCAAGTTTGCGGAAGCAGCCGCCAATCGCGATACCGGCTGATGAATTAATTGATAGTGGTTTTAAAACTTCATAATCTAAAGGTAGGATCAATTGACTGAACGAAGCGAAGGTCTAACGGTAACAACTCTATTGCAACGAACTGTTGCTTTGTAGGCAAGTAGTTCATTTTGAATACAAGTTTTAAGTTTTATAGGCCAAATTGCCTAATTTAAAAAAAAACATGACGATTGAATCAGCGGTTTGCAAGATATCCTTGGACAAATAATACACACGAACATATAAATAAATATGTTTCCAAACACATCCAAATGGCGAACTGATTGTTCCGAACGTTCTGAGACCGGTCAACACAATCAAGAGAAACTAAACAAATTATTATCTTGACATGCAGTAAAGTCAGCATGTAACCGAGGCAATTGTCACAGCAAGAGAGAGGCACAACAGTGGCATAAAAAAGGCCGTGGTTGAAGATGATGAACTAAATGGTTGGGCTCAGATAATTGCCTATTCATTCCTATCCTCGCAATAAGTCAATCATCGTCAAGCTCTTATTTATAAATCATCGTACAGCTTATCACGAGACCATGAAGCATAAAGTGAGTCCACTCCCATAGATCATTACTTGTCAGTAATATTTTATGAGCGCGCCAGGGCGGCCAATTTCATGGTCCGCCGCCCGCCCTGCTGGGCGCATAGGTGCACTCGCTGGCTGTTTGTTTTTATACGTCAGTCTGTAATGGCGGATTTATTGAGATTAGGGTTTAATTTATAGTAAGGACTTTTTCTCTAGAAGATTGAGTGTATCAAAGACCTCCCCTTCTTTCAATGCGGTGGAACTAAACACTTTACAGTACCAGTCAAAGTTATTTATTGGTAAACATTCATCTACAAGTCAAAAATAATAACTTTTTGTATACAACAGTATGCATATTGAGTAGAGACTATTTATTGAATACAATGATCATTAAAATGCGTTATACCTACAATGTTACTACAATTCAATTATAATTATTATTACGTCAGAACATGAAATGGCAACAAAAGTTAATATAATTTTTTCCTCATTTTATTAAGTTAGCTAATTGCAATAATATTAAGGGTGGCTACTTGGTTTAAAAATAATTTCTATACATATATAAATATTCATACACTTCATTGTGCTGTGGGGTGGCCGCAATTCAGTAAAAACCCATGTGTGATCCGAACCATGCTATATGGAATGGAGTATGTAAGTCAGCAGTACGAGTACAACTTCACCTAAAACTATCCAATTCATTGTGCCAACAGACAGTCCCGACAGGCCCATAAACAGTGGGTAGACTAGATTTATGCGAGCACACGATAATCATAACCGGAACACGACTACTTTTATGACATTCGCCAGTGTTGGCATTTCAACAATTCCACGCTTTATTTGCATATTATTCCTTTATTACTCTCACTGAATTCATATGCTAATGTCGGCGATATTCTCTATCCCTGAAGGGCAGCCCCGCCCGGCCCGGCGTGACCCTAAAGGTGTGAACTTACGCCTGATTTTAACAATAAACGGCGAAATTTAGTGTTATTCGCAATTTTCGAAATTTCTCGGGTTTTTTTTTTTGATGAAAGGTGAACTGTTTCCCTTTTATGATGCACGCTATAAGATCTTTATTTTCTTCATGATGTGTTCAGCAGCTAGTTTAGCAATTTCGTCGTCAAAAAAAAAACAATTTTATTTTTATTTATACTGACTGCAGCTGCAGCTCTATTGACGAGTTTTTTGTAATTTTTTCCTTAATAGTATTTTCGCGTGAAGGGGAACCCCACTAGATTCTTCCCTTCTAGATTCAGGAAGTTCGTCTTCTTTGTAGTGGTAGGGCTCTCTTGCAGAGTCCGCCTGGGGAAGTACCACACCTTAGCCAGTTATTCAACCGTCAAGCAGTAATGTGCAAGCATTACTGTGTTCCGGATTGAAGGGCAATGTTTCCAGCGTAATTACTGGGCATACAGAGATTTAACATCTAACATCTCATGGTGACGAGCGCAGTGCATTGCCGCGCATAGGTTTGAAGTGTTGAAATTCAAAATTCTGGGTGGCACTGAACTGTTATGGGCAAGCGTGACGCTTCACATCAGGTTAGCGACTTGCTCGTCTCGTCACCGAGTAAAATAAAAAAAAAAGACGAACGAAGCGCCCCACGCATCAGTCGTCATAAAAAATCACTCAGTGTTTCACTAGGCGCGAGTAGGCGCATCGCACATCTTTGAGATAGCTAATGGGAACGCCTGCACATAGCAAACCGCGCTTCTCCAATTTTGGTATTTCTCGGAAAAAATATCTCGTAATATATGAGAACGACGAAGACATTACGAGATTCTTTTGCTGAGAAATACCAAAATTGGAAATAAGTACAGACTTTTAAACATTGTACCAGTTGGTAGAAATACCTATGCTAGTCAAATACCGTGGCTGGTACTTGAGACAGCCCTGCCCGGTGCCCAGTTTGCATGCTGATGCCGGCGTGAAGTGCATCGAGTGGATAATGCATCTGTGATTGCATTGCAACTTTTCAAGGGTTATCTCTGCCACTTTAGGGGGTTGGAACTTGGAACCAATCTTGGTTACTATTATAAGAAGGGAACCGTTTTGTCTATCGTTCAGCTCACAAAGTCACTAGGGTAACTATACCTTCTCGGATATTTCCAAGCAGTAGTTACTTATTTTACTTAGGTACATTGATTTACCTATCTAAATATTTTGTTGATATTTAGGGTCCCGTACCCCAAATGGAAAAAAGGAACCCTTATAAGACCACATCGTTGTTTGTCTATCTGTCTGTCGATATAATACCCTTCACAGAAAAGCTTAGACGTACCAAGTCGAAATTAATTCTTCTCTAATATTTACAAAACAAACAACTTCACAGTTTAGACCAAAACGTTACATATTCTACAAACTAACCTAGTACCAATGCCTACAACCCTACCTATTTTATTTACAATACAATAAAAAATAAATCAACAATATAAAACTTAGGACAATAAAAACTAACAAAGCTCAAATAATAAAAAAAAACTTTTACTAATTAATGTATAGTAACCTTTTACCAGCGAGTTTTGGCGGGAACGTGAAGAAATCATGTCGCGTCATTTTATTATTTTCCAAAACTTGTGTAATTTCGAGTGTTAATGTGTAAAAACGGTGAATTTCTACCCGTTAAGTGTTCGTGTACATGCACGAGTGTTGGTGAATGGTATAATGTCGTAAAATGTGAATTTTCGTGTTGTTTCCAAAACTCCATAGAAGGCTCTAGTAAAGTTTTCACCACTTTACTGGGCCATGACTTGGACTTGACCGTGACTTGCTTTGCACGACTTTGACCGTGACTATGACTTATTTGATAATATCTAACAAAACTTGAGAATATATATGTATACTTGACACTGGCAAATGCATAAGACGTGCGTAGCAATCGTACCCTGCGATACAGGCTTTCGCCTAGTGCATGGTCTATAAGCAAATTAAAACCTTTTCTCATGTTAGCTAAAATGTATTAGCAATATGTTTTGAAGTTAAGTTTTTGGACAGTAAAAATATTTGTATTTGTACACTGGGAAAAAAAAGGGTCGATTTATCGGCTATGCAAGGCCGTGTAAACCCGGTACTGCAGTTGCAGCCGTGTAAACACGGCAAGGGTTACCGTGTGGCGCTAACACGGCTACAGTGGACACACGGTTAAAACCGCACACGGCTAGGATGGTAAGGTTGGATCCGCACACGGTACTGCAGTTGCAGCCGTGTCAACTGGTCGACACGGTTATAATCATACACGGCTAGATCTGCACACGGTACTGCAGTTGCAGCCGTGTCAACTAGTCGACACGGTTCCGATTAGACACGGCTAAATCTGGACACGGTACTGCAGTTGCAGCCGTGTCAACTAGTTGACACGGTTATGATTTAGACACGGCTAAGTATATACGTGGCTGGCGTAACCATGTAATATATGCTGCGTTAACCACGTCAACACGGCTGTCTTAGCCGCTTTCCTACGACCTTGCACAGCTGGCGGAGCCGTGTGACACGGTTGGAAGAAGCCGTGTAAAGCGGCTGCCTCGACCGCTTCAACATGGCTGTCCTAGCCGCTTTCCTACGACCCTGCACAGCTGACGGAGCCGTGTAAATCGGCTGCATCGACCGCGTCAACACGGCTGTCCTAGACGCTTTCCTACGATCCTACACAGCTGGAGGAGCCGTGTGACGCGGTTGAAGAAGCCGTGTAAAGCGGCTGCGTCAGCCGCGTCAACATGGCTGTCCTAGCCGCTTTCCTACAACCCTGCACAACTGACGGAGCCGTGTGACGCGGTTGAAGAAGCCGTGTAAAGCGCCTGCGTCAACCGCGTCAACACGGCTGTCCTACAACCCTGCACAGCTGGCGGAACCATGTGACACGGTTGAAAAAGCCTTGTAAAGCGGCTACGTTAACCGCGTCAACACGGCTGTCCTAGCCACTTTCCTACGACCCTGCTCAGCTGGCGGAGTCGTGTGACGCGGTTGAAGAAGCCATGTAAAGCGGCTTTCTCAACCGCGTCACACAGCTCCGCCAGCTGAGCAGGGTCTTACGAAGGGCGTTAGCATATCCGTGTTGACATGGCCAAGGCAGCCGTTTTAATACGGCTCCTTCAAGCAGGTCTGCACGGGTATGCCGCCGTGTGTGACGCAGTTAAAGTAGCCGTGTAAAACGACCGCCTCAACAAAGTCCAACACTTTTTTTGACCCGAATGTTTCAGGTTCGCCAGCTATGTAGGACCTGTAATAAACCATTTGAACGATTAAAAATAACGAAAATAACTAAAAAATTACTGCCTTCAAATCTACTGTCTAAATATTATTTTTCTAGGATTTGGTGATGGTTAATTTGTTGATTAAAAAAATACTTTAAGAAACAGAATTTTATTCAAAGATTTTTACATCACATAATAATATTATATAATAAGTAATAATTATACATTTAGTTTTCGTCATATTATAAATTCATAATGATGACTACGTGAAAATGTTAGGAAATACCGCTTGCGAAGCGACCATGTTGCCTTCCAAGCTGTTTCTAAAATAGATGATGATTCCAGTCCCTGGTACTTGGATATCGTGATAATATCAGCATTCGCTAGAAAAAAAAAAAAAATTTAGAATGAAATTATTTTAAAATAATCTACTGCATACTGTATATCACACAGCATGCTGCAGCTGATACATGGATGTTAATGAACTCAAGAAAAGTAGGTATACTATGTCCGTCCTCGTGTGTTTATCATTACCAAATTTTATCAAGATTGGTCCGGCTGCTTAGAACAAACAATTCACTGATAGGTAACAAACTGGCAGACAGAGAGGGAGCGGTAGTTTCACATATTTAGCACAGAACATAGGTGTAATCCTCAGAATTCTCCTTATAAAAATGTCTTTGGTATAATCTATAAAAATAACATCAGCGTGATTAGTCACTTACGTTTCTGCACCAGTGTTCCCAATACGTTTTAAATTTGATGCGATGGACGATCTTGGGAATCAGTTCCGATTTGACCCAGACAAAAGCGGCAACGCATTTGCTGTTATAGCATTTTCTGGAAATAAAATTATTTACTTAGTTTAGTTCATTATCCATCGAGCTACAATCCACTCACTGCACTTGTCAAATAAGACCACATCACGGAATAGGTAGATAATAGACCACAGCACGGGCGGCGTGGTCAATCGCTGCTAGCATCATAGGGAGGCGGCTAGGACAGCCGTCTGACGCGGTTGAGGAAGCCGTATAAAGTGCCTGCGACTACCGCGTTGACACGGCTATCCTAGCCGCTTTCCTACTGCCCTGCACAGCAACTCGAATGGCAGAGTGCAAAACAACAATTACATTTGCGAAAACGCATAGGTACCTGATGCGCCTAGCTCTTTTTCGTATTTACGCGTGAGAACAATATTATTACAAAAGAAAACGGTAGCACTGACAGTTTTTTTTTGGAATAATATTGTTCCCGCCGAAACACTGATTCACATGCAAAATTTACTCATACTAAGTAGGTAGGTACCAAAAATTTCGGGCATAATCACATGTTCTCACATTCGTTTCTCTCGCGAATCGTTTTGTATCAACTAAAACTCAAAAAAACACTATTTACGCAAGTACCTACTCGAACTGATACTAACCTTTAAATATAGCGATGTATTCTTCCATGCAACAGGATTTATGTAATTTTTCAACAGTAGCTGCATCTTTTTCCTCTTTGATAGCGCCTGACATGTTGAGAGCGTTTGAAGTAGATACAAGCACACCAAACTCAACTCAAAACGAAAACGAATGGCCGGCCGGCCGCGTGCGCGCACTTTTATATATGCGCGGCTGCCAGATATGGCTATCGACATTTCCCCAGGTTCCACAAATATCTGAAGTCATTTACCTAGGAATAATATTTATGCATTTTAGTAAAAATAAGAAATAAGTTTAGTGTTCATCTAGTTTATCACACTAATATTATGATTGCGATAGTTTGTGTAAGCGATAAGTACGTAAGTATGTTTGTTTCCGTTCTACTCTGTAACGGCTGAACGGATTTGAATGAAATTTGGTATAGAGGTAGCTTATTCGCTGGATTAACACATAGGCTACTTTTTATTCCGGAAAAATATTCTTTTTCTGTAGAATACTGTAAGAATATTTCTGTCATTTATAAATAATATTTAAATACACCATTACTATAGAGATAGACAAGATATATCAAAGTGTGGATGCATTGTAATAAAATAATAGTCTTATTTTAAAATGGATTACACAAAAATATTATTCATACTCTCACACATACTTATTAGTAAGACCCTTGAAAGATTACCAATAAAGTTAATTGTGTTTTTTATTTAATAAGCTTAAAAATTTGTGTCTTAGATAATTTCAAATTCCTTTACTTTACGGGCAAACGGCAAGTCTATTTATGTGGCAATACAGCTTTTATGTTGATTATGCGGGTTTCATCTGTGACACGGCTTTCATAGTCAGGTTTCAGTTAGCACACGGTCTATCGTGTCGTATTTCAAACGGCTCCATCAACCTTGTAGCACTTGTGGCACGGCTAACGTAGCCAGGTTTCGTTCAGTACACGGTATCATGTCATGTCTAGAATGGGTCAGTCAACCATGTTTGTGCGGATTCCATTTGTGAAATGGCTTACGTAGTTAGGTTTTTTAGCACACGGTGTATCGTGTCTTGTCTGAAACCGTTAACCACGATTGTGGGGTCCATTTGTGACACGACTATCGTAGCCTGATTTCAGTACACGATCTCTGGTGTTGTGTCGGAAACGGCTCCGGCAACCATATTTGCGAGTTACATTTGTGACACGGCTATCATGGCCAGGGTTCATTTACCACACGGTCTGTTGTGCCGTGTCTGAAACGGCTCAGGAAACACGGCACGGCTATCATAGCCAGGTTTTGTTAAGCACACGGTCTGTCGTGCCGTGTCTAAAACGACTCCGTTAACCATGTTTACGGACTCCATTTATGACACGGTTATCATAGCCAGGATTTTTCGTTTTGTTTTATTATTATTTATTCATAACGAAACATAAGTACATACTATTTATTATAATTATGTCAAACTGCATAGCAGTTTGTAGGCAGATGCTTATTCTCAATGTCTACATGCATGTGTTAGATAAATATAAAAAATAGAGCAGTTAATGTTAAAATAATAGATGAAGGTAATTTCTTAGGTGTAACAATAGATGCTAATTTGAATTGGAAAACACACATCTCTAAAATAAACAATAAAATAAATTAATATATCCATTCCCTATGTTATGGTGTCATATTTTGGGGCAATTTAGTCCAATTAGGATCGTGATTAATATTACAAAAAAAATGTCTTCGTGCAATATTTAATATGAGTGGTCCTGATTCTCCCCGTAATATATTTACAGTACAGAAGTTCTTAACGCTCACTTGTATATTTATTTACGAGATTTTCCTTATTGTGAAGCATAATCGTAATGTTTTATTTAACTCCTCGAGCAGAATTGAAGTCGGAAATCCATGTTATCGAGTTTAAATCGTGACATGGCTATCATAGCCAGGTTTTGTTAAGCACACGGTCTGTCGTGCCATGTCTGAAACGGCTCTGGCAACCATGCTTACGAGTTCATTGTTCATTGTGATTTGGCTAACGTAACCAGGTTCCGTTTAGCACACGGCCTAACGTGCCGTGTCTTGGACGTCTCCGTCAATTGTTTTCGGGTTCCATTTGCAATACTGCTATCATAGCCAGGTTTTGTTAAGCACACGG
Organism: Apocheima hispidaria; assembly: GCA_947579745.1. Taxonomy (NCBI): domain Eukaryota; kingdom Metazoa; phylum Arthropoda; class Insecta; order Lepidoptera; family Geometridae; genus Apocheima; species Apocheima hispidaria. The sequence continues at coordinate 15,616,261 of OX388150.1, read as the reverse complement.
TCTTTCGTGCCGTGTCTGAAACGGCTCCGGAAACCATGTTAGCTAGTCTGAAATGGGACACGGCTATCATAACCAAGTTTTGTTAAGCACACGGTCTATCGTGCCGTGTCTGAAACGGCTCCGGAAACCATAATCGTGAGTTTGAATTGTGACACGGCTATCTTAGCCTGGTTTTGTTTAGCACACGGTCTGTCGTGCTGTGTTTGAAACGGCTCAGAAAACCATGTTTGCGAGTTTGTATTGGAACAACAGCTATCATAGCCAGGTTTTGTTAAGCACATGGTCTTCCGTGCCGTGTCTGAAACGGTTTCGGAAACCTCGTTTACGAGTTTGAATTGTGACACTGCTATCATAGCCAGGATTTGTTAAGCACACGGTCTGTAGTGCCGTGTCTAGAACGGCTACGTCAACCATGTTTGCGGGTTCCATGTGTGACATGGCTATCGCAGCCTGGTTTAGTTTGACACACGGCCTGTCATGCCGTGTCTGAAACGGCTCTGCCAAACATGTCTGCTAGTATCATTGGGACTTGGCTAACGTAGCCAGCTTTTGCTTAGCACAGGGCCTGTTGTGCCGTGTCTAAAACGGCTCAGCAGACCGTGTTTGCTTAACACACGGCCCGATGCGCTGTGTATACACCGCTTTTACAACCGTGTTAGAGTGTAGCCGTGCATTTTTGCACGGCTACGGTTTTTACACGGTTGGAAAATTATGAAACACGGTAAACGTGACCGTTTCTACCGGCTAACGAAGCCGTGTAAATGGCTAACATAGCCATGTAAAATCTCTAGCCGTGTACACGGCGCTTCACACGGCTGCCAAACCCGGCTGGCACAGCCATTTACATGGCTACAGAAAATGTAACCGTGTTCGAAAGCCGTGTATTTTTCCCAGTGTATATGGGATTATTGGCCTAACTACGCTCACATAGTTACCTGTGACGCTTGATATCAGTCAGAAGAACTGTAATGTTCGCGTAGTTACTTCTGGCGCTCACTATCAGATGAATAGTAGTAGTTAGATATATATATAATAGACTCGCGTAGCGTTTACTACGTCTTCTAAGCTACATTAGGTTTTAGTTTTTTTTTTGTTTTAGATAACCCTATCTACTTATTTTGTATAAATGGCGTGACTAAACAGATTTCGATGTGTGTTTGTGTGGAAATAGACCAGGGCCCCTATTCGGAGAAATGACATTTTTATCTCTCTCTCTCTCACTCCCATTAAATTTTAAATTAGAGAGACAGTCACCGAGATAATCTGGAGCGCACGGGAATAGGGTCCCAGTAACCTTGATTACGCACAGCACACCTAGTTAATTTTTATTATCGGGAGATTAGATTATCACATGAATGAAATGCATGAAATTAAAGATGCTCCGTCATGATATTCTTTTAAGTTACGGCTAAAAATGTGGCTTGTTGAGGAAACGTTGTACACAGTGGACTAATATTATATTTAATACTAGACATAATTATAATATAGATATATATTATTACTCAGCATCTGCATCAGCATTTATACATCCCAGTGCTGATGTATCAGTCGAAGGGTGATTAGGCCCGCTTCTTACCCACTGCCCAACTAGATTGCTAGCCATACCTATCCACCACCACGCTGGTCCAGTGAGGGTTGGTGGATTCACATTGGCCATCGAATTTCTTCTTGGGAAATATGCAGATTTCCAT